>CM060632.1:19225148-20437648 GCA_030578275.1 Meda fulgida | reverse complement strand
ATGGTTTATAAGTTTATAACCATGACCTTTCAAACAGATGTATGTGTGGGTGAATTAGCAGCTTGGATGAATCACTTAAGTTTCTTAAAAAATAAAATAAAAATAAAAGGTGAATTGAAAGTGAAGTTCCCTCACCCTACAAACCAGACTTTCTTATATTTCTTATATACAGTATACACGCACTACAGTTCAAACGTTTGGGGTCGATAAGATTGTTTAATATTTTTGAAAGACATCTCTTTTGCTCATCAAGGATGCGTTAATGTGTTCATAAATACAATAAAACAGTAATATTGTGAAATATTATTACAAATTAAAATAACTGTTTTCTATTTTAATATATATTAAAATGTCATTTATTTCTGTGATGTCCAGGCTGAATTTTCAGCATCATTACTCCAGTCTTCAGAGTGACACGATCCTTCTGAAATCATTCTAATATGCTGATTATGTGTTCAAGAAACATTTCGTAGTATCAATGTTGAAAACAGTTATGTTGTCTTTAATATTTTTGATGAATAGAAAGTACAAAAGAACAGTATTTATTTGAAATAGAAAGCTTTTGTAACGTAATATATATATTTTTGTGTTCTTTTAACAATTGAATGCATCCTTGGTGAATAAAAGTTCTTTCAAAACATTCTTTGTATACTTTAGTGGTTTTTTGTGTGGTTAGTCTGAACACTGTACTTGCAGAGCATCATGTTCCAGGAAATCCACACCACCGAATTGCAGCAAGAAATCGACACCCCTCTCTGTTTTTCTGACATTAAACCCACAGAAAAAGTTATTTTGCTTTAATGACTGGAGCTTCGTGAACATCTCTACAAAGTCACATGATCTGTGTCACAAATCTACTTTATCGTATATTGATCTAGAAATTATTATGCAGCCACTGATGGCTCTGTGAATGGCATTTCATTATCAAATAGTGTCCTTTCACTGACACATTATTGCTTAACATCACCTTGTCCTGTGGCGTAGGGAAAGAAGTGATTTAATGAATGAAAATATACTGATCCAGAATGAAAGAGAAATGAAAGTGTAGAAGTGTCGGGAACCTAATCCTTATTACCTGACATAATTTCATTTGTTAGTCAAGTTATAAATGTGGAGGTAGAAGTTTGTTCAGTAATAATTCTCTCTCTCTTTCTCAGCACCTCAGGAAAGGAGTGCACTATCGCTGGGGTTTCTTTGCTCCAAGTGGCCCAACGCTGGACGAGATCAGCGAAATGGTTGATTCTGGAAAGGTACATCAGAGTGTATTTGATGTGTGTGAGACTCTAGCCGCATCTGAAAGCTGAAAAATGCTGCCTCTGCAGGCAGGTAGGAGGGCAACAAGCCATGTTTGAATCCAATGATCATATCACATCCTGTCTACTGATGGAAATACCATCCTCTGATTGATTTTTGAAGGCAGCATAGATGTATCCTTCGCTGCCTTTGATATCCCACTATCCTGTGCTTTCCATTCCGTGACAGTTGAGCCAAAAAAATAGATGGCATCTGACAGTTGCAGTAGTCAGTTACTCTGTCAATGTATGTTTTTGACCAACACTTTCCACTTTTGATGTTATTTCTAGTGAGAAATTAGCCTAGTATTGCAGTAATTAAATATTTGCTTGGTTATCTCCAAAGCTCTCTATTTTGCTGTAGTTCATTAAACCCTTACGCTTCCTCAATCTGAAATCGGTTTTGTGAGGGATCTTCATGTGCACTTTCACACTGCCTGAAAAAGTCAGCCGCCTAAGCTTTCTCCTTCCCATATCTTCTGTCAGTTCTCTTAACTGTCAGCTTGTAAATGTGATTCCCAGTTGTGGCACTTAAGTAACTGTAACTCAACTAAACATATTTTAGCAGGAAGAAAAATTATTCCATGTCAAAATAGAATGACATCTTAACTTTACCAGCAATACATCTGTAATCACAATTGCTCATTTACCTTTGACTAAGTCTTTTGCTGTTTGCTTGAACAGAGAAATGAGACAGAACAGTCATTATGCGCTCGTGTTATGACAACTTGACTGTTCCATGGCGGGAACAACAGTATGAAGGGCCATTACCCTCACGATAGACGTCAGTTCCCTTTCGAGAATGGTCACTTCATATTGCGTAGCTATACGCCATGGGGAAACTCCTTTTCCTCAAAATTCTGAAGCTTAAAATGTAAAACGCATTTTGCAGCTGCACAGCTAGCACAGTGAGTGTCTGGCTCACTCATTGGCTGTGTAGCGGCAACTGCTTATCCAATGGCGATGGCACCTCCAACGGCGCGGGCACCTCCAACGTGTCCGCCAATGAGCAAGCATTATGTCATGCACGTCAGAGCCCGCCAAGGGGGCGTGGCCAGAGCCCATAATAGCCCCCGAAATAGCCATTATAGCAGATTCATCTCCTTCAGTGACATACACGTCTCTGAGTCCTCTGAAAGCTTTAGCCGTTGAATCCAGCCACTACAGTTAGAGTGTGCAGCACTACAGTGGATTTCACCTTCAACTGAGAAGCCGTCTTCCCCTGTCGCCATCCAGCGACCTACCCTTATATTCTTTGCATTTTATCTTGCTTTTAGGAACGCGAGCGATGCTCAAGCTGCACTTTCGGCCGGAGGATGCTCGGTTTGTAAGGGCATTCCCGTCTTGACGCTCCGGTCGCGGCTAGCACTCTCTCAAGATGGCGACGCCGCTTCTCCCGCCCTCCCTTTTCCCGCTCTACTTCTGCCAAGGAAAAAGAAGTGCCGCAGCCAGCGTCAATCGGAGGGAATGGAAATTAGCGAACCCACGCCACGGCCACGTTCTCGCCTGCTTTGCTTATTCCAACACCATAGACACCATCTCCGGTCCTGTTCGAGGGAGACCAGCGACCGCGACGATAGCCTCTCCATTCCTGCTTCTGAGGAGGATTTGTCGGGCTCGGCTGACCTCGCCATTGCTTCTCAGTCGGGCGCCAGTGCCGCAGCTACCAGAACTAACTCTGACGCCGAGATGCTGAGGATAGTCACGAAAACTATCGCGGATCTCGTGCTCGAGTGGGCCTCCTCGAAGTCGGTTGGACGGCTGGTTCATGCCGGGGCGCCAGCAGGTCCCTCGTCATAGGCCCGCTCAGTTCTCCGCAACGCTCTCCTCCGTGGACGGCGCGACAGAAAAGGGATACGAGTTTTTGACGCCCCTTCGAAGAGGCTGTGGCCGCTCATCTCTACCCGAACACCGCTGCTAGTTGGAGATTTAGATCGGTGCATCCTGTTAAGCCGTGTAGAAACACTTGCCTATGCCGCTTACGGTCAAGCTACTTCGGCCCTGCACACTATGGCGGTGTTGCAGGTTTACCAGGCCAAACTCCACCAATCCATGGATGAGGCTGGCCCAAAACCTGAGTCTTTCCGTGACTTGCGAAGCGCTCGGACCTTGCTTTGCGTGCTACTGCTCAGGCCGTCGAGCAGGCCCAAGACCGCACCCTCTCAGCCAGCGAAACCAGCCAAGCAGGCCTCTCAGCCCCGCCCTGCGGCTGATGCCTGCCGTCAATCAAGACCGGCTAAACGCTGCCCCGGCGCCAGGGCCTTTGTTCCAGCGGCACGTCAGATCCCAGGCCTCCAGCTACCTCCTAGCATTGTGGGGAAAAAAGGGAGGGCTTCACAGCTCCCTGTTTAGCTTAGGCGGCTGGAGATTTTACTGCTGTAAACAGGCCCGCTACACTGCACGCGCCTTTACAAAGAAACGCCGGTTTCACGGCGACCCAAATAAAGCACAAAAAGAGTATGTTTCAAGCACACAACACACAAGTTCACAGTCCCCCTTCATTAGGTGGCCCCCTCCCAGTTGCTTCACTGACTTTGCCCCAGGCGACAGCCTTTATAGTCAGTCCAACACTCACTATGTGCACAAATCATAGAAATCAAATTAAGGGTTTCAGGTCAAAACCTAAGCGTTTCAAAACCTAGCCACACAAGCCCTGGCCTGGCAAGCCATCCCCCGTGTGTCGAGTTGGGTTATAAACACAATAAAGCGATGGTACTCGCTCCAATTCGCTCACAGATCCCCAAAGTTTCAGGCGGTTGTAGAGACTTCGGTGAGAAGCAATGTGGGTCACGTGTTTCGATCCAAGATACACAATCTGTTAGCAAAAGGGGTGATAGAGCCTATTCCCCCTCGATAAAGCACTCTGGGTTTTACAGCCGTTATTTTCTAGTTCCGAAAAAAGACGGCGGTATCAGACCCATTCTAGATCTGAGACATTTGAACAAGGCTCTCATGACACGGCCATTCAAAATGTTGACTATCAAACAAATCCTTGCGCAAGTCTGCCCGGTTTTTGGTTCGGATTGGTTTTTTACTGTGGATCTAAAAGAGGCTTACTTACACATTCAGATAGCCCCCCGTCACAGGCCATTCTTGAGATTCGCCTTCGAGGGGCAGGCTTATCAGTACACAGTTCTGCCGTTCGGCCTGTCTTTGGCACCCCATACGTTTACGAAGTGTATGGACGCGGCGCTCGCCCCCCTGATACTTCAGGGGGTGATGATGCTGAATTATCTTGACGATTTGCTGATTCTAGCTCAGTCAAGAACCGAACTGTTGTATCACAGATCTTTTATTCTTAGCCATTTACAATGTCTGGGTCTCAAAATCAATTTATCCAAGAGCAAACTGAGTCCCAGCCAGAGTGTGATCTTTCTGGGCACAGTTATCGACTCTATAACTATGAGAGCACGCCTCACGATAGAGAGCGCGCTCTCTATTCAACAGCTCGCAGCCTCTTTCAAGGCAGGCGAGCGCTCACGACTGAAAAAAATTCAGAGACTTCTAGGTCTCATGGCAGCCACATCGTCAGTACTCCGTATAGGATTACTGCGCATGCGCCCACTGCAGCACTGGCTCAAGCGCTGTGTGCCAGCCCGTGCGTGCTGGTCAGGCAACCTGTATGTCATGGTGAATCACGGTTGTCTACGGACCTTGATTCCCTGGCAGGCTCAAAACTGGTATCTCAAGGGCGTGAGCTTGGGAGTGATTTCCACTTGGAAAGTGTTTTTCACAGATGCATCCAACCAAGGTTGGGGAGCGTTGCACGAGGGCTAGCCTGTCTCCAGCCTCTGGTCGAGCACGGAGCAGAGCTTACATATCAACTGCCTGGAAACGAAAGCAGTGTGTCTGGCCCTCAAAGCGTTTCTGCCAAACATCAGGGGATACCAGCTGTTAGTCCGGACGGACAACACATCTGTGGTATCATATCATACAACCTCCCCCTCTGTGCATGTCCCCCCGTCTCAATTATACCCCAGGTTATCGAACGGGTCGGGGAGAGCGGATGCCCAGTCATCCTAGTAGCCCCCCTTTGGAAATCCAGACCGTGGTTTCCGGAGCTGGTTCAGATAATGGACAAAGTGCCCTGGCCTGTCCCATTGAGGAAAGATCTCCTCACGCAGGCGGAAGGGACAATATGGCATCCACAACCCGATTTATGGGCTCTCCATGTGTGGCCCCTCAATGGGTACCCAGGGACCTTCCTGAAAAGGTCCTAAGCACAATCAATGTGCCCCTTCTACTAGGTGCTTGTATGCTTCTAAATGGTCAGTGTTTTCCAGCTGGTGTCTGGACAAACGTTTTGAACCCACGTCATGCAAGGTACCAGTGGTGCTCTCCTTCCTACAGGAGTTGCTAGACGCGGGCATGACCCCGTGTATGCTCAAAGTGTACCTGGCAGCCATTGCAGCTTATCATGCTCCGGTGGCTGGCCGATCGTTAGGAAGAAATGACTTGGTAGTACGGTTTCTGAAAGGAGCCAGGAGGATGAACCCCTCCTGACTGTTCCGTCTTGGGACCTCTCCACGGTCCTTTGGGCCCTGAAGGGTCCTGCATTTGAACCGCTCCAGTCGGTTGATCTCAAACTACTCTCGCTAAAGACTGCTCTCCTGCTGGCACTGGCATCTATCAAGCGAGTGGGAGATTTGGAGGCGCTCTCTGTGAGCCCCTCCTGTTTGGAGTTTGGTGTCTGTGACTCTAAGGTCGTTCTCAAACCCAGACATGGCTATGTGCCTAAAGTGCTTTCGACACTGTTTAGAGCACAGGTGATCACTTTATTGGCTCTTCACCCTTCCACAGAGGATGGGGTGGCTAATCTACTCTGTCCTGTCAGAGCGCTGAGAATATATCTGGAGCGTTCTGTGTGTTTTAGACATTCAGAACAGCTCTTTGCCTGCTTTGGTGGTCGGTCCAAAGGGTCTCCTTTCGCAAAGCAGAGAATATCCAGATGGATAGTAGATGCTATTTCTCTAGCATAAACCTCAGTGAGTCAGGTTTGCCCTATTGGGACTAGAGCTCATTCGACTACAGGCATGGCCTCGTCTTGGGCTTGTTCTTCTGGGTTTTCCATTCAGGATATTTGCGTGGCGGCCGGCTGGTCCTCGCCTTCTACGTTTGTGAAATTCTATAATATGGTACCTTCTATAACAAGGTACCTTCCCTGCAGGCAAGGGTCCTTTCTGTATGATTTAGACCCGACTTGTGTCCGGTCTTATCTAAATATTATATCAGTGTCATAAGCACACATTCATTTATAAAACCCGCAATGAGTGAGCCAGACACTCACTGTGCTAGCTGTGCAGATGCAAAATGTGTTTTATATTTTAAGCTTCAGAATTTTGAGGAAAAGGAGTTTCCCTACTGCGTATAGCTACGCAATACTCGTTCCCTAACTCTCAGGGAACCGAGGTTACGATAGTAACCGAGTACGATATATCAAACACTGTAGCAGACATAAACACAAGACAGACGCGTCATTGAAAGAGTAGTTATGGAGCTGTGGGATTTATGAATTTAATACCAGAGATTAAAGAAGAGAAATAAACCAAAAAGAACATTATTAAACTTTAATGTTAAGCAGCATTTAAGGGAGCTTTTTCTATATTGGAAAGTATAAAATCATTTTTTTAAAGTTAGAAACTTTTAACATCCAAGTAAAAATACATAGTGATACAGAGAGCAACAGACAGGAAATGTATCTCATCTTATTTCCTTAAGCATTGTGTTGTTGTGCCTGCATGTTCTGTTTGTTTGGTAACCAGGCATGTTTATATTTTCACTCTCAACTTCAAGATTGTTGTCAGTGAGGGTTTGTTTAAGTAAGATATTCTCCTTTAAAGTTCATGATAATACGATGATAGAAAAAAAAAAATATATATATATATATATATATATACACGTATTTAATACAAAACAATACTTGGCCCGACTTTTGCTCTGATTTGTAAGTTACCGGTATGGAAGTTTAATTTATTCATTTGTTATTTTTAGTGGTTATTCTTATTGTAATTATAAAGAATCAGTTGACTTTTGATAATGAGTTCAGCAGATCATCTATTTTTTCCAAGGTGCCATAAACTCTTTACAGAGACAGTTCCGGTAGCAAATCGTGCTCAAGGGCATGATGGTGAAGACAAGAACATAAATCTTGTGTGGGTCAAAACAGCAACTTTCTGTTTACCTGCTCAGAATACTAACCACTACACCACATCGCACCCACAACTAAACTACTACACCCACTATGACTCTAGCATCAACTAATGCAGTACAAGCACACTTTAAACATTTATTTTCAGGCTTTTATATGACTCTTCAGTGAACCTATAGGTGTTATTTAAAGTTACTTTTAGTTTTTTACTTTTGTGATCTGTTGTGCCGTTGTAGGTCCGTCCCGTGGTGGAGGAAGTGTTCTCATTTGCTAAGGTGCCTCAAGCCTTTCAGAAAGTAGAGCAGGGTCATGCTCGTGGCAAAACTGTGGTGTATATCACTGAGGACCAGAAAGAGTGACTATGGCAACCAAAAACATACATAAGCTGTTAAACCTGGCACTTTTTTTAATGTCTGTTGAATAAAAACATTTATCTAATGGCTAGTGTCTTTATTTTGCATTACAAAATTAGTATTGTATATATAGTATATAAAAATATATTAGTATATATAAAATAAGTCTTGTTCATTATTTCAAATATATACATTGCTGTCTTATTCATAAACAATTTGAAAAGCCAAACAAACAATAACATTGTTTTATTCTATATGTAACAGTATAATTTGAAAATCATGAACATAAAAATGCTTAAACAGATGACTAAACAAAGATATAGAAAATGTACAAACACACAAAACCAACTATCAAAAAACTTTATAAAAGAAAATGGAGAGAGACAGAAAATACTGAGAGCAGAACAGCAGATCAAGGATCAGCTGCCTTTCCAATAAATGTGAGTATGTGAACAGGATTGAACTGATACCAGATCAGCACGAATAGAAGGAAATGTTATACAATTTTGTGCAATGGTGGGGTTTTTTGTTTGTGCTGATTTAGCAGAATAGTCTCACACGTTAAACACTGTACAGTGTGAATAAACAGTTAGTGACTTTGAATTGCATATAAATGTTGCCTTACATTCAGTGAAATCTGTAATATACCTGGATAAAACTATCCATTTGTATTCTGATTCCTCTCAACAGAAGTGGCTCATGTGGTGCAGGAGCCCTTGAAAAGTATGTCATTTAAAATGTGCAAACTTAACTCATGAGAGCTGAGTTCTGCAGCCAGGTCGTTTTGAACCAATAAATGTGATTAATCACTCTGTAGCCACAAGAAAATGATGTCATGACTGCTGATAGTACATGAACATGCACAAGCCCTTTAATAGCGACCGTCCTGAGGTGATGAGGAAGTTGAGATGTTATTAAAAAAATAAGGCACTAGTAAAATATCTACCATACTATAATGAAATATCTTACGATGTGTAATTCTTACAAAAAATAATTTAGTCAATACACAGCAACTCAAGAATTGGAGGAAGCTTTTTGCTACATTAAGCAAGGGGTAAACTGCGTCAAACTAAATAACCAAACCTTGATTCTTTGCGAATACAAAATAATGAACAAGGCCACCTAAAGTGCAGCTACATACAAATCTTAATGCTATTGCACCCCCTTTGGTAATATCATTGCATTGCAAGCGGGTCAGTTATTTGTGTTGCCTGGTCAACAACAAAAAAGTAATAGCACAAAAGACAGTGGGCGTGTCTCATTCAGTTTCCTAGTTTCCAAGGTCATGAATCAGTATATAGTGTACACAAATTTGGGCGCTGATAAAGACAGTAAGGACCCTGGCTCACTACACATTGGGACATTAATAACTATTGCCTGCGACATGACAACGTCCTCATTGTACAACATAACTATTTGTAATTATGAACAACAGCAGAACTGATATCTTAATCTATATCTTTTTTAATGTTATTTAAAGTACATTCTTATAAATTCTTAGCTTGTTACATATACATGCACCATTTCAGCAGTAGAAAACAAACATTAGCAAAATTATGTTCATTACCTGTCTAGCGATGTAGTTTATGCTGAAATATAATTAAATAATGGTTTGTATTTTTAAAAACATCTATCTTGTGTCGTTATGTGTAGTGAGTTGGCTCGCATGATTTCTGTTTTGCGCTTCAGAACTTCTGTTAGTGAGCATCGATGCTCCCTGGATTTCATTATGCATTTTGGGACGTTTTAGGGAGCAAACGTTTCAGTGCACTGTAAGGATTTTGCGATTGAGACCGCTTTTAAAATGGCTGACTCCCTGACTCCCCAGTGTCCTGACTAGTGAACTAGGGAGCTGATTGAGACACATCCAGTGAAACTGTGGCAGGTGTTATTAATGTCCTTGATGTAGTCGATGAACTTCTGTTGAATGTCCAAAGACACATCACTCATTTAGAGACTAATGTAGATGGATGATTTCAAGAGATTCAGTCCCCCACACATTCTCATCTTGGGATAACCATCCATCAGTGAGAGAGACTCGTCAGAGTAATTTTGGGGGGTTTAGATTCCCATCATCTTGAAGCCTCAGAACAGCCTCAGATCTTTTAGGATTTCTGCTGAATATCAGGAGTTAACAGAATTGGTCTCTGTCGTGACTCAAGCACTAAAGGATTTCCACTGTCCATCTCTGGTTGTTTTTCTGCTCATCAAAGATGTTAAGAATCACCTGGTTTTTATCATACTGTTGGCCACCTGGATGAAGAATAGATTAAGAAGATCAAATACCTCTCAAGATTTTAACAAGTACTAACTTTACTTAAAAAAAAAAAAATCCTGATAAAAACATATCAAAGTTAAACAAAATTATAAAGCAGCACAACTGTTTTCAACATTGATAATAAGAAAATGTTTTTTTGAGCACCAAATTAGCATATTAGAATGATTTCTAAAGGATCATGTGACTGAAGACTGGAGTAATGATGCTGAAAATTCATTACTGGAAGAACTTTTTCATTACTGAAATAATTTACATTTTTTAATATGTTCAATAATAGAAAACTGTATTTTAAAACATTTAAAAAGTCTTACTGACCCCAAACTGTTGAACAGTAGTGTACGTGTATTTTATAGATGCTTTAAATTTACATTATTGCTGTGAGAAATGCAAGGCGATACAAATTGTGAAATGGTTTCCATGTGATATTAGTAGAATATCACATGGCAGGATAAGATTCTCAGGCAATCAGATTCGAGAACCAGAACTAACTGTTGTATGTATGTATGTATGTATGTATATATATATATATTATATATATATATACATATATATACACATATATATATATATATACACACAGGTCCTTCTCAAAAAATTAGCATATTGTGATAAAGTTCATTATTTCCATAATGTAATGATAAAAATTAGACTTTCGTATATTTTAGATTCATTGCACACCAACTGAAATATTTTAGGTCTTTTATTGTTTTAATACTGATGATTTTGGCATACAGCTCATGAAAACCCAAAATTCCTGTCTCAAAAAATTACCATATTTCATCCGACCAATAAAAGAAGTGTTTTTAATACAAAAAAAGTCAACCTTCAAATATTTATGTTCAGTTATGCACTCAATACTTGGCACTGTAAGCAGGTGCCAGGTCGTGCTGAAAAATGAAATCGTCATCTCCATAAAGCTTTTCAGCAGGTGGAAGCATGAAGTGCTCCAAAATCTCCTGATAGCTAGCTGCATTGACCCTGCCCTTGATAAAACACAGTGGATCAACACCAGCAGCTGACATGGCACCCCAGACCATCACTGACTGTGGGTACTTGACAATGGACTTCAGGCATTTTGGCATTTCCTTCTCCCCAGTCTTCCTCCAGACTCTGGCACCTTGATTTCCGAATGACATGCAACCACTGAGCAACAGTCCAGTGCTGCTTCTCTGTAGCCCAGGTTAGACGCTTCTGCCGCTGTTTCTGGTTCAAAAGTGTCTTGACCTGGGGAATGCGGCACCTGTAGCCCATTTCCTGCACACGCCTGTGCACGGTGGCTCTGGATGTTTCTACTCCAGACTCAGTCCACTGCTTCCGCGGGTCCCCCAAGGTCTGGAATCGGTCCTTCTCCACAATCTTCCTCATGGTCCGGTCACCTCTTCTCGTTGTGCAGCGTTTTTTGCCACACTTTTTCCTTCCCACAGACTTCCCACTGAGGTGCCTTGATACAGCACTCTGGGAACACCATATTTGTTCAGAAATTCCTTTCTGTGTCTTACCCTCTTGCTTGAGAGTGTCAATGATGGCCTTCTGGACAGCAGTCAGGTCAGCAGTCTTACCCATGATTGCGGTTTTGAGTAATGAAACAGGCTGGGAGTTTTTAAAAGCCTCAGGAATCTTTTGCAGGTGTTTAGAGTTAATTAGTTGATTCAGATGATTAGGTTAATAGCTCGTTTAGAGAACCTTTTCATGATATGCTAATTTTTGGAGATAGGAATTTTGGGTTTTCATGAGCTGTATGCCAAAATCATCAGTATGAAAACAATAAAAGACCTGAAATATTTCAGTTGGTGTGCAATGAATCTAAAATATATGAAAGTTTAATTTTTATCATTACATTATGGAAATGAATGAACTTTATCACAATATATACTTTTGCCTTGACCATTTCAGTGCTGATTCTAGACTGATGAGGTGTTCCACATTAAGTGACCACTAGATGGCAACACGGCTACTGCTGAGCTGACTGAAGTCAGGGTGGAGCTCAGGTTACAGTAATTTGAATCACAAACAGCCTCATTCTGAATTCAGACAAACAAAAGGAGCCATACAACAGTGATCTTTCATCAGAGATTACCGTCTCAGTCCAAATAAATAATTTACCCTCATCTTACTTGTCCCTGATCTCCTTATGCTTTACATGTAAAACAATTTAATTTTACAAAGTGTTTCCTTTAAAATATGTTTAGCACCAGGGCCATACATAAAAAATGTTGATGAAGGACTTTTCTTATTAATTGTGATGGCTGAATAAGGATAAAAAAATGTATATATGTATGTATACTTCTAGCCGAAGAAATAATTTAGTGACTTTATACTAGGCAACTCTATGCCTCAATATTTTTTTTATTATATATTATAACAATATATTATATTTTAATGTATTTAATGATATTAATATTTTACTATAATACTTTTCGGAATATTATAAGCATTTAGATTCTTTGCCTCTGACGACGTTGTGTTATGTATGTGAGAGGGTCAGTGTAGTTGGCCAAGCAGCTCGAGCACAGTTGCTAATAGAAATATCACACAGGTATGATGTGACAATCTTTTACTGATGACACATTCTGATGAGCTCGTCAGTGGAGGGTGCATCGTGCATGTTTCTCTGTTTGTTTCATTCCAACCTTTCGGTTTCATTTCTTTTCATTCTGTCTTCATTCTGTCAAGCATTTGCAAGTACTGACCTTTGACCTCCAGCACAAGGTCGGGCTTGAGGTTGTTGCGTATTATTCCGTCTCCCGTGATGCTCCAGAACTGATTGTCTTTGCCTGGTTCAGGTGAGACATTCAACCTGCAACCTGCCATCACCACACCTCCAGACGTCTCCACACAACAGTCCTCTACCATCTGAAGCGCAGAAGAGAAAGATGCTGGTCATGATTGGTAAACAGAGCCACAACAGAGATCACACGTGTACTCAAGTTCAGGTGGAAAAGTGTTGATCAAAGTCTCGATTACCTTGCAGCGCAGTAGTCCGTTCTCATAGACCCAAATCTGCTCTGGACCACCAGATTCCTCCAGCACTTGAACCCGGAGCAGCTTTATATCATCCAGGGGTCCAGACAGAGACATCAAGCACCCTGTCTCTGCACAACGCAGCCGGAAATAAACACGTTTCTATTGAGAAAGACAGAAGATACATGGTTGTGTTTGAATTATTAAATTAGCAACAGGAGGACTACTGTTGATAAAGATTGACTAAATCTTCTTTCATAAACTCCACTAAACCATGTATTATTAAGCCATTATGAGGATTACTGATCTCGCTCTGGATTTACTGGAGTATGTGCACATGCTGTAAATGTGTTAGGTTTGCCCTGCCTTCATTTGTGCTGTTCCCAAAATATTAACTCTCACGCCTAAGAGCAAAACTATCCAACACCCCTCTGCGTCTGAATACATACATAGAAAATCATAAGTAATAATGCTTAGAGATGCTTCTGAGAACTAGCAATGTGCTAAATTACTTCTTGTGTTGTCTGAACAACTAGATGGTCATAGTTTGCCATCTCCAACTCTATAAGATGATCTCTAGTAGAGATGTGCTGGTGTTTTATACCTGTAGTAATGGACGAAGAGAGCCAATCTGCTTCCAGACGCTGAACTTCTGCCAATCACCGATCTCGCTGGGATGGAGCAGGACCTGGCGACCACGGAAGTTGCAGTATTCATACAACACCCAGCTGACAACAAAGGTAAATCAATTATTTTTACAATATTTTCACATCCAAATTAATCATAAATGAGACTAAATGTCAATAACTTAGGTTTTTCTACATCCACACTGAAATCAGATTGAGCTTGAGCTTTAAATGGGTCAGAAACCACTCACATTCCTCCATTGACCAATAGAGAGTTGACCCGCTCATCAATGCCAGCCAGAGAAAGGTTCAAAACGCCGTCGGTGAGAACTATTTTACGCCCTCTGAAGCCGGATTTACAGAAGAGTGTGATGGAGGGTATAGAAAACTCCTGAGGTAGTCAGATAAACAAAGAATGTGGTTATTATTAAATAAAAATCCAATGATTTAGTCACAGAAACCTTGGCCAGATTAGGTGGCGAGACTGTATTTAATATGACATGACTAGGATTGAATATGTTGTACTGTTGTGTACCTGGGTTTAGATCCTTCAGCTAACAAAACACTGACTATTACTGTATATCACAAGTTTTCTAGAAATATTTGCTGTCAACATTTTCATTTTGCTTCATCACAAACATGATACATATTTTTTGACATTAGACATTTCTATAGATTATGGTGCAATTAATTTTATTATTTTTTTATTTTCAAATTCATTTTAGATATTGTTTCCAAGAGCACTATTCTTGTTATTACAACAAATTCACATCTCTTTTAGCCAGATAAATGTTTAATGTTTAAATCTAAATGTTGGCAAGGGTCAAAAATACATATACATGACCAATGAAAGTAATTTGTTGCAAGACAGCCCTCGTCTGATAGGGCAAGTGACAGTTTCTTGCCTGGCACATCCTCACAGCCTCATTTTCAGTCGGACCAAATTAAATTTTAATCTGACAAGCCTAGGGACTCCTGTCATCTTTCCAGTACTCACATGTCCTACACTGTGGACAGAGCTGATTTTGCTATCTGAGTTGAGTAAGCCCATAGCCTCAGGATTGGGGTATTCTCCTTCCTCCAGTACATGCATGTTTTCAGTGAATTGAGGGCCGTCGAACATCACCCAGCTTCAAGCACAGACATGCACAGAGAAATGTATCATTATTTTGAAACACTATCCTATCCTGTTGATTATTTTGGGAAGTCCTCTAGGATTTTCTTTGATAGCACTGAACTGGGTTCATACCTCCCAGCCAAAACCTTGCAGGACATGGGCTGGAAGCCCTCTGTCAGGAATGCCACACTTTCATCTAAGACCTGTACTGTTCCCTGGAACCCCAGCTCAGTGAACAACTGCACCTAAGAACCAACAAGAGGCAGAGAGTTATCAAAACATCACATTAATGATTCTTCAAAGAAGTTGCTTCTTAATCTAAACATAAATCAAGTTGACTAGAATAACAAGATCTTCACACAGTAAAAATTAGGCCTGCCTGGAATCAGTCCGCAGAACTCCACAGAATGTCAACGCTTGTCATTCATAAAGCATCTTGCTGCATGTTCATTTAAAAAATATTCTAATTTGATCATTTTTTCACTAGCCATTAAGAGTGTAAAGTCAGATCCAATTAATATCTAATTAATTCATTCAGATTCACAATCAATGGAGAAGATGTGCCGATTCCATGTGGAACAATAACAGTTTGTGCATGTCCATTAAACTCACCTTATATCTGGACAGTCCTTCAGCCTGATTCTGAGACAGAAAAATAAAATATAAGATGCCATGGGAATACAAACAGCAGCATTGTTTTTATTAAGTAACAATGTAACGGTAACATTGAAAAAATGGGGCAGATAATGATTACCAAAACCACAGGTTGAAGAGACAAGATCTTGAAGTTGTGTGCTCCCCAATCCTCTGGACTGCCGTAGAGACCCTTCTCTAAAACATACAGCTCGCCTGAGAAGTGTTCCTTCTCGAATGCTATCCACCTGTTCAGTCAGATGTTAGAGAATTTCACTGACAGGCTTAATTTGTAGCCCACCAGACCTGGGGCCGTATGTAAAAACGTTTTTACAAAAAATGCATTGAAATGTGCGTACACATGCAATTTTTCACGCACAGATCAGGATTTATAAAAAAATAAACGTAGCATAAATATGTGCACACTGTCCATACACTCTAGTCTAGACCATGCGCATTCGCACTCTTTAATAACAACGAAGAGTACTAGGCGCATGATAATTCCTCTTTATAAACTAAATTGCAGAACTCATGTTCTGAGAAAATATTTCTCGCGAGAACAATGATTAATGATGCATATTTTCGTTTGGTGGTAGAAAGGTCCATTGGTCGGTTTAAAAAGGTCAGATGACAATACTGTACAACCAATACTGTGTGCTGTTGATGTTGTGTGCAGGCAAAAACAATTGTATTCGAAGGATAAAATTCGAAGGAAATGGTATGGTTTTTATTTTTTTATTTTTTTTATTTGCCTTGGCCTGAAAAAATAAACAGGCCAATCTGTTTCCATTACAAATATACTGTATAAACATCCTAAAAATATGTTTACCTTATTGGCAATATTGCATACATTTTGATTTGTTTAAAACAATTAAAAATACGATTTGGCCAGTCGAAAAGAATGAAAATAACTCTTCTCTGAAAACTTTCTCTGAAAAGTATTTTATATAATTTTGCTTTAACAGATATTTTTTCTAAAACGAGACAAGGACACTAAATGATTTTTTGCAATGTAATGTGATGGCAGAAATTGTATAATTTCTTAATGTCTTGTACTGTTAAACATGGTTTAACGTGGATAGCAATATGCATACAGAAATTATACGCAGTTAAGGATATGCATAGTAAAACTAGGCGTCGTAAGCTCCATACATGGTTATTTCGGGGAGGAGACAGGGTGAAGATGCATATACGCACATGCATGCACGCATCTTCTGCTGACTGGGTTTTATAAAGGGAATTTTGTGCAGGTTCTGCTGAAATCTACGTAAAGTTTATATACATGAGGCCCCTGATATCTGTAATATGGACCACATTCACATCCACAAAACAATTTGCCACAAATTTCACATCCAATAAGGAAAATATGGACAGTTGAATGAAAAGTCTCAGACAGTAAGCAAAATGTCACTTACTAATCTTATAAAGTAAACCACAGGCTTTAAATACACAGACATGTGTGTGACAGATACATAAAAAGACACAATGACATTGTGATTCAGTGTTAAATATGAGCACTATTGTTTTACCCATCTCATAATTGATTCATTTCAGTATCATATCAAAATCACACCCTTGACAATGATGCAGAGCTAGTGGCACATGTGTTCTTGAGTTTAATGTGTCTGTTTGTATGTAAGAGAAGAGAGAGAGATGGGAGTTGTGTGGGTGTGTTTGCCACACCATGACTAGTATGAGTCTGCCTCAGGATATATGACACCTCACACTCATGTGCCACTCCTTTCATTAACATTAGAGCAGGTATGAACTTAAACCATGAAACAGCTTTGTAACATACCATTTATCAGAGTTACAGAGTGAATTAAGACTGCTGGATTTTAACACATTCGTTTTAGATCTGGTTTATAGATCTTACAGAACTCGTTGATGGATTAACTGACAAAATCATCCTCCATTAATCATAATATATATATATTGGAAAGATTTTATGCTTTTGAAAGAAGTATTTTTCAAAAATATATATAAAAAAACGTAATAAAATAAAATATTATTATAAGTTAAAATAATTGTTTTCTATTTTTAATACATCTTAAAATGTTATTTTTTCCAATGATGGCAAAGCTGAATTTTCAGCATTTATTACTCTAGTCTTCAGTGTCACGTGATCCTTCACAAATCATGAAAGAAAAAGAGAAGAGTTGAAAAGAGTTGTGCTGCTTAATAATATTTTGTGGAAACCATGATACTTTTTTTCAGGATTCTTTGATAAATAGGGAGTTTTTTGTTTATAGAAAACATTTTTAAATTATAAAACGTCTTTACTGTCACTTTTTATTAAAATAATGCATCCTCGCTGAAGAAAAAAAGAAGAAAAACTTTGAACATTAGTGTATATTTGTCTGATTTCCAAATATATTTTGCTTCGAAGCAAAGTTTGTAATGTTTTGATTCATCTTAAAGTGTGTTAGTTTGGTTAACTGAATTAGAACCAAGACTTCTAAAAATGTGAGTGGTGACTGTTATACTCTTGAATAATGAGTCAAATAATGAAAGAATTATAATTTTTGACTGAGCTACTCCTGATTTTATCTCTGTGAACAGTTGCCCATAAGGGCTAATAAACGATTCACTCACAGATTTACAGCCATACTAAGGTCAAAGGTTTTGAAAGAAAGGAAGAAAACGAGAGAGTGATGTCTGAAGGAGGGAGTTTAGATATAGATGGAACTAAAGGTACAAACAAACACTCACACTCCAGAGAGGACTTCCACTGATTGCGTCTTTATGCCAAAGCCAGTGGTTTCCATGCTGATGACAGGTTCCAGCAGGTCCACATTCATCCCCCTCTCAGAGAAATCACGCTCACTGAACATTCTCACGTGAGGAGTAATGAAATCCTAAAGAAGGACACAAAACCATGAAATGACTTACAACCTCCTTATTCCAAGAAAACATCAGTGCAAGTCATAAAAACACAAGGCTACACATAGTTTATTAATGTGAGGAGGTTTTGCTGTAAATTGTTTATTTAATATTAATCTTGAGCTCTTTTGTTTCAAAAATGGTCTCCGTGTACATACTGCTAACACAGGACGTATAGATTGGAGCCTGTCTTCCAGTCCACCCCAGTCAGTGAAGTCTGCATACTCTCCTTCCTCCAGAAGATACTGGCGCCCCTCGAATCCTGGAGCAGAGTATCCTACCCAGCTATGTATGAACAAAAACATGTATCACTGTCTGAGCCAGCTAAAGGCAATAAACTAGCAAGAACTGAGTATATGTGTAGATCTTCAGACTTTGCGACCAACAAAACCAAATCCTACAATGTCAGTCTTACTGTTAAAAAAGGAGTACACTCACAGACCACTCAGGATCTTCAATGAACCGACAGAACAGAGTCTCTTTATCCTGGTATTGTCAGGACTCTCCGTCTCCTCTTCTTCATTTTTCTTCTCCTCTTCCTTTCCTTCATCAAAGTTGTAAATGTCCCTTTCGATCTCTATGTACTCCCCTTGGAACATTGGATTTTCAAAGAGTGCTGCCTAATTTCAGACAGAGAAAAACACTTTACAGCTTCGTGCAAAATAACTTTCAGTCCAAAACATGAAGCAACATGAACAATTTAAGCAAGTTGCAGCAGTTCAAGATATCTGTTTAGAGCATTTTTACTCAGATAAACAATTAAATAGCACAGACAGATGCAATAACGCATCCTGTGTGAACAGACCCGAATACAACATCCAAGAATATGACCAAATGAAATGAATGAGGTCTTAGAGATGATTTATTTTCATACAGCAAAATCCATGACATGTTCAATGTTTGACTGGGGTATGTTTATGTGTGTGCGTATATTTGTAGGCAGAATATTCTGAATTCTGGGAATTCTTCCTCCAGTGTTGGTGAGGCTCTCGCAAAGGCAACTCAAGGCCTGTATACAGCACTCAGACATTAGTTCAGGAATGTCAGAAACCTTAGAGGCACAGTTCACACAAACTAACCCGGCTTCCTTAGTCCAGAATATCCTCTGCCATAACCTTTTACTGCTTCTTAAGTAATATATAGATGTAATTAAATCATTATGGGATCACACGCCTCTGCTGTGAGATTGTACTGCCAAAGTTTTTACTACATCTAACTGTAGTTTCAAAGTCAGACACAATGCTGCTGCTCTTTCACGGCTAAGAAATCAAAAGAACAAATGCTGGCACGGACTGAGAAAGAAAATAACAAGCACAAATCCCATATCTGGGCATGCTCAGTCTGGTAGTCTCCAGACTACCTGCATCAACAGGTACCTTTAATTCCAGGCTGTACAGAAAGTGTGCAAAATTAGTCTTTAGTCATTACAATTTTCTCAGTGAACTACACCTATTGGCACAACCAGTGTTCAATGAGATTTAACATGTACAGCTCACCTTAACTTCATTGGGATTTTCCACCTTAATTTCACCCTGTTAAAATCATAAGGAACAATTTTATTTGAATCTCTGTTCATATATCTTGTTTATTAATGATAAAGATAAAATGAGTGTGTGAAAGTGAGTGGTGGTATGTAATTACCATTTTCAAGGGCCGCAGTGATCCGACATATGGGGTGGGAAAACCCCAGTCCTGAGGGCAGGGATATACTCCTTCCTCCAAAACAGCCAAAAGACCCTGGAAACCTGGGTCACTAAAGACCAGCCATCTACAAACACAACTTCAGTAAGAATAGATCTAACAGGTTTTTTACAGGGTAAAAAAAAAAAAAAACTTTTTCAAAATAGTTTTTAGTATTTGTAAAAGATAACTTTCATTTTGTAAATTAAAAAAATGCTTCTTGAAGCTTTGGCAAAGAACAAACATGCCAAGGCATAAAAAAAATATATTTTGAAAATGTCATCTCCAACCAACGCGCAACAACAAGACAGCAACATTCCATTCAGACACACAGTCTCTTTCTCTAAAAAAAGTCTCACAACTCCAATCATCAGTCACATGCTTTAACCTCAAAACTTCCACTAGGCCAAATATGAAGCTTGTGTCCTTCATCTCTCATTTTAGCTTTGAGAGATCAAAGTTTTGCTCTCATACGCCAGATTTTTTTTAAAAGAAAGAAATTCATACTTTTATTCAGAAAGGAAGCATTGAATTGATCAAAAGTGACAAATCTTTTTTAATATTATAAATGTCTTTACTAATTCAAATGAATGCAGATTTTATTTTAAACTTTCCATTCATCAAATAATCCACAAAAATAATGAACAGCACAACAGTTTTGAACATTGATAATATAAGATATAATAATAATAATAATGTTTCTTGAACAAAGAATCAGCATATTATACTTATTTCTGAAAAATCATGTGACTGGAGTAAAGGCTGCTGAAAATTCAGCTTTAAAATATGAAAATTTAAAACTTCACAATAATTGTGAAAAGTTTCACAATATTACTATTTTTACTGTATTTTTTTATCAAATAAATGCAGCCTTTGTAAACATAAGCGTCCCATATAAGCAGGCATTTTGGCATTTATTTAAGGTCAGAAGCTCACTTACACCCCACTGTGGATCTTAATGGACCCAGTACTCTGAGGAATACCAAATGAACAGGTTTCTATGGTGTCATCGCAGAATGAAGACATTCGGCCCATCCCATTCAGCTCTGTGAACAGGTCTATTTTTGCTGTGCTGTAGTCCTGAGAGGAAAATATCAATGCAAATCAAAGATCAAAGCATGCACGCCAGGGCTTCATTTGCATTTCTCAATGCATATTATACTTTTTTATTTAAGAGATTCTTTGGGTAATTGTACTGATAATCAGGGTACTGAGGTCAAGTGTTGATGCATGTGACTCATGATTTTAGACTTACCCTTAATGCAAGTCTAACGGAGCCAATGACCATGGGTGTAGTTGGGAGTGGCAGGCTGTTTGGCCCCATCTCCCCACTGGGCTCTATCTCTGCCCACTCATTTGCTAAGTCAACTGACCCCTCCTCCAGTGCGATGGATCGGCCCTGAAAGCCTGGCTTTTCATACAGCAGCCAGCTAACAGGACAAAACAGGAAACATTAGCAAACCTGCATTTTAAAGTGCCACGAGATTTGTCACATTCTTAACAGGAGGAAGTGATTGTTCCTACCATCCTCTGACGACCTTTACGGAGATGAGTGGAGAAAGTGTCAGAGAGGTGGCATCCTCTACGTCTCTGAACACCTCATATGCCTCTCCTCCAAAATGAGGTTGTTGATATATAACAATCTGCAAGCAAGAATATTTAAACACTCTCCATAAATGAGTAATACAGTTTCTTCTTGGTTATTTGAAGCACTGTAAGAGCGAATAATGAACTGAAAAGTAGCAATAAACTAGTTGTACTAAAATACCTACTAAATAAATATAGTACTATAAATATTATAATTTATGATCAATTTTGTATAGATAAGTTTAGTTTTGCAATACCTTTCCAGGGCGTCTGTGGAAGCCTCTGACACCTGATGTCTAGAAATCAAAAAACTAATTAGTTGATATTCAATCATTATTTCCAAAATAAACATGAGAAACTTATGACATGACATTTATTACATTTTTAAAACTACTTTGAGAGATTGACTGGACCTTTGGTTTAAAAATAGTACTGCTCACAAAGGCACTGTGATCAGTGGTACCTATAAAAACAAACTGAAGCTTAGAGGGCTTAACATTCCCCTTAAACACAGAACAACATAAGTTCCACTAATAAAAGACCATGCAGGTACAGACAACCCAAGCGGATTCCTGCAGCAAATAAACTATAAACAAAGGCTTTATACACATTATGCACTAGAGTATATAGCACATGCTGTTCACTATACTATACTATACTATACGATACTATACTATACTATACAAGCAATAACTTAAAATGAGGATTTTTTTTAGCTTTACTCAACAGAGATTTTTTTAAACAGTGGGCATTCTGTATTTAGAATCTTTCTTACCTCTGCATATGTTGGTGAGAGGCTGGTGGGTGTGAGCAGTGGAATCTTCTGAGTGCTGTTGGATGGAGATGTTAATCCTGATATGCCTTGCAGTCCCATGTTTGAATTAAATGTGTTGGAGGTGAGGCCAATATCCAATGCAGGGAGAGAGCTAGTGTCAGGACTTTGCTGGTTAATTGTGTTGGATTCTTTGCCTTTATTCATGTATTTCTCCAATAAGTCAGGCAGTTTGACTTCTGAGAAAGTTGGAAGAGGAGGAGGTGTCAATGGGCCCTTTACTGAATCCCCAGGTCCACCCTTTACATTGCCATGATCTGGCAAATCACCAAGCCCCTCTTTTGGAGCTGTAACAGCATGGGACAGTGGTATACCCTTCTGCTCTCCTGAGGTTAGCACCACCTCTGGTGGTGGCGTTATGGGGGACTGAATACCATTAATGAGAGAGCTTTGTTCAGTTCTGGCTTTTCTTGATGTGTTTGGGTAGTTCACAAGGTTTGAAATTATTGACATTCTTTCCAATCTTGAGGACATTTTTCCAGGGACTTCTGTGATTTGTTTTTCTCCATCATTTTTCTCCTCAGTAACTGTGAGCTTTTTAGCATTGTCTTGTTCTCGTCTAGATGAAAGACCTTTATAAAGCAGGCTGTCCTCAGCACGTTTGGACAATGGGTTGGTTTTTGCCCCTTCATTGTTCTTCTTAATAATCATGGCTGGAGAGGGGTCTTTTGGTCCCGCAGTTTTTCTTGTCCCAAACTGGAACTGTTCTGGGTCAAGAATCTTTTCAAAGTGATCCTCTTTAATGGCCGGCATGGCAAAAGGTGGCGAAGGCATCTTGTTCTGCCCATGTTTTCGTGGAGGCAAGGAGAAAGGGGAGCAGTTCTCTTTAATGTTACGAATGAAATCATCAAAGTCACCCGAAGTGTCAAGCTGATTGTCATCACTTGCAGAACAATCCAAACGTCTCTCTGTTTTCTTTTTCTCAAAACTTTGGTCCACGTCTAACCAACTAGATGGTGCCTTTTTAATTTGTGAGAGGCTTTTGGTGTCCAAAGGAAGATTCTGAGATGTAAATTGTTGAACGCTTTGGTCGGATGGTAGTTTCAGTTTTTGCAAGTTAATAGCTGGTAGTTTATCTTTAGTCTTTGTAAAATCCTTGACTTTCAGGTTAGACTCTGTATTTTGAATTCGGACCTCACTCTTCCTGTCCACTTTGAAAGTCTGTTTATCTGGGTTTTTTTTAACTGATGGAAGTTGCTGCTCTAAAGTCTGATCACCTTTTTGAACAGGTTCTGGTTTAGAAGCAGCCTCTGGAGCCGTGAACACTGCTACTGCCGTCTCATCAACTTGCTTTGATATATTGGATTTATTCTGTTTGACACATTCTGGGTTTGTTTTACTTGAGTCTTCAGACTGAACCGGCTTCTCTGAAACTTTGCATTTACCACTTTCTTCATTTTTAACCTTTTCATCTAGCTGTATAGTTGGTTTTGGTCGTTTAAAATCTGAATTTAGAGCATTTTTCACACTGTGCTGTATGGTCTCCATCTTCTGGACTATCTTTGATGAATTCTCTGAAATGACTGGAATGATTTGTTCCTGAGAAGGGCAAGAATTCTCCATACCTTGAGCACTCAGATTACTGGTTGGCTCTTTCTCAAACCCAACAAGGGACTTCTCTTTGACAACATCTGGTAACTCATCAGATGCAAGTTGCATATGTGATTCTATTGAAACTGGTAAGTTGGATTCTGTTTGTCGTTTCATGAATTGTAAATTGTTTTCTGAAAGCAACACATCCAGTTTGAGTTTGGTTTCAGCAGCACCAGATTTTTCATCTTTCATTTCAGAAGCTTTTAATTGTTTAGCTGTCTTGGGTTTTGTGGAAATTTCATCTGTCTTAGTAAGGGCACATGTCTCTTCTTTGAATCCAAGAAACTTCTCTTTGACAACATTTGCCTGCATATCTGGCATAATCTGGACATGTGACTCTGATGAATCTTGTAGATTTGATTCGGCCTGAAGTTTTATGGTTTGCATTTTGTTGTTTTCTGAAAGCGACACATCCAGTTTGAGTTTGGTTTCAGCAGCACCATATTTTTCATCTTTCATTTCAGAAGAAGCTTTTAATTGTTTAGCTGTCTTGGGTTTTGTGGAAATTTCATCTGTCTTAGTAAGGGCACATGTCTCTTCTTTGAATCCAAGAAACTTCTCTTTGACAACATTTGCCTGCATATCTGATATAATCTGGACATGTGACTCTGATGAATCTGGTAGATTTGATTCGGCCTGAAGTTTTATGGTTTGCATTTTGTTGTTTTCTGAAAGCGACACATCCAGTTTGAGTTTGGTTTCAGCAGCACCAGATTTTTCATCTTTCATTTCAGAGGAAGCTCTTGATTGTTCAGTTGTCTTGGGTATTGTGGAAAGTTCATCTGTCTTAGTAAGGGCACATTTCTCTTCTTTGAATCCAAGAAATTTCTCTTTGACAACATCCAACTGCGTATCTGGCATAATCTGGACATGTGACACATCCAGTTTGACTTTGGTTTCAGCAGCACCAGATTTTTCACCCTTTGGTTTAGAAGTAGCTTTTGATTGTTTACAAATATCTTGCATACTCAGATCAACGGCTGTGTAATGGCCTATCTCAGGTATTGAGGAAATGTCATTTTCCTTGGTAAGGCCATCCTTCTCTTTCTTGAATCCAGTTAGCGGCTTCTCTTTGACTGATTGCTTATCTGGTACATCGTGGACATGTGGGTGTGATGAAATCAGTAGATTTGACTCTGTCTGGTATTTTTCAGAGTGTGAATCGTTCTTTTCTGAAAGTGGCAAATCCAATGTGACTTTAGTATCAGTGGCACCAGATTTTTTACCATTTGTTTCAGAAGAGGCTTTTGATTGTTTGGCCGTCTTGGATATTGTGGAAATTTCATCTGCCGTAGCAAAAGCACATGTCTTTTCCCCAAACCTAACAATATCCTTTTCTTTGGCAATATCTGACTGTTTATCTAATGCAACTTCAACATGTGGGTCTGATAAAATTGATAGATTTGATTCTGTCTGTCGATTGGTTTGACAATCCTTTACTGAAAGTGACACATCTGGTGTGACTTTGGTCTCAGCAGTATCACAATTTTCAATCTCCGTTTCAGAAATGGCTTTTGATTGTGTACAAATAATTTTAACTGTGTCAGATTTCAGAGCAGCAGTGGGTGTGACAGACAAATTTGTCATCATCTTCTCATTTTTCTCTATTTTTGAATCTGAAGCTGCAGTTGCATCTGCCTTCCTAAAATCTTTCTTGAGTTTAAGTTTAGTGGGGCTTTTGAGATGTGGTGTTGCTGACTGTAAATCACCCATGTCCTTTACAGGGCTTTTCAATTTGAGCTCTGGTGATACCCTGGCCGCAGCATTCTCAGTGGCTTGATCACATTTGGAAGATTTGCCATTACTTTCAGGACCGTTAACCAGTGATGACTCATTTCTCTCTGGCATGGTAAGTGGCAGAGAAGCGGGTTCATATGACTCACTCTCTCCGCTGGCAACTTCTTCATCTGAGGGCTGTTTAAGAGGGCTCGTTGGTGTCATTTGAGGCAGCTTCCTTCCTGTTGGTGACACATCAGTCATGACTTTTCTTGGACTCTTTGGCCCGCTTAGCTGGGTTTCGTTCGCTGACTTCTCCTTTTCAATATTCTGCTCTGATTGGTCAATGCCAGGTGCTGAGGAAGAAAGTTTTACCTGGGTTTTGTTGCCAGTGTCACCTGATTTGACTTTACTCTTTGAATAATGAAAACCACTCTTTGATGTTGGACTTCTGTCACTGACAATTGTTGGTTGTGTTTTTGATTTTTGGATATCTTTACATGCTTTAAATCCAATGTTAAGCTTTGTTGAACCAGAATTCTCCAGTGAAGATGGGGATTTATCATCAGAAACAGAAAGTGATTTTTTTAGACTTCTTTCTCTTTTAGGCTTTGAAACAGTGACCTGTTCTTTAGTGGGTTGAGAAGTTTTTGTCACTAGTGAGGCATCCAAAACATCCCCCTCTTCCACTCTCTTTGTCTGTGACATTTTCTGCTCTGGGCTTATTAACCCTGCCCCATTCTGACGTTTGGTGGGCATCTGTCTTTCAGCTTCAGTAGACACACTATACACTGTGACAACCTCCACCACTTTCTTTGGGTTTGTTTGAACCTCTGGTCCGGTTTTCTTAGGAATTCTGGTCTTAGTGTCAATTGGTTTACTAAGTGTAACAGATTGGTCTTTTTCTGTTGGAGACCTGATCTCTTTTTGGTCTGTCTGCTTCTGTGAAAATCTCCGTATTGGAGGCACTTCTATCGTTGATGCCTCAGAGAGGCTTTTAATGCGAGACATTACAGCTTTTGTTTTAGGGGCAACTTGTGGTGGAGGGGTCTTCGCTTTAATTCCCCCATTTGTTCCACTTGCAGCTCTGTCCCTACGCTTGGATGGCAAAGATGAGTTTTGATGACAGCTCATCACACTATTAAATGGTACTTTATTAATTGGCATTTCTGGGAAATCAGTAGCATCTCTATTCTCTGTTGAAAGTTCAAAGGGGCTCTCTACATCCTCATCGAGAGGCTGCTCTTGAATGAAAACAGCACAATCTTCTACCGACTCATTTCTCTGTTGGTCGGACTGCTTGACATTCACACTTTTGTGGTTTGGTAATCTGTGGAAAGACAAAGGCAACAGCAATGTTAAGAGACAGGTATGGGAGGATCCATGCATTCATATGCTTTCAACAGCATGCGTCACATTAATGAGAAATAATTTGATTTCTTCATGCGTGTAAAAACCAAGTGTTAAAGAGCTTAAATTATTTCCGAACATTTTTTATGAACTTGTTTGACTACATTTTTAACCTTGGCATCATCATTGTACACAACTTTTAACCATGGCATATAACATCGATTAATTGTGAAGACTTTTAAGATTACTCAGCTAAAAAGGGCTGATTAATCAGAGGTGAACTTGGACAGAATTATTCAGGTAAATTTCTTTTGTGTGAATTAAAGATCAAATCAAACAATAGCTGCTGTAGAAACCCAAGCGATACCTATCTTGACAGTGAATCACTTGCACTTAATTTCTATTGTACGGGTGTTCATTTAATTTTATCACAGCTGTACATGAAGATATGATAAAGAATGAGATAATCAAATCAAATTACATAGAAACAGCAGTTTTTAAACATTAGACAACAACACTCATTGTGGTTAGATCTATTCTTCCCTAAAGAAAATCCACAACAAAACTAATATAGCTATAAAAAAACAAGTTTAAAAGTTTAGGGTGAGTCATTTTTTTTTTTAAAAGAAATGAATATATTTATTCAGTGAGGACGCATTAAATTGATCAAAAGTGGCAGCAAAAACATTTATAATGTTATATAACTGTTTCTATTTTAAAAAGATGCAGTTCTTTTGAACTTTCATCATGGTTTCCTCAAAAAATGTAAAGCAGCACAACTGCATTCAACTGATAATAATAAGAAATATTTCTTGAGCAGCAAATCACAATTTTATAATGATTACTGAAAGATCATTCAACACTGAAAACTGGAGTAATGGCTTCTGAAAATTCAGCTTTGCCATCACATTAATACATTACATTTTTAAAATACATTAAGATAAAAACTGTTATTTTAAATTGTAATAATATTGCACAATATTACTGTTTTATTGTATGCATTGTATGCATGTGAGACTTATTTCAAAAGCATTTTAAACATCTTACTGACCCCAAACTCTTGAACAGTAGTGTGTGTGTACAGACAAGAATTTTGGGTTTTCGTGAGCTGGATGCCAAAATCATCAGTATTAAAACAATAAAAGACCTGAAATATTTCAGTTGGTGTGCAATGAATCTAAAATATATGAAAGTTTAATTTTATCATTACATTATGGAAAATAATGAACGTTATCACAATAAACTATTTTTTTGAGAAGGACCTGTATATATATACACACAGAAACCTAAATCTAAGGAAAGATCTGAGAGTCATTGTTCATCTCATATTCAAAATCATGGGAACCCAAGTATCATATTGCACACAGTCACCTGCACTGTACAGACTGAACAATGGCATCGCTGCTGCTCAGTAACCCAACACATACACACAAACACAACAGTACTTACGTTTTCACCCTAACCTGCTGTACATTCTGCGATATATCCAAGTTAGTCTCACTTTCAGCTTGTTCTTCCCCGTCTAAGCTTGATTGAGAACTAACTAACACTCTTTTAGCAAAGACTTTTTCACTATTTGAGAGTTTCAAGCTTCTGCGTTTCTCTTCATTGCTGTCAGCATGTAGGTGTTTAGGAACAGGTCTCTCTCGAGTTTCCTCCTCTGGTGGTTCAGTGCTGTCTTGTAAGGTGAAGTTGGCAAGCTCTGGAGCTCGAGAAGGACTAGGAGTGTTGCTGGCAACTGCACCGAGGATAGAGTAACTCTCAGTTGGGCTGGCCAGAGCAGGTTCTGCAGGAGAAAGTGAGTCAGTAATGGAGCTCTCACTCTCCTCCTCTGTCAGGTGAGTTTCCGCCCATACGGCTCTGTGTACTTGACCAGGTGAGGGAGAAGATTGAGCTGACCTCTCCTCTGCCTCAGGGGAAGTTGTGTTTGTTGGGGTGGGAAGCTCATTATTGCCTTCTTGATTGCTTAGTTTGCGTGATTTTCGTTTGCAGCTGTTTTTCTTCCCCATGCTTTCAGTTACCGTCTGTTCTCCAGGCTGAATGTCGGAGGACGATGAGTTTCTAGAATGTGATATCAGAGTCACCCCGACCAGCGCAGTGTAATTCCCGCCGCCTGTGATGGTGGGTTTCAAAACTGTTTTTTTACTCTCAGTCCCTCCTGAGGCCGCGGAATACTTTGGCGTGTCAGGAGTGTGTACAGGGACGTCTGCACATTTCTTTATTGTTGTGTCTGTTGTCTCCTCTAGGTACACCTTGAGCTTCCTGTTCACTTCCTGCACCAGATGCTCGGTCTTCTTGTCACAGGAGGTCTCGACCCTGCTCACTTTGATCACTTCCACCTCTTTTACGCTCCCTCGTCCACTACTGCCACTGTCGGCAAAAGGCAAGTCTCCTCCATATGCGACAATGGAGGCTACGCTACACACACTGGGACTTCTGTTCTCTGGACCAAACTCTGAATTATCATCAATCTCTCTGTGTTGAGTCTGTCTCAGTTCTTCTGATCCTGAGTACTTTGTTGGGCTGTTTGCCTCTGGCGAATTTTCATCCCTGTCATCCGATGTGGTTCTACTTTTTTTCTTCCGAGTGAAAAAACTTCCAATACGATTGAAAACTCCACTCTTCTCCTCAGAACTCTGGAAGAACAAAAAGGGAAAGACAAGTAAGAACACCTAAACCTAAATAAAATACAATCTCAATTAACTATTATTAAACTTGAGTACTTGTGATTGTGCTGAGGGGGTTACAGATTTTGAACAATTTTAGCAATTTTAGTTCCAATAAATAAATTATGATAAATTATCTTGACAAAATAACACAAATAATACTGTGTATTTCTGTGTTCCATTGGCAAATTGTAATCTGAGTTCTGACATTTACTGATTTACAATTTATTTATTCAAAATATGCAAAGTAAAGAGTCACTGCATTGTTTGTATTCTCAGCAGTCTTGTTTTAGCTTATTTATTCCATTTGCTGGAAGGTAAAAACCCAAATCTATTGGATACTTTTGCTTATTTCCCACATAGAAAAGCATAGGTAACTATGGTAACTGGTATTTGTTTTCACCAACATGAGAGCTGTCTTCCTTGATGACTATATCTATAGGCCTACAGCACAGCTTATCGTCCCTTATTGCTTTAAAATCAATTATTCACGATAACACTTAACGTTACATAAATGCATAAAACCTTAGTTATAGTATACAGGAATTCAACGCAAGATAGCCACACACAATAATTAGAAAAAGTATGTAAAATGTCTCCAGAAAAGACAAGTGGGAATTGAAACAAGTCCCAAAACCTCCACTTTACAATCCATGGTCTTCAAAATCTGAAAACGATACCAGCCTTGGCGGGCACTCTAAAATGAGTGATGTGCAAGAACATTCAGTCACCCCTCAAGAGGAAGCACATCAACAGAACATTCAAGTCAGCACAGAAACCTAATCAGACATAGCCTCCGACAAAATACTAGTTATTATTGTTACTTAAAAATGTGGTAGCCTACCTTGGTGTTGCCACTGACATCGGTTTAAATACTTTATTTATTTAAATAGTGGCATTAATGTAAAACTCCAAATAGCCTATTACATTTGAAATTAATACAATTTTGTTTTTTTTTAAAGGAATCATAAAATAGGCTACATTTGACAGATAAACACAAGTACTTAATTTATAAGTAATTAAGTTTAGGGATCTGGTCCATCTTTCAGATATTAACTAGTAGCGCCACGTTGACAAGAACATTTAAATTTCAGACTCCCGCGGCAGTTATAGCCTATATGGAAAAAAAACATCTACATATAAAACATTCTGAGCACCCTAGGTGAAATGACTAACCTCATACCTTGCCAATTCCCCGTAAATAATAGATGATCTTTTCCTCTACAGAGCAGTTCTCTGAAACACGACTTGTTTTTACCTAACGTCCGATTCATAAACGAATCATTCATTGGAGTCGATACCTTTTAATGATTCAGGTCACAAAACAGGATATAACGATTAATTCATGAACAGGTCAGGGTGCGTTTCCCTCAAGCATCGCCAATATGGTCGCAAGTTCAATTGAATCGTCGACAGAAGAAACTTGCGACCTAATAGTTGGTTTTGGGAAATGCACCCCTGCCCTGACCGAGCGGTAAGCGGGCAAACTGAGCCGACATATAAAAAAAAAGTGATTCGCAGGAACACTCTAGTGTAACTATCCTAAACTAGGCGGTGTCTCAAACCCGAGAGTTGTGACTGTCTGTCTACACAGTAGCCTATGGCTATTTGGGCATTATAAGAGTGTTCCGATTCAGCCCAGAGCGACCAGAACCACCGCGTTAAAGGGGGGAATCAAATGAGATCACACAACATGCAGTTTAGGCCGCTTAATGTGACAGTCAAAAACTCTCCAGACACAAAAAACACCGAAAACAAACACAGCTACTTTCCCTTAACGTTCGATCAGTTTTAAACAAAATAGCAGTCTTACCATTTTATCCAGCTGGTGGTAAGTTTGTATCTCTCTCTTTTTTTCTTTTTTTTCTTCTTCTTTTTTCATGCAGTGTACCGAAATCAGAACACATAAATCATTGTAAGCAGTCCAAAGTTCTCAGCAATAAAACACAGAAGAAACAAATAGCCGACAGGGTATGAATCCAGATCTTTTCTCGATTCCGATATTCAGACCGTTTCATAATCGCTGTTCAGTCGCAGACTGCATGGACCGAAAAAATGACAAAACTTTTTGAAGTTGCAATCATGTTCTGTTTACTTTGGTGGCGCCGCTCCAGGAGTTTTGCTGGTTGTGCCACATGTAAGTGCGCTCACTTTAGAGCTGTTGTGCAACTGGCAAAGTTAAATAACATTATTCGTCCACAATCAATGTATGAAGACCGACCACATACAGCCAAACGCCACACCCTTCCTGTCTATCCAACGTGACAGACCACTGGGCATTAATAACACTAAATAATACAACTCATAATAATAATAATAATAATGTTGTTGTTGTTATCAACCTTTAATGTAATATGTAATTTATAATTACAAAACAATTAAATATCTTCACCTGTACAAAATAATAATAATGATATTTAATAAAATATCTAATGTATCATTATTACATTTAGTTGCATGTTCAGCCCAAAGTTTGTGTGACCAATGAACTGGATTATTCGTTTGATCACAAACTACACATTGTGCATTAATTGAGTACAACACTTAATCAAATTAATATTCACTCATTTAAGTATTGCTTTGGATGAAAAGTATCAGCTAAATAGCAAATAACACAAACCATAAGCATAAGTTATTGCTGACAACTTTTAAAAAGGGAAGGTGTGTTCTTTGTTTGGCATCAGGTGGTTATCCACAGAAGCATAAAACCTTGAAGTTCTCTGTCATGGACAACAGAAAGGTCAGCCTTCCTTAACACTGCTATTGAGGATTTTGTTTGACTTCACTGTTGTATGACTTTGACTTTACTTTTCTGTCAGCTCAGCAGGTCAAAGTGAACACTCTAATTTTCACAATATGGTTACTGAAATCTTTGGTAAAGAGATCCAGTATAGAGTGGTGAAGGGAGGACATCAAACCCTTAATACTAATTCGTTACGAAAGACTAACCCTCGTTCCCTGGAGATATTCCTATGGGGTTTTATAATGGGGTTTTTCAGTTTATGAGTAAAATAAAACCATAACTTGATGATCATTTGAGGTCATGTTTTACAACATAAACTGCACACACTCACCCCCCAAACTGTCTTATCTAGTTACGTTTTCAAAAATACAGCTTCAAAATTAGCATTTTCGCTACAGGGGTGTGTGTAATTTACGTCACAGAACAAAAAGTCAAGGTATCATCAAGTAATGTTTACCACAGGCTATATTTTACTCATAAATTTAAAAACCCTGTTATAAAACCCTATAGGAAAACCTTGAGGAAACTAGATGCGAATTAGTCTTCGCGGTTTGACGTCATCCCTGCATTACTCTATTCCAGATCTATTTAGGTAATAATGAGCAACCTGAACCTGGACTTTGCATAGAGTATCATAGACATAAAGTGAAGGCATATGTTTTTCTGTGTATGGATAACTAACAAATGGTTGTGTGGACAAATGGACTTTAATGAACAATAATTTTATATAATGTATAAATAATACTTCTATCCACATTTTTCTGTTCTTTTGATGTCCATACATACGTATTTAATGTGTAGTTCAGAGTTGTTCAGCCTGTGCTGCCCTCTGCAGGAGTTAACAACACTTAAAGGGATTGTTCATCCAAAAATGAAAATTCTTGAATGATTCATGAGGGTGAGTAAATAATGACTGGATTTTCCTTTTTGGGTGAACTATGCCTTGAAGCTGTTCAAGAGATCATTACATCATGAATGGAACTGAAACAGATCAGCAAATGGGAAAACCAAATATAAATAACCTTATATAGCTACTTATTTCACTAACATAAAACCATTTTTGTTATAAATAGCCGACAATGTTTATAAAATGTATGTTTAACACATTTGAGCTGTTTTAATTCACTATAAGCTTTTTACCAAGTATTTTTACATAGTAAGTTAAACCATAGTACAAGAAGCAATGTACAATGTCCTTGGTTTGTGAACACATGATTAAACAAATGTCTGTGCAGATTAAAATAAAAAAAACACATGCACGGAATATTTTTCAGATAGATTTGGCGTCTGTTAGTGTTTGTTGTACAGGGAGCTGTGACTGCTGTAATCTGATCCCCTGATGAAAGTAGAGCAGCAGCTGCCCAAGGCTAAAGCAAACTAGTCTCAGTATAGGAAATCCAGTCAACTTCCTCTTCCTAACAGTAAACTTTAGTGATGTCATTAAGATCAGTCTGTTATTTTTCTTTAACAGGACAAAGTGTAAAGAGAATTTGAATATCGATATATTCAGGATTAAAAGATATATCACCTCATGTGATGTCCATATCATGTCAACTTCACAAGATCCACAGTTTTACAGAGCTACCAGGATCGACCTACCTTCCTGTGTTTGCGAGTGGGAGAAGATGGATCTGAAAGGGAGATGAGATCCAGGCTTATCATGGAATTAGCCCGAGAGCGGACAGGGGTGGGACCGGTGTCGGTCATCAAATAGTCCGCTGTTTGGATGCTCATCTCATCAAAACTCCTGTGGAACAGAGAACCAATTGTTACTGTAGTATAAAATGACTTCCAGATGCCCTAGTTTGCAATGGAGATGTGAAGTATCAGTGCAAACAACTGTAAGGGGGCTCTATAAGATTGTATTTTGTTTTTCTGACAGATAACGACTACGACTTTTCAATACAATTAAAAGAAGATTCATCAAATGCTCATGTTCAGGTCACATTTCAACCCAAAGTCAAAGAGGGGAAAAAAGAAAGTATAGGAAAATTATATTATAGTGAAATATATAATATAACATCATATAATATATTTTTACTTTTAAGAGTATGTGGCACAAGTTAAAATATATAGTCTTTTTTGTAAGCATATAAACTGAAAACCAAGCATATAATTTATTAAAACTATTTAAGTGAATGTAAGGCATATAATTCTTGGAAGAATGTGGTGTTATGGTCTCAGGTTCAGAATAAATATTTAAGTGCTGCAACAGCTTTGTTGTTTTTGTCCTGCTCACTATAATATGCGTTGTGACAACAACAACAAGTCTATCTTTTAGCATTAAAGTGCAATATGAATAATTCATGGTAATCGGAATTAATAGTCAAAGGGCTACCTCCTGGAATAAAGTTTGACACCATAAAATCGGTCCTTAGAAAAGATTCCTCCATTCAATGTAGTGTCAGTTCTTAAATAAAATCAGTCACATTGACTTCAAAACTATCAATTTGCTCTAAAGTGAGGAAATCTTGTCTAGGCATTGTGCAAGTTAACAATTGTGCAATTGAACCATTTTGCAATATAACCACCAGGGAGCAGTCTAAGATTAGCTCTGCTTAGTTCCACAAGTAGCCTATGCTATTGATTTTTTCTTCACTTAGGCTGCATCCGAAATCACATACTTCCCTATTATAGAGTAGGTGAAACACAGTATGTCACTTAAGTATGTCCGAACAGTACTTATAAAAGAGTAGCCAAAAAGAAAAAGTACTGAATTACCTATTACTTCTGTGGAGATTCTGAAGTGTGCATATGATGAACACTTTACTATCCCATGAGGCCACGGGAGAGGATTTGTGAATGGCAGTGAAGCGACGCAACTACACACATGATAATGACAACATGGCAAATAGGCATATGTCCGGATTACAGGACACATTTATATAATATAACGGTCACGAAGTAATGATTCAACATAAGTAAAATAAGTCTTAGGTTAATGGAACACCTACCTGTTTAGAGTAACCTCTCCAGGCTGGCAGTTGTGCATAAAGTTGCATTTCAGCCACCCCTAACCAAATCTCACAAAGAGAAACGTGTACAGTGGGTGTACAATTTCAAACAGTTTTATTGCCGTGGTGTTTTTTGCAGCATGGAATAGTGCGTTATCCTGCATGAAAATTGTTTTATATCAAAAGCCACAATCCTGTATAATAGCATAAAATGGTCAGTTATTTACTCTGCATATCTTGCAGAAGCCCTTTTGACACCCTCAGAGACCCTAAAGAGACCTTCCATCACATTTCTCAATATTTCAGGTCAAATAATCACCTGCAAGCTCTTTGCTGACGTCGCAGTCTTTTTGGAACATGGTGGCCATTCACCAACCATCCAGAATTCCATCCATCAAGACCATCCATTGCAACTATTTAAAGTGAGTTCATGTATTTCTAAACCCAATGTAAATGTTACTCTTTGTGAGCTTTTATTATGGGTTGCTGAAATGCAACTTTATGCACATCTTTCAGCCTGGAGAGGTTCTTGGGACTCCAGAGACACCAGCTTCAAATACCTATGTGCTGCTCAACAGTGGCTTTTTTATAGCTGCTATTTTAATATGATTAATTTGTTTGACAGAAACTTCCTTTATTAAGCCTTTATCTGACCGAGTTCTTCTGTCCTCTAAATCACTAAGAAATCTTTTGACAGTTCGACAATCTCTATTCAGTTTTTACAAAATATTAGTTATTTGTATGCCTTTTGCAAGACATTGCTCCATTTCATGCTTTTCATCTTCAGAAAGATCTTTCTTCCTCCCCATATTATGTGAGAACTGTGACTTGCTTAATAATGTGGAGTAACCTCTAAGTAGGTTTCCCATTTAAGAAGACCTGGCAAACTAGGCCTACTTAAACCTGTCCGAGATTGATACCTGATATCTAAAAAGATAAAAGAAATAAAACAAACAAATGCTTTCTTTGAAAAACTAAAATCTTAATGTTTATTGTACTAAAATCCTACTGATATGTCACTTGCATAATAATTTGGAATACTGAATAGGACATGGTACATCCCACTGGATAAAAAGCCTTTGGGAATCATAGTTCTGCGACACAAGTCCGTGCCCCATAACGCAAACATCTTATTAAACTTTTTTTTTTATTACTGTTAGAAATATGAGGAAGGTGCAGAAATGATCCGCATGCTTCCATCCTTTTTTTAGAGAACACAGTATCTGAGTAAATAACAACTTTACTTGCAGAAAGAATACCTGAACACCATTAAGGGGAAAAAGACAAAAATGTTCTTTGACAGGTTTGTTATAGTAAACGAAAGTCTCACAGATCTTCAGCATGAAGCGAGTCTGATCTGGTAGTATTGACCAAAATCCAGTGTTCATGCTTGACTCATCACATTGAAAGAGTTCACATTAATTCAACTGTTTGGGTGTTAAATGTGATAAATGGCTTATGGCATTCTGGTTTATTAATCCGAACCAACAGCCCTGTTTCATCCTACCAAAATTTTAACTGACAATCTATGTTGGTTCTAGACTTTCCAGCAATATTTTATTAAAAATCATGCTTCATATTGTGAATGACACCCATTTGTTTAGCAATGGCCCAAAAAAGGGTTAATACTTCAATTTCCTCTCTGACTGTTTGAGCCCTCAGGCAAATACATGATCTGGCATGTGTGTCTGTAAGAGAAGTCGTGATCTCAGGGCTATGGATGCTAACGCAAACAACCTGAGACGCCTGCGGGTTTTCATACTTAATCTGAATAAGCTCATATCCAGTTTAAGATTTTGTATCATACAGATATCCATGAATATTCCTTTCAGTGCATTTTGTATTCCTTCGTTGCTTACATGACACACATTACTGTCAATTGTCTGGGGGGGGGGGGGGGGGGGTTCAGTCGACCAAGCCTATTGGGATGACCCACTAACACAGATTCTGGATTTAAAACGAAATGCATCCAATTATGCAATATCGATACTGTAACATAAATGTGAAAACTTTAAACTTAAAAGGAATTGCTGATCTACTGTAACTTGTCCCTGACTTGTGAGATTCACATGAGATGTGAATAATAATATGATGTGTGTTGACCTGTGACACAAAATTTTATTATGTATTTAAAAAAAGCCACATGATCTGAACATGAGTGATCATCCTAACACACATCCACCTGATCACATGACAGCACATCACGTGTCTTGTCCCCGTCACAAATTGTAGACGAGAGAATTCGAAAATTAGTCTAAAAATTAAATAAATGCAGGAATGACAGGCATCTGATGCACTTTCTGTGGAATTATGCTAATGTTCAAGCACTGCTTGTCAGTCTCACACCCACATACAACACAATGAACTGTTAAAAATGGGTTTTGTTCATTTAAATAAAAGCTGAAATACAATAACAGAAATATTAGATGAAAAACTTCTAATACAGTCTTTAACTTCAGTTTTTGCTGCTGACATCTTAAATATTCAGCTAAAAAATTAAACCCTGTCCTATTTGTCTCGGTTTTGGAAGATTATCAATGATATACAGACAACAACAAAGAAAAGAAAGAATTACTTTCAAATGCAGTTCTGATCACATAGTGTTATTTATGGATTTTGGAGGAAAGGATTCACTAACAGGACTCAAACCTGGATCCTAAATCTGTAATCAAAGGGCTTTATGTTTTCATTACTTAGCACAATGCATTTCGGAGGGTTGGGGTACTTTAAGCAAGCAAATATTTGTGAGAGCTTTGCGCAAGGACAAAGATCCACAGCAGAGGCTATTCTTACTAAGACCGCTGCCCCGTAAGGAGCATTGGGCCGTACCTGTTACATAACACTGACATTCTGACCCAAATCCACACACATTCTGATTTTTCATCTAACCGTCACTCTCAGCAGAGTGGGTGGCGTCAGATGTTCGATAACAGTTTCGCTGTCGAACTTCGTCTTACCCCTTTACTTTTTGCCATTTGGAGCTCAAAGGTCCAGATCCCCATTCACATATCTTATATGAAAATCTCACTATTATATTATTTTTTTCTTCACTTATTTTGTGTTACACAAAACAAAGACAATTATACAGATTCAGAGTGGCATAAAGGCATATAAAAATATATATATTTGGGGGAATTAATTACTCCTTAAAATGTATATATATACACACACTCACCTAAATGATTATTAGGAACACCTGTTCAATTTCTCATTAATGCAATTATCTAATCAACCAATCACATGGCAGTTGCTTCAATCCATTTAGGGGTGTGGTCCTCGTCAAGACAATCTCCTGAACTCCAAACTGAATGTCAGAATGGGAAAGAAAGGTGATTTAAGCAATTTTGAGCGTGGCATGGTTGTTGGTGCCAGACTGAGTCTTTCACAATCTGCTCAGTTACTGGGATTTTCGCGCATAACCATTTCTAGGGTTTACAAAGAATGGTCTGAAAAGGGAAAAACATCCAGTATGCGTCAGTCCCGTGGGCGAAAATGCCTTGTTGATGCTAGAGGTCAGAGGAGAATGGGCCAAACTGATTCAAGCTGATAGAAGAGCAACTTTGACTGAAATAATCATTCGTTACAACAGAGGTATGCAGCAAAGCATTTGTGAAGCCACAACACGCACAACCTTTAGGCGGATGGGCTACAACAGCAGAAGACCCCACCGGGTACCACTCATCTCCACTACAAATAGGAAAAAGAGGCTACAATTTGCAAGAGCTCACCAAAATTGGACAGTTGAAGACTGGAAAAATGTTGCCTGGTCTGATGAGTCTCGATTTCTGTTGAGACATTCAGATGGTAGAGTCAGAATTTGGCGTAAACAGAATGAGAACATGGATCCATCATGCCTTGTTACCACTGTGCAGGCTGGTGGTGGTGGTGTAATGGTGTGGGGGATGTAATCTTGGCACACTTTAGGCCCCTTAGTGCCAATCAGGCATCGTTTAAATGCCACGGCCTACCTGAGCATTGTTTCTGACCATGTCCATCCCTTTATGGCCACCATGTACCCATCCTCTGATGGCTACTTCCAGCAGGATAATGCACCATGTCACAAAGCTCGAATCATTTCAAATTGGTTTCTTGAACATGACAATGAGTTCACTGTACTAAAATGGCCCCCACAGTCACCAGATCTCAACCCAATAGAGCATGGTGGAACGGGAGCTTCGTTCCCTGGATGTGCATCCCACAAATTTCCATCAACTGCAAGATGTTATCCTATCAATATGGGCCAACATTTCTAAAGAATGCTTTCAGCACCTTGTTGAATCAATGCCACGTAGAATTAAGGCAGTTCTGAAGGTGAAAGGGGGTCAAACACAGTATTAGTATGGTGTTCCTAATAATCCTTTAGGTGACTGTATATATATATATAAGATCATTATGAGGATAGTTAATGTGACCAGAGACTCATCAGATGCATCACTTGCTTCATGGTACAGTGGTAATGTGACAAATTACACACGATAAGCTGTTGCACACAGTGCTGGGAGAGCTACACCCCTTCATTACATAAAAACAGTTTACACACAGACTGTCTCCAGAGTATTCATGAAAATTCAGGATACAGGATGTGTGAAATCATGCAAGGAAAGACAACAGGCCACAGGATCATAATAATAAAAAATAAAACAATAATACAATTTCATGGAAGAAATATTGATGACCAGTAAGTTTTTTAATTCAACTTTTACTCTCTACTTAACTACATTATTGAAAAAGTATATGTATTCTTTACACAAATAAATTTGTAATTCTTGGCACCTAACTTTTTCTGCAGCAGTTTATTTCTGCTACAAAAGTGAGATCGCCATCAACAGGGCATTTAAGGTATTATCTGTTTTGCTCTTACTTGCCCAAACTTGTCAACAAGGCTAGTTTCCGCAAATCGAATGTGAGTGCATTAGCAGGTAGTTGCTGAATCGCAGGTGTTTCATATATGAGATTTTTTTTTTACTTATCATTATTTTATTTATCCGTTATATTGAAGAGACCTTTTTGAAGGATATTGGTTTACTCATGCCCCTTTTGAGCACTTGAGCTTAACTGGAAATTGAGCGTTTGTTGACATTTAAGAGTCTTGTGTCGACATTGATTTATTGCAATATTTAGGTGTTCAGTTTTTTTCAATTTTAGAAAATAAACATGTGATTGCTCTCCTCCCAAATAAACTCTTTCTTGTTTTTCACTGGCATGTCTAGTGCATCGTTGAGCATACATTCAGTACGAATAAAATACTTAAGTACTTTAAAAACTATACTCTAAGACTTTTACTCAAGTATTATTGAAATTGGTGACTTGGAGTCATTTTGACTAAAAGGTATCTCTACTTTTATTTAAGTATTGTTTTAGGTACTCTTCACACCAGTGTTTCTCAACTGGTGGGTCGTTTTGAGTGGGTCGCAGAGTGTAAAGAAACAACATCAACCATAACAAAACATAATTCTAAATGTTTTTCTAGTGTCAAACTTTTATTTTGAAAGACATACGTGAAAGTTTTTGATTCATCTGTCAGACATTATACTGTGCTCTTCAATTGCATGCACTGCATATCAGTATATTCTTTCGTCTTGTACTCTAAATCTATTTTTATACTACACTGGGAAGGGCCACAGGCATATGATTCTTGTCCTGTTGTTAGTTTAATAGGCTTAATGCAGGAACACTGCTGGCGTATGTCCGGTAGGATCTCAGCCAGCTTCTTTACTTCCGCATAGCGTGTTCTATAGCAAAGTGTATAGCGGCAAAACTTTAATAAAATTCATTTTCTCAGAAACGGAGAAAACGATTTTAGAAACTGATTCGCTAGTCGGATTTCGCACGATATGAGAGAATACTCACCCTCAAAGTTGTTGATGTAGCTCGAAATATATAATTTAAAGCCCATCTCTTTTTTACTCTTATGTGTGACAGCTAACTGCCTCACAGTGTTGTTAACATCATTCACGTTAACCGCAGGAAGTTTTTGTAAACAGCAAGTGTAATTTGCCATTATCTCCACCTAATGCAAAACCGGCTTCTGACGCAGCACCGGATGTAACTGGGCGGGCTGAGACAAAACGCGGAAGCGATCGCGCATAAAGCCTATTGCTAAATGATTAAATGTAAATGTCAATGTATGAAGAGCAAAATAAATTACGAGCATGTCCAATGAAATTACAGAAAAGTACCAATAAATTATGTCACTGGTGTGTCATGTGTTAGCTGGAAAGGAATTGCATGCAGGTATGGTGTTCAGTCTACTAATTTTCAGCATGTTTTACTAAGAATTCATGTTGTGTAGCTGTCATGGTTTTGGTAATTGTAGTTTCCATACCACTTTATTTTCACTTTGTGTTGTTTCTATATTTTTGATGATTGTGTCTCATATTGTGGCGAGCAGGACGAGAGAGATACGAGACCTCGTCCTGCTTGCCACATACCTTTATCGCCCCTCGCAGGTCGGGGGTACTCCCGAGACTGCGCTCTCCTCCCTGGGGGGACTGGTCACGGTACCGGCGAGTGCGGGTGCATGAGGAGCTACAGACACAACGGGCTGCCATCTGGTCACCCACCAGCTGGGTGATCTTCTCCGCGGCTCTGGATAGCCCTCGGTGGGCGGCTCGACGGCGACGGCTCCTCCAAATTCGGGCAGTCGGAAGGAGCCCGCAGTTCCCTGCTCCTCCCCATCAAAAGCGGATGTCAACAGGCTCCGGCCCACGGCAAACGGCGGCAACTCCTCTGCTCCCTCGGCAGCCGCCCCTCCAGCACCCAGGCGGCCGGCAGCGAGCGTAAGAGACATTCTTAAAGTTTATGTATGTTAAGTAAAGTGGGAGGGTACTTGTGTGTGTGTGTGTGTGTTAATAATTTTTGAGAAATAAATTTGCCTGATTCAAATTCCTAAAAATTTCGGTTGCAGCTTCATGACATTGAAAAATGTGGGTCCCATGGCCAAACCAGTTGAGAACCGCTTTACACTTCTGCTCTGAATCAATACATTCAAAATATAAGATGTTGAGCTGCCACTAGGGCTATTTTATTATTATTATAATAAAAAAAAATTATTATTATTATTTCTAAAGAGCAGTAATAACTCCTTTAAATAAACAAAAGGTAACACCACTTGTCTTTATCATGATCTTCCACTCCCATAACCTTTCATTATTATCATATTATTTCATTTTAAACCAGCACACACACCCACAAACACTGAAAGGTAAACCATGGTCACGGTATTTAAACAATGTGGCCTGATCGGTTTCACAACTTATTTTGAAAGCGTCAAATCAATCATTTTCATTTTTTAAATGATTATTGTCCAAAAGATATTTTAAATGAAGCAAAGGAGTTTGGTACACACTCCCCTTTACAAATTATGAAAATGACAGAAAACAAGAGAAGAGAAATCTGTCATTATATAAAATCAATGACTATGCTATGCTAATGACTATAAATTTTGCTAAACCTATATACAGTTTTGGTCAGAATTAATGGCAGCCCTGGTAAATATGATCTGCATTGTTAATCCTTCTGCATTGTTAATCCTTTTGATCTTTCATTAAACATTTTTTGCAAAAATCATAATCACACTATGAAATAAATGTTTTTCTCCAAAACACGTTGGCCACAATTATTGGTACCCCTAGAATTTTTTACAAGTAAAATATCTCTGAAGTATATTCCAATTAATATTTACCTTTTTTTTTTGCACACAAGGGTGACTAGGAACATGAAATTGTCTAGCTATGACTTCTTGTTTCACAGGAATTTAAATATGAGGAAACACAAAGGCCAAATTCCCTTAATAATCCATCACAAGGAGTAAATCCAAAGAATATAGTTCTGATGTGCATCAAAAGATTGTTAAGCATCACAAAATAGAAAGTGGCTGTAAGAAAATAACTAAAGAATTGAAAATCCCCATTTTGACCATCAGGGCAATAATTAAGCACTTCCAATCAACTAAAGATGTTACGAATCTGCCAGGAAGAGGACATGTGTCTGTATTGTCTTAATGCACGGTGAGGAGGAAAGTTTGAGTGGCCAAAGACTCTCCAAGAATCACAGATGGAGAATTGCAGAGATTACATGAGTCTTGGGGGTCAGAAAGCCTAAAAAATATATATCAAACAACCCCTACATCACCACATGTTGATTGGGAGTGTTTCAAGAAAAATCCTCCTCGCTCCTCCAAAAATAAACTCCAATATATTCAGTTGTCAGACATGACTGGAACTTCAAAAGGGACCGGATTCTATGGTCAGATGAAACAAAAAAAAGGGCTTTTTGGCAGCAAACACACTAGTTGTGTTTGGTGTAAACAGGGATACAATGTACCCCATGCCTACGGTTAAATATACTTCTGGATCTTATATGTCGTGGGCCTATTTTTTTGCTGGAGGTCCTGGACATCTTGTTCAGATACATGGTATTATGGTTTCTAGCAAATACCAACAGATAAAAAAAATCAAAACCTGACTGACTCTGCTAGAAATCTTATAATGGGTCGTGGTTGGATCTTCCATCGGGTCAACGGTCCAAAACAAACATCAAAATCAACAAAAAAATGGGTAACGGAGCACAAACTCATCAGACATTATATGAGAAGACTCCAGGGAGCCAATAATTATGGCCAGCGTGTTTTGGAGAAAAGCATTTATTTCATAATGTGATTTACCCTCCACTTTCAACTTTTACTTCAATGAAAGGTTCGATTTTTGGAATGAAAGATCAAAAGGATAAACAATGCCGATTTATTTTTTACAGCCATTTTTGATCATATTTACCAGGGGTGCCATTAATTCTGACCACAACTGTATGTGTGTATATGTATATATACACGTGTGTATATATATATATGTATGTACATATATATACTTCTAAAACCAGTTGGTTTGAAGACCGCAACGATCTGCTGTACTCACGCAGGGTTAAAATCTCAGATAAATACTCCGTGACTACAGCAGATCGTTGCGGTCTTCAAACCAACTGGTTTTAGAAGTCCCAAGGTCAAGATATAAACGATGGGGTAGATGCCCCTAGACTCTGGAACAAATTACCCCGATATTTGCACAATTACTGATGTAACCCTTTTTATAGGTCTAAACTCAAAACCTACTTGTTTAGAATGGCTTTTAATACGCAGTAGTGGTGTAACTTTTTCTTTTGTCTGTTCTATTCAACCTTTTCTGATTTTACTGTTTTATGTTTTATTCTTTTTATGGTATGATATTTTTTTTTTTAATCTTTGATGTGAAGCACTTTGGATACCTGATGGTTGTTGTAAAGCGCTATACAAATAAATGTTGATATATATATATATATATATATATATATATATATATATATATATTCATTAATGTGTATGTCTTGGTTTTGGTAATTTGTGTGAATGACACTACTTGAATAACCTATAATGTGCATGTAGGAATCTCATTAAGGAGAGTGGCGAGATAAGATTTAAGTTTAAAAGTAATACTACTGATAACACTAAAGGTTTGAGTCTTAATGATTTATTTATGTGGCACTCCAAGGTAGGCTACATGATCAACATGGTAGTACATGGAAGTTCCCCGTTTGTTTAACAGTATATTCTGAGCCCATGTTCACCTCTTCTATTATATCAAAGAACGTCATTCTGTTACTAATCCGATCACAAACACGCATTACAAAAACAGTCAGTACTCTGACCCATCTACAGGTACATGTGTCTATGTCAAATGTTTGCATGGTTGAGTTCCTAAGCCTTCCCAGATAACTCCTTTAAGTGTCTTTCCTGTAAACACACGTCTCCCTGTGTCAGCCTTCGTCTCCCTGGGATTATGTGTCTTTTAGAGTGTTTCAATTTTTGGTTTTGAATTCATGAAGTGATCGATGTCACCCTTCAGGATGTGGGTTTGATATCAACTAAAACGTATTTGATGCAAACTGTGCAGGATGCAGTATATTGAATCTGATGCAAAATAACAGATGCTATCATCCAAAATACATATTTTTTGGTTTATAGCCCATAGAGTTGTCATGAACAGAAGAAATTGTGATTCCACCCTTGAAAGACACTACATGATCAAATTGTGGACCTCTTTGACTAATCTAAATTTGCAGGGTGCCCTTCTTATTCAAATGATTAAAAAATATGATGAAACTTCCCTGACATAACATTTTTTTCTTTATCCACCTTGTCTTTAGTGATTCATTAGTAAGTACAAAATACAGTTTGTGAGGTGTTTACAGAATGGGACTGAGTGAATTCTTATAACAAATCTTATAACACTAATCTCTTTATTTATTATTGTAGATTGTATTTAAATGATCGCCTTACCTTTGTTCTGAATAAGTGCATTTATATACTAAAAGGTACCTTTAAGCAATGTGCATGATTAGATACAACTTGTAAAGTTCTACCCGGAAAATCTACCTGCATTTGGTGCTTGGCGGGAGTTAATTTCGGAGAAAATCCAGAGAATCATCACGTATATGTGGAAACAACCTTTATTTATTTGATTTTAAACTGTTTGCATTTCAACCCTTTAGGGTAGACCCTCCAAGAGCTCAAACATAATTCAAGCCTCTAACGAATAGAGCCTTTATTTAATCAGATTTCTGTGAGATGTGTCTGGGCCAGTTGAAACATCTCTCAGTGAGCCTGTAAGTAACTTCTCTTAACAGACCTTGAATTGTGACAGCCTAGTTATGTGTCAGCCTGTGCAAGGTTGCATTTAAGAAACCATGTGATAACAAAAATATGCATGATAAGGGGAGAAATAACAAGATTAAAATATCAGTAGAAAGTTATCACAGTTTTATCAATTGGCAGCCAACTGCAACAAAAAGAGGCATAAATCACCTTGCATCACTAAATACAGTCGTGCTCAGAATTAATGGTACCCCTGGTAAATATGATGAAAAATGGCTGTAAAAAATAATTCTGCATTGTTTATCCTTTTGATATTTCATTCAAAAAATTGGCAAAAATCGAACCTTTCATTGAAGTAAAATAATTGACAGTGGAGGGGAAATCACATTATGAAGTAAATGTTTATCTCCAAAACACGTTGGCCACAATTATTGGTACCCCTAGAATTGTTTACGAGTAAAATATCTCTGAAGAATATTCCCATTCATATTTACCTTTTTTTTGCACACCAGGGTGACTAGGAACATGAAATTGTCCAGCCATGACTTCTTGTTTTACAAGAGTTTAAATATGGGGAAACACAAAGGCCAAATTCCCTTAATCATCCATTACAATGAGTAAAACCAAAGAATATAGTTCTGATGTGCATCAAAAGATTGTTGAGCATCACAAAATAGAAAGTGGCTGTAAGAACATAGCTAAAGCATTGAAAATCCCCATTTTGACCATCAGGGCGATAATTAAGCACTTCCAATCAACTAAAGATGTTACAAATCTGCCAGGAAGTGGACTTGTGTCTATATTGTCTTAATGCATGGTGAGGATGAAAGTTTGAGTGGCCAAAGACTCTCCAAAGATCACAGATGGAGAATTGCAGAGATTAGTTGAGTCTTGGGTTCAGAAAGCCTATAAAAAAAATTGAACAACCCCTACATCACCACATGTTGTTTGGGAGGTTTTCAAGAAAAATCCTCCTTGCTCATCCAAAAACAAACCCCAGCAAATTCAGTTGTCAGACACGACTGGACCTTCAAACAGCACAGGGTTCTGTGGTCAGATGAAACTAAAAAATAGCTTTTTGGCAGCAAACATGCAAGATGGGTTTGGTGCACACAAGGATAAAAAGTACCCCATGTGTACAATTTAATATACCATCTTTAATGTTGTGGTCATATTTTTCTGCTGGAGGTCCTGGACTTCTTATTCAGATACATGCATGGCATCGTGGATTCTATCAAATACCAACAGATAAAAAATCTAAACCTGACAGCCTCTGCTAGAAATCTTATAATGGGCCGTGGTTGTATCTTCCATCAGGACAACGATACAAAACAAACATCAAAATCAACACAAAAATGTGTTAAGTAGCACAAAATGAAGCTTCTGCCATGACCGTCCCAGACCTGATGAGTGGAGTGAACTGAAGAGAAGAAGCACCAACATGGATCTGGGAATCTGAAGGATCTGGAGAGTTTCTGTAAGAATGGTCTCTGATCTCTTGTCAGGTGTTCTCCGAACTCATCAGGCATCATAGGATAAAACTCAGAGCTGTTATCTTGGCAAAAGGAGATTGCAAAAAGTATTTAATAAAAGGGTACCAATAATTGTGGCCAACGTGTTTTGGAGATAAACATTTATTTCATAATGTGATTTCCCCCCCACTTTCTATTCTTTTACTTCAATGAAAGTTTAGATTTTTGCCAATATTTTGAATGAAAGATCAAAAGGATAAATGATGCAGATTTATTTTTTCCAGCCATTTTTTATCATATTTACCAGGGGTACCATTAATTCTGAGCACGACTGTAAATATGACTAAGTAATAGGGCTGAACGATATATCAAAATATCACAAATATACACATCACGATATGCATATCGCAATGGCTTGCATGATTGACTGCATGAATGTAATACTCCAAAAGATGGTAAAAAGTCCAAGTTTTAGGTTGACGCAAACATCAGAGAGTACACTGGACACATGACTGTTACAGTACATACATGTGACATACTTAATGTTATTAGGCGCAATAAGCGAAGCGCTCACACACACAGAAAGCCGCCTCTCGGACAGCGTGTGATTCTGAATTCAGTTCTCTCCCGCAGCTTATATCGCCAAACACACAAAATTATGTCAAAATGCCTGTATTGTATTCATGTATTCATGTAAAACCAGTCAGTTATGTATGTTAAGTATGTTAACTGGAGTTAACAGTTGAGAAAGAAAGCATGTAACAATATATTGGATCCGTGAAGCTCTTGAAGTGACAGCAGCCTAATAAACCTGTTTCCGTCTGTGTGCTCAATGTTATTCAAACAACGAAAGACAGAAACTCACTCACTGCTCTTGACTGAATAACTTTTGTAGCTTTACTGAGAATCAGTACATATTTAATACATACAGTGACTAAGCATTGTTTTATTTGTACATTTGATTAATTCAATTGATGACATGTTGTTAAATAAAACTGATGTAGGCCTACTTGAAACCCTAAACAACCTGGTTTACGCTAACGTTAAAATGACACGTTTTATGTAATGCTACAGTAAAACACTGCAGTTCACTTTCTAAAGTTGTAGGGATGCTTTCTTCTCACAAAAATAATGTGAAACATTGTTGGTTATATCATTTTTTGTTTTTAAATGTATTTTAATATAATTTATTTATTTTACACACCTAAAGCATTATCATATCACATTTAACGAGTTATCGCATATAATTATTTTCCCTCAATAATGTGCAGAGCTACAAAGTAATATTAAAATAAAGCAGAACTTTTTTTTATGTCAATGATATGCCAGGCAATACAAATTTGTATCATTACAAATGAATGAAAGCTGTTTTCTCAACAGTCTCTCAGTTTGCAAACAGCAAGGTCCTCCAAGGTTGGAGATAATAACTTCCAGTTTTTAAGTCTTCCTTTATTATTATTATAAAGCAGGTGCTGATGAACCAAATTTTTAGTAATTCCAGTCGAAAGTCACATGGAAAACAATAACAAACTGTATTCAAAGAAACAAAAAACTTCATAGCAAAACTGGTTTCACTGGTTTTCTTAGGAAGCTCTATAAAAGGCAGACGTCATGTTAAAAATACAAAAAGCATTGAATGATATAAACTACAATGGGAAGGAGTGATCAGCTTCTGTTTTATCTTGCTCACTGGGATATTTCACAGGGATATTTCACAACCACTCTTTGCACATTCCTGCAGCATGAGTTTTTGTGCTTATAGGAACATGCAGAGCTGCCCAAGACAAAGAGCTTTTCACACAAAAAGAGGGGGGAAAGTCAAGATAGAGAATGCACCCACCCTCCAGCACTTTTCACAGGTTATTATAACCGTTGAAGAACTGATGGTCTGCTATGATCATCTGATAACAATATTAACTGTTTCATGACATTGTCAGTGGCATGCAAATAAATGAACAATGGTCATATTACCTTCTGTGCGTATTCAATTTTCCTTCAAATAAGTCAAATAAAATGGTAACATTGTACAATAAGATTCTGTATATTAGCATTGGTAAATGCAATGACTAACATAACATAAAACAGCATTTATTAATCTAGCTTATACAGTATACTAATACAGTATTATCATTGTAATTGTATAACGTAACCTTAGCTCATGAATTTTTAACCAGTGTGAATAAAAAAAAATCAATAAAAGTAAATAAAAAAAAGTTTTTCATTGTTATTTTGACCTAATACATTTATAAATGTTAACAATGTTAACTTATTGTATAATGTTAACAGTAACATTTATTTTGAGTTACAGACAATGGGATTTTCCCAATGCATTTAAAAAATCTAAAATCTAAGGCAAAATATATCAATTGTAGTCAGGGCTATAGTGTGCTGTTTTTTTGTGTGTGTGTGTGTGTGTGTGTGTGTGTGTGTGTGTGTGTGTGTGTGTGTGTGTGTGTGTGTGTGTGTGTGTGTGTGTTGCTTTGGCAACAGAAAATTCAAAGCAGATACTTAAGTTGTTTCTCATGCCAAATCTGTAAAGAAACACTGAAATGTGTCTACTGAACACAAACATAGGTGCTTCAAGCAAAAAGATTGTATCATAAAAACACTCAAGCTGTAAAACAATGGAAGAGATTTAAATGGAAAAAGAAATATGAATAAGAAGAATAAAAGAAAAAACTCATGCCAAAAAAGCATGCAAAAAAACCCTCCAAACTCATCTATGACTGTTCTGAGTGGAACAAATCCTTCTATTTCTGCTTTACAAAAGCATACAGTGTTGCAAATCCAGATGTTTGCCAACCACAGTGAGTCACTGCTCGTCCAGAGCTTTCTAATATGCCAGTTTTAGAACAAATCTGGCAATGACAATTACTTTCTGATGTGATCCAATCCATGAAAACTTTTCACTTGAAACACACAGGTTTGTGTATGGTTGTGAGGGTCAAATGTTTTTAGACTCACAAATATAGTCAAACACGGCAAAAACAGTCTTGTAAGGACATTTATGCTTGACTTGTGATTTCAGACAGAGAACACTTCTTATATCCAGAGATCTCTATGCTGCCCTCAGGTCGTTGTTATAGATTACCAAAGATTAAAAACAATAGATATAAAATTGTTCCGAGTGCAATTCGACTACTAAATAAGTCTTAAAGGTATTTATTAAGGTTTTTATATTTTTTATCCTATATTTTATGTATTTATTGTATTTTGAAATTCATAATATGTATTGCTATTATTACTATTATGATGTACAGTTTGTGTCTGTCTATCTGTGCTGCATCCAAATTGCCCATAAGGGATCTTAATAAAGTTTGACTTGACTTGACCATTTAAACAGCTCATAAATTGCCCAAATCACCAAAAAAACACCAAACTGGTTCCGTCAGTTAAAATCAACTTTTGCAAATAACAATCGCGGCCCTGGACAGTGAGTGACCTTGCACATTAAGATAAAATCGGATTTTCTCCAGTCATTGTTAAAAAACAGGCTAACAATACTTGCAAACTAACGTTAGGGAAGCGGCCAGATGGCCACCACCTAAGCTCCGCCCACAAAAACCTGTCACCATGTTTACTAACTGAAAAGGGGTCTATTCAGTTGTAGAATACGGTTGTCACTCTCATACTGAACTGTGTGTACTGTGTATAGAACAGTATTAAGCACTAAAAGGTGAAGTGACAACCGAATTTAGATGCAGTGTGTAGGCTACGTGGCCTAAGAGTAGTCATCACTAATACAGAAAAACAACCATGTGTGTATGTAGAAATGTGTTGTTAGCATTTTATGTCATGACAACAAAGCTTCCAGCAAATATCAGTCATCATCATGAAGAGCTGGATTTCTCTCAACCCCCACCTGCCCGCAACACACACACACACACCCTGCCCACAGGCAACTTTAACCATGCAGATCACAGCAGCTCTTTCGCATTTCCAACTTATCAGTGTTTCCACACAGAGTGGTCATAAACAGTTTAGCTTAACTTTTTAATACCATAAAAGGCTAATGGGCTAAACATGCTGTGAGTCACTTTACTTTCTCAAACTGTCAAAGCTGCCAACTGTAAATGTATATAGCCTACGTGTTTTTCATGTAATGTGCAGTCTGCTTCTGTTGTGCGGGTGATCCTCAATCTTTTCTCTGATCACATTGTTTTTCAGAGCCTTTTGATTCATTTAGAGTTTGATAGATGAATCCCAAAAGCCTGATAATTGTGTAATCTGCACTTTCCTGTCTAAAACCTAAAGATGACGAAAAAAGAAACTAGTGCATTTGTACACAACAACCACCTGAATTCAGCTAAATTAACAATCATTGAGCAAATTAGATTGTCAATCAATAAAATTAGGTATACAGCTATTTCAGAAGTGTTAGTTCATAAATTCAGATTAAGCCACAGCGGTATAGTAAATATACTTGTTTCTCTAAATGTTTTGAAAATATTAGCTCTACAATCTTCTGTTTAGAAGGCTGTGACTCTTGCCTGAAGCAGCAGGAAATTCTTGCCAGTCCTCTTCATCTGTAGTCGGTGATAGTTTTACTTCTTTTAATATATGCCTTTAACAAATTACAGACATTATCTATAATCAAATCAAATCAGGCTGCTATTCTGTCTCTCTAACATCATCTGTTATGAAAGTTGAGATGATATATCACTTAAATCAGCATGCTTATTGAAGATGAAATACAAAACAAACTTTCATTTCTATTTTGTCCCAGGATTAAACTGGTTCTGAAAAGTGCAACAGGAAAAAAAAAAAACCTAAAGTGTCTAGTCTGGTGATTAAAAATAGTCTGTCCTTCTGAACCCATTTCTACTCCTGCAGTGAAGCTATATTTTGCTTATTCATATGATCATAAATTAATTTGAACAGACTCATTGAACAGTATCAGGTGTAGTGGAAAGTGGCATTAAAATGGAGAAGCATATCATAAATACTAATTTCATGAGTTCGCATCTACATATAATTATTATGATAAAGATTATGCGGACTTGGCGTGCTGTCCGGGTGGAGGGCTCCGAGCTGGGAATTTCTGCCCGAACCCAGAGTACTCCCCCCGGTAAGAGTAGATGGAACTAGAGATGGAACTGAAAGAGAGGAGATGGGGTGGAGGTGGGATGCTGATAAACTGTCAAGGAACAAGTGTGGGTTCTGCTGTTATTTATCTTGTCCTAGATTGATTACTGATCGCTCTCCACTTGTGCTGATTGGGTTAATTAACTGCACCTGCTCCTCCCGAACCTTGTTTATCAAACCTCATTAAATGTGCAGAAATGGTTCATTATGGACAATAATAGTTATTTTTAGATTATGTTGTTATGCTTCCAGCCATGTAATCTGGAAAGAACAGATCACAGTATTATACAACAGATTTATTTATTTTACTCACTAAAACCACAGCATATGTGATTCAGTAAATCTAAAAAAGCTCCCAACTTATACAGGAAGAAACCTGCTATTGAAATACAAGGACGTCTCATCCCAGTAAGCCAAAGGTGAGGGCCTAAACTAGTCAAGCAAAATCTCACCACTTGAAAAAAAACAGAAGCATGTTTGTCTATTTAACAACATGCTGTCTACATCAAATCAAACAAAGCTCCCCATCAAATGTGATTACGCAAGATGAAAATAAATCAACAGAGGGACTATAATGAACACTGCAGATTCTTGTCAGATTTTGCTTTTGTGTCCAAATCCTTGATTGTTCAACACAGAAAAAGCCTCGCTAGAATTGTGTGAATAAAGAGTGTTTTGAAGGTAACCAGTCTTTAGCAAGTAGAAATATAGCACATCTTGAGATCACAGAGACATGCAGGCTGATCAGCTCAATGCAGATTCAGCAGTGTTGTCAAACCACTTGTTACACTTTCACAACGAGAAGAGACATTTTTGCATTATGCGCTTAATTCACTTGATTCAAATAATGCTTTATTGAATAATTCTGCAGTAAGGCTTTATTATCTTTATGCAAATTATAACTTCTTTATTTTGAATTTCGGTTGAAGTTTTGAGATTCACACAGACTAAGATATGAATACATATGAATCAAAGTTGAATAGGCTATATATGAATCATGACATTTCTAGCAATCATGACACTGCCTATATCAAGAAGGCCTACATTAACAAATGATCTGTTGACCATGTTTGTTAAAGACAATGATAAGACATTTACCCTACCAAAAAGTGTTACCAACTCAGTCACTACTAACATGAAAAAAAATGAAAAAATGTAAGATAGATTTAAGATAGTCTGCCAGTCTGGCAAAGCTGGTGTTGAGCTTGTTTAGTTGGTACAGCTGGTCTCCCAGTCTGACCAGCTGAAAACTGGTCAGGTTAACTAGTGAATGTGGATGTAATGAGAGATTCCAGTATGGTGCTCATTCAAAAATTCCCATGAAATATATTTGTGAGAAAAGATCATTAGAAATGACGGAGAAGGCAGATCACTCACCTGTGGTTGAACACATGGTCCAGTTCTCCTTGTCCAGAACTGCTGAAACTCTCCAGAAACTCTTTATTTTTATTTCTCGTTTTGGACCTCCAGCTCGGGAAACGTTTCTTCTTCTTCTCGCTGGGGCTGGTGGGTAGTGAGTCCGGGGATGAGGTGACATCTCCAGGGCTCGACGGTAAAGTCATAGACGAACTTCTGAAACTCGCGCGCTCGTCTTCGGGTGAAGTTCCCCACTGACCCTCAGTCCTGTCAGCATCCCTGGTTTCCTTACCTAAACTCTTTGACTTCCCAAACAGCTTCTTAATTCTGGACTTTGATATGCTCATGATTAAATATATACAAAGATTAAGTTTCCCTTTAGTCTGATTAACGTGTCTAAACTGAAAGTTTGAGATGGGCACGCTTTGTTTGGCGCGCGGTGGAGGTTTGGTGTTATTCACGCGCTCCTGAAGCTCACAGGAGCGTGTTGGGCGGAGCGCGCAGTTCATGTTTGAACTTCGTATTTACTTTGGTCTGAGCTGTAAAATCTAACAAAAGTAGATTTTAAAGATGAATATACTGCAACTGGAATATATAGACGCATAACTTGTTCTGCGCATTATCTATTATCAATTTACAGTGCTTCTTTTATTAAATCTAATCTCAATTTTCTGTCAAGCAACTACTGCAATTTTCTTTCGAATGGAAAGGGGTTATAGCGCCTTCTGGTGGCCATACGTCTAAAAATATTAAATGAAATCTGAAACTCACAACTTGTAATTAAATCATATTTTTTATATTACAATGACAATGAAGTTAATATATTGTAGACGTTTCTTTATGTTTTTTAAATGTTCCTAAAACCCTTCAAATAAGGCTTCATTTGTTAACATGAACAGTAATTATTTTAATCTGGTAACACTTTACAATAAGGTTCATTAGTTAACATTTATGTATTAACTAACATGAACGAACAATGAGCAATACCTTTGTTACAGTAGGCTATTTATTAATATTTTTTATGTTAGTTAATAAAAAAATACAGTTGTTCATTGTTTGTTCATGTTAGTTCACAGTGCATTAATGTTAACAAATACAACCTTTGATTTTTACAATGTATTAGTAAATGTTGAGATTAATATTAACTAAGATTAATAAATGTTGTAGAATTATTGTTCGTTTTTAATGTTAACTAAAGTAGTTAACAAATGAACCTTATTGTAAAGTATTACCATTAATCTTAATGTTGATTTCAACATTCAAAAATACATAGGCCTATTTCAAATCAAAATTCGTATTTTAACATAAGTTAATTCACTGTGATCTAGAATGACCAATGAAGAATTGTATTTTATTTTATTAACATGTAAAAATGAATAAATACTGTAAAAATGTAATTTTATTGTGTTTATATTAGCTAATGATAAAACTCATTGTTAATGAGTTTATTGTAAAGTGTTAGCAATGTTCTAACAAAAACTTGTTTTCTTGAGAATTTGTTTTATTTGTAAAACATTTTATTGTTTTTTTCCTGTCTTTAGTTTCAGTTTGTCTTTTATAATATCCCTTCGACAAAAGTCAGTGACTGTTTTTTTTTTGGTTTAAGTTTTGTCTCACTTTAAAATGCTCATCCTGTTAGATAAAATGACAAAAACTAGTATATTCTCCGAATAAATTTAGTTATATATCCATTCTAAAAAGGTTTTATATCTGTACTGCAGCCAAAATGTGTGGATATCCTAAAAGCAACACCATGTAACTTTTGCTCTCGGGTCCCCCTACAGTTGGGAAACAGTATTGTCTTCTACTACAGTCCTAAAACCCTCATGGTCAGGGATACACGTGCAAGCCGATACCCCGAACTCTGCAGAAGTTCTCACGTCTTGAGCAGACTGCCTGCATTCGTGTGAAATGTCTTCATCCCAGGTACAGTGGCATATATTTCAGCATGTCATATAAATATAATTTCATGGGTTTTATTTCTTAAAACGCCAAAAGATCACGTACCTCACGTTTACAAGCCAGCGTCATTATAGTAGCCTATTGGCTACCGTTTTACATAACGAATATGCTAATTCAATTCAATGTTTGTGTGGTAGGTAATGGCCATATATCGTCAATATTATAATATCAAGCTACCACAGATGAATCTGCAAATTTGAAAAATCGATTTGCATTATAGCCAGAGGCAGGACACTTTCACCAGAAAAAGAAATAAACAAACATGACTATCAGCCTTCAATCATTAGGATAGTTATCCTAAAAGATGATTTTTTTTTCACTCTCCCTTTTTCTCTTCCTAGTCTCCTCCGACAAAACCTTTGCCTTCTTCGGTTTAGTTGCTGCTTCAGCCATGACAACAACATGCAGACGCTACACCAGCCGGCAAACAAACACTAGTTAGGCTCTCACATCCAAATTTGAGGAAGTGGGTGGTGGTGGGGGAAGTGAGGTATGCTGTAAAGCAGTCAAATTTTGTAGTTCTTTTTGTGCTCGGGTTACTACCCAAACCCCGAAGTTCCGTAGTGCCAGTAAAAGCGATATGGCAGACGTGTCATTCAACCTATTGTAAGTCGATGTACCATCACAAGGGTCTTGGAAATATATTATGACGGTTGAAAAACTACATGGTGTTGCTTTAACATAGGAAAGAAGGACTGAAATGGAAATGGCAGAAATCTGTTGTGAAAGTGATATACTAAAATAATTCATACTCCAAATTTGTCATAGCTGCCAGCAGTTTATTTAATGAGAGTGTGATGGCATTTGGCAAACATGCAGTATTTCCATAGTTAATGTAAAACCTGTTCCTTGCACTCACGCACACACGCACAATAAGAAACCTACAAAGAGCAACGTTTTAACATTGTTACTCAGAGAGATGTGGGCTGAATAGTATGGAGGGAGCATCTAAAAAAAAAACCCACACATTGCTGATTCCTTTAAATGCACAAAGTGAAATGCAAAATCTGAAAACAGATTTTAAAAAGGGGGCCCTGATCCAATAACATGCCGTTGATCTCCGTGAAACTCTGAAAGGCCTGAAAGAATGGCAGGCTGGGGGAAAAAAAAAAATCGCTACATTTTCACTCAAGCATCCACTGCATTGATGGATCGGTATAAGCAGAGGAGTAGAAAAAGGAAACAAGCCCCCCACAACACAAACTTCCTGTTTTTTGTTCCCACAGGGCAGCAACTCACTCACTTCCAACCACATGTTTTCGTTTTTGCTACCTTGAGGAAATGTATAAGTCCAGAAGTGTCATTACAAGTAACATTCTATTACATTCAGTTCATGAATGTATTAAAGTTGCATGTTTATCTCTGAAACTCAAAAAACGTATTTACAATTCTCTATCACAAATAGAATTGAAAAAACATATGGCAACCAATTTCTTTCATTATTATCTTTCTCCAAATCAGAAACATCAAGTTTACACTCAACATTGTATCAACATAAAATACAGTTTTTTTTTTTACTTCGGGCCTTTAATCAAACTTGATCGAATAATCTGGTAAGACAATAAAGCCATTTTTCTGTCTATATAGCCATCCTTCATAGCACCACATGTTAAAAACAATTCATCTTCTTTAAATGAGATGCCCCTTGTAAACCATTTCCTTACAAAAAAATTTGTTTGCTACTATTCAAATTGTTAAGGACACTTCAAGTGAAGTAGTTCTAGCTCTAGAGCTACACATACATTTCCCTTCATCTGTTTCTTGCCATGGGATGCAGTTATGATGGCGCGGCACTCTTAACATTAAATAAAGAATCTAGAGTGAATAAGGCAGATCTATAGAATCTCTTCATGCATCTATAGTCTCTGTTAAAGAGGCCTTTCTTTCATCAAAAGGCCACAGGTGCTACGAATTTACTACATGGTATGAAACGTGCCATTTCTGCAAACTGATGACTAATGTATATGATATGAACTTCATATTTGAGTGTTGAACTTTGATATCATCATAAGTCAATATGCACTTCATTTAAAACATCAGTAAAGCGTCTTTTGAGACTTCGGTCGGTGTTTTCAGCGGGCTACACTGCTCTCTAAAACTCTCTGAAAATAAACACTGGAGCTTTCAACACTGTTCAAATGCATTTAGATACAAACAGAACAAAAATGCTTTATAACTTCACGTTGCAAGCTTAGAAAAAGCATTGTTTTCATATTTTAAATCCATAATCAAACAAAAGGCTGGTGAACCCACTCTGTTATTGCTACATAGTGTGGGTGAGAGGAATAGATATGCGTGAGCCACATGCTCACACGCGGTTAGCCATCAATACACCGACAGTATCTGGGATTTTCTGCTTTAACACTTAAACTAGGACAAAAAAAATAACGTGATAACAGCCTTTCGGCCACACCAAAAATGTATGATATGTCCTAAAGAGCTGTCACTGAGGAGGGAGAAATCATGCATTGGGTATTTACTCTAAATAAAAGAGAAGGAAAAAAGGAGTCCATAGCTTGTTTTTTTTTCTCTTTCTCGTGTGATGGTAATTAAGTCCCAGCGCAGGGAGGGGAGTGGAGGAGATTTTGAGCCATTATTTGACAAGCCGTTTTGCTACGTCAGCGTAGGCGATCTCAATCTCCTTTTCGCTGGGACATGTGTTGGTGAACTCCTCACGCTTGTAGGCATTGTTCAGGTATCTCCAGATGCCTGTCATGTCTTTAGGGATCTCAAAGCCTCTGTACTTCTTTGTCACCACCTGCAAACCGAAAGAGAGAAAATTAACTGGTGAATCCTTCTGCTCAGTACGTCATGTATTATGGCACGTAATAATCATGTTAAATGATAATTTGAAGCCCAAAACCATATTGTGAAATTCTCTGTAATCTGAGGCAGAGGTTGACCTGTTCGACTGGTTACCTTAACGATGTGGAGTTTGGGCAGCAGGTTACAGTCAGCCAGAGTCATCTCTTCACCGTCTAGGAACCTGCGCACAGAGGCCTTCACCTCCTCCATGCTGTTGTGGTCGATCTCGTCCGGTAGAGGAGAGCACAGGTACTCATCCAACTTCTGCAAGGTCTTCAGCAGTCCCCTTTCCAATGCTATGTCGTAAAAAACAATTAAGAGATGGTTAAGAAGAACTTAATTTTTTTCTTTTTTACTTGCAGTGTTAATGACAGAGATAAGCATTTTCGGGGGGGGGGGGTTCACAGTTTTAAATTGTTTGTCATTCACGGAATGTGAACACTCAAAAAGAAATCTAAAGCACACTAAACACTGACCATCTCAGGTGGTCCACAGTGCGGTTCACTTCCAAGCAAGCAATTTTGCATTTAAAAGACGTCCAAACACAGCTCTGACGTCTGGGATAAACAATGCAAAATTTGGGCTGTCAGTGAAAATTGTATAGATGTCTAACCATAGACCAAGAATAGACACACAGGCTACGTGAAACATGCCAAAAAAAAGGAAACAAAACACCTTGTAATCACTGTTGACTTTGCTTACATGATATATCATACATCTTGCAAGTAATAATTTTTGGCCAAAATGACATGTAACCAAATTCAAAAAATATCCCAATTCACAGTAAATGAACTAATTCACTTCATTTAATGACAGAGCATCGTGTTGTAAAAAATTAAAAACAAGTTTTAGAAATAAAATAAATAAAGCAAAACTATTATCAACTACACACGGAATATAAAAAATGACAGTTTTCTAGAAAAATTACGTCATCTTCCAATGCCTCAGAGTAGACAAATTACAAAAGAAATATCTTTGTATAATATAAAATAATAAGTGCTGTCAAATCGATTAATCGTGATTCTAAAATAAAAGTTTGTTTATATAATGTGTCTGTACACACACACATATATATATATACACACACACACACACATATATATATACACACATACACACGTATGTTATATAAACAAACTTATTTCAGAATTGATTAATCGATTTGACAGCACAAAATATAATAATAATACAATTTAATTCACAAAATTATAAATAAATAAAAACTGATAATAAAAAAAAAAAAGGATGAATAGTGATCTGCCCCCTAGAGGGAGAAAGCTCCAAAAAAGAATTGCAGTGTTTGGTAGCACTTCTGCTTAGCTGCCACATAAGGTCATTATTATACTCTAGTGAAAGCTGATCCTGACACTTCACATACACATATCAGCAGGCCACTGTAACAGGTTACCTGTTAAGCTCTAAACCTTCAAAAGTGACAAACTAAATGCAACTAAAATGCTACGGCATGTTCTACTCTCCACAAGTAGTCTCCTAGCAATTTCTCCTGTAGACAGCGTTGTCTGCTAGCACTAAGACAATGTTGACAGACTCCAGCTGGAATAGAGAAGCTGTTATCACCCACACTCAGCTCAAGTTTGTTTATGTTCAGGGTCACTGCCAAACTGTTATTGAGCCAAAGAGTCTTTGAGATTGTGGGACATTACACCCAGGAAAATTCCTAGCATATTTGACATTATAAAAACAGTTCTACACCTTCTGATAAAAGTGCAGTCGCTGTTACTTTGACCAAAACTCATTTTCATGTTAACAGTGTTTACTCTGGAAGTTGACCTAACTATCAAATTGTGGCCCTGCCTACAGCACTAAAGTATGTAAATGAGAAACTGGATCCAAGCCCTGCGTTATCTAAACTAGAGACAACACTGTTTACATGCACAACATAAGACATGGCCACCATAACCAGGTCTAATCTAAACTAGAGCAATAGAAAGTATTTGTGTGGTTAAACTGATCTTATAAAATGTGTGATTATTCCACTGAACAATGTACATTTGTTCGTTTGTTTAGAGGTGAGAGAGAGTGAAATCTTTCTAGTTACCCTCGTTGGCATCAGGTTTGGAGTTTTTGATGAAGGCAGAGAACTTGGCAAATATATCCATCCCTGCAGTGTTGGATTCTGGGTGTCTGGCACCAAGTTTAGAGTACCTGAGTGTACAAACACACAAAAGCACAAGTCAAATAAAAAATTTTGACAGGGTGTTGAAAGATGCAACACTTAAATACACAAACGCACTCTTTCACTAACTTTGGAGGGCAGAGGACGTCCTCTAGGAACTCTTCGATCTTGTTGACATCTGTCTTGACCTCTCCATTATAGGTGATGAAGGGAGGATGGGTTCCTGGGGCCAGATTCTGCAGATCAGCTGGTTTTCTACAACAAAGAAAAACATAAGTGCAACATTAATATGGCTACGTTCACACTGTCAGTTTGCCCCATTGAAACAAAACTTACAGTAGCATCTTGAATACTGTCTGTATGAATGTGCAACGGGAGACAAGCCCGTATTCTCTTACCAGTAACCATAGCAACGTCCATAAAACTGAAAAGTTATCACTTTTGATGTGTCAAACGTCCAATCAAGCCTCGGGTTCATCCGTCAAATCTTCATTAATTACCAGCAGCTTGTATATCTTGGTGGAGAGCGGAACATTTGAATCATGTGTAGAAAACAAAACTGACTGGAGCAGCTCCAGTGGAGAACAGTGACTGAAAATAACTGTACTATGAGTGAATGTAACCGTATTAAGGACTCAAATACAGGACTGACAACCGTATTCTGTTGCTGTGTGAACGTGGCCTATGAGTCTACTTCTCGTAATGATGAACTTGTGCTGATGAGTCTCTTTGAAAACTAACATCTCAACAAGTATGTTCAATCTATAAAACCCTACGCAACTTTGCTCAAACAAATGTGACATGAGACCAAAGTCATGAGAACTGTAGAAATGTTTTAGTATTTAACTGTAACAGAAGGTCAGCGTGGCAGAACCCAAGGATATTTAAGGAATTGTTTTTCTTTAGAATACAAGGTGATAAGATGCCCACAGGGGGCTGCACACAGTTCAGACAATACAGGGGTTTTCCAGAGCACTCACAGCCCAACACACACTTCGCTTTGTATAAAACTAGTATTGGTAAACACTAAACCTACCCCGAAAAGAAATATATTTGCATTAAATTTTTTTTAAAAAAACGAATAGTTTTTTCCCCAAACGAGGACGTCGTCCCCTGATATCCACAAATGGAGACTATGAAATATGGAAACACTCGAGGGTTCAGGAACAGAGGAGGGTTATGTCCCATGAGGCCTTGAAGGCAGGAACACTCTGATCTTACCAACTACAACAACAGGAAATGACCTCACACCTCTGGCATGAGCACAAGGAGCACCCTATCCCTCGTGTTGGCACAAAGGAAAGGGTAAGAGAGAGGAGAAAACAAGCAGCTCGAAAGAAAGACAGGCAGAAAGGATCAGCCAAATCTCCACTTGCATTATCAAAACCTGTTAAGAAAAGTGCTGAGCCCCATTGTACCCACTGCAGAACCATGAATATGTTAAACAGCCCCGCCTCCACTCAATCACAGCTCAGAGATCCACTCGGTCAACTTACTGAGGTAAATGCTGCAAAATGGTATCGCTCTTTACATCATCGAACACATAACGGTAATTCATATGATTAGCCTTTTGCTTGACTGCGTTATTAAACAGATAATAATGTGTCACTAATGTTACACAAACCATGTTCCCGTTCACCATCTGCCTTCTAACGATCAGTATCCTTACAAACACTTTGAAAAACTCAGAACGTCAGTGGAGAAAGGCATATAGTTCATCATAACATTGTAATATACATTATACACCCGCAATATTGCTAAATGTACCCGATTTTTTTTTATATCAACAGAAAAGTATACCGGGATAACCTGCTTTAAATAAAACTGCTTCAGAGCGGTCATAGTTAATGATATACTAAAGCCCAGCAGCACATTGATGTGATTGGTTACAAAGTAGCTTGAGATGTAAGAAACACCAGTGATTTCAAAACGTATTTTTGAGACTTTCTTTAGATCACTGCAGTTTTAAAGAGAAAATACTAAGCAATGGTGTTGACTTATGAATCGGACTTTAATTACATCATCAAAGATCACTACCCAATACACACACACTCTTTTGTTTGCCTTTATTTTATAAAAAAAAAAATGTTTAAATGAAGAAAATGCTGTTCAGCCCCAAGGAAGATTTTTATCAGATTTAAGTCACTTTTGGGGAAACTACAAAAACACACACCTCTTAAGGTCCACAGTGGTGACATTGAAGACCACACCCTTTAGCCACAGGATCATGAAGAGACGCTGAGAAAATGGACAATTGCCGATACTCTCTCCATCACTGCCCGCCTGAAAGAGAAAGAAAAATGTGTTAGTCTGACTTCAGAAAAGCATATGAAATAAATCATCAAAACTGTCATTATTCCAATGAGTGTCTCCATATCATCTGAAATTTCAGCAGTGAACATTTTGCAATAACAGGGTCATTATCGTACAACTCTGTATCAGATTATAGCCAGAGAAAACAATTAAACCACAACAAGAAAGATAATATAACCGTTAAACAATCAGCTCCATGTTACTGAGATTTATTTGACAGGAAGATTCACTTTAAACCAGCTTCCAACATACAAAACCTACATTAAGAGCAGAAGGCAAGCTGACCCCTGTCCATTTCCAGAATAAAAAAAATCTGTTTTAATCCAGTGGATGGCGAGAGCTACAACATTCTAAAATGGTGCCCTTTCAATACCGAAGTGAAAAACCTTCAAAGTCCTGAAAATGTGCAGACAAACTTAAATATATACATCTATACTAGAGATGCACGATGTATCAGACAATTTATTAATAATTTACAAGCTATATTTACACTATAGCATGAAAAAGGCCAATATAACAAACCAATGGTTTATTAATTAACTACGTGAAGGCACTGAGCTGTATAATGTATGTTGCATAATTTTGCAAGATTGTAATCTAATATTCCTCCTGCGCTGCTGTCTGCGTTTAAAAACAAAAAAGAAAAAAACTCACTAACTACTCTTGACTAAATAACTTTTGTAACTTTTATAAGGATTAAATGTATAGGGTCCTATGATTTCCACGATGCGGAAAATGCGGACGGAATCCAGTAATAAAAAACGGAATTTACTGTATAATGCGGAATATCATGGAATTTGTCAAAGTTTTGATGAATAAATAAAAAGTAGGTCAGTACACTTAAATCAAATCACAATATATAATAGTGTCTGTAAATATTAAGCCGCAAATTTTTTTAAAATATGAATCCTGCATGTTCTGCGTGTCACTGTGTGAATGAATGAGACAGACACACACACACACACACACACACACACAGAGTTATTCAGCCTCTGCCGCCTCACTATATGAGAACATGAATGCATTAACTTCATCTCCAGTCACTTCACAAGCATTTTACCATTTCATTTGACAAAATCTATCGTCACGGTCATATCATAAACACACAGAAACTCAAAGGTCTTCACGGCAACCCATCAAAATAAAAGTTCAGTTTAACAAAGTAATTGTGACAGAAATATATTACTGTTGTACAGTAGAATTTAGCTACGTCTCAATGTAATAACATGTTTTTAATTTATACAGTGAAGAATATGCAGTGTTAGCCTGTTACATTTTACTTTTTTCTGCACCTGAAAACTGTTAACCCTACCTAAAAAGCACTGTTTATTTCATATGCATCTTTGTTTTCTTGTGCATTTTTGTTGGCCTGCTGAATGTTAAATGGATCCAATCCATGTTCATCAGAAATTGTTTGACGATGCAGCAATTAACTAGCTAGTAACTTAATGTATGTTATTATTTTTTTACTTAGCTGATTTAAAACATGATCAAAACACTATCTATTTTAATGACAAAAGTTAAAATAAGAGAGAAAGTGACAAATATCAGTATTGGCCAATAATTGTTTGTTAAAATATATCGGCCACCAAAAATCTTAGTGGTGCATCCCTAATACACCATATTTATGCTGAGAGCAAAAATGTCCAATAACAGATCCTGTCCAATACTGAGAACAGAATGACTGCTCATGTGATTTTATGTGAGGCTGTCCTATTATGTTTTGTGTTTCTTTATTTTCTAATGAGGGAAATGAGTGCCATTTAAAAAAAACTGTAAAGCATGGTTATATGCATCATGTTAAAGAATCCTTTAGCAATGTATTAACTGGCATCTATCATGCTAATAAATCTAAACCTCAAATATTCAGATAACACGTGTATGTGTGAACATTTTTAAAGACATGAATTCCACAGTGGAGATATCACCAAAGGAACCCACCCTCCTCCTCCACATCTCTCGGCTGAATACCACACTATGTGTGAACTCCAACACACAACAGACCTTCGTGTTTTCTTTCTATCTCTCCATTATTCCTCCGCCAATCTCCAGAAACAAGATGCGTATGATTCAGAGCATAGAGATGTTCCTGTGTGCTTTAGCAATTCAGATTCAGCTAACTATACAATGAGCTAACAGTGAGTCTGACCTGACTTGAGAGAAACAGGTACCAAAATGTCGAGATCTGCCTCGTATGGAGAATTAAGGCATCAAGGGTGCTCAACACAAAGACCATTCCAAAATAACCTTTCCAGTAATATTGTAAAAAAAAATATCAATACAATTTAAAATAACTTTTCTATTCATATTTAAATGTAATCAATTCCTCTGATGATAAAGCTGAATTTTCAGCAGCCATTACTCCAGTGTCACATGATCCTTTATAAAATTATAAATATGCTTATTTGGTGCTCAAGAAAAAAATTCTCATAATCAATGTTGAAAACAGTTGTGCCACTTGATTCATTTTTTTCTGAATTCTTTGAACAAAAAGTTCAAAAGAAAATTATTTCTTCGAAATACAATTATTTTGTACCATTATAGGCCTAAATGTTTTACTGTCACTTTTGATTAATTTAATTTGTACTTGCTGAATAAAAGTATTCATTTCTTTATACACACACAAACACTGAACCCAGACTTTGGACGATAGTGTATATCCTTCATGGACTGGGCAATTATCTCAGAATTGATTGTAATGTCTCAGTCAAAAAGATATCCAAGATATAAATTAACAGTAAAAAAAGGATTTCTAAAAATATTTGAAATAATTTGTAAACGGGATCTTTATTAAAAAAAAAATGTTTTATTGCTGCGTATATTTATCCTTTTCTATAAAGCCTGTATTAAAATCAATCATGTAAGGTGTTACTAATCAGTCATGTATGAGTTTTTAATTACAGTTAGGATGCTGCCTCATAAGGCAGTAGGCAGAGAGATAAGTTTTGGAATAGACTGGGAGTAACGATTAGCTAGATGAAACCACCACCATTTATTGAATGAAAACCCATTCTGTACCATTTCAGGAAGGCATTACGCAATGATAAATTGTCTGTTCTGGATTCTAGCACACTCTCAGTTCAATAAGCCACACAGAGCAGCACTGATATCTGAATCAGCTTTTATTCTTCAGCAGTGTATTGTTGTTAGCTCTCTTGTTATCTGGTTTTACATGTTGAAAAGAATCCAACAGTCCAATAAACAACAGAAGACTTTGTTCTAGAGAGTTCTCTCTCCCTTTCATTCTTCCTCTATCTCTCTCCCGTCCAGACACCCTGCTGGTATCTCTTGTTCATACACTTTCGCTCTCTGTGTGGTGAACAAAAGCTTTACTTCTGTTCAGTACTCATTGCCACCCTTCTCCTGTGGATTCAGGGTTCATTTTGAGCAGTTTCTTTTGTTAAAAATAAGGCAGATAAAGACTGAATTTGTGCCCCTTTTCACATATATTAATTAGCTCACATCCTCAAAACAAACCCTGCCATTCCCAAAAAAATGTTCACAATGTAATGCAAGTCGCTTCGATATTAAAGCGTCCAAAATGCATAAATGTTAACCAATGAAAGATGCTTTGAGAGGGAACAGGAAGAGTATGTCTCATACGGACAGGGCACCGGTTTCCATAGAGACACACAAGTCTTCTGTCTTTCCTGTAAAGTTCAGTCTATTGGGGCTGACAATTGACTATAAAACAACCTGTTACACAAACTCACAGCCAAAAACTGCAACACTACAAATTTGGGTTAAGAATAAAAACATTAAAATCAAAGTTTATTTGCTGTGTGTCTAAAGCCTTCAGCAGAAATAAAGTTAAAATTGAAGTGCAATCCTGAATGCATATACATTTGTAGACCAAGGCTTTTAAATCTTTTAGATCCCACGGACCCCCATATGAAATCATCCTCATGTAAGGGACCATCATAAAATTTAAAAGGCAGCTATAAACAACACATTAAATTAATATTATAAATCTAAAGATTAGTTTCTATTAAAGTTACAATTTATTTTTTTCTACTATAGTAATACTGTTAAAAGAATTATGTTTAAATTTAATAGATTAATAACTAATGTAAAAAAATTAATTAAATCAATTTATTGTATATATATATATATATATATATATATATAAATAAAATATATATTTTGGTCAACATTTTATCGATGTTTTGACATTGTCAATGTTGAAAACAGAACAGTAAGTTGTACAGCTTAATTTTGTGGAAACAGAATAATTTTTTTCAGGATGAATAGAAAGTTCAAAAGAACAGCATTTAGGATATTTGAACTAGAAATAATTTTATTATATTATCTAGCATATTCATTTTCAAATCTCTCTAATGTCACTTTTGATCAATTTAATGCATCCTTGACAACAAAGTATTCATTTGAACAAATCTTACTGAACCCAAACTTTTGATAGTGTATACAAAAATTTGAAAGAAGAAGATTAATATATTTATATCATAGACTGTAAAAAGAATGGACATGGTGTGCGTGACGTCACCCGTAGGTTTCTGAAGACCGTTTTTGAAGCCTAAAGTGGGCGTAGTCGATCGTCGCCATCTTGGCAGTGCGTCACTCCCGGATAACCGAAAATGGGCAAAGAGGCGGGACGTGGGTGGAGCTGAGGTGCTAATGCTATATGCTACTGGAAATGGATTTCATCTGACTGTACTTTTTATTTAACACTAAAAAGTTAAATAAGCAAATCTTCCGTCAGAGCATCAGTGCCGCATAACGAGTGTCTTTATATCTATAACTTTAGACGTTTTTAAATCTAAACTCCAAAAAGCAACGAAATTGCCAGACATCCATTAGTGCAAAACAACTGGAAATACAGCGCTGGTTGTGCTCTCCATACTCGACAACGACGGAATACAACGGCGTGGGCGAAGGTATTATGCGTGTATTAAATTGTATGAAATAATCCAGAAAAAAAGCACACACACGGCAGAGATGGCAAGTACAGCAGCGGCTGGAATTAGCTGAGGGTGACGGTAACACACAGCAGACAAACGGCTAGCAGTGACAGCAGCCGCGATCCACCTGTCACTCAAGTGGCCACGCCCTTAATTATGCAGAAATGTGAAGGCTTAATATAATTTAAACGATGAGTTATAAAAAATAAAATAAAAAAATCACCCCCCTCACAGTTGTCATGAAGGGCAAAATTAGCTGTATAGACCAAAACAACTTAAGGCACCAGGCTGTAAACATTTTTTTCGGCTGTAAAGTTGGGCATTTTAACATGGGAGAGATACAGATTTGGCTCACTTTTGCAGTCAGCCTCAAGCGGCCAGTCAATGAATTGCAGTTTAATTCACTTCCGTGTTGGTTTCAAGAGGGAGACAGGGAGGTTGCCGCTTGATTTATATATCCCTTCCCGTTCTCTAGATAACACAGATAAAATATCAAAGGAATCCTGTGTGACTGATAGTGATTGGGAATGAGAGAAGAAACAGAAAATCCAGTGATAGGAAATGTAATGATTTAAAGATCATTATTGCTCGGTTTGTTTAAAGACAAAACCATTCAAATTTTAAGGAAGTCAAATAAATTACTAAATCAGAAATGGTTTATCACAAAGGCCACAAACAGAGGCCAGTGTTAGTCCAATCCGTTTTCTTGTTGCAGTACCAGTAATGGCCCGCAGGTCACCACAGCTGTGGATTCCCCAGGGTGTGTTCTCTACTCATCTGCTCCATTCATCACAACAGAGAGCAAACAGACTTTCCTCACACAAAGAGGTTTAATAACAAGACCAATTGTTGGTATTAATGAGGGATGTAGAGAGAAAATCACTCAAAAGGACTTCAGCCATTGATGCCCTTACAGAATTATATTTAAAAGCATTTAAATTTAATCCCTTAGGGATTATAAACCAAATCCGGGTGCTTTTCAATCCAATTTCATAAAAAATAAACATTAACTAACTACAACAAACCCTTCATATATAGTAAAGCAACAAGACAAGACAAAAAACATGAACAAAGAAGAGCAACAGTTGGGCTTTCACAAACTTGAGAGGATTCTGTCCTGTTTACTTGTTAAACCCCCTCCTGTCTTCATTTCTCCCTTTTTTTTTTTTTACTCTTCCTCTTTTCTCTCACCTCCCCTCCTGCAAGGCCTCTGAGGATGGTGGGGAGGGGAGCAGAATATATTCCAGAAATGTCCGGCATGGGCTGTTGTAAGAGGGTTTTGTTTAGGTTCTGCGATGTCGACTGAGGGCAAGCATTTCCTCTGAGACAGCTGCTCACTCATCCAATCTTTATTAAAACACATTCTATTTGACTAAAATAAGCAACAGCAACACAACACACTACTCACACCTCAAGACACAAAACGTCTGTGCTGCATGTTTTTAATCTGTCGGTTTTGAACAGAACTGACGTTGTTCCTTAAAATCGGAATGGTCCAAATGACCTTTGAAAGAGGCACATGGTCAAAAATGAACAGCAGCAGTGTGTTTGCATCTCTGTTTTCCATAGATGTTGCCCTCTATACACATCTCTCCATTCAAGGACCCTCTGATCCATATGGATGACTCTCCAAACACAAACAGAGCCCTTTTGTTCAACACCTCTTAAAAACACATTGGCTGCATCCAAAAGAAGAGGGAAAAACAGATGGCAGTCTAAGGACGTAAAATACAGGCTGCTTACCTTATATGGCAACACCAAAACCTCTAAAACAAAGCTTATAAAAAAGTTTTTTTTAATCGAATTAATAAAGCAATCAAAGACAGATAATAAAAAAAAATATGTATTGCTTTTCTGTTTTAAACTTCCCAACTCTTTATCCACTTTGCTGCTGACGTTTGACTCTCCAAAAAAGTTTTCAAATTGTCTGATTCAGTGAATCGGTTTAAAACACGGAATGTTTCGAACGATGTCAGAATTGTAGTAAAACGTTTTTTCTGGTTAATTAAAAATTATTTGTAAATTTTTTAATACAAAATATACACATATAGGCTGGTACTGTTGAAAAGGTTTTTTTTTTTTTTTTTTTTTAAGTTGGAAAAGCCTGGTATGTTATCCAAGGCTGCCTGCATTTATTTGATCCAAAAAAAGTGAAAAATGTAATAATGTGGATATATGTTACAAAAAAAAACAGCATTTATTAATAAAACTAGTCTTTTAGAAATCCCCATTTCTCAGGTATCATTAAAAGGTATCTAGATATAAGTTTTCAGCTATATCACCCAAAAACCTAGTTCATCATCACTATGTTCCCTGCTAATATGCTTTCAGTTGCATTATGCCACATTCTCTCACAGGTAAATGCTAAGTATTTCTTAATAAACTGTGCAACACTGTCAGTGACAGAAGAAGGATTTGAACTCCCTAAAGGAGAAGCACACATAGCTACAGCTGTCCAGTGGAGACAGTGAGTCATGGTGCAGTAGCTGGTAAGTGTGTCATCGTCTCCATCTGATCTCTCTCTGTGAGTGATCTCATCTCTTCCAACACAGCTCTCTCTCTCTCTCTCTCTCTCTCTCTCTCATTCATATATATATATATATATATAGTGAAGACACTGCATACTTTCGCTAACCCAACCCCTGCCCCTAAACCTACCCATCACAGAAAAGTGCAAAACTCTAGATTTCAATAAAAACATGTTTTGGCTAATTTATAAGCCATTTTAACCAGTAAGGACTAGTAAAATGTCCTCACTAGTCGGTTTTCATAATATTTCACTTTATAAGTGTGGACATTTTGCCCTCACAAGAATAGCTAAACCTGTGCACACACACGGCACAGCACCCACTCCTGCCCTCTATTTCAGCCTCCCTTGTTAGGTCACACTGTGAGATTCCCACAGGACAGAAATGTGTGTGTGTGTGTGTGTGTGTGTGTGGAGGTGGGGCCGAGGGGAAGTGCCCAGCAGACTAAATTTAGAACTCCAAACAGCCAAACTCTTCACAATCACAATGTGCTCATTCTCCAGCCCTGACCAAGGTGTTACCTTATAAGGAAGGAAAGAAAAAGGGAAGGAGAAAGAGAAAAAAATAAGACATACAGAGTGAAATAAGGATTTCCAATTACAGAGAAACAGATTTAGATACATTCATTTTCCAAATAAAGTTCGCATCAGGAAATCTATGATTTCATGTACTGATATATGGATGCTATTGGGACCCCTTTTGGGTGGGAAGAAAACCATGCTCTCTTACAAAGTTCAGATGCTATTCAGACTCCTGGAGGAGGGGGGGGGGGGGGAGTACAGAGCCCCTAAAGGGACGTGGTGGTGGGGAAAAAAATTAGGATGGGAGACATTTTTTTTTTTCAAAATATTTTGCGTTCCCCCGAGAAACTTTGCGTTCCCTCGCAAAACTGTTGCGTTCCCTCGCAAAGTTATTTGCGTTCCCACGTTCCTATTCAGACACTTCCTGTTTAATGTCCCTCTGGCAGTGCTTCAGAGCTCCGTACGTTAATGGAGCATTTCACAGTGTTTGAACTTGGACTCAAATATAAAGAAATGCGGTCAGTGTTTAACTCAAGGAGTTCAGTAAAATTGGCAATATATTCATATAGGCTATTCGAACTTCCCGGATCAATATTCTTGAGCTAAACAAACGACACCTATTTGAAAGAGAGAGAGAGAGAGAGAGATAGATATTAGGCATTTGAATTCTGTATGTTTCCAGATTCCATGCAGGCCTCCCGTACACTACGAAGTCTGTGCAAACATTCCCAAAACATTCGTCCTAACAAAAAAAGCAGACCCCAGACTGACGACTCACACAGCCCCAGCCTGTCATTGGTCACCAACAGCACACACACACACACACACACACACACACACACACACACGTAGAGTCTCGCCTGACCTAATCCGCTGGTTACGCAGTGTTGCACCAGCTGAATAAACAAGTGTTTTTCAAATGAACAAAAACATGGAGATCACTTTCTTTAGGAGAAGAGAGACAATCAGCTGTGAGATTTGACAAGACTAAACGCATGCAAATCAATGCCAGAATCCAAAATGTGCTTACAGGCTAAAATACTCCATTCAGAGTCAAATCCCTCCTGCTTAAGAACCTGGTAAAATTTGCCTACATTTAACATTTAAAATAAAATGTAAATACTGGTGATGTTACTTACAGGAGTCAAGTACAGTGGCATCCAATGACAGGACATCCACACAATCCTGTTCAAGGCCTGTGAGAAAATCCGAGCCAGGCAGTGCTGACACAGCTTTATATGCTACTGAACTCATATGCCTGTTACACATGGCGGCAAAAGGCTGCCACACACCGACACAAAGTTACCTCAACTAAGAGTGTGTGTGTGTGTGTGAGAGAGAGAGAGAGAATGAAAAAAAGTTTAAAAAAGAATGAGTAAAACATATCTATTCTATGTCTCAATGTCTTCTTACACTTATCCACCGATGTCTGCAGCGTGATGCTGCTCCACACAAATTCCATCTTTTTTTTTTTGAGAGTTTGGGTCACTTAAACCTGCATTTGGGAACGCAACAAGCTGCAAATATCTTCCCATACTTGTAACGAGACAGCCACAAATATTAGTACTGTAAATTTCTATAAACTAGCTACACTGAAATCTTGTTTCCTGATAAGATATTATAATAAACCCTTCAATATTTAAATATTCAAGTCACTATGTGAATATTTTATGATTAAATACATATTAAACCACTAAGTTTCTTGTTTAGTTTGACTTGAGGAGCATTCCAAGTACTTTGTAATATTATTTTGCATCAATCATCTGTTAAACACAAACCTCCAAGTGTACTCTGACACGCATATTCTGTCTGTTCCAATAAAAGAGGAGTGACCGACATGACAAACTTTCTATTGGTTTGAAAAAGTACATGCCCACACAGAACCAAGAGGACACAATGGAGCTCCAAACAAATGGATGAAATGTCATCATGAAGGCTCACTATCCTGAGATGACTGCAATACACCTTTCTAGATATGAGCCGTCTGTGTACTGGACTGGCTGAAGGAAAAATAAGAGAGAGAGAAAAGAGGGGGTGAAAAGTTTGAGCCAGTATTTTGTCCTTTAGACTGTTCAGCAAGGACAGATCTCATTCAGTGTAAGCGTTTGACTCTGGTGCAACTGGAGCCCTAAAGGCCAAGAATGTGTCCATGTCTGTCTGCTCTAATAGTCCTGTATCATTGTGAGAAAACCCCAAAACACAAACTTTCTCTGATCAGAAAACAGACACGCTGGGGTTCTCACCAATCTTTTGGAGCATTTAAAAGTCGTGTTTATATAAGTTCCCATCTTGGCAGCTGATAAAAGACTGAATTGCATATTTAACCATCAGAAAAAGACTGACCACTAGTTTGGGTTAAAAATGGAAGCTGTGAGATGAAAGGACACTCTGAGCTGTCCCATAATCCTTCTTTAAAATGCTTGAGGTATTTGACAGACAATTCAATGTGTTCAGCACAGCAGATCTGAGCCTATGAACTCCTCATGAATGTCAAAAAAGGTTAAACGAACATTTCACAAGTAAGACTCAGCATATCCTGTTTATTGTCTAAGGAGCAATGATTCCTTTAAAAACGCATACAAAGTTATAAACATAAGGCAAAACTATGTCATTGAATTCATAAGCAGTGATTAAACTATAACTCTGCAGTCTGCAGGGAACAAATCGCTAACATCAGCTCAAACAAAAATCAAACCAGAAGCAAAAGACACTGAAGTCATCTGACTCCACATGCAGCCTAAACAATAATTAATCTAAAGAGCCAATCAAAGCAGAGCAAGGGTTACTGTGGTTGCATCATCAGCACCTGGATGTGTAAAGCACCTGAATGACAGTGTCCTTCTGCAAAGTAAACATCACCATAGTCACATGGTGATCTGGCTCATTTTCCAGAGCCATCAACTCCATGTGCACACTGAGGAGGGGGATTGGGTAGATCATAGGCCTAAACGTTTGGTTTGATTAAAACTAACTTTGGTGCGATTGCCCTGTTAGTGTGGTTCATTTGAATAAGTGTGAACGCTGCCATCTGAACCCTGGTCCGCATCAAACAAGTGGACCAAAACCCTTGAAAAGATGCTTCCACATGAACTCTGGTGCGGTTCGAATGATAGGGCATTTTTACACTGGGCACGTTTGCTGTGGTCCGAGTCAGATCGTGATTGTTCCCGGCACCCACCGCAGCGTTGGTCTGGTTTCACACTACACTCGATTCTATCGAACCCTGGTTCATTTGCGTGCATCTTACGTCATCACAAATGTGCACGGAGCATGATAGAAAACAGAACGCTGATCAATATAGTGTGCATTTTATTTATTTGGTGCTATTGTGCACAGCAGAGTAAACAAAACTTGGGTTTACTGTATGTGTGTCACATGAAGGTGGCTTTCTGCTGCTTGCAAACTGAATATTAAGAGGAGACTTTATTTTTTGCCCAGATTGCACGTGATATGTGGGAATACACTGCAGACTCACTCCTACTTGTATCCAAGGTAAATCATGAACACTATCATCCCTTACATGCATTTTATTGAACTAAATACATCGTAATCAGCTACAACGTATGTGCAGGTTACTTTTCTTCCTAAACAAGTCCACACCTAAGTCCATGTTACTTTCACATTCACGCGAATCACGGCACACGGCTACCTCCTTCAGGTAGTCTCGGGTTCGGTACCTCGGTGCGCTCCCAGGTCCGCCTGACAGCTTTCACATTACGGATTTTTCATGCGAGCCGTGCCCCATTCCAAACTAAACTGCCAGAGTAAAAACGCCCATATATGAACGCAAAATGGACCAAAGACATGTAAACGAACCAAGAACGGGTAGTGATGTCACAAAATGCGACCCTAAAAAGGACAGAATGCTCAAGCATACCTGTATTTGCCATCACAGTTCGGTAAAGGCACTAGAACCGCGTCTCCCTCGCAGCAAATCTGTTTGTATGTGTGATGGACTCCTTTACACAATTTTAAGCTCTTCACAAGCTGGTCAAAATACCATCATATGTAGGCTACGCACACACAACAAGTGCATTTATCCCAGCACACAGCATTGTTTTGGATGTTCGGTAAGTTCCGTCTCGAAATATACGCCACAAAAGCCAACCAATCAGGTTGTGAACGTATTCCTATGCCTTTAGGTTCGGTGTTAAAAATGCCACTGTAAATGCTAAGCGGACCAGGACAATGGCTGAATTTACATATCCTGCTCTAAATATCTGTAATTTACCACACATCTAGATGTTGAAGTCTGACATCTGATCTGATAACCATGAGATCTGCAAATCCTTCTGCCGTCCAAGGCTTCATTACTGCTGCATCATACTCTAGAAGTCACATCAATTGAATAGACACTGATCACATTAAACCTCTGAGGCTGATCTCTAAATCTCAAATCCATTAGAGAACACTATAGGATACTAAACGAACCAACCAACTAAAAGAAAGACAAAGAATTTTAAACCAGTACTGATCAGATTCAGCCAGACAAGAAGTCTGTTCAGAGCCCTTTTGAAATGCTTTGTATATTAACATATGCTGCAGTGTGCTTTAATGGCGATCAAAGCAAAAATCTGAACATGCACATGGTAAAGATGACCAGCAGGTGCAGCTGTACAAAGGGAGGGACGAAGGGTGATGACTGCATTATCAGCTGCTAGCAGGGGCAAGGTTTGCTTGGTGTCTATGGCAACAAAGGGGCTGGTCCTGCTGTGATGTTGTGCAGGAAGAAAAGGTGGAACAAAGATGCATTACATACATGCGGTTAATTATGAATGAGAGGGACATAAAACGACAGAAAGGGAGGGAAAGATATCACTGTTTATCTATCTATTGCAGTGTGTGTGCACTTTCAAACAAATAAAACTAAACTCTCTTTACCCAGGCACTATAGAAACAAAACACACACTAGAAGTGTCGCTGTAGCTCATCTGATATCAGCAGACTCTGTCAGTGCTGAAAGAGGGAGACCTGCAGTCTCTCTTCATGCTGTTCCACATCAAAGCCACAAAAGCAGAATTGTTTTAGCACTGCTCATGTGCTAATTTTGGATGCTGATTTCCTATGTCATGATCACAGAACTGAACTGCAGTAGGAAACAAACAGATGGTCAATTTAAATAAAAATAAAAAATGCAGTTTTGTGACTTATAAAAAATGCCCCAATATATATTATTTTTAAAATGCCCCTATTATGCTATTTTAATTTTATTATGTTTTGGAGGTCTCCTACAACAGGTTGACATGTATCAAAGGTAAAGCAAACGGTTTAATTTTCTCAAAATATACAATGCACGTCACCACATTTTTCAATGATTCTCAAACGACTCATTGAATGAATCAGTCTCTTTAAATCCCTCCTTTCCGCAAGCTACTCCGCTCTGATTGGCCAGACAGCAATAAAGGTTTCAGATCAGTCTGTTGTGATTGGTCTACAGAGCTAGCTGGAAGCTAAACATTACCATAACTGAACGACCATAACTGAACTTCAGCTCAGGAGGCTTCCTCAGTCCTCAGCGATTGTACACATTGTAAAGACAGTAACAATGACGTTGATTTCATCACATCAATCCATACACGAGGCTGATGATGATGATGCATTGGAAGAACTGTATTAACTGTATTAATAACAGCGCATACATTAGCCGAGCACTAAGATGAATGACTGATGAAACAAAGTTTGCAAAACAAATCTGCATTAATACAAAGTTTCAGGTAATAGTGGCCCACAGCTGATTTAAGGTAGTATTTCAGTTAGACAGTAATAACGCGAGTTAGAAACGTACACAATATAAAACACAAAACTAAGTATTTTGAACACTCAGTAGAAAATATTTACATCAATAATTATTCACACTTACAGGTTTCTGAGGAGCAAGCTGGTCCAACTAAACTGGGTACTGACCCATCTTTCACAAGCAAGCTGAGATTTGAGAAGCAGTCATCAGTAAAATTACGTGTTTGAAGGCAGGACAAGTTGTTTGTAGCCAGACAATGTACAACATAGACAGGAATTATGCAAATGTCTTATCTAGTGAAGTAGAACTGCAAAGCAGTGGGATTTGAATTACAGATGACTCATTTAATCAATTCTTTCGTTTGGGAGACAATAACTTTATTTATCGTGCACTTTCGACTTTACAACTTTGCAGAACGTTTACATTCACAAACAGCTATATTACACACTGCATGACACGGAATAGTCGCAAAATCAGAATAGAGGCACTTTAATGGTGTTATAGAAACAAACATTAATTAAAAAAAAAAACATTATTTTAAAAACATACTGTTTTATGGTAAAACATGATTATTATTTTTTTTTCTGAAATACTTTGATTTTAAATATTAATAGGCTTTTGGATTTGTCTCACTCAGGATTTTTGGATTTTTCAAAAGGAAATATGCAAATGCAGTAAAGAAAACTCAACTCAACTTCAAAGATTTCATGTAGGGTATTTACTCTATATTTAAAATATGAGTCTGTTCTAATGTTTTGCAGGGTCACTTCACAACTTCTCGAAAAGAGCTGACCTATACAAGTGTCTTCTATTGTGACAAACTGCCGCAATATTCATTGAATTATTAATTACAGTCCATTTAATACAGCAGGGGCATCCTTTAATTAAAGCCTCGGGAATCATAAACTTTTGGTCAGCGTTTTCAAGACTGAAATCCAAAGTCCTTAGCTTTAATGCACTAGTAGTTTAGTAACCATGCGGTTCAGAGAGGAGAGCTTGTGTCGCACATTTCCAAACAGATATCAGACCCCAAACATCCACAGTTAGGAGCCCCCTCCTCTTTCGGTAAATCCCTCCCCTCCTCCACTTCCCTTCTCTCCCTCCTTTCAGTCTTTCAGGAGTTTTCCCGCTCTGCCAGGCAGAAGGCCTTTGGAGCGAGAGAAAAGAAGAGAAAAGCAAGGGAAAGAAAGAGGATAGCAGGGTTCCCTGCAGTGGAGAGGAATTCGAATAATTCCAGTTTGATTACTCGGAGATACAGAGGAGGGCTAGATTCTTTCTATTCAGTTTATATTGGAAATAATGTCTTGAGAAGCAAACCAACAAGAAATAGATCCTAACACGATTCTGGTTACATTAAACAGATCTGACTGATTCCTGTGTCGAGGTAAAATATGCCCGACACTGTTATGAAGGCAAACCAATGTTGAAGTAGAGTTTGTGTTCCATTCAAAGGGTTTCACAAAACACAATGCCCTTACTAACTTAACAGACACATCTTGAACTCTAGCACGGCATTTGGGCTCCTTTGGCTCCGTTTAATGCAAGCCTGGGTTACTCTGTATCCTGTACCTGACGGATTTCCTGCAGTCAGGATTATGAACTGCAGATGTGCATTGTTTCTCATGCAACCTCTCCTCAAACCCACGTGCTTTGTGCGTTTAGCTGAGGGAGAAAACTCTATTAGCCCTTCATTTTTGTCACATATAATCATACAAATATGAAAGAAACATCACATAGACCGATAGTGAGTGATATTGAGAAAACGCCTCACCCATTTGACATTCACATGGACACAGTGTCATCATTCAGTCTTACTGTAAAACACAATGGCTGAATCATATTTCTGACATCGTTTTGGATATCACGGGTTAGGGGATTGTGGATAAAAACAGAAAAATGATTCAAAATACAGAATTATGATTCAAATTATAACAGAAGCATGTGGGTTTGGAAGGTGTAACGTTAGGCTTAACGTTAGAGACTGACAGTCTCGCCATTCACTTTCAACGATTCTTTTTTCCATTTAATGAAAGTAAAAGGTGACAAAGGGTATCGTTTTGTCTATAGTATCTCGTATGTATTCACAAAATAAAGTCCTATGGGTGAGTAAATGATGACAAAAAAAAAATCCTTTTTTGGGTACACTATCCCTTTAATCTCTACTTAGAATATTGGAGTTTCATAGTCAGACTCTTGGTCTTACCTTCACAAAAAGCTCGATGACGGCTTCGTTATTCCCCTTTACACCGTTTTGAGGTACCGAGAGAGACATCCCGAACTTCTGCTTTTACACACGGACACGTTCACAACAACAAACCTCGATTTCTTCACCTTGGCACAAAAAGTTTTCCTTTCACGCCTCCCTCTTTCTCGAACCGAGTTTTTCGAACACAAATATCACCCAATGTTTTTTCCAAGCGCAACCGAGATACAGAGAGTCCGATGAAATCAAGTAATGAGCTTTTCCACGAGATTCTACTACCTAGAAACACATCACTGGGAAACCCCGACAGAGTCCGCTATATATCTCCTCCTCAACTGCTCTTTCAGGATGGCGACGAAGAGGGGGAAAAATCAACGGGAGTATTTAAGGCGGTGATGTCATGCGCAGTGGACTGAACGGGCGCGACTCGCGAGCCGAATCGGTACCGTGCCGCGTGCACAAGAACTAGAGCTTCCTGGATGCTTTTTCTGCTAAATTTATATAAAAAAAATCACATCTAACTTTTATTTTAATTATCATATATTGTTACAGGGAAAGCTTTTAACAACATATATAACAGAAAAGTTTATCAGTTTCTGTTAACGAGTTTACCTTTAGCCTATATTTAACAATTCTGTTAGGTTAAAAAATAATAATACAGAATTATGGTATTTCTTGGTTATTATTTTTTTATTCTTCACAGCGAGTTATTTTATTCGCTTAATTCCGTTTAGTTACCTTTTCTATACAGTTTCAATATGCCTAGGTAGCGACAATTGAAGTATAATCAGTGACAAGTTCATTAAAAACTTGCCTAAAATCACTGAAAACTGAGAGCAACACAGCATCTGATCACTGGATTTACAGAAATCATTTAACCTTTAATAAGTGTTTTCTCAACATTGCATATCTAATCAGCATTACTTTAATTATTATTTGAGTCATCACTCAGTGAGTCATTTAATGTAGGGCCTGTTACTTTCTATGGGAGATTTGTATTTCAAACACATTAAGATGTTCAATTTCACATTGACATGCAATGCAGGGATTTGTTTTTATTTTACAATTATTTATTTTAATTTTAATTCTTATAATTAATTACTTGATAGCTTTCCATTAAAATCACAAACCCTTGTGAGTGAGACCCTGACCTAATGTAATATATAAGGCATGTCATATTGTATCTAACAAAGAATGGAATATATTTTCATTCTCTTTGTATTTCTATAACAATATTGTATAAGATTATCATATTAAAATTAATGCGATAAACGAGTTAGGTTAAAAGTAATCTAAAAAGTAATCAAAAAGTATTTAGAATACATTACAACAACTACAATTTTTGTCATGTAATTTGGAATTAGTAACTGACAACAATTTGTAAGTAATCTAGCCCGCACTGTTTGTATGTATACATTTATAAAATTTCTTCCAAATTTCAAATAATAATATTGTCATTTAGAAAATTTATTTGGAGAAAATGACAACTGGTCAAAATAACAAAAAAAATGCCTATTTTCAGACCTCGAACAATGCAAAGAAAACAAGTATACATTCATTTTTAAACAACACAATACAAATGTTTTAACATAGGAATTAGTCAACTTGTTAACCTAATGTTTTAACATAAGATAAATCAATATTTGGCGGAATAACCCTGATCACAGCTTTCATGTGTCTTGGCGTGCTCACTATCAGTTTATAGTGGGGTTCAGGTCTGGAGATTGTGATGGCCATGACAGGGTCTTGATCTGGTGGACCTCCATCTACACATTGATTGTTCTGGCTGTGTGGATTGGAGCATTGTCCGGTGGGAAAAAATAATGCAAAAAGGATGCATAATTCAAGCCACACAAGATTATCCTGTAAAAAAATTGCCGTCTCCTGCTCTGACAATGTTGCCCAACTCGAAGAATTATTTTTTCCCCACAGGACGATGCTCCAATCCACACAGCCAGAAGAATCAAGGTGTGGATGGAGGACCACTAGATCAAGACCCTGTCATGGCCATCACAATCTCCAGGCCTGAACCCCACTGAAAACCTCTGGAATGTAAGCAAGAGTCACCAGCCATTAAATAAAGCCAAGCTGCTTGAACATTTCCACCAGGAGTGGCATAAAATCACTGACAGCAATGAGACCAACTGATAGGTAGCATGCCAAGACATATGAAAGCTGTGATTGGAAATCAGGATTATTCCACCAAATATTTATTCAAAATATTGATATTGAATATTTCTTCAAATATTGACGTTAAAACATTAGTATTGTGTATAGTGTCCCAAAACCACATTGGGAAAATTAATGTTCTTTTAACATTTATCCATAAAATTGATTTTTTATTTTAATCCATAAAATGGAAGTCAAAGGTAACCAGCATTTGTCCTACAGAAGACAGACATACAAGTTTGGAACGACAAAGGCGAGTAAATGACAACAGAATTTTTATTTTTGGGTGAACTATCCCTTTAAGACGTTTTTTTTTTTTGTTATTAACAATCTTCCAGCACACTGCAGAAGAAACCGCTGTTTCAATAGTAGTCTGACCTCTAGGGACAGTGTAAAGACCATGGTAAAAACAGAACTCATGTTTATCTCTTAAACACCTATGTATTCCCACAGCATCCTTACAGTTAGAAAGCAGGTGGTACTATAAAATAACAACCAGGGCAAAAATAATTGCCTTGGTCTGTTTTTTTTTGCAGATCAGTCCTCATTAACCGCATTACACAGTAAGAACTCTGAGCTTTCATCTGTGGCCGCTTAAGATTTGTCTCCAAGTGTTGCCAAGGTGACAACATGTGTCATCACCAGACCTGGGACACCACAGGCTTTCCACAGAACCATGGACTAGCAAACATATGTAAAATAGCCCTACATGCAAAATAGCCTTGCATACATTACATCCAAAATGTAATGTATGTAATTCTGTTTGAATCCAATTTTCACCATACTGGTTTGCTTTAAATGGAAACAAATCAAATTGAGGATATAAACAATTATACAACATAAAGAAAAGGATTTGAGACAAATATTTTCTTTCATTTTAATGTGACTGTTCAAAGCCAGAAATTACTGCAGGGATCAACAATTCCAAACAAAACTTAGGTTACAAAAAATATAAAGCAAAAATAAAGAATGAAAACAGACTTTTCTAATTTGTTCTCATGTGCACAGTAGAGCTCTGGAGCGCTGCCACAATGCTCAGATGAACAGAGAGAGCAGCCTGCTGGATCAGCTCTCTGGGTGTTTTGGTTTATGGATCATGCTCACTAGAGGACAAACACTCTCGGGTCTGCCGTCCATGCAAACAAAACGCTCGTAAAAAGTCCTGCTGAAGTGAAGCGAGAACCCATAGGCCAACTTGTACATTATTAATTCAGAACTGCAAATAAGCTTTTCATTTGTTTCATCATGACCGACCAACAGGAATCATGAAGAGGGATTGGGGACTAAAAAAAGGTTTGTTTTTGGATAAACAGTCGTTGACAGTATTTAAGGTTGGAGAAGAGGACAAATTCTGATCAAGAAGCTTCAGCTGCTCAATCATTTTCACATCATAAAACTCCTCAGCAATAAACATTCCCAAAAAAATCCAAACAAACAAAAGTCTAGGGTGAATTTTAACAATTTGTACATTCTAAAGCTGAACCAACATCAAACATTTAAAATGCAGAGAGTGGAAGAAAAGAAGGGAAATGTAGGGTGTGGTAGATATTCCCTCAGGACTGAGATGGAGACATCTGGGCCTTCCTCATTGAGCGGAGAGCTTTCTCACGTAAGTGCTTCTCCAGATCATCCAAACTGTCTTCTACTTCACTCTCTGATTCCTTCAGGAAAGGTAGCATTAATTATGTCTGACTCAAGCATAACAAGAAATATGCTTAGGCTTTTACCTTACATAGAACTTGTATACTTATGGTAAAACGTATGGCTATTTTTTTCCTTAGTTTACAGACAGCTTTAAAAGTGTAACTTCACCTTTTTCTGGTCAGAGTCTGGCTCTGCTTCCGGTCCGTGTGCTCCTGCCGCCCCTCCGCTCTTTTCTTCTCCACTCTTCTCCTTCTTCTGTTTCTTATGCTTCTTGTGTTTTTTCTCTTTCTTGTGTTTCTTCTCTTTCTTCTTTTTCTTCTTCTTACCACCTTCTACATCTGAGTTCTACAGAACAAACAAAGAGAAAAAGTTGACACCCGAGTTAATACAGTAGTTTTAATATGATCCATTTCTAAAAACGAACAACTGAAAAGTTTGGAAACAAACAAAAACCAAATACAAATTTTGTTTAAGAAGCCTCAAAGCTCTCTGGACTTTTTTGCCCCAGTTTGGGGCAAGTGAGACCCAAGCTTGGGCAGGTGTGGCATACCTTGTTAGGTGATGGGCTCGGGGAGACACTGCTGTTCTTTTTGGCAGGTGGAGGTGGAGAACGGCTAGCAGATCGAGAGGGTGAGACTGAAGCAGGTCGCTTGTGACCCGTGGGAGGAGGAGGAGAAGCAGATGGTGAATGTGAAACCTGTCTCCTTACAGGCAGGGGGCTCTGAGAACCTCTACAAATGGACAGGAAGAGAGAATTCAGAGATTGTTCATCTGTCACACAAATAGAAGTGGAGCTATAGAAAAACATACCTCTGAGATTTGCGTGGTTCTGGTGTGCGGGAAACCCTGCGAATGGGTCTGGTGCTGTGAGACGGGGACGTCTGACGTCTTGGTCTCTGCGGGGATAAACTCGAGGGGCCATATCGAGCCGGAGGACTGGAAGATACTCGAGTAGCATGGGCAGGGGGAGAGGAGCGGACATCTCTGCCTCGTTGGGCAGCAGACGGATTTGGAGAGCTTCTACGGTGGCGGGGTGGAGACGAAGCAGAAGTGGGCGGAGTACGTCTTTTTCCTGGACTACTGCCACGGTTCCGTTTGGGGGATCGAGAGGAGCGGCGCTTGGCCAAAGGGGAGGGCGATCCTCTGCGCTTGGCCACTGGCGAGATAGATGCCCTGCGCTTGGCCACTGGCGAAGGAGATGCCCTGCGCTTGGCCACTGGCGAGGGAGATGCTCTGCGTTTGGACATAGGTGAAGGAGACCCTCTATGCTTGGACACAGGTGATGGAGACCCTCTGCGTTTGGACATGGGTGAAGGAGACCCTCTACGTTTGGACATGGGTGAAGGAGACCCTCTGCGTTTTGAAACGGGTGAAGGAGACCCTCTGCGTTTTGAAACGGGAGAAGGAGACCCTCTCCTCTTGGACAAAGGTGAAGGAGAACCTCTGCGTTTTGAAACGGGTGATGGAGACCCTCTATTCTTGGATACAGGGGATGGAGACCTTCTACGCTTGGGAGGAGACCCTGATGAGCGTCTTTTTTGAGCTGGGGGAGGGGAGGGACTGTATCTGCGCTGGATGGGAGGAGTGAAACGCCGGTGAGGTGGAGATGGAGATCTAAAAAAGAAGGGACAAAATAAAGGGAGGAATGAATACCCACAGCAGGTCAAAGAATTAACAACCCAAAACCACAAACTCTTCATAAACTTAGCTGGATTTTACCTGCGCCTTGGGGGAGGAGAGGGTGACCTGCGGCGGCGAACAGGAGATGGTGAACGATGTCTACGGCCAGCAGGTGATGGAGAACGTCTCTTTCTGAAAGCAGAGAAAGGGAGTCTAAACTCAGGGTCTGATAGGAATAAAGCATCTCTCAGTTGAGTAAACCACAGGGCTGGGTATCGACCCAATTGAACTCAATTCAGTAATAAACTTCAACTATGAAAATTCTGTAAGCTTCTGCAAAAAACAATTAAGTTTGTCTTGTGTTTGGCGATGCTTCCATTTACCATTTTTACTGTGCTCCATCTTTGTGTTTATCTATGTGTAAATGAGAATTACAATTCAAAGTAGTGTGCGCACATTAGGGCTTCACAATTAATCGCAATTTACATGTAATCGCACTTAAATTGAGACGGCTTAACACGATTTTGAAATCGCAAAGGCTGCGATTATCTTTTACGCGCAGCTCGTGATTGATGTACGGCTCTGTAAACGCTGCTCCATCTGAAAGCATTGTGAGTTTGAGTCTATATAACGTGCATTTGAAAAAGCAACACGCGTCAAACATCTTTCCAAACATGAGAAGCATTTATGAACCTCTTGCCCAACAAAAGACAACATTTAATAACATGCATTTACTCCAAACTCACTTCATAACGACAGATGAGCATAATTTGTGAGATGTGGCTTCTTACACAGAATAAGGCAGTCGTGTAATTATAAGTCATGTTTAAATCAAAGCATTTCAAGCTTTTGTTTATTCAGCTACAGCGATAGGTATTTCCTGGAATGATGCGTCTTATTGTACTTCTGCGGCGGGGCATTTTTATCGTGTTTGCTTGAGGGCACCCTCTGGTGTTCAAATGGAGCAGCATTTACTACCGGTCAGCCATACTGCACTGAAAAGCTGCGCATAAAATAAATCGCAGCCTTTGCCAAATCATGTGCGGTTTTATTGCGATTAATCGTGCAGTCCTAGCACACATGTGGGGGAGAAAAAAAAACAACAAAAAAAAAACACCTGAAAAGTAAATGATCCTAAAGTGAACAAAGCATCTAAGTAGTGACCTTAAGGGAGTATCACAGGTCAAATGCAAATGTCATGCAAATAATGTTGATTTTCACCTTGGGGATGCATCTCTGTGTCGCCTCCGTGGTGATGCAGGAGAATGGCTCCGCCGCCTTCTGATTTCTCCATTCCTGGCACCTGCCCCTCTATTTTGCCTCCTTGGACCTTCATCTTCAGAGGAAGAGGATGAACCAGTGTCTAAGCAAAAAAATACAATTATAAAATTAAACATCTACTAGCATATATTTTCCATATTCAACACGACTTAAAGGTACAAGCACAGGTGTGAGGGGAAGAGAGAGGGAAAGCGAGGACAGACAAGTGTGATTAAAAAAAAAAAAAAACGTGGTAACCTGAAGAGGACTGCTGATTCTGTCTCCGATACTGACGACGCTGCTGGACAGAATCTGCGGTTGACCCTTTGCCCAGCTTCTCCTCTTCTGTAACACAAAGCAGTGGAGTCCTTTAGTGCCCGAGAAACACCCACGTGCCCACCAACACAGAGTAATGATGTGCAAAAACAGCCACACACACCCATGACATGCACCCAACCCTCATCTTTGAAATGAACAGAAGAGACTGAAGAGACTCATGAGACAAGAGCTGCAGAATCCCTAACATTAGTTCATGTTATTAGAAGTATAACAACAGGCAAGACAGACAGGGTTCTACCTACAAGTCTCTAAACCTTTCTGATATGCACACAAATGCATGTTTAGGAGCCAAATCTCACCAGACTCTGATGCATCGGACCGTCTGGGTTTTGGAGAAGGTGTGTCATTTCTTACACCAGGCCTGTGCTTCACAGCTGAAATTTTCACATGCATTAAGATTAGAATCATTTTATTGCTTATTATCCTACAAATAACATGGTTCTGACAAGGAACCATTTAGATTAAAAAAAAAAAAAAATGAAAAAACAATATTGACTTCTAGGAAACAACCTGAAGGGCTGGTGTCTGGTCCTGAAGGACTGCGGCCTCGTCTTCTGGAGGGGCTGATGGGGTCCAAGCGGCGTGGAAGTTTTCTGGGCGGTGTAGCTGACCTACGCTTCCCTGCTCTCTTATGGGGTGACCGAGAGGAGGAGCTGCCCGAGGAGGACCGGGAGCGAGAGCGTCGCCTGGTGGACGAACAAGATCAGGTGAACAAAAGCAGACTTCAAAAATTTCTAGCAGTTCACATGAGGCAGATGAAAGACAGATATTAAAAGACGAGTAAAAAGATGAAAAAGACATGAGAACATTTATAAAATTAAATGTAACACCAGTGTGGCTTTACCGTTCAAAATTTTTAAGTCGTGCTTAAGGCTGAATTATACTTCTGCGTCGGACCTATGACGGTGCCTCAACGCTATAGACTACACGTTGGTTTTCATTTATACTTCTGCATCGTTGTCCGCGTTTACACACAATTACACATGCAGAGGGAGCATGTGAAACCCGAGGGAGGAGTTCTGGCAGACCAATCACAGCGCTTGCGTCCGCGTAGAATTGACGCGTAGTTACATTTTTGGAGAGGTGCGCATCAGGGTACGCCATAGGGTACGCACGCTACACACAGCCTACGGTGCAGCTACGGCGTGAGTTCTACATAGAAGTATACATTGGGCTTTAGGGTTGTCACTAACGATTATTTTGGTAATTGAGTAATCTTTCGATCATTTTGACGATTAATCGAGTAATCAGATTTTTTTGTAGATCTAATAAAAATATAGGGTTAGGCCACTTCTTTACGATAAAATGGTACAGCGAGAGTTTAAACTTTTATTTTGACATCGTAATGAATTGTTTGCATATCTGCTACTAAATGGCGCACATTGAGTTCCCAGATTAACGTTATCAGCAATCCAAACTCACAGCATATGCAGAGATGGAGTTTGTTTACACAGCTGCTAAGATGCTCCACACATGTAAATAACAGCGCACTTTGTAAGGAAACAAAATGCATACTACATTTGCTTTCCCAAAAGCACCAACTATGATGCTAAAGCTGAATTTTCAGCAGCCATTTTTGTCTTCAGTGTCACATGATTGCCGCTCATTGCCACTGTTATCAGTTCTATCTTTGCGCTCATACACACTCCAGTCTTCTTACAGACAAGCACTTCAATCTATCGCTTAACGCGGTTGCGGAGATTATTCGGTCTGGTGAAATCACAAAACAGTACACACAAACATGTCCATGCTCTTAATATAGAATCACTGATGAACACCTTTGGTTATAATGAGAAAAACAAAAACAATACGAGAGGCGGATTAGAACCCAACCTCTCTAATATGATTAACAAAAGTTCTACCACCAGACCATTTAGGCACACGAATGTTCTAGGCGAATCTATGCATTTCTCACAGATGAGAAGAATCTCAGGTCTAATAATTTTGTATTATAGAAGATGTAAGGATGAAAATGACATGTTAATAATAATAATAACATTTATACAGCGCCTTTCACAGGACCCAAGGACGCTTTACACAACTGCATAGAAGAAAAAGTCATTCCGGATTAAATGCCTTTGTAAAGAGGTTGGTTTTTAGCAGTGGTGGACGAAGTACACATACCATGTACTTGAGTTAAAGTAAAGATATTCAAGGTAAAATATTACTCAAGTAAAAGTAGAAATGCTGCCATGTTATGGGAACAGCCAATCTCCCTCCAAAATTAAACAAAAACGTATTAATGCAGTGTTTCTGCTACTCCCCAGAAAAAGAAAAAACGTAATAAGCAATGTACATTATGAGACAATATTTACCGATAATTGTTGCAATAATAGCTGCTGCTCTCTGCCCTGCTTAAAATCATTGGCAACGCGATTTGTTTGGAACAATTGAGAGCTACACAAATCACATGACCGCGCGGCGGCGAGATCATTGTCGCAACCGTCTATGTTTGCAACTCTCATATTTAACGCCTCTGGGGTGCGTTTCCCGTACAACGACATAACTTGCTGCTTCACTACCCTAGTACGATGCACTGTTGAAGAAATCAACTTGCTAGTCACGACTGTTTCCCGAAACCGTATTGTCGCAAATTGGTTGTTCAACCACATTGGTTAATGATGTCACACAGGTGGTGGAGTAATAACTACTTTTAATGAATCTACTTAATGCTAGATGTTTTGCTATAAATTACGGACATGTCATCTGAGGAGTCATTTTTCTCAGTTATTTGCTTTATTCCAGATTCAATCATAGGCTCATTGTTACGCACTAGAGCATGTTCGCACTCTTCAAAAATAAATCTATTGACAAACTAAAAGACGCAAAGGACATTTTTATGTCTTCTAAATAAAAGATACTGATTGTACTGAATGTCTTCTTGCTTATTTGGCTCAAGATAATAATTTATTAAGCCCACATTTACTTCGTTATTTACCACTTCGTTATTTACCACCACTGGTTTTTAGAAGGTTTTTGAAAGTGTCCAGAGAGGGAGCATTTCTGATGTATGTGGGAATGGAGTTCCAGAGGGCCCTTGTCAATGGACCGCAGGTTCCGTGAGGGGATGTAGGGATGGAGAAGGTCCAGTAGGTACTGGGGGATAGTGGCGGGGAGGATGATTTTGTAGGTGATGCGAAATTTGACCGGGAGCCAGTGAAGCTTAGTGAGGATTGGGGGCAACACATGTGTTGCCACAACCTAGGGTGTGTGAGAACCCTGGCAGCCAAGTTCTGGACACATTGTAGCCTGTCCAGGACGTTGCTGGGTACCCCATACAGGACACCATTGCAGGATATTAAACATGACTTTTGTGTCGATAAATTAAACTCAATGTACTATTGGAATTGATTTCTGGACATTGTAATGTTTTTTTCTGCAATTGTTATTGCACATATTATATTGTATATGGTTTTGTAGCACTTTAAAAAGTCTTTACTGTAACTTTTGAACAATTGAATGCATCCTTGTGGAATAAAAGTATGAATCTTTTTTTTTTTTAAAAGCTGACCTGCGGACAGGTGAACGGCTACGTCTATGTCTAGAGGGAGGTCGCCGTCTGGGGGGGCTCCTACGTCTCGGAGAGATTCGCCTCCTGGGACTTCTGCGGCGAGGAGAGAACGACCTAGAAGAGACATTAGCTTATCCCCCAGTTCAATCGCATTTGCAGGTAAGCAAAATTATCTAAGATAAGAAATCAACTGACTTCACCATCGGTGACAAAACTCACCTAGAGCGGGACCGAGGTCGTTTGCGAGAACGAGGTGATCGAGAGCGAGAGCGGTGGCGCGGGCGATCTCTCCGTCCATCCTTATCTCTGTCCCTGTCTCTGGGTTTGGGCCTGTCTTCTGATTTTGACATTTTGTCTGGCGAGGACTCTTTCACAGCCTCAGACACGGAGTCCGGCTTCATCTCAACCACCAGATCACTGACAGGTATAATGGGGGGGAGGGGAGATTTCAGATTCATACACAAAGTCTTTCTGTGGTCAATAGCAACCACAATTTTAGGATTGCATAGTGCAGTGTCAGGTTTCCATAGATACCTTGTAGAGGAAGCCTCCTCAATGAGAGGCTCTGGTTTGGAGCTCTCTGATTGGTCCGGTTCTTGCTTTGGTTCTTCTTTATTATTGGGCGGACTAGCAGGAGGCAAGGCAGCCGGGCTCGGTTTTCGGCGAGGAGAGCGAGAAGGACTGGATTTACGGTCACGCTTTACAGGGGATCGGGACTTCCTCCTGGAATTACAAGTGAACCAGGAAGAAGAAGAAAAAAAAAAAAAAAAACAGCAGTTAAGCACATGGCCCATTTACAACATTATCCATTATTTACACAAACAAATATACTATTCTAATTGTTAACGTCACCATGAAATCAAAATGGACAATTATTTTTTATTATCCATCCATGTACATAACTTTTTCTTTTGATTCATGTGCCCTTATGATCTTTAATCAAAAACAACAACTAACATGAAATCGCTATAATCAGCAAATTACAACGATCCAACAATTCCCAATGGACAAAATCAAGTGCCACCCTACATTTTTTAATTTTGAGAAGCCGTTTCACTCAGATACGTCACAATAGGGAAGAAAAGACAATCAATTTCCATTTCAAGCTGACTTTTAGCAAAATTAAAGCCAAAACCAACCGTTTAGGGCTTTTTGACTGAGCTCGCTCTTTGATCTCCTTCTCCCTTTTATCCTCATCTATTTGTTTCAGAGAGGCGAGTTTCTCCTGTTCGATCTAAATCACCAAATAGAAAAACTGTTAAACACTCAACTTGTAGTTTACAATCATGTTGTACACATAACCAATTACAACACAAAATGTCCAACCTTATAAAACCCCCATCATAATCAGTATGCAAGTTCATAACTTTTCAGCTCTTCTTCATCACCTGTCTCTGTTTGATCTCCTCTTTCTTTTGCTCCAGGAAAGCAGACGGGATACCGGCGATATTCTCCTGGGCACTTAGCAACAGCGGCCAGAGGTCCTTCATGAATTCTCGAGCATTCTTCCCGTTCAAAAACCCTGTCAAATTAATCTGCATCATCTTCCCATCCGGGTTCTGAAACAAACAGCAGGGAGGAAGAGAGAGGGGAGGAAACCATGTAGTTAATACTGACACAGAACCAGTGTGCTGAGCTCTGAAAGTCTACCTACACCTTCCCTTCCTGAACATCCATTAAACAGCTGCTTTTCAAAAAGAGCCCAGTAACTTCGGGCTTCAAATTTCTCTAAAACCAACTGTCACAGCTGAAATTTATTTTTACTCATAACCCAATTTAATAAAAGGATCTTAACACTTCTAAAATGGATAAACTCACTTTGAGCATGCATTATATGTTTACATATTATCTGAACTGAGATGTACCCTCCCAGTTCACATCCCCTCATCAAGGAGCAATAAGACCCTCCCCACCACTAGGGCTGTCTCTTCCTGCGCAATATCAAACTCCTGAGAGATAGAAACATTACAGTCCACAAACAGAGTGCATCAAAACCCCACAAAGCAAGAACAGTCCAGTTGTCTTCAGTGTGAGTGGCGCAGGCTCTGTGGGCTGGGGGGCGGAGAAAGGCGCTCCATTGGCTGGCCTCCGCCTCACTACTGCATCACACTCAATCACCTTGAGTTTAATGCTATATCATTTATCTAAATTGCAAGAGACGAACAAGCAATAATGAGTACACAAAACAAGGCATGGAAAACTCTTTTATTTACAACAATTGAAGAGGAAAATAAACCTATGAGATCCATGTGCTAAGAGAGGGATGCTGAATAGCGCTCCAAAAGATGTACATTCAGTTGTAAGAATAGGGTTAGACCTAAATTTTGCAATAAAGTAGATCTGCAAGAGCAGGATTGAGCACCCGGTGTCTTAAAATGAGTGTTAAATGAACATTTCTGGTTCAATAAAGGTTAAGCTCCATTGACAGCATCTGTGAAATAATTTAAGAATTTTCCCATTTTTGATAAAAACAAGCAAATATGATGATTTGCTTGCCCTCTTCGGACATATTTAGCATGTATATCAGGGGTACCCAATCATGTTCCTGGAGATCTACCTGCAAAGTTCAGTTCCAACCCTGATCCAGCACACTTGTCTGTAATTATCAAGTGCTTCTGTTTAATCAGGGTTGAAGCTGAACTTTGCAGGAGGGTAGATCAATAGGAACAGGACTGAAGCTGAATATTTCTTCAATTACATGTAAATGTATTTGTATAGCACTTTTCAAACAATATTGCTCCAAATCAGCTTTAAAGCTAATAAAAAAAGAATGTGTATAATAATAATATTATAATGGTTCCTGTGGGGGACAATGTTTTTTAGCATTTTAATTAAGTTTTTAAAAAATATAATTAAATTCATCCTATGGCCCCTGTGAATGTTTGGCGAGGCCCCAGGCCCTTAGTTGAGAAACACCGCCCCAGTTAAAAAAAAAACCTGAAAAAAATCAGTTTCCACTGGAAATAACTACAGGTTCATCCACCTAGATAAGTAGTCTAACTGCAAAAATTTGTATTTAAACAATTTTTAGCACAAATAAAATGATGGAATTAAAAGTGCTTTAACCTCACATTTCAGTCTTTAAACCCTTCGAATCGTGACACTGTTATAAGTGCCTTATTGTAGTAGCAATTTTTCTAGAAAACAAAAACAAACGGTAAAACTTACCATAAGGTTCATTAGTTAATGTATTAACTAACATGAACCAACCATTAGCAATCCATGTGTTACTGTATTTGTGAATCTTTGTTAACGTTAGTTAATAAAAATACAGCTGTTCATGGTTAGTTCACAGTGCATTAACTAATGTTAGGAAGATTTTAATAAAGTATTAGTAAATGTTGAAATTAACATTAACAAAGATTAATAAATGCTGTATACGTGCAGTTCATTATTAGTTAATGTTAACTAATGTTGTTAACTAATGTTAACTAACGAACCTTATTGTAAAGTGTTACCCAACAAACTTAAGGTAGACTCTCTGAGGTAAATTACATTATTCCACAAATGCTGTAGATCAAACATAACCTGTATTTAACCTGAAACATTCCTTTAAAGGAATAGTTCACTCAAAAATGAAAATTCTGTCAGTAATTACTCACCCTCATGTTGTTCCAACCCCGTAAGACCTTCGTTCATCTTCGGAACACAAACTAAGATATTATTAATGAAATCTGAGAGCTGGATCACTCCTCCATACTAGTCCATAGGCTTCTTCAGGAATTGAAACTTGCCGGCCTCGAAAAGTTATTAAAAACATCGTTAAAATAGTCCAAGTGACTACAGTGGCTCAATCTTAAGTTTATCAAGCAACGAGAATACTTTTTGTGCGCAAAAACAAAAAAAATAACTTTATTTCAACTATTCATTTCCTTCTGAGTCAGTTAAACTAGTGTGACAGCGTAAGCTTCTGTTGTTGTACGTCACACGCATCACACACATGACCAGCTTCAGCCAATAGTGAGCCTACGTGTGACATCGCTCTAAGCAAACATACTAGTTTAACTGACTAGAGGCCCATGAGAAGGAAATGAATAGTTGAAATAAAGTCGTTATTTTTGTTTGTTTTTGCGCACAAAAAGAATTCTCGTCGCTTGATAAACTTAAGATTGAGCCACTGTAGTCACTTGGACTATTTTAACGATGTTTTTAATAACTTTTCGAGGCCGGCAAGTTTCAATCCTTGAAGAAGCCTATGGACTAGTATGGAGGAGTGATCCAGCTCTCAGATTTCATCAAAAATATCTTCATTCGTGTTCCGAAGATGAACGAAGGTCTTACGGGGTTGGAACAACATGAGGGTGAGTAAATACTGACAGAATTTTCATTTTTGGGTTAACTATCCCTCTAAGTTATTGTATGGCTTTGTAATTACAAAAACTGAAAGCACCTCTTTATGTATGAGAATAAGGAAACACCTGTACGTATCATTAATAGGAGCAAATACCTTCTCTGGAATCCAAGCAAAAGCTTCCTGAAAATCAAATCTTTAGAGACTAAAACAGTGACTAAGTAACAGAACAGTAAAGAGGCCTTAGCTAAATTAATGAAAATGCAAAATGTGTCTATCTTTGTTATTTGTATCACGTTGTGCAAACGGACAATCTATTAATCTATTAACCAATATATTATTTTAAAACTGAAAGCTGAGCTTGTCAATTAGACAGAGAACAATAATAATTATCTAATAAATAATAATTGCCTAATAAATCCCCTTGAAGAAAAATGACCATCTTACACCACCAATGTCGTACTGCATTATTGCATTACATGCAATTTTAAGTTTTCTTTGCATTCTGGTTGTATGCCGTTCTAAAGTTGTCATTTAATTAGGCCTTTGTGTTTTAGATGTATTGCTAAACTTTGACTCTGAAAGGCACAAATGATAAAGCTGAAATGACTCTACCATTGGCACAATGTCAATCCCTGCTTATAACTCACCTCAAAAAATAAAGCTCATCATCAAGGGAGAGTTGGATTCAGAGAGACTTTGGGCTCAGGTGAGATCTAATTAGGAGTTGGTGCTATACTTCAGATGCAAGGAATAAGATCCATATTGGTTCAGGCCTTTTAAATCATAAATCACATCAACATTAGAACATTGCTGTTCAGAAGGAACGGTGTCACAAATCATATCTTCAGAGAGAGAGAATATCATTTTTACCCCTTTTTCTGTCTTTTTAAAACCAGACAGACAGTTAAAGACTGATGTTAGATGTTTTCTGCTGTTACATCTACACATGACAAATGTTTCAAATAACTGTCAGCGGTTATTCACTGATCTTCAAACCTTCTCTCATCCTCCCAAAGAACAAAACACATTTAATATACAATTGCAGCATGTGTGAAAAGAGCGGGAAGAGCAGAGGGGGAGTCTACCTTTTCCTCCAGCTGGTTAAAGACAAATTCGATGACGACGTCATCCTCAAAGCCAAGGATCTCTGTCACGCGCTGGGTGATCCAGGGCTTGATGACTTCCAGGTTGACCTTGGTCATATCCACCTAATGACACATCAGATAAGACAATCATGAAGAATACAAGATTTTCCATATATTTTTAGGGGGAAACTTTAGGATCAACTTTTATTTGGATTAAAAAATTATTCAGTATTACATGGTCCTTAAAGAATCATTTTAAAATTCTGGATCTGGATCTGAATCTAAAACAATTGTGCTGTTTTAATATTTGTTTAATAAAATTCAAAAGAACAGCGTTTATTTGAAATAGAAATCTGGTGTAACATTATAAATGCCTTTAGTTTCACTTTTGAACAATTTAATGCCTCGTTTTTTTTTGCATTGCAAAATTATAATGGTTTAGAAATGTATTCTACTAAAATGATTGAACTATTTAAAATCTAAAGTGCCCCGATGTGCAGCATGCTTATTGTAATCTGGTGCTGAGAACACATATGCAGCAAAGAAAACAAGTATTTTCATATTTTTGACCTTCTTCTCCAGACATTCTGCAAACTTCAGCTGCTTCAACAGCTTCTTGTGTTTGTTGCTGAAGCGGTTATCCTGCTCCGCACTGGTGCCCTTTAAAAAAAAAAAAAAACATGAAATCATAATTAAAACATCATGTGACACATTTTAATTTTCTTTTGACCTGTATCTGAGGTTAATATGCAGTTTGCAGTGAAATTTTTTATTTATTTATACACCAATACATGCATAGTCTATTAATGTATTAAGACCATTAAATATCAATCTATACTTCGGTTTCAGTCTGTATTTCACAAATATAACTAAGATACGTCGACTACAGATTACTTTATAGTGGACTTTATTTGTAACAATAAGTGCAATCATATAAAAATAAATTCGTTAAATTCTGTTGTTCCTGATTAATCTGTTGAGTATTTTCAGGTTCTCTCAAGCAGCCGCCATTACAGCCACACTCCAATGAGAACATCAAATATAGCCTTAAAACAACCAACCAGTCAACCAACGGACGAATAACAAATAGTAACAACCTATTCGACCTTTATAGTGTGGTATCTGCAAAAGAATAAAACACTTACGCGGAAAAACCCCGCGTCCATTTCTGTCGTGTGTCAATATGGCACGATGTCCCAAAATCCACTGCGGTGCGGCAGCTTTCACGTCACTTCCGGAAGATGGAAAGCTGGAAAATGCTGCCTCCGCAGGCAGTAAACAGATGTTGGAGGGCAACAAGGCACGTCCACATACTGTCTCCTGAGATACCTTCATCTGATGGATTTTTTAAGAGAGCACAGATGTTTCCTTCGCTGCATGCCATTGATATCCCACAATCCTTTAAACAATGTATTGTTATTATTGTTGTTATTATTATTATCTCGCCTGGCAATTTTTTTTAACTTTTTTTTAATATAGTTGTTTTTCTCCTTGTTTCTGTTTTGTATTGAACGCATAATGGCATACTTTTAATACTTGCATTTGAACAAAAATGTATAGGCTATTTCATGTTGCTTGAATTAAAAAAAAAATCTGGACCATTGTTCAAATCTATTTAATACTAATTAATGTTTCATAATATAACGGATTAATCAGAATAAAATATAAAACATAAATTATTTCATTCCATTTTGTTAGTTTATCCTTCAACAAATGAGAAAATTAAACTGCATTTGAGCAGCCATTTTTAAATTTTGATTTATTGTTTGAAAATGTAAGAATTTGATTTCTCATTTGAGCAGCCATTTTAATTATTTTATTTTTTATGTGATCATGTGAACATTTGATTTATCATTATATTTTACTAGGAAACCGCTTCCATACATTTTGTCTTAATGTTTTGTAATTTAATGTGTTCAACGTTTTTCCTAAATATATAGTTGTTTGTTAGTAATGCTGCTGTTGGTAGTATACTGTAAGTCCTTGAATGGTCTGGTGCCGTCCTATCTCTCGGATCTCCTGACTGAGTGTCAGTCTAAACGACTAGTCAACTAAGGCTACTGGTTCTGAGGTTCAGTCTAATAAAACAAAGGTGAGTTTAAATAACACCTTACATTTTTTTAAATTTATTTATGTCTTTTAAAAGTTAGTATCTGCTATTTTAAAGTTATGTAAGGCACATTTATCTGTGATCTGTTGTTTTAATTGTGCCATAGCCTTAAAAATGTATTGATATTGGCATTATCTGGGAGTACTAAAGAAGTCAAAATGTAATACATATATAAAAAAATATTTTTTATATGATTCATTTTTAAAACAACATTGAACAAATACATAAACTGTTTGCTGTATTAAAGTCATTTATTTGACATACACTGCAATTTTCCACTAGTTCTGAATGTGAGTCATTAGCAACTTTTGAGGTTAAATGATAACTGAAAATGAAGGCAGCTTCAATCGTGAACATAATATGTTTTGTCCAGAAATCACACTTGCTTTTGGAAGGGGTGAGTCATTCTTCATATTGTCTTAGTTAAGACTCATTTTTATTTGTCTGCACTAGGCAATACAGAAGGCAGACTAAGACTTTCAGACAGACAGAAGCTAAAGAACTCTCCCTTTCTATTGCAAGGCCACCGTGGGTGTTTTATCCAGTAGTTTTGCTCTTCTGAATTAACAAAAATGTAAAAAAATATCTCTTCATAGTGTATAAATAATACATCAGCAATGCTGAGTGATTAAGTACTTAATTCACACCACCACACTATACATTGTGAATCCAGAGCCCTTGATAACTGACTCCAAATAAATAAAGCCAATTCAAGCAATAGTGGGAAGAACCCAAAATTCAGGCAACTGTGAATTCATCACAGATAGCAGTTGGAACAAAGGCAATATCATCTTTTGATTCACACAAGAGCTGGTAGTGAAGCTTTTTCTGCCCATGGCTGTGTTCAAACCAAGACACAAGGTACATGGTCTAGAGCACTGTAGAGTGAAAGGTGTCTAATGGTCCTTACTGTATTTGTACAAAAAGACTAAAATTGAACCCATCCCAAAAAGAATGTCAGGATTGGTTAAGCAGTGAAAGCAGTGTTTTGGTTATAACATCAGATCGTTGAAAGTCTTAAAGGGAAACTTGGGGGCAGAACTTGCTATTTTCATGTAGTTAAAAAAAAAACCTGTGTGGTGTCTCTAAAATAATTCAATTGGACTGTTTCATCTATAATGTGTGCAATTACTCTAACTGCACACTGATGTGTGCAAGAACTGATATGTTCTTGATATTTTCTGATATGTGTGCAAGAACTGATAAGAATGTAAATGTGTACCTTGAAATGCAATGTAAGTCACTTTGGATAAAAGCGTCTGCAAAATGCATAAATGTAAAATGTAATTATTATTATTATTAGGCTATTATTATTATTATTATTATATTCATCAGCATTTTGTGGTTTTCTTGTTTTTCCCCTGTCCCATAATGACTAAAAAACTATCTAAGAATAGATCACAGAGTAGAAAAACAGACCCTGCGTCTGAAATACTATATAGAAGGGAAAAAACTGTATGTGAGCCAAGTTGTATGTCCGAAAACAGTAGGCCGAAAAGTACCCGAATGACCTACTACTTCCGAGATTCTGATGCCACATGACAGTGACAACATGGCGGATATAGTATGTCCGAATTGCATTCATTCTACACACATTCACACTATATAGAACATACTTTTTTTTCGCAAAGCAAGTATCAAATCGAATGTAGTACCTACTATATGGTATGCGATTTCGAACGCAGCAAGAGTCTCCTGAGCAGTGAGAGAATGTGAGTTTTCACTGTTGGTTTACATGTTTTCTTCACAAGCATATGTTTGTAGAGAACTGTCAGTGTCAGCAGTTCTCTAACTGACAGAGAGTCATGGTCTAAAGAAATTTGAGATAGATAAGTTTAGAAATGTACTGGAAAAATGCTGGTGATTTGTGTTACAGTCCCTGAGAAGACCTGCTAGCTGACAGGTAGTCCTGCATTGGTTCTCTTTTCACGGATGGAGGCCAGCATGTCGCTAACCAGCTCTGACAGGCCATACTCAGGCTTCCATCCCCAATCCTGACGGGCGTTAGAGTCATCAAACCGCACAGGCCAGCTGTCCGCTATAGAAGGAACATAAATTTTAATGAACATTAAGATCATTGCATTAATGGATTGTTATCAAGGGTTTTATGGCCTATTCCTTTATTTGTTTTGAAATTTTAAAATACATAATTTGATTTATAAAAAACGTTTAATTATTAAAAAAAAAACACATACAGTGACCAAGAAGTATTATTTGTACAATAAAACAAAAACATTCAAATTAATATGATTTCAGACTCTTTCAAATGGTCATTCACTCACACTGTTCTTACCAATAGACTGCCGGATGGTATCAGGATTGTACGTGACCCTCAGGTGGGGCAGGTGTTTACGAATCTCTTCTGCCACTTCCTCAGGTGTGAAGCTCATGGCTGCGATGTTGTAAGTACGCAGTGAAAGTCGGCTTTCAGGAGCTTGCATGAACTCAATGGTGGCCCTGTGGCAGTCAGAGATGTGCATCATGGGAAGCCGAGTGTTGGAACGCAAGTAACAGTCATGGTGGCCGGTGCTGAGGGCATCGTGAAAGATCTGGACAGCATAATCTGAGGAAAAGAGGACGTGTACGATTAAATAGGTCAGATTAGGTGTGTTGTTTTATTGTAAGTAAATGACAATTCAATGAATAAATGCATAAGTTTGAAGGTGTGTTTCTTTATATACAACTAAAGATTGTGATTGTAAGTGAGGCTGGTTACCAGTGGTCCCTCCTCCTGGCTTGGTGTGGGCAGAAACGACTCCTGGGTATCGCAAGCATCGGAAATCCAGACCATATTTATGGTGGAGATACTGATCCAATCAGAACACAGTTAGGATATTTGCATTTCATAATTAAATATCATGTAAGTCAGGGGTTCCGAAACTTTTTTGTCAGCCGAACCTCTTAGATGTAAAATGTTTACTTGAAGCACCCATTGAGATTTTAGGTTAATATTTCAATAATTTAACAACATTTGCATAGTTCTCTGATGTTAATAATAAAAAAATTATAATTAATAATAATAATTTTCTTCACTCTGAAACAGAGAATAGTTATTTAGTTAAATAGCCTTTGATTTGATCATCTCATCAAGCTATATTGTGATAATCATGCAGCCCCATTTATTAATTTATTTTAATTTTACGTTAGATTAGTTATCGGGAAACCCTGATGTAAGTGAAAAATTGTTCACATTAAGCTTACAAAGTATATATATATATATATACTTTGTAAGCTTAATGTGAACAATTTACATATTATACATATCACATATACATATTAATTTCCCCAGACTATCTAGAACAAAAAAACAGCAATCTTTACTTCCCCCATCAGCTCTGCATGGACTTTGGAAACTCCATAAATGGTGCGAGGTCTCTGGATGCAGAGGTCAGGGGCCGGGTCGCGGGGAGACGAAGGGCCAAATGCTCCGATGGTACTGGGTACAAACAGTCGCAAGCAGTTCTCCAGAGCCAGATCTAACACATTATGCAGACCTAAAGAAAGAGGAGTGGGGTGAGGAGAAGAGAAGATATCAGGACAGGGGCAACAGGAGAAGGACAGAATGTGGGACGTCAGGGATAGTGGAAACCTTACGTTGTAAATTAGGCAGTTATAGCACCTAACCCTGACGCTTAAAACATGTGTGACAGAGTTCTCCCACCTGTGATATTGATGGTGCGGGCGAGAGCCATGTTAGCTTCCCCGATAGCACTGAGCAATGCGCTATAATGCACCAGCCAGGTGATTCTGTTATTCACAACTAGCTCCCTCAGGTTTTTATAGTCCAGCACATCAGCATATACAAATGGACCTGCACTCAAAAAAATGATTATTGCCACTAATTGAGTTTAAGGAAACAATTTAAATAAAATATATTTAAAAATGTATAAAATAACCATTACTGTTGCGAATTACTTTTATACAACATGAATGTAATGAATCCAAGTCCAAACTGATAAAATTACATACACTATACTTGATTTGTTGCCATAAGGGACAAATGCAGATGTTGCGCATGCGCACAGTGTAAAAAAAACCTGAACTGAACTGAAGTTGAAGGCGGCAAGTCGAGTCGTTGGAGAGGCGCGATACAAGGCTCAGCGTCTGCGATTTGCGTGAACAGATGTGGAATATTCGACAAGGTAAGATATTTTCTATATTTATAAATGATTAAGACTTCAACATCAACTATTTTTATAATTTAATTGATCTGATTTGTAATAAATATGTTATTTTCGCCGTGAATCACTTCAGACGAATGAACTTTTTCGGCCTTTTAAGTTAACGTTAACTTAACTATAAAGAGTGTTGACGTTAACTGATCTTATCAGTTTAATATTCTAAGATTTATTGTCGACTGACTATGTGCATTATCTTAGAATTTAGGCAGATTCATTTACGCATATGATTTTTGATAACAGCGCCGTGATCTCGACGTGCATTTTGCATTGTAAAATGCCAAAACGTTGCACAAACACAGTCAATCGAACGTGCTGTAGGCCTATATAAAGGTTATGTACAGGTAAAATTGTATAGAATTTCTCGTTAAAACAAATATCTTAAAACATGTCTTAAAAACTATGTACGTAATTTATTAATAACAACTTGTCATCTCGACGACGTAAGTTAGGCCTACATTTTACTTAGCTTGAAAAATCCTTTGAATATGCCAAAACGTTGCACAAACATACTTAATCGACCGTATATGAAAGTTATCTACATTCAAAAGTTTATAGGATTCCATTAAGTGGAATATGCTTTCTTTTTTTCATGCTGAGTTGAAATTATATTAAAAAATAAATAAATCTAACTTTATATGTCTTTGCTATTTCAGAGTCCTCATCCATGTGACACTATTCCAACATTTCTGGCTCCGGTTTGCCACAATCACTCAATTACGGTATGTATATTTTTTCTTTGTAATAAAATTAAACTTGACTTGTTTAATTTCTTTGCAAAAGTGTGATGTCTGTTGTTTTCTCTCTCTTTTTGAATTTCAGATATGTGAGTATTGGGAATACGTTTCAACATTTAAGAGAGTGATGCCCTGAAAGGAATTTTACGACGGACTGATGACACTAACTCCAGCATGCAAGAGACTGTACCTACTGCACCATTTTGGAATTTGTAGCTCTGATACTCTTGACACGAGAGATGTAAGCCCTTGTGCTATTGATTCAGTCCAGGAACTTATCTGATGACTTGTTTTGCAGCAGCGCAGAAACTGTTATAGTCAGAAACCGTTCTTGGCCTCTTTTGAGTTCCTGTGTTCTGCTGAAATTCAGCTTCAGAAAGCTGACACAGAGGTCAGCAACAGTGTAATGCTATTTATGCCACCACTAAAACTAAGATCGGACTTTCTTGGGGGAGATCTTCTCTAGGTATGCAGTATACTCCATGGATAGCTTGATCAGGCAGCTGAGGTAGTGAGTAGGCCACTTAGTTCTGGCCTAAATGTTGAAATGTGAAAACGTGCTATTTGTTCAAAACAAAAATTGTTATTGAAACCCTGTTATATGTAAAAAGTGTTGAAAACCTGTTATATGTAAAGGAAAATATAATCCTTAGAGGGTTAGTTCACCCAAAAATGTAAATTCTGTTAGTAATTACTCGCCCTCATGTTGTTCCAATCCCGTTAGACTGTCCTTTATCTTCGTAACACAAATTGATATATTTTTGATGAAATCTGAGAGCTGTCTCACTCCTTCATAGGCTCCTAGGTAATTGAATCTGCCGGCCCAGAAAAGTTATTAAAGACATCGTTAAAATGGTCCAAGTGACTAGTGGCTCAACCTTAAGTTTATTTAGCGACGAGAATACTTTTTGTGCACAAAACCCCCCAAAAATAACAACTTTATTCAACTATTCATGTTCTTCCGTGTGGGCCTCTAAGTGAGTTCTCGAGACGCATGCGCGAGAACTGAGTAGATGACGCTCACGGTCATTTGAAGGGAAAGTGTGAAAGGTAAGCCATTCATTTTGCGGCATTGGTAAGGCACTTTTACGTTTTCTCGTTGGTTTCCTCACGATTCGGACATCCAGGAAATGCACACTTTAGAAACATTTTAAACACTACATCGAGACCCGTCTGTGTCCTCTTCTCAGTTCTCACGCAAGCGTCGTGACTCTCGTGAACTCACTCGAGGCCCACACAGAAGGAAATGAAGAGTTGAAATAAAGTAGTTTTTTTTTTTTTCGCACAAAAAGTATTCTCGCCGCTTGATACACTTAAGGTTAAGTCACTCGGACTATTTTAATGATGTCTATAATAACTTCTGGGCTGGTAGATACAATTACTTCGAAGTTCATGGAGGAGTGATCAAGCGCTCAGATTTAATCAAAAATATCTTAATTCGTGTTCCGAAGATGAACGAAAGTCTTACGGGGTTGGAACAACATGAGGGTGAGTAATTACTGACAGAATTTATATTTTGGGGGTGAACTATCCCTTTAAGGTTACTTCTCTTTTGTGTTTCAATTTTACATTTTTATAAAAAAAAAAAAAATTCTCCAATAACAAAGTGTATTTGTTCTAACAAATATTTAGGAAGATGAGCACCAATTACATTTGTGTTTCAAGTTAAAAATGTTTGATGTTGAAATTTGAACTTTAAAACAGGTTTAAAACTAAAAAGTGTAACGAGACAGAAAGTACTGTCTGGGAGGATGCATAAAACTAAAACATTCATTTGTGCTAAAATTATGTGCTATATTATGTCCTGCTTGGATGTTTTTGTTTCTTTTGTCAGAATGGATGTTTCTTTTGACTTATGGAGCAATTGCACACAATAAATGTTTGAAAATTGAACATGTTCTTGACCGTTTATTCAATAGATTTAGGGAAATGTAAGATAGTTATATAAAGCAAGTAACAACAATTAATTTGAAATGAGTAAAGTTTATTTAATACACAACCTTAAATCACAGTTCTTGAGTTCACATAACAATTATTTAATTCATTCACGTCAACTGAACATGATGGTGAAGCTTAAATAAAATACTAACTTTTACGTTGGATTTATGTGATTAAATTGGATGGAAAATTGACATGTAATTGAAATACATAAGTTTTAACTTTTGGGGTTAAATATTTTTTTGAGTGTGTGAGGTAAAACACACGTTGGAGTTTAAATGCGAGCTTTATTAATAGGAATATGAACGAGGCCAAGTGATTGAAAAGTAAATAAGGTTCAATTTGTTAACATGATCATGATCTCACAATAAACAATATTTATTACAGCATGAATCTGGGCAAAAGGGAAATTCATAAATATACTATCACTTATAGTTAAAGCTGCAGTCCATAGTTTTTCCTCTTTGTCGCCATCTCTGTTCGAAATCTGCAATTGCAGTTATTCAAAATGCATTTACATTCATTAATGTTCAGAAGTTTGGGGTCTGTAATTTTTTAAAAATATTTATGAAAGAAGTCTTTTGGTCTCTTATGCGCACCAAGGATGCATTTATTTGATTAAAAATACAGAAAAAACATACATAACATAACACAATATTTTTAAATATTATTACAATTTAAAATAACTGTTTTCTATCTTGATATATTTAAAAATGTAATTTATTCCTGTGATGGCAAAGCTGAATTTTCAGCATTATTACTCCAGTCTTCAGTGTCACATGATCCTTCAGAAATCATTCTAATATGCTGATTTGCTGCTCAAGAAACATTTCTTATTATCATTATGTTGAAAATATGCTGCTTAAACCATGATAAAAAAAAAAATCTGGATAGATGTTTAGAAAAGCTTTTATCCCTTTTGGTCAGTTTAATGCATTATTGCCAAATTAAAAAATATTAACATCTGAAAACCCAAACTTTTGAACGGTAGAGTATGTACAAATTGATACTATAAGATTAATAAATCTTTTAAAATTTATTTTATTGTTATTTCACCTTAGCTATTCTATGAATTAATGATAACATACAGGCTGTCCAGTGTTACTGAAATCTATTTGGAGTGTTGAAATAAGAGACACGTGAATCACGTGATAAATAAATGTATAGCTACTGTAAACTTTAACAGCCAGTTCAAGGCACCACACTGTCCATGTGGCTCTTATATATATGTTGCACCTGACGCAACCGTCTGCCCATATCAGAGCCATATTGAGAGTCAGTCAACATACCCATGTTATAAACTTCAGCGGGAGGCCTCCTAATATCCGACAGGATGACGTTTTCCTTTCCATACTGCTGCCTGATGTAAAAGGGGTTAAATATGATTATGAAACAAAATAGACAAAATAAAAGTAAAATGTTCATTCAGTGTTTGCAAAATTCCACAGAATCTACCTCAGGAAATTAAAAAGGGATTTTTTTTACAGCAAATATCAACACAAAGCAAGGCAAATATCCAATTTATGGAAAGTTGTAAATATTGTGTGTAGGAGTCTGATTTCAAATTTCTCCCACGCTACACATCTTTTAGCTGTTCACTAACCTCAGCATTTGAGCTAGACCAACTCCAAGCTGTCCTAGGCCACCTGTTAACAGGAGAAAAACACATTCAACAATGAAAGGAGTTTAAACACACTACAGCAACAAACATTTAACAACCAGAAATGTCACTACTCACAATACCACAACTGAGTAGCAAGTAAGCAGAATACATTCCCTAAATCGAAATATGTATTAAAAATGTCCCTTTTATGTGTATATTATTTTGGAGGTCAGAGATGAATGCACAATAAAAGAAAAAATGATACCACATATCATGTGGGATCAAGTCTAGGCCTATACAATATATATATATATATATATATATATATATATATTCAAGTGGTTACTTTAGACTGATGCCTAAGACACATAGGCTAAGTAGCTACTAGGAGTATTGTGAATTTGATTATGAATTGTGAATTATGCTTATTATTGCTTGTGAATTTGAATGATGCTATTTGTAGTGTGCCAATGTAGTGGCATGGGCAAATAAAGTAGTCTACTCAAAAGATCGAAAAGCTGATGAGTGGCAGTAGGCTACAGTTTCATAAACAGGCCTAATTAATTTAAGATATGCTCCGTGATTGTTATTTTCTAGACATTTTTCATCTCCACATCAACTGACCGTCCATTTTACACACTCTTTACACGCTATTGCACAACCATAAAACAGCCGCGTGCTCCATTGTGCGCACGCGGAGCGCTTTAAAACTGTTTATTCCCAACCTATTGTCATGGCGATCAATAGGATCGCCTCTTACGTGGCATGGAAAACAAACATAGAAGACTTTTTCCACCAAAACATTACAGTTTATCACGCGTTATTTAAGCAGCTGGGAAACAGATGGCACCTGTGATGAGGACTCGAGGACTGTCCGTAGGAGACTCGGAGGACTCGTTGTCGTTGTTCGGCCATCGGTTGATTTGACGCGGCGACAAACTCATCCCGCGAACTGACCAACTTTTACACAGCGAGCGGACACACACCCGGACACCTGACAGCATGTCGTCTATCTGTCAGTTAATAAACATTTCAGTCATCAAACCGAATGTTTCAGAAAGAATACAGTAACTATTTTACATGTTGTTTCTTAGTTTTTGCTCAAACTGAAGGTCAAGTCTTTAAAATGTAACTTTAGTTGATTGATAAACGATTAATGTAAATCAGTATCTAGTTCAAGAAAAAGCGCAACATCTCACCTTGAGCTGATCAAAAATCGAACCTTGAGCTGATCGAAATCCGTGATGATGTGAAACTCGTGTCTTGCACCAAAATCACAACATTGCTGTGGTGTATCCTGAGGTGGAAAATTAAGTAAATAGTGCTGATAAGAGGGATGTTCATGGTATTTAACCGTTAGAATTAAGAGATTACTGTCCGATTGGTTGCCGGAGGAGCGCATCGAATGACCATTGGATAAAAAGCGGCCGGAGCAGAGAATGCTGGGAAATGTAGTTGTATCGTTATGCTAGCACATGCGGTCTCGTGAAAATGACTGTGGTGTCCATTAGCGCTACAAGAGGGCAAACTTGCTGACGGGCTGCCCACTCCGGATTTATATTGTGTGGGTGAGTTTAGCTGAGCTGGGGCTTTACCCTGAAGACTTTATTGGCCAGTGAGATGTTATTGTTTGTGTATGTGCGCGCATGCCCAGATTCCTATAGTTTTATAATCAAATAATGTGTATTTATAATGTACTTTAATGTCAAACATGTCAAATAGTAATATAATATAATCATTTCTGAATAGAAAAAAAATGTCAGTTATACATTCAATAAAATTTAAATAGCCTAAATTCAAAAATCCAATAAATGCAAAATGTATCAAAATGTCACAATACAAACACGCTAGAAAACATTTTTTGTTTATAATATTTATTAAAATATTTCCTTAGACAAGTTATATTTGAAAATATCTGAATGCTGAATGTGGCAATTAACCAATCAGAATCAAGTATTCCAGAGAGCTGTGCAATAATTAATTAGGCTATAAACCATGCTCCAATGGCAAATGGTGAAACTTCTCAAACATGTATAAAATCGCCTTCTGGTAGGTATTCAAACTTCTCACATTCACCTGATTTACCATTCAGCTGTCTGTAGCAGTGTGAAAAATGTTTACAATAAAACATCATCATTGATGTTGTCTCATATAATCACAGTAAATCCCAACAAACTACTCAAACACACTACAATACATCATTCACATTAGCATTTTGGTTGAAAGTAAGGCAGAGGACCATCAATATCTGATCTTCAAATGCAAGCATGTCTGATTACTATTCAATGACAGAACATCAGATTGCTTTCGTAAATTACATTAGCCTATATCTGATTGGCAGTGACACTCGTTTTATTGGACTAATTCTCACCAAGACATGCATAATAGTAACAGTCTCTACAATGTCCTTTCAACCGGTCACAAAATAGTCAGCTCATCCATGAGGTTCTCAAATGGGGTCAAGGTGTCACAGTGTGTACTAGGCGTATTATTGGTCGGGTCAGGTCCCGCTCTCTCACGGTGTTCTTTCACAATGCTCCACACCTCCTCTCGAGCTTCCTCCATGTTCTGAGCATACTCAGTCCACCTGAGGAACAGCCCTACCAACAAACCATAGAGATAATGAGGACCTACACACTAATAATACCAATAAACTCCAATAACATTATCACACCACAGCTGTAACTTTGTATTTATGTGTGTATATACTGAATAATCTGGACCTAACCTGTCCATAGTTGTAAGGACTGAGGATGCACTGAAGGCCAAATGGCTAAATCAGTGGGTTCATACAGTGGGTTGAGGTACTGCTTTTCAATATCAGGACTTAATATGGATTGAAACAAACAGTGTGTGTTCTCCTTCACTCCTGCAGCACATCTATCCCAGGCAAAAAAATGAAATAAATAAATAATACAGTATACGAGTGTCAGTAAAAAAAAGAAAGAAAAAGAAATGACTATTTTTATTCTAATTGATCAGAAGTGACAATAAAGGGATAGTGCATAATAATGATGAGTGTCATATAGGGATAATTTGTGCCCACCTCTCCTGCTCGTTGTTACATAGAAAGGTTCCATAGTTAGAAGCATAAACCTCTTGTGCCAATCGGAGCAGCAGGGCCTCACTAAACTCCAGTGCCAGAGGAAATTGCCGCCACACCTGCCACACACAGTCAAGCAGCATCAGGAAGGACGGGCACTCTTGCTTCAGACGGGCATGGGAGTACGCCGAATGAGCACAGCGCTGCTGGAAGGGGTGTCCAGCCTGAGAAACAACAAACATACATGTAGCAAGGGGGGCGTGGTTTAGCGAGGTCTGTAGCAGGAGAGCGGGGGTGGAGCCGAGCGGTAAGTAAGTGGGTCAAGTGCAAAATGACGAACACCTGTTGGTGATTGGCGTGGGGAGACCGGATATAAGCTGGTTGTTGCGAGAGATCGGGAGAGAAGGACTGGGAACTTGTGTGCCACGCTTAGTTCAGAGAAAGATTGTTTTGATTTAAGTGACTGCTTGTTTTATGCTATAGCTTGTCTATGGGAATGGCGCTCGGGCACAACTATTGTTTTGTTTATTGTGAGTGAATAAATTACACGAGTCCCAGTCACACCGACCCCTTGTCTTCTTCCATCACCATTACTTTGAACCATCGAAGTGTTACAATACAATTTCTGACAATCAGATCTGAGACTATATTGGGTGTAGATTATTAGAAAAGTGGCTTTGTTGGCATAATGCATCTGTAAACATTTACAAATTTCACAGATACCTGAGCACAAATGTCACACAAACAAACATTCACCTGTATCCAGTCCCTCTCCAGCAGGCCGAGGAAGCCAGTGAGAGTTCTAGAGGCTGGGTCTAGGATAAGTTGAGCCAATGAGCTCACCAGCAGAGTGCTGTCTGTCCCTTCAGAGCCATGCACAAGCACAGAGTGACCATCTCTGCAAAAAACAGCACAGACCAGAGTGATACATCTCAAAGCCATGTGTGTGCCAGGAGTGACCACACAAAAATAAGCCATATGCCAGAACAATACATCCCAGAGCCATGTATAAGCACAGGATTTTAAAAAAAACTTTACTTTATTGTTTATTTTTAAATTTCATTTATTTGAGCTAATATCAGATTACAAAAATGAAGTACTTAATTAGATTATATTAAGGTTTTAAAACATTCGTAATCAGACTACAGTTACTTTTTTATTGATTACATGATTACATATTATTGGCAGTAAATCTTTCATAGATTATTGATTCTCACTAATTATTCTTTTTCATGTTTTCAATTTTCCTTTCTAAAAAAAAGCACATCACTTATATTCATTCAGAAAGCGATATTCATTCAGAATGTGACAGAGAGCCCAGAATTCTGTAGTGTCCCTTTAAAAGACCAAAGTAATAGATCTTCCCACCTCTCCACACACTCTACCACCAATCCTGCAGTGGACAGCGCACTGTGAACATGAGAAAGCCATTTGGAGTTCTCCAGTTTACTGAGCCAGCGGTCCACACTGTGAGACGGGTCACTACACGCTTCCACCAGCTTAATAAGACTCTCCTGCAGAACCTTACCCCTGTAAACACACACGATGACATGCAACATTAAAACCGAAGGCAGATCTGTTTCAAAGTCAAATGTGTTACATAATTTCAGACAATTAAAAATTACTTGTAATATTCCCTCTTACCTTTCATGGTGTCTATGGATTCTTTTCCAGTGGCTATAACAGGATTTAGACTCAAAACCTCCTCCTGTCATCCGGGCCTGCTGGGCTTGCTGAGTAGAACGCAGATCGATGATGTAACCCAACACTGACCCATCAATGACAGCCTGGAGAAGGAGCTCATCATCCTTACATCTCTTCCTATTGGCTCCTGTCAATGGCTGGCTACTTCGCATGATCACCTAGGCAATGGATGCAAATAACTTTTACTTTGTATGAATTTATTAGCCTAGAAAATTTTTAATTGAGCTGTATGATGCATTTTTCGCTTTGATGAAAAATGATTTAATGCTGGAAACAATGTAACACCTTTGTACAGTTTTATGGTTGTACTGTTTTTTCACACCAATACACTAGTACATACATTTATATTTGAGACATGGCCATTGCCAGGTATGAGGTCACCGAGGTCCGGACCTCTGTTAAAATGTAAAGTTCTCTGAAGGACTAATTAGGTGTTTGTTACACCTAAAATGTGACATTTTAGGAAGTTAATAAAGTTGGATGTTGCAAGTTAGGGTTAGTCATCTCTTTATTTTATCTTATTTCTGGCTTATTTTTTTGGTGGGGAGAGAGCTGGGCGGGGGTTGTTGTTTTTGCAGCAATATCTGGCAACACTGAATTGCCACCACTTAACTGACAGCAATCAAATAAGGCCCATGTTGAAAATACGTGGGCTATTGGTGACAGGATAGCACATGCGTGATGTTATCTGTAAGAAACGGCATTAACGCTATCAAAAACAGTAGCATGATAATAACACTAGTACACAGATCGGAAGAACAAGTAGGTTAGGTTACAGAATGAAAATATGCCAAATATGCAAACACTCGAGGAAGGTTATGCTTTTTTAATGCAGTTTAGTAGTTAACAAAGTTTCTCAAAGTCATGCTAAAAACATTCATAGAGCACTAGATTTAATCATTTTATCATTATCATTTATTATCCATATAGCAATGCTTATTAAATATATTATAGCAATAAGTACTGTTACATGAACAATAAACAAATAATACATTTACCTAGCCTATAGTAAAGCTTTAACAAATTGTGATGCACTAAATAAGGTCTAATTTAACAAACAGACAGAACAGAGAGAGTATATGTCAGCATTTGGTCTGGGTTTTTTCCGGTGTTGGCCACCAGAGGTCACTATGATGCTGTTTGTCTGATCTAGTTATTGTTTGCACCTGTGCCTCGTTTCCCTTGTGTGTATTTAAACCCTTAGTTTTCCTTAGTTCTTTGCTCTGTGTTTGAATGTTAGCACCCAGCCTCTGTTAAGCTGTTAGTTTGTGTGACTCCAGTTGGATTCTCCTGTGGTAATCTGTTTTTGATTCTCATTTTATTTTTTGATTTTATTTTTGAGTTTTTTGCTGTTCTTTCTGACCTTGTGGATTCACCTTTTTGTTTTGGAGGATACCTTCTCTTTTTGGAATAACTTTTTGGATTTACATTTTTGCCTGAATATCCTTCTGTTTCTCCATTAAATCTTCATCTCCAGTACTGCTGTGTATGCCTCATCTTCTGGGTTCTGTCGACTTCCAGTGGCTCAGTTTTAGAGACTGTTTTCTCACACCGGAGACCCGAGTTTGGGACCGGGTCCTGACAGTATACTCAAAGTGTAGAAAAGGTTTCAACAAAATACCCTAGAACTCACTAATTTTTCGAACCCTGACTTCGGCCATGATTTGAAACATCCAACACTCACCATTCCGTTCCTATGGTGACAGTAGGAGAGCACAGGAAATCTGCCGGCCTGTCTGAACCGGGCTGACTGGACCAGCTTCTCATCATCCACCTCGCGAGGCACAATGACCGCATGTGGATATGATGGACATACAGAGTAATCTGAGTTTACTGTACTGACTCTCCACCTGTCCCACTGTTCACACACACATGCACATATTATGAACATACACAAGCATGTACAAATATACAGTTAAATATATATGCATGCATGGTTTATATATTTAAACATATTAGTTAAAAATAGTTATAAATATATTCTTATAAATAAGCAATTTTATATAAGCTAGATACAGCATGTAAAACTGAGTGAAAAGTAAAAAACAGAAATTATGATACAAATATGATGTCATGCTAAAAGGAGGCGAGAGATAAAAATCTACAGCTATGGAAAGAAATGAAGGGCCGTGAAACAGCTGTGAGATGACAACAGGTGATAATGAAAGCTATTGAAACAAACAAGGAATAGAAAATAAAAAAATGCATATAGGTTAAAAACTATTAACTACAGAGAAAGCATACACACTGTTTCCTGTGAATTTAAGTGTCCACATGTCTGACAACTGCTTTTAGTTTCCTGTGGCAAACAAAGTGCTTCCTGTTTGACTTCCTTTCAGGAAACTAAGCAATGGCTTACATTAAATAATGATTTTGAGCATCATTTGTTTGTTTTTGTCTATTTTCTTGTGTGTTTCTCAAAGTGAGAGAATTACAGAATGACATTAACTGGTCTGAAGAAAATGGAAGTGAAAGTGAAAGAATACAGCTAACCAGTCTTTCCGTTTGTTTGTAATATGTCTCTGTTGAGGACAGGCCCCACGGGCCATGCAGAGTAAGGTGTGACGGTCTATAGAAAAAGGGATACATCTCTGTCACACTTTCCAGAGCCGAGAGAGCCTACAGAGACATGAGACAATATCAGAGTCAACAGTGCTGGTCTCAACATTTATTTTACTGCCAGTGTCTAGAGTGAAGATTGGCTGCTTCTTTCAGAATATATGTTTGATGTCATCTTAAGTCACCTTTAAAAGTAATCTTTTAAGAGATGTCATCTTGAATGACAACTTGCAATGACCAATAGTATTTAGGATTTTCCAGGCTTTTATTGACGAGGAACAGATATTAAAGATTGTCTCAATATATTCATTTTTAATTTATCGGTATCTGCCATTATTGGATTTAACTGTGAATGGTAATTTCCCTAATTTGTACATTTGCCATCATCTAATACTAATTCAAAGTGAATCATTAAAAACACTAGTAATATTGTAACACTGCTAAATGTATGCTTTAGAATATCTCATAATGAATCATTTTTCATACTGCACATTATGTTATGATGCCTAAATGTACTTTTTAGTTTTTATTATTATTAAGACAAAATAGTACAAAATTGTAATATTGGGCAACACTTATCAGCCATAATATGAAAGGCTAAGGGGTTTTGTTCGAATGTACATTCAAAAGTTTGGGGTCAGTATCAATTTTTTTTTATCAAATAAATGCAGCGTTGGTAAACATAAGAGACTTCTTTTAAATACTTAAAAAAAATCTTTTCAAAACAAGACACCAAACCCTTAGAGTACCTTTTCCTAAAAATTAGCAATATTTATAATCCCTGTCGCAAGCGCGAGTATGAGAACAATATTAGTACCTCTATAGAACTGGCTATGTTCAGACATTCCTCCATTCCAGGAATTTCCAACTGAAGAACAAGCAGGTCCTTACATTTAATGGTGATAGTACCAGAGGATCCCACAGCCCTGTATTAGACACGTACAAACACCCCCCCCCACACACACACACACACACATTTTTAAGAACATACTCACATTCTCAAATTCCATACAATCATCCCCATTGGGGCCTCAGAAGAGACAGAAGCAGGAAGCAAGCCATGTGCGTAAGGCTAGCAGAGAGACACTGAGATAAATAGAGGTATGACTGAGCTCTAAATAGAACTTTAATAGAATGTAAACTAGTTCCTCTCCATATTTGGACATTAGATTACAATCCAAACATAAATATATATTGCACAAATAGCTGCTTTGCATGTATTCAAAACACAAAAAGCATGTCAGAGTAATATATTCTGTTCTCCTCCCTGCGATAAGCTAAGAACAAATTGTTGCCAGCGCAGCTCAAGTTGCCTTCTTATGCTGAAACGAGATGCTGCCCACTGCTCTCCTTATTTTTAACATCACTGTATTAAATTAACAGCAGATCCCAGATCAGAATAAAACGGCAGCTTCAATAATCAATGACAGTCCACAAATCAAAGTGTACCTGGGGTATCCGAAAAGATTCTCGACACTGACACACAGGAAAATTGATGGGTTATATTAGAGAAAGAGAGAATTAGAGTTTAATATTACAGAAGCAGGTCAGGTCAGGGATCAAACACATGCACACACAATCTTCTAACCTTATCTGTAATCATGACCCAAATGCGATTCAAAGAGTATATTTGCACGTAATAATGAGAATATGAATTATGCATTTACAAAGGCATATTATTCATTTAGGCTACATAGGCCTACATGAAAAAAAAAATCCTGTTGAAATAAAAGTGCTTAATATGGTAACATTAATCAATAAATAAAGTCAAAATATTAATTAACATAACTGAATCAACTTAAATATATTTGGTTACACCAATAAAACGAAATGAAAGTACCAGCAACTCAATTTAGGCTGGTTTATGATGGGGTCCCCCCCAGCAGGGAATAATCTCCAGCTGATGAACAGCTGCCTACCTTTTCTCAGTGGCATCGATGTTTCTGAGGAGAATGAGAAGTTGCCAGGAATCTTCATCCTTTCTGTCTGAGAACAGAAGGTGGTGGCTGGTAACGCACAGGGTTCCTCTGAGCGCTGGATGGAAAGGTCTTCTCAGGGTAACATCTTCAACATTAGCCGTCTTAATGTGCTCCGACAACTCCATTTCACAATGACAACCACCATCTGGTACTTCTCGAGTTTAGAGAGCTGGTGGGCGAGCCACCACTCCGGGTCTCAGTTTTCCACAAATGTTTTAAGGCAATCCTTTACTAAACTGTGTCCCACCTCTTGATGTTAATGTAGGCTGTTATAAAACTTACCGGCATCTGGCAAATATAAAATGCCACTAATCGACAGTGCGCGAGCGGCGGGAGGTGTGTCTGCTCGCGCGACTCATGAGTTTTGTTTGCTTCTCTGCTTTCGTTTCCGTTCTTGAAGTCCCAGCCCTCTTCTCTTTTTGTGATGTTTCTGTTTATTGTTGTGGCTGTTTTTCCCCAGTAATCACTCTTCCTGCCATAACTTGTGAAGTAATTTGGTACCGTTTTTAGTGATCTTTCAACTGAGATCCTTGAGAAGGTGTCTCTGGACCATGCTGATGATGATGGTGGTGGTGGTAGGAGCAGGAAAAATTGACACGAGGAGGGCATAAGCTCTATAGCCAATTCATTAAGAAAGACATGAATAAAGCAACAAAAAAATGTTTGCAAAAATAAGTGACAAAAATACTGAATGGAGTGTCATTTCAAGTTAACAGTAGTCACTGTGCATACTGACTGGAAATTACACTTCATTTAGCATTTTTGTCACTTTTTTTTGCAAACATTTTTGTTGGACTAATATAGCATAGTCAATGTTGTATTTTTTTTTTTTTTACGGAGTAGGCTTATGGTTTAGATAAACGTTTTTTGCATTGTTTTGCTGTTATCACTGCAAGCTGCTTTGAAACAATCTATTGTAAAAAGCCCTGTATAAATAAAGGCGACTTGACATCTAAAATAACTTAATTCAGATAAAACGTGGGATCTTTCTCTTTTTTTTTCTTTTTCTTTTTGTTCAGGATTGAGCCTGTTTTTACTTTTTAAAAGTCATTTAAACATTTATTTTACATTTATTAGTCTCGCGAGGGACCTCCTCTCTAATATATAGGCCTATGTTAGTAAAGATCAATTCATAGGCTACTGAAAAAATAGATCTAGAAAACTTTTACTTTTTTTCTTTTTCTTTTAATATAATTAAATAATTTGTGATTATCAAACTTTATCATTGTTGTTGTTATTGTTAATAATATTAAATATGAATTTTACTAAAAAATATATATTTTTCATAAATATTTTGGTATTTTTCTTTTCTTCACTTTTTGTTTTTTACACAATTTTTCTGTGAACTTTTTCGAGGACTCCAAACCCTTTGCGGCTCTCTCTAACAGGCCTGCCGTTCGTTTTAGAATAGTAGCCTACATGATATCTGACGGATTCTGATGCTAGATTGTAATTATTAGCTAAATAGATTTTCGCTGCAATTCCTCAACATTAGCAGAAGATGGAGACATTCTCTTATAAAATAGTTGCAAAGAAAAGACTCAAGTTTTGTGCAGCCGCAATGACTTGTTGATAAAAAGTGTGAGCGAGCTTTGGGCCACAAGAAACATCAGTTAAATATTTCTTAATTGCCTTTGTGAAACCATTATTGTTTGATGAAAACTGTCTGTCCTGAAACGGAACCTAATACTTTTTCACTTTAGCCTATATGTGATTTATTTGTTAGGTGTGTGAGAAGCTAGGCTATAGTGTTTATAGGTTTTAAGGGAGCCAGTGACCCTGTGCCACTTGAGTAGTTTCACATGGGAACACGAAAGCCTTCAAGTTCAGACTGTCTAAAGTTCTCGGATTAAACACTGATCATGACATTAGGCTGCAGAGCATGGGCGGTCACTTTTCTGTCTATAAAAACATGAACTCAGCACACCTCTCGTGATTAATCACTCGTGCACATGATCAGGCACAGTACACATGTCTGAACAGTCACAAGTCACAGTCTCGCCCAGCTGGAATGAAAGCAGCTCAGTGATGGAGTTCAGAGAGCTGGGGGCAGACGAGAGCTCTGAGGGAGATATGGAGGGTCTGGATAGTGTGAAAGCCCTGACAGAGAAACTCAAACTCCAAACGCGTAGACCGTCGTACTTAGAATGGAAGGAGCGACTGCAGGCCCACCCGTGGATTGATGCTACACAGAATTCAAATGTCAGCAACCCAGGATCTGTGGAGGAGGACACCCAGCCACCCGACATCTGGAGAGATGGGGTGCCTTTTAAGAATATATGCGGCTTTGATACTATAGACGACGCGTTACAGTGGCTCAGAAACGAACTGGTATTGTATTTATATTTCATAAGCTATATTTTTTTAACTTTTGACTAAGTTAGATTGGTCATTGACATTGTCTTTAGGCTATCTATCTATCTATCTATCTATCTATCTATCTATCTATCTATCTATCTATCTATCTATCTATCTATCTATCTATCTATCTATCTATCTATCTATCTATCTATCTATCTATCTATCTGTCTGTCTGTCTATCTATCTGTCTGTCTGTCTGTCTGTCTGTCTGTCTGTCTGTCTATCTGTCTGTCTATCTATCGGTAATACTCGAAAAAATAGAATATCGTGCAAAAGTTCATGTATTTCAGTAATTCAAATGAAAAGGTGAAACTAATATATTTCGTATATATAACTATACATATGCATGATTATACTTTTCAGAGGGCGACATTTCTGTATTTAAAATCCTTTTTTATTGATTTCATGTAATATTCTAATTTTCTGAGATTTTGAATTTGGAGTTTTCATAAGCTGTAATCCATAATCATCAAAATTATAACTTTTGCACAATATTCTAATCTATCTATCTATCTATCTATCTATCTATCTATCTGTCTATCTGTCTGTCTGTCTGTCTGTCTGTCTGTCTGTCTATCTATCTATCGGTAATACTCGAAAAAATAGAATATCGTGCAAAAGTTCATGTATTTCAGTCATTCAAATGAAAAGGTGAAACTAATATATTTCGTATATATATAACTATACATATGCATGATTATATTTTTCAGAGGGCGACATTTCTGTATTTAAAATCCTTTTTTATTGATTTCATGTAATATTCTAATTTTCTGAGATTTTGATTTTGGAGTTTTCATAAGCTGTAATCCATAATCATCAAAATTATAACTTTTGCACAATATTCTAATCTATCTATCTATCTATCTATCTATCTATCTATCTATCTATCTATCTATCTATCTATCTATCTATCTATCTATCTATCTATCTATCTATCTATCTATCTATCTATCTATCTATACACCAACAGTGGTTTTGGGATTTTTACCATTTCTACATGTCTTTAGGTCATTTTAGGTACTTAAAACATTTTTTTCAAGTTCTTCTTAAACATTCAAGAAACAAAACCATTCAAATTCAGCAAGTATGCATTAATATAATCTAAAGGGACACTAGTTTATAATGTTGTAGAATATTTCTATTTCAAACAAATTATGTTCTTTAGATCTTTCTGTTCTATCCTGAAGATGCATCACGTTGTCCATAAAATATTAAGGCACATGTAACGCTGGAGTAGTGGCAGCTGAAAATTCAGCTTTGATATCACAGGATTAAAATTGCATTTTCAAAATATTCAAATAAAAACATTGAAATAATGTTGAAATAATATTATTTCAGAATATTACCTCTTTTTTTTTTACTATATTTTTGATCAAATAAATGCAGACTTGTTGAGCATCTTTAAAAAAAAAAATCGCATCGACCCCAAACATTTAAAGATAGTGTATGAAAATGCCAAATTACTTATGTTAAATAAGTATATATAAATAATACTATTATTACAGTTAAGCAGGCAATTTGATTTGGCTAATAAGCCAGACTGCTGTGAAGTGATATTGAAATATTCGGCATATACAACACAGGTGACATGACTCTTTGTCTCTTGGCATATTACAATTAAATGCCACACAGGTGCAGAAACTTGAGTGGGTGTTCGACAGAAAGGTGTACACATTTCCCTGCATGTGTGACTGTTGTTCCGAATAATTTAATCTTATATACTGCTGGATAGCAAAGTATCTGGTCCGCAATGTGTAAGCTAAATCTCTCTCTCTCTCTCTCTCTCTTTATCTCTCTCTCTCTCTCTCTCTCTCTCTCTCTCTCTCACACACAAATTTTTTTCTCAGAGGGAGATGCAGATGCAGGATAACCGTCTTGCACGGCAGTTGATTCGCTTACGGGTGGAGATCCACAGGCTGAAGGTGGAACAGGTGTGTCACCGTCACAAAGAGATGTTGGATGACGCCACTTATGAGCTGGAGGAGTGCGAGGAGGACTCAGACCTGCTGTGTGACATCCCCATGAAAGCCGCCTTCACTCTTTCCACAACTCTCAAACATATTGGTCTCACCAAAATGAACCTCAACTCTAGACGATTCTCACTCTGTTGAGAGGCTGAGCGATGAGAGACGCCCCTCACTTTTAATGTATTACTGACACTGGAAGTCAAAGTTTTATTTCCATAAATTTGGAATATAATAATAATAATAGTAATAAAAACGTATTACTATTAGCTTAGTTTTATTGACCTTTTTTAAACTAGACTACTGGTGGTCATATCTGAAAATGTAGTAACCAGCACTAACTGATCTAAGAATCAGGAGGAACCTGCTTCTGTGTCAAAAGGCGTGTGATTGGCTCACACTCCCATCAGTGTTCCTGACTGCTCAGGGGAAAAAACACTCTCCCGTCGGCTTGGCTGTGATCCCGAGCTACAGCCTTACAGGAAGTGTGAGTTTGTGTTCAGGCATTTTGTCACCTTGTCTATTAAAACCTAAAAATAACACACACTCTAAGGCTCAGAGCTGCAGCAACTAAAAAGCTGTTCAGCCCATGCCCACTTTCGGTGGTTGGTCTAACATACGTTTTTTGCTTGATGTTCGAGAATGTTGTGCTTGGGGAAACTTTCATTTACACGGTAAGGTTACTAGATTTAAATGAGTTTAGTGTTCTTTGTACTTCCATATAACCCATTAAAGGTCAGTTTACTTTATTACAAGCACTGGAAATATAGCACTATTTGTGCATATACTATAAGTGCTAAAGGCTTCATGACAAAATCAAAAGAAATCAAAGAGGACCTTTATATTTTATACAAATTTCATCTTGGGAGTGAATGTGCGTTAACAATTTTTAAAAATATATTATATATGAAATGAATACTTCTATTCAGCAAAGATGCATTAAATTGATCAAAAGTGAAAGAAATGGCTTTTACATTGTAATAATATTTCAGTTACTATATTTTCTGTATTTTTGATCAAAGAAATGCAGCCTTCACTCTAAAAATTCTGGGTTGTTTCAACCCATGTTTGGGTCAAATATGGAAAAACCCAACCATTGGGTTTAAAATTTTAATTAAAAAAATTAAATTTGACTCAACCATTTGTGACCCAACCATTTTTTTAGAGTGTTGGTGAGAATAAGAGACTTCATTCGAAAACATTAAAAAATCTTACAGACCCCAAACTTTTGAACAGTAATGTATGTTTTTTGATTAATCAAATGTTTGATGTACAAACTAAAAAATGTTTTAAAAGTTGCCTGAAATTAATAAAGATGCCTTAAAATTAATTTGAAGAGATCTTGGGATATCATCCATCCATCCTTATTGAGAAAAACGTCCTTCACTGTAACTTATTCACTATAGTGAAAATGTATAAATCTTTTGAACATTACTGTTGCTTTAAATTAGGAAATAAATGTATATTTAAATACATGCATTTAAAATCTTCAAAACGTATTCACAGAATTGTGTTGATTTATCAATTTATGTAATTATCCAAACAGCTTCGTGCAGTTCTTGTCTTGCTTTGCCTCTTCCGTCTTGCACATCCTGACAAGAATAAACTCAGAGAGTTTATAGTGTTGTCACAGGAATGAAAATAGATGGTATTTCTCAGACAAGGCTGAATTTATAACAATGGACCAATTGCTTTATCGATTGTAACTGCAGAGACAGGACTGGCTGTCAGAAGGAGCCATTTGCCAAGAAATGATCTCATGCTAGATAAATACATGGAGAGAGAGAGAGAGAGAGCTGCTTTTTTCCCCTAAAGCTGTTCTCAACACTGATATTACAAGTTTTTGTAGTTTATATCTCATAAGGCATTAGGCCAAGTACATTCATTGAACATCTCACATGAGAGTTAGGCCTATAGTCCTTTGAACAGAAACATGAACTATTTTTGTCACCTGAGAAGACACAAAAAGTGGTTAGTTGTGTTCCACATACAGATTCCCTCGAGGCCTAGAATAGAAAACAAACACTATACCATGAAAGTGCCATTATGCTTTATAGAGTTTAAATGAAACCATCATGATAATCTACCTAAAATTACTTTTATTTGACGTGAATTAAAAATGTTGGATTGTTTTGTTACATATATAGACTATCTGCATATAGAATGAATAATTTCCTGCAAATAAAATTGGTTGATATTCATAAAGCATGGCCTGCAAAATCCTGCTATAACAAGTTTTTCAAAAGTTTTAAGGCCAAGGACTGCCGAATGATGCTCCCCTTGTGAGGGACCCCTTTTCTAACAAAGCCAAAAATAAACGATTGAACTATTATCTGAAAAAAATGATTTACTTTATGTTTTTAAGCATTTACATGCAATATGTTAATGTTAAAGAATATAAATGAAAAATATTCAAATTTATATGTATATATTTATTAGCATTATTTTTTTTGCAAAGCAATATGTATAATAATTTATATTACTTACAATTTTTAACAATTATTATAATAATGATAACATTTTATTTCATATTTTTCAAAAGCAGCTTTACAGAAAATAGTACTGTACAATTAGTGCGCAAGGTTAAAGACAACAATGGTGAGAAAAATCTCCCTAGAAAGAGACACAAACAATTCTTGAATTATTTTTGAACGTGCATGTTGCAAGGAAAGAGAAATGAACATCTATCACATAACTGTGCATATTTGCTTAGTTTAGTTTTTGTGTTAAAACAAAAATATTTGTAATCTTTTAAATTTTCCACAGATCTACTAGAACCCCCCTTGTGGTCCCAAGTTTGAAAAGGTTTGGATTCACAATCTCAAATCATCAAATGAACATTTGCTCTCACAAGAGATGTAACTGTGAGTAACTGTCTGTTAAAATGATCTGCCCCACTCAACATCCCCCCTCCTTCAAACCCCCCTCTTCTCAACCACAAGACCCCAAAGAATGGAAAAACAATTCTTTCAGTCTTTTTCTCAATTTGAGAACCAAAAACTAAACAAGAAATCCAGGATTCGTTGCAAAACTGACCCCATATGTGGTTCATCATACTGTATGTGGTGATTCTCATTGAGTAATAGGCCAATATATGATTAATATATTCACTGTATAATACCCCCCCCCCCCCCATCCCACCACCCCCCCACCCCCCAACCACAATGAAACACATATTTTTGCTCAGATCAGTGGACTCACCACATGAAGAACCTGGTCAAGCGTTTCACTCGTGTTGAATGACATAAATAGAAATAAATAGAAATGACAGAGAAGGCTTGGTCGTGGCAGTGTCTAAATTAAGATGAGTGTTCCTGCAGTAGAGAAGTTAAGAATGTACCTCATTTTCTTTGAATCTTTGGGCTGCGACTTCCTGCAAATGCATGCACTATCTGCAGCCTGATGCCACAACAAAAGTGTGCGGTCTGCTCGGAGAGAGCGAGAAACAGAGAGAGAGACTCCGAACGGGTTTATGAAGAGAGACACAAGATGGGTTAGCATGCATCATCTCCAAAAAGCTGATTGATTTTTTTTTTAAATTGACTACCTTAAAATTATCCATTTGCATATTAGTTTATTACATATACCTGTTGCAAATTGCATATTAGGCCTGCTCTGTAACAGAGCAACTGATGTTTGATTCAAAGTGAATCATAGGCTTGATTTTTTGGTGTGCAAATGGGCACAAAAGCTGCATAGAATAGCAATGTGCGTAACAATTTTAAGCATGAATATTCAAATGTTATGTTTTGTGGCTCTATTCAGTACAAGTACAAGCCAAAAACCCATGAGTGCCGTTAACCTTTCCACTCTTTGACATAATGGCGCGACAAAACCAGGTGACAAGTGGAGTCCTGACCCAGAATCCTTTACTCCAATGACACCAGCTGCTCAGAGTATGTGCACCTGCTGAAAAAAAAGTGAAATATCAGCTCAAACACCTCAACGACAGGAAGCTCTATCATCAGCTTGCTCTGCACCACTGTGGTGTGTGTGCGTGTGTGCGCGCCTGTGTGTGTGTGAGAGAGTGATGCTTTCATAAATGATGTGCCTTTGTTAAGGTGGGAAGTCAAACTCTGACGTGAATTACACAACTTGACACTTTAGCAGCACATGTCATCGAAACACGCCGAAGTTTTACAGATCTCTTTGTTTTGTTCGTATCTTGGTTTAAATGTAAAAATGTGTTCTTCATAAAATATAAAGCTAACAACATGGCAATGCCTGCTGAACTGGCCCATCACTGATATCCGCATCTTCTGTCAACAGAAAAGGTGAGTTTTCTGTGAGTTTGAGTTTTTCTTCAATTAAATCGAGGCCCAGTTGAATTTGAATGAGTAGGCCTACATGTTATCAGACCGGCAGGCTCTCAAGGCAGTCGACTTTAAATCAATGAATGATTTATTGGATGAGACTTTACAAGGGTAAACTAAAGCCTGAGACAGTATGAGATAGATGAGGCAGATTATACTATTTAAAAAATCCGTTTATAAGGCTTAAAATATAAGAAAAAAAGAAAAGAAATCAAAAAGTTTTAAGCTGAGCTCGTAATATTTGCTAATATATTTTATATTTTCTTTTCTCAAAAAAATAATGCAACAGAACACTCAGTGAATTAATAATGTAAATGTTAAATGCAGGTATTAAATATTACTATTCTGAAGTAGAAAAGCAAATGTGAGTGTTTTCGGATTGAAATAATATCTCTGCACAGTTCAAATCGAAATTTCTAGAACACGTTTGTGCTGTCAGCAGCTTAGCGATTAAAATTCGTTAAATGTGTTATTTAATTTGCAAAGTAATTCACAAAGGAAATATGATATAGTGATAATATAATATATGTCATCACTGGTTGTGTTGTTTTCGTATTCAACCTTAAGGTCAGTCAAGAACAATTGCACGATTTTACATTTAAATTATGATTCCATCATAGGGATGATTTTGGATTGAGTTTTCACATAATATTAAAACAGTAAAATAGAAAATCCTCATAAATTAACAATGGTGGCATTTATCTTTTTTTTTATTTTATTTTTTTAAATAAATGCTGGGGAAGCGATTATAAGAAGGAAAATCCCTGCCTTCCTACTACCTAAAGGCTGTTACTTTAAAAAATCAACAGCTCTGTATATAACAAAGATCAACAGCTCTGTATATAAGAAAGAAGGCAAAACCCAAACATATTTTTTTGTCTTAACTTTGACTGTTTGCTGTGAATCAGTGACGTTTATCCCTCATGTCTCTACCTCTTGACCTCTGTTTACTCTCCAGCATAATGCCGAGACAGTGCACAGTGATATATGAAAAACTTGTGAAATGGGATTCAGAGGCATTTGATATCTTTGACTTTATTTCAAACCTATAAAAACACACTTTATGAAACAAGAGAATCTGGAGGCCTAAATGAACACCAAACAATTTGTCATCAGCACCCTCATATTGTTCGTATGACTTTCTTTGTCCTGTATTGTTTTGTTGCCAAACAACATTGGACCCAATGACTATCCTTTTATGTGATTAGAACACCTATGTTATACAAACTATTAACTATGCTTGGTTCTTCATAAAACAATCAGAACCCAAAACATTTGACCTTGCTGTGCATCTCTCGAGACTCATTTGCACCGATACTGGTCAGGTCAGGTACAGGCCGGAGGTCAACGGAAAGTCTTGTCTCTGTTTAGAGATCCTGCTTTGATTTGGGCTGTCCTTTCAAACAGTCCCATGAGCTCACAGTCTTCAGTTTGACCCAGAGGGTTGAGCTTTTCCTGACCCAACAACACAGTTTCTCACGGGTCCAAAGCCCACAGAGACTTACACATTGTGTTAGCACATGAACTCTGATTATTTATCTGTTTAATGGAAATTAAAATGCTTTTGGGCTTGAGTGTTTACATATGGATCAACTTCAGTACGCTGCAGTCTTATAAACACTTATGTACAGGGATTATTAAACAAATGTTCTATATTTATAATGCAAAACACATAATGTTCAAGACAAGTGAAAAATACACCGAAATTGCTCACTAAGAAAACTGTCTGAAACTTATGTGTGTGAGTTAGAAAAAGGGTCTAGAATTCATTAAGAGGATTAACCTCCTTTAAAGATCAGGTCCAGAACTTTTCGTACATTTTTTTTTAACAGACAGCTTAACCCACGGACACAAATAAACAGTAAAATATATAAACTGAATGTTTTTGGCTGTATTTTTTTCTGATAAAGCAGGAAATACACTCTCCATTAATTCCCACTTTGTTTTAAAGTGAGCAGTCCTACACATTATTTAATGTAACTACAGTAATACAACTCAAAGAGAAAGCATGCCAACAAATAAAAAATAAAAAAACACACAATAATATCAAAACCTATTTATTTATTACCCATTTGTTTATTTAGCCACTACCCTGCTTTTGTTTGTCAGAAGATCGATGCACTACCGGTAATTGCACTTACGAATGTATATCCATTAATTTATTTAGGCTATATTACAGTAAGAATTATGATAGTTGATAGTGATGATAGTGATGATGATAGTCATCTTCATCTTCTGTTTTCTCTCATTTTTAGTAAATATGGGGAACTGCGGCTCTTTTAATCCTGATGACGATTTCTCCTACCATCCAGATGAATGGTGTGATCAATGTAACTGTCCAAAGCCTCCAGCCAGTCAGGTACGTCCGTGTCTGTAAAGAGAATATTATGGCACAGTTAACTATACAATACTTCTTTTTTTCTTTTCACATGCAATTAAATCAATAACCACAAAGTTAGATTATAATTTGGGTTAAACAGAAACTTGCGAAAAGAAATTGTAACCATAGCAACTCTTTGCTCTCTGTTTCAAAGTGGAAGGGGAAAAGTATCGGCAGGAATAGCGACAAAGCCTACTGTGCTTTCTTTTTTCCCCACAATAATATAGATTTACACGTCACAAAAACACTATATTAAAAATTTTGATGCGTTTCCACAGTTATCAACATCGCAAATTTAGTAAAGTTTTTACTATTTTCAAATTTAAACAATTTAACACATTTATAACGCTATACTTTGTGTTATTTTACTTTGGTAGTAAATTACATAAAACGAATTAACGCTGCTGCGAGGGCGTTTGCTATTGCAGATTTTTGGTTTTAGAGAAAAATTAAATACAAAAATTATATTTGTCGTCATTCACGGCAATAGAAGTTTACACCAAATGGTGATTTCCACTTCTGATAATCTCAGAAATGTGTGAAGTGTCTATTCAGTGGTTTGTTTACTAAGATTGTTTACAGTTAGTTAACTGTGCTAGTGTCGTTACACGATATTTGACTTGAAGAACCAAGATCTTTACACCCCACAGAAATTCCTGTAGGAATCCCCATGGAAGTCATTGAATAATTCACACACTGAGCATTAGAAAATGTTGCAGGTTTTTTTTTTTTTTTTGTCAATTGATATATTTTGAGACTGTAAAGAACAGGCAGGTTGTAATGTGAGACAGTGACAGAAGTCACTAAATATGTAGGGAGAGGAGAGAGAAAGGAAGTGGTGGAGCCGTTCTCTACACTAAAGACATGCATTTCAAATTTCTGTGGTTTATAACATAAGGCAAAACACAACACTGTCTCACAAAGTGCTACACAAAGCATTTTTGAAAAATGCCTATAGCTGAAACTGAAATGGAAGATGTGTGTTTTCAGATGATCTTTCAGAAATGGCAAGATGTTTAATTTAGTTTAGTTTAGTAAAAAAATTTGGAAAATGATTTATGATACTGATAAACGACGACCTTTGGTTTGAGAAGGGGAGAAGATGAAAATCCTAAATGCATAAGCAAGGCCTATGTTAAAACAGACTGACAATCTCAGTAGATATTCTAAACATGGTTAAATATGGTTGACCACTGACCCCACTCTTAAAACTGATGTGATAAAAATAACACAACACAAATCTGTGTCTAGAGCAACACATTTTGTTTTACTTTTAACTCAAGCAGTGTATTATCCCCTCTTAACACAGTTTTTAAATCTTTTACAGACTAATATTTTATAATCACACAATTGTCAGGGGATATCTTAATCTGAAATTGCCTGATGTTTAATTTAGTGCAGTTAAAAATTTGGACAATTACTTATTTCATTTAATTTTCTGATTAAATTAGGCTCAAATACACATTCTTTGTGGCTAAAACACCTCCAAGAAAAAAAAATTATTAATGAATTGTATCTGTTCCTACTGTGGTCTGTCTGCGATGATCTGACTCATTGTTTAGATAGGTCAACCCATTCAAGGTTACATCATTTGAGGGAAATGTGCCTTTGTGTTGGTTATCAATTGGAGACTAAAACTTCTAGCTAAATTTGAGGCACATTTCCTTGTGATTTGATTTTATTGAAGTAGATTAGAAATTAAAGAGAACAACACATGTTGTTGTTGCATAATGAGAATGATGGAATGTTTACTTTTACTGTAGTTGTTTCATAGGCTGTGATTAGAAATGAAAGAGAACACATGTTGTTATTTAATAATGAGAACGATGGAATGTTTACTTTTACTGTGGTAGTTGTTTCATAGGCTGTGCGAGAAGAAAATAAGAACAGCTCCACTCTGTTTAGGGAAGTGGCTTTATTTGGTTTATGACATTGATGAAATGATCTAGATATTTAATTTCATAAAGAGCTCATTAGGGAAATTGCTAATCATAATCAAATAACTAAAACTGCTATCCTTCAGTAATTAAAAAAAAAGCTTATTTAATATTTGTGTTTTTTGAATTTTAATGGTCATTACTGTCAACAGAATTACAGTCACAGGTTTCTAGCTATTACTAATATATATTTATATATACAGGTCCTTCTCAAAAAATTAGTATATTGTGATAAAGTTCATTATTTTCCATAATGTAATGATAAAAATTAAACTTTCATATATTTTAGATTCATTGCACACCAACTGAAATATTTCAGGTCTTTTATTGTTTTAATACTGATGATTTTGGCATACAGCTCATGAAAACCCAAAATTCCTATCTCAAAAAATTAGCATATTTCATCCGACCAATAAAAGAAGTGTTTTTAATACAAAAAAGTCAACCTTCAAATAATTATGTTCAGTTATGCACTCAATACTTGGTCGGAAATCCTTTTGCAGAAATGACTGCTTCAATGCTGCGTGGCATGGAGGCAATCAGCCTGTGGCACTGCTGAGGTGTTCTGGAGGCCCAGGATGCTTCGATTGCGGCCTTAAGCTCATCCAGAGTGTTGGGTCTTGCGTCTCTCAACTTTCTCTTCACAATATCCCACAGATTCTCTATGGGGTTCAGGTCAGGAGAGTTGGCAGGTCAATTGAGCACAGTAATACCATGGTCAGTAAACCATTTACCAGTGGTTTTGGCACTGTGAGCAGGTGCCAGGTCGTGCTGAAAAATGAAATCTTCATCTCCATAAAGCTTTTCAGCAGATGGAAGCATGAAGTGCTCCAAAATCTCCTGATAGCTAGCTGCATTGACCCTGCCCTTGATAAAACACAGTGGACCAACACCAGCAGCTGACATGGCACCCCAGACCATCACTGACTGTGGGTACTTGACAATGGACTTCAGGCATTTTGGCATTTCCTTCTCCCCAGTCTTCCTCCAGACTCTGGTACCTTGATTTCCGAATGACATGTAACCACTGAGCAACAGTCCAGTGCTGCTTCTCTGTAGCCCGGGTAAGGCGCTTCTGCAGCTGTTTCTGGTTCAAAAGTGGCTTGACCTGGGGAATGCGGCACCTGTAGTCCATTTCCTGCACACGCCTGTGCACTGTGGCTCTGGATGTTTCTACTCCAGACTCAGTCCACTGCTTCCGCAGGTCCCCCAAGGTCTGGAATCGGTCCTTCTCTTCTCGTTGTGCAGTGGTTTTTGCCACACTTTTTCCTTCCCACAGACTTCCCACTGAGGTGCCTTGATACAGCACTCTGGGAACAGCCTATTTGTTCAGAAATTTCTTTCTGTGTCTTACCATTTTGCTTGAGGGTGTTAATGATGGCCTTCTGGACAGCAGTCAGGTCAGCAGTCTTACCCATGATTGCGGTTTTGAGTAATGAAACAGGCTGGGAGTTTTTAAAAGCCCCAGGAATCTTTTGCAGGTGTTTAGAGTTAATTAGTTGATTCAGATGATTAGGTTAATAGCTCGTTTAGAGAACCTTTTCATGATATGCTAATTTTTTAGGATAGGAATTTGGGGTTTTCATGAGCTGTATGCCAAAATCATCAGTATTAAAACAATAAAAGACCTGAAATATTTAAGTTGGTGTGCAATGAATCTAAAATATATGAAAGTTTAATTTTTATCATTACATTATGGAAAATAATGAACTTTATCACAATATTCTAATTTTTTGAGAAGGACCTGTATATCAACGCTATCTCACGACCAATTTGAACAAATTTGTACAAGTGATTAATAAGTGGCTAATTCGAATGAATTCGTACAACCTCACTTGTACAAATTTGTACGATCTCACTCGTACGAATTTGTACGATTTGTCTAAAGCCATGTGATGGGTAGGTTTAGGGGCGGGGTCAGGAGTAGGTCATTCGTACAAATTCATAAGAATTGGCCAACTCGTAAAATATGTACGATTTAGCACAAATCGTACTAATTCGTACGAGTGAGGTCCTATGAATTTATACGAATTAGCCACCTCGTAAAATTCATACGAATTGCTGTGAGATCGGGCTGTATATATATATATATATATATAATTATTTTCTGACATTGTGCTCTCTTCTCTCTCTCGCAGAACTTTGATCCTCTGATTCCGTATCCATCCCAGTACACGCCTCCACCATCATCTCCTCTTCCAGGTGAGATGATACTGTAAACACCTGTCCTACACTTTCTCTTTAATGTGTGTTTCAGATAGCTCACTCTTGTCATCTTTGTATTCCAGAAAACATAGTGGTAGCCATATACAAATATGAGCCATGCCACAGTGATGACCTTGGGTTTGAGAAAGGGGAGAAGATGAAAATCCTAAATACGTAAGCAAAGCCTATGTTAAAACAGACTGACACTCTGTGCCGATTATCTAAACATTGTTGACTTTTGGGTTTTGAGAAGTTGAAATGAACTAAATGTCACTTGTAGGTTTAGATCAGATTCAGGGTTTTCCTGTTTAAATTTTTGTGTGGTTTAAAACACTGTCCTGGTATGTGTATATGTGTGTTTCTTAGCGATGATCCTGAATGGTACATGGCAGAGTCTCTGTTTACCGGGCAGAAGGGATACATACCACAGAATTTTGTAGCAAAACTGAACAGCATTGAGACAGAACCGTAAGTAATGTAACGTTCAATTGCATTCGGAGCGCACACACATGTATACCCAAACAAATCCACAAATACTCATGTATACCCAAACATATCCACACAATTAAATGTATGTATGCAGATCAGCTGCTGTGAGTTTTTGAAAAGAAAAGATCAAATCAGCTTACCCCACAATGAGATTTGGGAAATGACGCCCAAAACTGTGGCTGAAAGGTGATTCATTCAGGGTATCCCTTGTCGCTTATGACGGATGATTCATGCGGTGTCAGTAATGGAAAGAGAAGAAAAAAAATACTCCCACAAATCACACAAGATTCTGAGCATCACTATGCTAAACCACTCCAGTACTTGCTGATGCCACATTTCTGCAGTGTCTCTCTTCTGAACGTGGGAGAGTGAAACGCCCCAACCATGTATCTTCAAAAGAATTTAAATTGAAAAGAAATGATCCAAATGAGATACTTAATGAGCCAAAGCCCTATTAAAATGACAATCTTGTGTTGCAGGTGGTTCTTTAAAAATCTCTCCAGGAACGACGCCATGAGGCAATTACTGGCCCCTGGTAACACGCAGGGCTCCTTCCTCATCAGAGAGAGTGAGACCAGCCCAGGTGTGAAACAACGCATTGCTTCTCACACAACAACAAAAACAAACACAAAAGCATAAGGCTACATGATAAGATTTTGTTGTGATAAGAGTAGTGTTGTGATTTGTAAGATTTTTTTGTGATAAGAGATGATAAGATGATAAGGCCACGTGTTAAGATTTTTTAAATCTTTAAAAAAATTCTTAAAGTAAATAAATGAATAATATTAATATTTAAATTATTGTTATTGTGTCAGGAAACCTTTTAGGATAATTCAAGGGTGAATTTTAGAACATTTTCAACTGTAAAATGCCTCCAGTCTATAAATTCTCAGTGTTGTGAAGGTAGATGTGTGACTGTATGTGCACTTGGCAGCTTCTTATTGTCTCCTTGTTCTGGTCCCTCAGGAAGTTTTTCCCTATCTGTGCGAGACCTTGACCAAACACAGGGCGACATCATCAAGCACTACAGAATCCGCAACCTGGACGCAGGCGGATTCTACGTCACCACCAAGATCTCCTTCACTTCCCTCTCAGAGCTGGTCAAACATTATTCACGTATGTTTGAGTGTTCATATGTGCCTTATAGACAAATCGCTTGTCAGGTTATTTATGAAAGACGGAAGACAAGAAAAGTTCGATCAGGCTGTTTATAAGAGCTCAAATGTAGTGTTGTTGAAAAGTGACATGATTTGTTTATCTTTCTCTGTGCAGGAGAGGCTGATGGACTATGCACCCGCCTGGTGAAACCGTGTCAGACCCGAGCCCCTCAGAAGCCCTGGTGGCAGGATGAGTGGGAAGTTCCCCGTGAGTCTCTCATTCTAGAGCGCAGGCTGGGGCAGGGGCAGTTTGGAGAAGTATGGATGGGTAAGAAGTGTTTTACTTCCTATTTCTCAACAACAGTATGAAGTATTTTTACAGTGGGGATTATTGGTAATTGATTTAGTTACTTTCTTGATGAATAAACAAAGCATATTTTCACATATTTTTATGGACATTGAGAACATGTCAGACCACTTGGAATTTAGCATTTTGGTCTCACTCACCCTGTGATCTAAGACAATCATACTCATGGGTGTGTGCTTAAACTCACTCTTTACACACAACACAACTAACAACAGGCATTTGTTACTCACCTTGAATAACTTTTAAAGATGAATTTTGGCAGAAATGAACATATTTGTGGTAGCTATTGTATTTATCGATCTAGAACAGAGATTCTCAACCGTTTAGACTCAAATTTTGTGTTGGACAAAATTCATAGCCCCACCATAGGCTAAGATATTTTCATTATTTCTGTAAAATAATGTAATTATGACAAAGCTGCGTGTTTTCAAACAGAACCTGGTAATATTAATATGTTCTAATACGTCATAAAACGAAAATTATTTTCTTCCCAATTGTGACGAGTGAAATAAACAAGAATAAATGTAGGGCGAGGCTTGATTTTGTCCATTGAAGATTGATTGGTTTGTTGTGGTTTGCTACAGCTGTGAGTGACAAGTTGTCTTGGGGCCAGTTGCTTAAACAGTCACTAAGTTAAGACTGTGTCTGATGAACTAGCAATTAGTTAGAGCTAATCAGTCTTTCTTTTCGGTTCCAAATTAGACCAATCTATCTTTTAATGTAATTGACCAGTCTTGAAAAAAAAAAAAAAGAGAAGACATTTGGTTCTCAACCAATGGGCCTGATCAGTTGAGAACTGATCTAGAATATTAAGTATATTAATTATGAATTATAGTACATTACCAACAGGATGCTGCAGTTTTGTGATTACAGTATCATCATCATATACAGCCTGCACTCTATATGTTCATATGTCGAGAAGATGTAAATGTGTCCAGTTTTCAAAAATAAACTACAGCAGTGAAATCATTCTTGTCTTGTGTTGACCCTAAAATTAGATGCTTGAGTTTTTACCACTTCCTGTCCCTGTTTGCCATAGCAACTGACTTGCTATCACTATCATCACTGCCTGCCAGCTCCGTGACCACGAGAGCCTGCATCAGCTGCCATTTTGTTTGTTTTTTGCAGTAAATTACTTTCTTTATTCAAATAAAAGAACTGTTGCATGTAATGGACCATTCGGTTCATTAAACCTCAGTTATTTTCATTGGTTAGATAACATCACACAAATCAAGCCCATAGAAATAAAGTCCACCGGTTATCGAGCAGTCAGATGATGTGAAGCCAAAGAAACTCAATGAAGGAAAACATTGTGAATTTCTCAAAGCAAATTCTTTACAAACACCCTTATGCAAAAACACTCTCATGATAAGGAAGTAGCAGTAGTTTTCACATGGCCACCTATTTCTAAATTCTTTTATAAGTATGTGATACAAGCCGAAAGATTAAATTCAGACCTTAATGAAATAGTTTGTCTCAAGTAAATCATTCTTGGTGAATGAGCTTCTACATGTTTATTTTTGAGAATCAGATTATTGAGCCTAAAAGGGATAGTTCAAACACACAAAAAATAAAATTCTATCATAATTTACTCACCCTCATGTTCCAAAACAATATGACTTCTTCTGTGGAAAACAAAAGAAGACATTTTGATTATTTTTTTTTGTCCATATACAATGGAAATCAATGGGCATTGTTGGCAACATTCTTCTTTTGTCATACAGGTTTGAAACAACATGAGAAACTTGATGACAGAATTTTCAAATGGGTTAACTACCCCTTTAAAATAAGATATAAATAATTTATTCTCTCTCTCCTTTTATAGGGCTGTATAATAACAACCGTCGAGTGGCTATCAAGAGTCTCAAGGCAGGTACCATGTCCATGAGTGCTTTCCTGGCTGAAGCAAACCTGATGAAGACCCTGCAGCACTCTCGACTGGTGCGACTTTTCGCTGTGGTTACACAGGAGCCCATTTATATCATCACAGAGTACATGGAGAATGGTGAGAACACAGATGCACTTACACACTCATTCAAACAAAGGAGGGGAGAGTTCAATGAAATGACAAATCTTTCATTGTACTAAATGATTCATCCCTGCATTTCACCTGAACGTTCTTTACAAAACAGACACACTCATCAAGTAACTTCCATTTCAATTTTCATCAGGGTTTCATGATCTAACAAGTCTTAGTATCAGGGCCGTGAGCACTGTCTGAGCATTGTTTGAGTGTGTAAAACCCACAACGGTTCAACAGTTGTGTACGCTCTATGAAAAAGCTTTCTCACGGCTTTGTAGATACTGAAGGCATCTTAAAATGCGTCCCAAACTCACCTGAATGACTATGTGCAGTATTTTTGAGAGGAAACTTTTTTGGTCTCTTTCATTGACCGCAGTGTTTTTACATTTACAAAAATGTGGTCTTCCTCTTTTTCTTATATGGACGAATGCACAGCCAGTATGGGACAAGTTACTTTAAAGGAGTAATGCAATATTGTAACGCATTACATTTCAAAGTTTATAACTTTCTTTCTCTTGTTCGTTTTCTCTTACTCTTACAAAAAAAACTTTTGCTTGTTTTTTTATAACAAAAATTCAATATTTTTGGGCAAATGTAAAGACCCTTTCACACCAAAAGTGAAATAATAAGCCTCAGGCTGAGGGAAATGTAAATTCACGTGAGTACAGTAGAGGGTGCAGCTCAAGTAAGCCTTTCAGCTGTGCTGCCATTCTGGATAATGGAAGAATAGGATGCAGGAGAAAAAAAAGTTCTTCGTATACTTACCTACTTAAAAAAAATTCTATAGTCATTTTTGCTTATTTTTTATTTGTTATGGTTTTACCTGAATCATCGAAGGTCAGAAGCATGTACATTGGTCAATAAATTGAGATTAAATGCATAAAGAATTATGTTTTATTTAACATATTTAGTTATTGGAGGTTTGCATAGTATTCTGATTCTGCATTTCACTGATTGTATTCAGTTTGGGGATATTTGAATATTTTTTTGTGCAAGTGAGATGAGTAAATGCATGCTCACATTTAGTCTAGAACTACAATAACCATCATGTTTACACACAACACCTCTGCACTTCAGTTTGTCTCAACATGGGGACAAGAGAGCTGTCAGTCAATAAATGGTAAAACAAAGTAACTTGCAATACATATTTACAAAAGTAACTAAGATATTTTGTGGTAAATTTTAAAAGTTTAAAATTTTAAAAGTAATGCGTTACTTTAGTTATTTGAAAAAGTAATCGGATTTTATGTAATGAGTGCACAGCTATGGACATTTTAAGTTTAACTATGATTATACATACATCTTTGTTAACATAAAACGCTCACGTTCCCCTTGTTTATTCATAAAATGGAGATTTAGCAACAGCATACACTACCGTTCAAAAGAAGTCTCTTAGGCTCACCAAGGCTGCATTTATTTGATCAAAAATACAGAATTTTTTTTTAATATTGTGAAATATTATTACAATTTAAAATCACTGTTTTGTATCTTAATATATTATAAAGTATAATTTATTCCTCTGATGGCAAAGCTAATTTTTTAAGCAGTCTTCAGTGTCACATGATCCTTCAAAAATGCGTATTTGGTGCTCAAGAAACATTTCTTATTATTATCATAAAACAGTTAGTTCACCCTAAAATTAAAATTCTGTCATTAATTAACTTACCCTCATGTCATTCTAAACCCTTAACGTAAGAATTTCGTTCATCTTCCGAACAACTGAAGATGAAGACAGAAAAGTATAGTAAAGGCATCATTAAAGTAGACTCCAGTGGTTTTACGAGGAGGCATGACTGCTTTGTTTGCACAAAAAAAAAAACATAATTTACTACTTTATTTACTAAACAGTAATCTCAAATGGGTTATAAAACATTTTGTAAAGAAAGAACTAACCTTTCAATATTTTTTTGGGAAACCGTGATACACTTTTTGGGGATCATAATTTGTAACAATGTAAAACACACAAGTGTCAGTCCATTTAATTTGATTCTTGCTAAATAAAAAATATTGACCCCAATCTTTTGAACAGTAGCTAGTGTGAATATTCAAGATTAAGAAGGAACAGGGACCCAAAAGTAAAATTTACAGATAACCTCAAACTTACAGTAAAACTCAACCACTAATCTGAATATTTGGGGGGACATGTCCCCGTCAAGGTGGTAATTACGGCCCTGATGTTTATTACTTCATAATGCATGTCATTGTTCACTAAGCAGTTCTGACGTCTCTCGTAACACTCTTGTAAATAGCATGCATGCAGAGCTTGTGTTTCATATCTGGCATTCCCACCTAGAGTGTTCTATCTAGAACAAAATGACCCACTTCAGTTTTGTAGAACGCATGTCCAATTCCTTGTGTTATGCGTTACATCAATCTATTTTAGTTCTCAGAATGTTGTTGTTGTAATACTCAGGTCTGATGGACATTTGAGAAGTTCCATTACTTCCAAATATTTTTAAACAATTTCTTCATAACATTAAACTATTCTCCATCCCTGTTACCACTCCTTTCTTCAGTATTAGTTCACCCAAAAATGAAAATTCTGTCATCATTCACTTAGCCTTTTTCATAACCCATATGACTTTCTTTCTTCTGTAGAACACCAGATGTTTAACAATGTTTATGCAGCTTTTTTTCTGTTGTCAAGCTCAAAGAAGGCATAAAACCACTTCAAATGAAATGGAAAATGTTGCACAAGTCCTAAGGACTACTTTTATGGTGCTTTTAGAATATTTCTGTCATTTTTGGAGCTTGACAGCCGTCGGTTTCCATTCGCTTTCACTATACTGAAAAGTGCAGCGTGAACCTTCCTCAAAATGTCTCATTCAGAGAGAAAAATGTGTTCCACTAAAGAAAGAAAACCATACAGGTTTAAAGCACCATGATGACCGTTTTAATTCTAGGTGAACTTTTCTTTTAAACTAAAGGCTTGAGATGCTATAATATTGTTTGGTTCCCTTTTATTTATGCGATATTCTCCTGAGAAACATTTAATCATGAGAAGCAAATGCATCTTCACAGCAGTTTGTCTCAGAGGAGCTAAAGATCTTTATAGCTGCAGCTCTGTTGCGTTATGTTTCTCGAACTACTAATGCATAATAAAACCCTTATACAAACACAGCATCTCACTGCAACCAACTTAGAACTATGCACAGCACCATCAAAGCAGGATCACAGTTATAGCGGGAATTCCATCGCATTAAAAAGAGATGGAGTGAGGCAGAAAGCAGATAGAAAGTGAGAGAGAGCGAGAGAGAGAGGAAAGGGCAGATACAATGTGAGGTATAGAAAGAAAGTCTTTGTTCCAAAGGCTAGTATCGGGAATTTCTAATTCAGAGCCAACCCAGAAACACCCTACAACAAATAAGACTCATAAATGGCCACCATGGTCACAGGTGTTCACAGAAAAGACCTCCACACCCTATCTTTTCTCTTTTTAACGCAACAATAGCACATTGGGTCGTCATCACAAGCGTATTGCGATGCACGTTATTCCATATGTAACCCAGTATGGATTGTTTGTTGGTCTCATTGCCCTTAAGAGGATTGTTGGGCCTCCAGAATGTCATATTGACGCCGACAGTAACAAAAGACTCTAAGAGGAACAGCCACGTTACTACAACGTCAGCGAGCTGATGGCAGAGCTCGTGAATGCTCTCGCTTTGTGTTCCCTCTTAAAGGAAGCTATGCTCAGCTTGTAAACCTCCCAATTCTTTATTTGGAATCCATGTGATCTATTTAGAAGTACAATTGTTGTTGTTTTAAAGAAGAGGTTGATGAGCCCCTTTTCCACCCGTCATTTTAACAATGGAGACAATGATAGAATGATTCAAAAACACTGGAAGTTCATCTAAACTTAACCCACGACCTTGAATTTTACACCCTAATGCGATCTGAGATCAAAGGAATGTGTACGGCGCATGATATTAGAGTTCCTAACGGGGCATTTTCCGCTGCACCTTTGTGGGAATTTCCTTCAGGGTCAGTCAGTTCTCCTTTTTCCATCACAGCCTGTCGTCTCAAAAGCAACAACTTTGGCCTTTAACATTAAACGTCTCAGCGACTGATCCAAACTGGCTGCACTAATTTCCTGAAGTTGTTATGTTCTAGTTCTTGGATCTAATCTGAGTACCGCTGTTTGTGCTTCTCTGTAACTTTGAGAAGAGCTTAAAGAACGTTTTAAGATCCAAAACAACAGCATTCAATCAATCTGCTGTTTCCTTTTGCCTTTGAACTAAAATGACTGATGGAGAGAGCGAGCTTCCGGTAACATTTAGTTGTGGTTAAAGAATGTTTAAAAAAAGGCTGCTGAAGACAAGACAGAAAACTTACGAACTATAAATAAAATGTAAAAAAAACAAAAAAAAAAATTTAAGCAGTTTTTTTTTAAACATTTTTTTCAGATTATTGTAGTGCATGCTGGGAGTGGAAAATACCCTGGTCAATCTCACTAGCGCCAACTAGGTGTCTAGATTTCATAGTTCATAGCCAATTTTTTTTCTTCTAGAACATTGAACATTTTACAGTTTACGGTGCAACGTTACTAAATTCTGTCATAGCTTGTTTTGCTGTATATAAAATATATGCATGTTAAAATGTCGTGTTGACTTTTAGGCAGCCTGGTGGATTTTTTGAAGACTCCAGAAGGATCTAATTTAACCATCAATGCGCTGATCGACATGTCCGCCCAGGTAGGCTGACCATTTCATTTTTGGTGGGGGTGTCAATACTGCGCTCAAAACATCAGGGGTGAGGCATTTGTGCCCCGCAGGAAACTAACTGTCCCAAATTTCTACATGTTACAAGCTCAAGTCTACATTTCAGACCCTTGTATATTCTGTTTATCACTCATTCCTCTATTTGTCCGCTGTCTCTAAGCTGGTGACGTCAGCATTACTCTGCTGCAGTTCTGCTTCCTAATCTTATGGTTAACAATGAGCATGACTGTGTGTGCTGGAACGAGTCTAGACAATTTAACACAACAACAACTACCCACACCAATCTATAAACCGACTAGATGAACAGACAATATAAATGTGTTCACATATGGGCTACTGTAGAAAATAAATGATTTCTTACTGGCATTACATTTACATTCACTGGGCAAACATAAAGTTCTTTGTTTGTTTGCAGGGAACTATTGTGCACACAGATTGTGAGGACCTGATTTAGGTCACAGTAATTTTTGACCTAATTAAAGACACCATGCTTCATTGAGAACATCTAATTACTATGGGAACAGTTCTGGCTGGAACGGAAATGTAGAATCCGATAGAGTACATGAACTATTGGCAGACAGTCATTTTCTTAGTAGAGTTTGCGATTTGATTCAGCTCTGAGTTTACTCCTAGAATCGACTGATCGGGTTGAAAATTAGGCTATCAGATGGTCTTGATCACTCATGGTATGAATGTCTTTAATAGTGAGCGTCACATGCGCTCAGTGTGTTAAGTGATTGGAGTGTGAAGATGAGAAAACACTGATGTTTTTGAGCAGTGTTGCAGGTCAGAGGTTCACAGGGATCGTGTGACATGGGATATATGTAAGGAGATGGTCGCTCTCTTTCTTGGTAACGTGAAGAAACGATGGTTTAGTTTTTCAAGATATTCAATGAAATGTTGGCGGAGAAAGGATAAGAGGTAAAGTGAGAGATGGAATGTTTTGAAGCGGTTTTGCTTTAAGGATCAGCTTAGATGCCGTGTGATATTTTCAGCTATTCTTCTCCATAAAGTGAATGAGATCATTCAGGGCTTTGAAAAGGTCCTGGCGAAAAGACTACTCACATGCCTCTTATCAACACAGACATGCCCGCACATTTATGCAAAACTGTCAGGCAGTTTCACATTAAACCAACACGTTTTTGATGGTCTGTGTAACACTTCTTTGAACAAACATGCATATGGTGTCATAGTTCAACATCCTCTATAAAAATAATCTGTACGGCGTTGCAACATGCAAAACCACACTACCATCATGAATCACCCATGCATTTGCGCGCACACACACACACAAGTTTCTGACCACTATCACAGATCACAGTTTAGGTGAAAGAGTATTAGAGCATGGCAGGAACACCAAAGAGCTGATCTGGGAGAACTGTTGTCCTTCCCTCTCATTCTGTGCGTCTCGGTCAGAAATAGCAGACCTATGAGAAGCTCAGCAGCATCACTGTTCTGAGATCAGTCAAGACTGGAGCTAGCTTAAACATGGGGAAAATAAGAAAGATGATGCATCAGGAGCAGCAAAAAAACCTTCTGAATGAAACCTATGGGTTTGTGCTGAGTGGAGCAGTGGAGGTTAAAAGTCAAATCAAAGGAAGTTAAAGCAAAACCCTCCCTGTTTCAGGAACTGACCTCTGTCTGTCTAACGCGTGTTATGTTCAGAATGAAATACTAGCCTACTGTGCACGGTTTTGTAAAAATAGAATGTGAAACTTTTATGCAGTAACAAACTTTTATAGTATGCAATATTGTTGTCACATGATCATGTTGTTGCACAGTCCATCATTTAAAAAAAAAAAGGAATTTAATCATTTTATTCAGCAAGGATGTGTTAAACTGATCAAAAGTGAGAGAAAAGACACTTATAATTTTACAAAAGATTTTCATTTCAAATAAATGCGGTTCTATTGAACTTTGTTCATCAAAGAATCCTGTATCACGGCTGCTATCAAATCAGCTTTGTCAAAGGAATAAATGACATTTAAAAAATATTAAGACAAAAAAAAACTTGTTTTGAATTGTAATAATAATAATGCATAAATAACAGTATTACTGATTTTATTGTATTTTTGATCAAATGAATGCAGCCTTGGTGAGAATAAGAGGGGGGTAATTAAAATAATTTAGCAAATATTAATTGCAGTTAATTTTTTACACTGGAAATAAAAGGTCAAGTAAAGCACACCGCTTTGTGAGATACAGCTCTAGCGCAGTATTCTCTATTATATACACCAAATGTTGTACGTCATCTTAGTATATCATGAATATTTTGCATGGTATAAATACTGCAGAAATAATTGCATGGTTGTATGCCATTCTAAACATAGCCATAAATCACACACAGCCTTATCATTAACACTTTACTGCTCCCTGCAGGTCGCAGAGGGAATGGCTTACATCGAGCAGAAGAACTATATCCATAGAGACCTGAGAGCGGCCAACATTTTGGTGTCTGATGAGCTCATTTGCAAGATCGCTGACTTCGGCCTCGCCCGCCTCATCGAAAATAACGAATACACTGCCAGAGAGGGTAAGGTAGCATCAGCTGCATCATGCTTTGTTCTGTCAATTTACCTTAGGATTACATCACCACAGAATCATCGTTTATGCAAGAAAGTCTGGCTGCTAAACTTTAAGACACCTAAAAATATGCCTTTTTATAAATCACACAGGTGCAAAGTTTCCTATCAAATGGACTGCTCCTGAGGCCATAAACTACGGCACCTTTTCGATCAAATCGGACGTCTGGTCTTTTGGAGTACTGCTGACAGAGATTGTTACTTATGGAAGAATCCCATATCCAGGTAACAAACCAGCTCAATGTGCTTCCATGTTTAACCTCATTTTGCCATATATCAGAATTTATTTTCACTGTTACTCCTGATCTTTCAGGGATGACAAACCCAGAGGTGATCGCAAACCTTGAGAGAGGGTACCGCATGCCTTGCCCTGATAACTGCCCAGAGACTCTCTATAACGTCATGAAACACTGCTGGACAGAGAGCCCAGACAACCGGCCCACCTTTGAGTACCTGCGCAGTGTTCTAGAAGACTTTTTCACCGCCACAGAGAGACAGTATCAGGAGCAGCCCTGCTGAAAAGATTCATCTTACGAACAGCAGAATTTAAAAAAAATGACGGCCCATGGGGACACATTAAAGACTTTATGTAGTTAATGAAATATTTCACAATACCGTTTTAAGTATAGTAAAATTACGTTTTTATGAGAATAACCAATGACTAACAGTGAAAATGAAAATTGTCTAATTAATTACCCTCATGTAATTCCAAACCATTCCAAATATTTTATTTGAAATTTTTGTTCATCTTTGGAACACATGAAGAACTTTTTGATGAAATCTGAGCAATATCTGTCTCAGTTGACAGCTACGCAACTGACACTTTGATGCTTCAAAAAGATCATAAAACGAATCCATGCGAATTGAGTGGTTTAGTCCAAATTTTCTGAAGAGACTCGAATACATGATGAACAGATTGAACTTAGGCTTTTATTCACATATAAACATTGATCAGCAAACAAAACTGAAGCTCAAACGAACCTGATTGACATGTGAGAACAAACCTTATGCGGAAGCTCAAACGTGCTGTTTAACACCAGATTGAACCTCATTGGTTCTCACACGTCAAGTGAACATGCTTGAGCTTCCGTTTACCACAAATAATGAGTGAGTTGATGAATGTTTATATGTGAATAAAAGCCTAAATTCAATACGTTTATCATATTAAACGATTGCGTCTCTTCAGAAAATATTGGACTAAACCACTCAATTCATAAGGATTCGTTTTATGATCCCTTTATGAACTTTTTGTAGCTATCAATGGAGGGGCAGAAATAAAATAAATCCGTGTTTAAAGGTATAGTTTAGTGGAAAAACTTTGGCTACAATTCATGAGTTGTAAGTGTGCTCTCAATGAATGTCCTGCTTTGTGTTCACCCTTTTTGAGCTTTTAGCATTTCTGCTTTCTGTACATTCTTCTATTTTACTTGTCTTTTTATTTTTATAAATAACTGCATCATTAACTACTGAACCAGTAAAACAGTCCAAGAGATAAATTGGCCTCATTCTGTCTTGTTTCATCTATTTAGAAAGCTCTTTTACAGATTCACTGACCGCTGCTTGTTTTATTTAACGGACTTAAAGTGAAATTTCTTTTAGTTTCATTCTCGCCCTAACAGGTTATTAAAAGGTCATAGGAAAATTTAGAGTGAGCCAAGTCAAGCATCAACAACCCCACAATTCTTACCAGGGATGCATTTCCAAAAGGCATCGTAAGTTTATCTTAGAGATCATTGGTGGTAATTGTTATACTACCAATTTAGGCTTACGATGCTTTTGGGAAACGCAGCCCAGGCCAAAAATGAAACCAAGGAACATCACTTCCCAAGCATGGGCAATTACATTCCTATGAAACAACAGAGCCACACAGCCTCTGAAGAAGAAAAAATATATATAGTAAAGTAGTTTTATAATATAAAATAGTTTTACATTTATAAACGAGTTATAAATACTTAGCAAAAATTATAGGGACTGTGTCCAAGCAATTCAGTTTCGAATAGAAAAGTCTTTTTTTAATATAAACGTAACAAGGAAACCCATCAGTGCAGAAAATGTAACATTAAACACGTTCATGAGTTAATATATAAAACATGCACTTTACAATAGTACTTGGTCACGCAATCTGACCCTTTAAGACTTAAGAATAACACTCATCATTATTGCTTCATTAGATGCCGGAGACCGCCTCTCTTCACCTGCTAGCCACTTCAGTGAGCAGCACACTTTTATGTGGATTGGCACTTGGTATTTCTTGGTCCACTGTCATTAAGCAGTTTTGAAAAGCATGTATTGTTCATGTAATGTTTACTTTTGAATTACAGTTCACTTGTCTCCACAGCAAGTAGGTCATGTTGTTCTGCTGGCTCCTCATTATGTGGATCATCTCCTGGTGGCAGTGAGGTTTCTTCTGGCAGCTGGACACGCACCTAAATCCCAACATTTACATTCCATTCAAAGAACACAAAGGTTTATCAAGTTTAATGTGGAGCTGGCATGCAAAATTGCTCTTAAAAAAAAATATCTGTAACCCAAAATGATTTCATAACGAATTCTGATTTGTCTTGATTGCACTTAATTCAAACCCAAGTCAATCTTTAAGACTACTTTATGCAGCTTTGCAAGTATTATAAGTTTTTCCTTCAGAAAAGCGCATATAGTTCTATTTACCCTTTTAGGGACAGTTCTTCTCCACGGGCAGCGCATCCGGAGGAATGACGTGCAGGCCAAGAAACAGCGGCAGGAGAACACAACTTCCACCACTGACATCAGAATCAATGGAAACCATAGGATTAATGTAGTACCCTGGAGAGAGAAATATATCTTAAATATTGTTTTAAATATTGTAAATATATATTATCTTCATTTCTTTTTTTTTTGTATTTCCTTTCACTTGCTTATTTCGCATTATGTCCCATGGGGTTTCAACACTGTTTTACCAATGAATTTTCCATGACTTTTGCATGACATTTCTAAGCATTTGTGATTGATTTTTTTTTAAATAATAATAATAAATGAGCAATTCTTGCCAAATATTTAGAGCTGAGAATAAATACATTTTTTAATTTTAAAATTCCATGCCGAAACCTGAGGCTTATTTATAATGTTGTGCATAGAATCATCCTAAATGTGACCATAAGTAAGGGATAATGTACATCCAGCCAGTTGTTATCTCAGAATAAACCCCCGACAGGGTGATGAGGACCCTGGCGTTAAGCGGAGGCAAGTTTCTTAAAGCGTCTTGGAGACAATGCCACAGTTCTTCTAGATTTAGACTGTCTCAGGTTTTTCTGTTCCTTCATATAATCACAGACAGACTTGATGACTGTGAGATCAGATCTCCGTGTGGAGCCCCAGCTATTGACAGACTCCTTATGGATACAAAATTCTCACTGGATTAATGTTAAAAGGAATGTTTGGTAATGTAAACTGACATTTCCTACTGACTCACTACCGCAAAAGATATAAATAACTGACTTAACTTTTTTTTTGGTGTAAATACTAAAGTGCTTCACATATATTTTAATAAACAAGTTATTTTCCATTATTTTAATTAACGATGTTGTAATGTTATGAGTGCAAAAAGTTTGTATACATGCACTTAAGTTGGTGTACACATTAGAACACTAGCACGTTTGTTTTTACCTTTATGCCTTTTAGGGGTGTGAACCTACAATGGTCTCACGGTTCGGTTTGATTACAATTATCATGTAATCGATTCAGTTCAATTCGATATCACGATGCATTGCATCCTCAATTTTCAATTTTACTTCAAAAGTGATGTGTGTGTGTGTGTGTGTGTGTGTGAGTGTGTGTGTGTGTTTGCCTGGTCGGGAAGTCGCAGTGACATTCCAGTTTAAGTTTCAAGGGAGTAAAGCCTGTTTATACCATTAAGAAAATGAAATTCTGTCAAATCAATTTTATTTTAAAGAAATTATCATTTAAAAGCAGCGATCATTCATCAGTGTATTATGTTACCATAGAGATGCGCGCATCAACCGTCGCCGAGTCCACTGTTGAAGGTGACGATCATCCATTTATAATCCCGCGTAACAACACAGAATAATTGTAATTTGACCATCGGGTGCGGATACTTAAATCAGAGAAAATTATTGGGGCGAGTGGATAATTTGTTTTTGGCTGCGGATTCGGTGACGTTGGAGCTCATCTGCTTACTCTAAAGCAGTCAGACTCTGCCAGGACTAACAGCTCGGGGTGAAAACAGCTAACGTGGTTTATCAAGTTAGTGGTATTACCTCCTGCATATTCTTTTGTGCATGACATGAGCACACACAGCGCGTGTCTTTTCCAGGTCGTGCTTACCAGATTGTTCATAAAAGCCGAAATGTGCCCAAATGTAGGCTTTTAAAGTAGGTGGAGCATTTTTAATTACTCGCGTCTCACCTCCCTCCGCCATTGTATGATACCACGACTAATGACGTCAGAAAAGCGTCAGTACATTATAATCGGTTATGGTCTATTACTGAACCGATACCGAATCGTGCTCGTCTGCATCGCGATGCATCGTAGAAACGATTAATTTTGACACCCCTAATGCCTTTGTTCCACACTTTTAACATAGGATCAAATTTAGGATAAAATCTGATCGTACATGAGTTATATAACATATTTACTTTGCTTTAGTGGCTTGAGATTCATTTAAGTCACCAAAACTGTTGTACACTAAAACAGAGAAATTTTTTTAAAAAAAAGGCATTTATGAGACTCATATACGTCATTTGCATTTGATTACACAAGGACCCATCAGACTGCAAATAAATTGACTTACATAGATGCGTGTGGGGTCAAATGGGCATTCATTTGTGATGCTGTACAAACTTATGATGGCAGACTGGTTGCAGTGGGCAAAGAGATTCTCCCCATCCAGATGTATGACCCTCACTGTAGCAACACCGATTCCCACTGCAGAGGCGGCACCCAAAAGAATAGCCAGGACACTCATAACTAATAGAAACCAACTCTAGAACAAAGATAGAATGTGTTCAGAAATAAATAATACATGAATACTCCATTTTGTACTATAGAAAGACTCGTTTTGAAGTGAATGTTTTGAAGTGGCAGCAAATAAATCTCATGTAGCAAAAACACAGAAACAACAAATGTGATCATAACAAAAAGGACAGTATTGAGTGTGGGCATGTATCCTCACCAGCAGCTGGTTTTTCTTGTTCCTTGAGAGAACAATAGCTGAAATTCCACCAATGATTGCCTGCAGGTTATAAAATGGTTAGATGTATGAATTATAGTGTGGATTCATTCAGTGCAAGGGGTTAGTTTAAAGTTTCAACTAACACACCTGGTTATGCCTCATCTACCACATCACTGGCAACTGGATGATGATCTCACAAAAAATCTAATGTCCATAACAGAAATGTGGAGATAATAAAGCAAGCAAAACATTACAGTTTTGAGGACAGACATACCATGAGTCCTGCCACAAGAGCAATGACATTGGAGATGGGGTAGACGAGTTTCTGGTTCCAAGTGAACACCTTTATGTGTCGGAGCACAGCTCCGTGTACCAGTGCCCCCAACAAGAAGTTCACATGACCAACCAGCACCAGTCCCAAACCCATCTTCATCAGGATTTTGTCATCCTTCAGACTGCCACAACAAAGACCTACAGCAAACACACACAATATCAAGGAACCATAAACACAGAAACAGCAGGACATTGATGATAAAGGACCAGACCACAAATCATCATTTAAATTAAATGTAAAGAAACTTTGTGCACCATGAAATCCAGATGAACTTGAGACTACACTTTTCAATGTTTTCAAACAAGCAAAGAAGCGTAACGATTATCAGATTTTACTGCTGAATAAAAGATGTTATTGACAAGTGGACTCCTGAGAAACATTTTAGGCTTTTTTCAAGAAGAGGAGCTGTACTTGCAATATGTTTGCATAGACTGAGTCAGCGTAAATATCTGTTTTTCAGGCTTTAGAAGACTTGACGTGTGGACATGAATGGACTACGTCAATTGTGCTTTTGCTTTCAGTTTTTGCTCCACATTTTCAGTTAATATTAACTGTTATTACATGGAAAATATAGGCTATTATTTATTGTGCTCCACAGTCATAGGACAAAGTCCTACTAGTTTGGAAGGACGTAGCTAAGGGTGAGTAAATGAAGACGGAATTTTCATTTTCTGTGCATTTATAATAACACAAAACTTTCATTACAAAAATAAACAAACATCACACCACAAAGGTTGCATATAATTAGGGTAGGGTTTTATCCGATACCAGTACCTACTCTGTATTTTTTAAAGGGTTCCGATGCTTAAAACGGTTCTTGAAACGGTACTTAAGAAAACGAAACCGCACACACTTTACAAAAAATAATACCCTTTTATTTACAGGGCCAAACTGGACACAATATTAACTTAAATATTTTCTGATTTCTGATTAAATGAAAAAAAGTGCCATTTAATAGGCTACTGATGTAAAACACTTCAGTTAAGATCAACATTTTGTCTTCACATATTATGACATTTACTTTAAGCAGAGAAATATGACACTAAGCAGAAATATTTAACACACACAGTATAGCCTCGTATTAAGTGTTGGAACTTTGTTAAAACATTTTGCACACGTTATCACACTCGCTGTTGAATGGCAACGGTGTTTGCTAGCCCACTTGATATGCAAGATTTGCAGTTGGTATTAAAATAGGCCTACTAGACTTACCCGAAGAGGAACGGCTGCTGTTATCATCTGTGATGTCGCAACCCGATCACACTAAATGCGTCTCTATAGCACGCACTGAGTTTACCATGTAATTTATACGCGAAAATGAGTTTTTACGTGCATACGATATGCATGTTGGTTAGGGTAGGTTTAGTAGTGGTGTGGGGTGCACCGTGTGTACGTTTGGGTAGAATTAGGTATGGGATACGTGTGTATTACACGCAATGAAGAGCATATCAAATGCACGTGAAAACTGCGTATCATTGGGATGACCAAAAGTCCTGTTTTCCCAGGACATGTCCTGTTTTCTCGCCTGTCTGTTTTTTATAAAGTGATAAAAATGTCCTGGTTTTCAAAAAACTGCTGGGAAAGATCAGCTCTACAGCAAAATATAGACGGGCAAACAAGGAGGATGAGTAAGAAAAACAGGATAAAGAGGAAGAAAACTAAATATGTAAATATATTTTGTTAGTTAGTTTTTGTAAGTTGGTGAGAGCTATTTTTGTTCAATCTGGAGGTATTTTTTTTAGTTATATTATTATTATTTATTTATTTTTCTAATACAGAAGAGACATTATTTCTATCATTATTTCATTCATTATTTTTGAAACCTGTCATAAAAAAACATGTTGAGTAACCTCTGGAAGAGTTTTTTTCTGAATTTGTATCTTTGGTTAAAGATAGGATGTTGTAATATAAAAAAAAAATTCTCATCAAAACCGATTATGCTCATCAGTGGCTGTAAATCAAGCAGGGACACGTTTTTGTGCATTATATTTTGTGAATTCACCGGAAGAATAGAGAGTCTCCGCAACGGATTGAAGCGCGCGTCCGAGGGAAGACAGTGCGGTGTGCGCGAGCCACAAGAGAAAACACTATCTATGGCGTTATTTTCCTGTCAAATGTCGAGAGCGCATTATTGTAGCGCGAAAGTACATTAATATAATGCGCGAGCGGAATCTCTCTCCTCGCGCGCGGAATATACTGTGCCGCGCGCGCTCTCAGATGATATACGTACTCTTGTAAGAATTTTCTCTGGGCTCGCTCAGGGAATATGCCTGCACTTAAAACGTGTTCAATGCAATCGCGAATCTCTCCTCTTCGCTTAAAGAATATGGAGGAACAAACCTGCAGAAATTTAAAATGAATAAAAGAATAGAAATGAATAAATAAACAAATAAATATGCCAATAAATTTAAAAATAAATAAATGACTATTTATACTTTTATTTCCACATTTTTGTACAATTATATTTTTTCCAATTTTTTTTTACATTTATTTATGCATTTGTTTATTTTCAATTTTATTTATTTTCACATTTATGTATATATGTATTTATGTCTACATTTATTTATTTGTACATTTGTTTATTTATACATTTATGCATTTATTTATTTATTTTATACATTTATTGCTCTGCATGCTAATGAGGGGGTCTTTTACCTAAGACATAGCAATCGATCTCAGAGTGGCAGTGCTGAAGCATTGAGGCCACAGTGACACCTTGTGGTGTGACCAAATACGCAAGAGGTTTGTGGACGTGACTTTTCAGGTCACAAAGGAAATAAATGACAGAGATGGGCAACATGGCCGAAATCTTATAACACGGTTTATGTCCTTTAATATGCCCTAACTGTATAGCTACCCAGTGGGCATATGATGTCAATTTAACATCAATATGACATCAAACATTATGTCAAAATGACGTCACGAAATAGGTCAAAAATTAAAGTCATATTGACGTCAAAGTGTCGATGTGAAGAGTTTGACCTCTGCTGATGTGATTAATTTAGTGATGATTGGCCAATATTGAAGACACCTGATGTTAACAAGCAGAATCACAGCGTCACACGTCACACATCTGCAGTGCGAAGATGGATTTTGTTGAAACTGGTTTTACTGGTGACAGCCCTATAGTAGTGCATTATTAACTGAATTAATCAGTTAAACTTAAGAACTTATAGGCTACATGATGATGCATATAGCCTATAATATATGGAGGACCGAACCTGCAGAAATTAAAAATGAATAAATAAATGAATAAATAAACAAATACATATGTGAATAAATGTAAAAATAAATAAATGACTATACTTTTATTTCCTTATTTATGTATAATTATAAGAGTAGGCCTATGTATGGTAACCCTATAGCTACATACAGTTAGGGCATATTAAAGGACATATACCGTGTTATAAGATTTTGGCCATATTGCCCATCATTTATTTCCTGCATGACCTGAAAAGTCACGTCCACAAACCTCTTCCGTATTGTTTGGTAACACCACACGGTGTCACTGTGGCCTCAATGCTTCAGCACTGCCACTCTGAGATCGATTGCTATGTCTTAGGTAAAACACGCCCCCCCGTAATTATACATAAATAAGATATGTATATAAATAGTCATTTATTTATTTATTTAGACATTTATTCGCATATTTATTTGTTTATTTACTAATTTATTCATTTTTAATTTCTGCAGGTTTGTTCCTCCATATTCTTTAAGCGAAGAGGAGAGATTCGCGATTGCACTGAACACGTTTTAAGTGCAGGCATATTCCCTGAGCGAGCCCAGAGAAAATTCTTACAAGAGCAAGTATATCTGAGAGCGCGCGCGGAGAAGAGACATTAGCGCTCGGCACAGTATATTCCGCGCGCGAGGAGAGAGATTCCGCTCACGCATTATATTAATGTACTTTCGCGCTACAATAATGCGCTCTCGACATTTGACAGGAAAATAACGCCATTTGTATCCGCGCCACTGATCGCAGCGACAACGAGCACTTTGATCACTTAATTTAAAAAAACACACATTTCAGCACTAGATCGTCTCTTATTTAACAAACGAATGAAATGAATGCTCTGCTGGTTAGCTGAAGATGTTTTATTTATTGGAACATTCGTGCCGCGAGATGTTTTACAGGGGGCGGCAGTGCGGTGTCGTAGACATGCAAATAATATCTCATGTCTTTATTCATGATTTGTGAATTTGTGTAACGGGTTAGCCTACTCCAGTCCGAAATCAATGTTTTTTTTCTTCTGGGTATAGCTCCAAAAGTCGGCCACTAGAAGTCTGACCCAGTGTCATCGTGCATGCTAGATTTGTGATTTTTTTTTTTTTTGAAGCAAAGCTCTCTACGACACCGCACTGCGGGACCACAGCGAAACGAAATCTGAATATCAAACAGCAAACTAACTTTATATGGATCCGAAACCCCTTCGTTTTCGTATTCGGTCTCGTTATTACCGTTTACGTCGGAACTGGTTCCCTATTGGCACCGCGTCTCGGTACCCAACCCTACATATAACACATTCATACAAATTACATAAACACATTCATAGAGAGATCAAATCTTCCACGCCATAAATCTATAAACAATCTATAAAAAGACATCAGGAGCGAAATAAACATTAAATCCTTTATGTCGTAGGCCTAGGCAACATATTAGTAGAAATTCCGCCATTACTAAACTCGTGACATTCAGCAAGAGAGCTCTGTGATGATCTATTATCAAGATAAACATGACCACACCCGGGCCACGTTCGCGAGCATGTTCATACTCCCACCACATGAAATGAACACTTTACTTATGTAAATGATGCCCAACTCACCCGAATTCACCATCCTGATGTCCTTCTTTCAGACGAAATCATAATTAAAGGTTGAAGATGTTCAAGGATATTCTCCTCTTACCGTGCCTCTCAGGCTGTGTTCCTTCTTCCTGTTCACCTGCTTGTGCGTGCATGGCCACTCCCTATCCGCGCGCTCACCTGATCCTGGCCGCCCTGCAGGTGTCGCTGTAACCTACATGGAGTTTATAGCGTCTCCAAGGCGAGCGCTGGTGATGTCATTAGATTGTTGACTTAAAAAAAAAAAAAAGAATGTTTCACTCTTTCAAACACACTTTTTACGTGTTGTTTGCTGTTAATTTAGCCTATATTAAACAGAATTTGCCATATATAAAATATATAGGCCTATGTAATAATCTTGGCGGGTTTGCCGGATATAAACTTTTTTTAAAACAATGAAAATAAGGTTTATTTTAAATGTATGACTGACAAAATTGGTATTTACTTATTAAAAAATAAAATAAACAAAAGATATAATGAATCTGATAGAAAAAAAGAGAAGCCCAATCAGTAGTCAGCATTGATGAGTTGATGAGGTAATCCTGAACACCTGGACTTGATAAACTGACTCTCATTAATGCATTAACCTGCACATTGTAACCTCCTCTCAGTTTCAATTTAAAGGAAGGCAGGACAAGGAAGACAAGTAAAGTGGCTCTGTATATTGCTCTGTACTGCTTCTCTCTCAGATCAAAACTAAAGGATTGGGATGGCGGCGTTTTTTGTCGTCTTCTGTTGCGCTGTAGCGTGTCTAGCGCTGCCAGTTACATCTAACTGGAATGATTTTAATGGCCGCATTTCAGCGTACTCCCCGGGAGTGGTAAATGATGTCTGGCATGTTTCTGACTTTCCTGGCATTGCTGAAGATGGACCTTTCTTGAATGGAATTCCTCAGCCTCACACTTTTGATGGGTTTGCATCTGGTTTCCCAATGCCATATGATATACTGGGTCTACTGGAGAGAAGACACAGGTTTTCATTAAGGATCATGAACTGTATGTTATAAAAATGCTCTTGATCCTATTAGGTGTACTTAGTGTCTTTCTCTTACTGTCTAATATTTGTTTTGCTTTAGCATCTTGGAGTGATCCAGCAGACACTAACGTGTTCCATAAAGGAGAGCAGTTGTATCTACAGGTGTCTGCCTCGCCTGCCCCTGGTCAACAGCTTTACGTCCAGTCCTGCCATGCTTCCTCCTCTCCAAACCCTGCTGAGAAACCCGAAGTCGCCCTTATCATTAACAAAGGGTAGATCCACTCAATGAATGCTGTTTTTTTTCTCTTCACTTACTCCCTGAAATAATTTTGCTTTCATTTTTGTTACAGGTGTGTTGCCTCCAAAGAGTCTTTGGTGAAATTTGTGTTGCGACGTAGTGATGTAGTCAATTTGGTGGTTCGTACGTCCAGTTTAAAGTCTTCTGAAGTGAGTGTTCATTCCCAGTTTGGATTATTACAATCCTACAAACTGACAATAGCTTGATCTGTAATACTCTCCTGTGTGCTTTAGATTTATCTTCACTGCAGAGTCTATCTTTCTGATGTGGGTCTGACCTCTGTCACCAAATTCTGCAATTACAACAAGCTCAAATCAAGGTAAGTTTGAGTCTGTTCTTGCTCTTATTTGGTCTTTGTCCTTTTGTCCTAATAGGCTTTTTGAACTTTAATAAAAAACTCTTGTTTTCAGATGGGTTGACCTGGGTGGCCAAACCTCTGTATGTGATTGTTGTGGGAAAAGGTGCAGAAGCTTGGAGCATGCAAAACTTCCTGGTTAGTATATAGTGACATGAGCTGGAACTCAAATGAACAAAGTATGTTCAGGCTCAAGATTAAGGATAGCTTGCTGAGAGTCTCAGGCTAGTTAACCATACTATTGCTTGCCATTTTGTTGAAACGTTACATTTCGTTGATCTCAGTAAAAATGCATTGTGAAGGGAAGAACTTAAACATTTCTTTGATGCTTTACAAATGCATTCGCTAAAATGAACTGTCAATTAGTGTTTTATTTACAGCATTTATTAATTTTTTGGTTTATAAAATGGCTGATGCATTAAAAACTGGTTCATGTGACCAAAGAACCTTATTTTAAAGCGTTCCCATGATTTCTAGCAAATGCAAAAAAGTAACTGCTCATTCACCAAGAATTAGAGCTGCTGGACCAACTGAAGTCATCAAAATACTTTCTGAGCCCTGTTTGTTTTGCTTTGAAATGAACATCCACTGTGTTTTACAGATTCTTTAGACCTGAGTGCAGTATTAAGCACCGGCCCCCTGATTATTAAGGATCAGCCATCCTCACCGCAGGTCACTTCACTGTCAGACTACAGTGCTACAAAGTCCAGCCCTACAGCCAGAAACTTGTCTGATAAAAGATTGATCATGGCAGGTGCCTCTTTCTCTGGGAGCTCAACGCAAAACATTGGCAATGTCTCCCCCTGGCCTATTCAGCCTGGCTTTGGAGGCGGTTTGGTTATAATCAGCCAGGGACAGGGAGGGGATTTATCAATGTGGCTACCAGACATCATCGAGCTTGAGTTGCCACCAGTTGTGCAAGTGGGTATTGATTATCCAGAAAACCATGCTGTTGATGTAACCCTTCAAAGTGACGAACCCTTTAGAAAGCTGAAACCAGATGAAAGCACTGTTGAGATGAGTCAGACGGTTTCTGTGGAAGAAGGAAAAGTTAAAGTAGAAGCTGTGGATTTGGATGATGTTGCAGTGGACCGATTGGGCATGTGGCATCTTAAAGATGTTGCCCACTTGCATAAGATTCAGGAAAAACCTGTTGTGACTGAAGTACATTATCTGCAGCCTCCACTGAATCTTGAATCTGAATTTGACTCTTCTTCTAATGACAAATCATTGGTCAACCCTACACCAGATAAACTCTCTGAGAGTGCTGCGGATAAGGGTGAAGTTGTCTTCAGACAGGCTGAGATGGTCTTTAAAAGCTCTAAAGGAGACACATTTTTGGAGCCAGTTCTCTACTCTAAACTAAGTCTGAAACAAGCTGCTGATGGATCCAGTTCTCTCAATTATGAAGAACAGAAAAGGCCCAGCATGAGAAAACGGGACAAGACTCTGCAATTAGAGCGGGACGGTGAGAAAAGACAAAAGGATGAGCGGGAGGAGGACTCCTCTGAAATTAAAGGTCTAGTTTCATCCCTATTAGATCAACTGAGGTCAATGGACTGGTGATTTATCATTATTTATTAAAGATTCGTCAGTGACCGGTGTTTTGCCTTTGTGTGAAATGATTCCAATGTATTTACTGAAATTTCAACCAAAATAAAGCTTTTTTTTCTCAATTTTTCCTTTGTCGTTTAACTACCTGGATTTCAGGGCACCTTTAGGGTTTTGTTACATTTGGTAGGTAGAGTAATTTCAAATTGTTTCTCATATGGGTGTCTGGTAATGTTGAGCCTTTTTATATATTGAAATGCAGCTTTTCACATTGCTCTTCAGCTGTTCAGCAAACATAGGGTTAGTGCTTCAAAGGGTTAATATTTATACTTTTGACATACTGGTCATAAAGAACAAATTCTGTTCTAGAATCTAGATTTCCCTCTCAAGCTCATAGACCAACATCAGTACTTTTTATGAGTCAACTTCTCAGTAGTTTCCCAAGCTTAATTGCTTGTGCAAAACAGCCATGCTGTAGTCTACTTTAATTTTAACCTGAAGTACTTTTCCTATAGTCAATGTATCTACTATTGACAAAACAATGACCTGTAAATTACCTGGATGTTCTTAAATGTACTAGTTACTTGTTTTGCTTTTTTGCACTTGTTCTTGTACTAATGTAAAAAAAACTTTAAGTTATTAAACTCGGGTTTGAATCTTGTGTAATGTGTTTTTTTTTAAAGCTGCTAATTTCATTTTGAGTTAAAGTAATGTAAAAACATATTTTGACTTAATCACATTCTTTACAGGAAATAAACACTGATAAACGTAGTAGTTGGTCTACCTGTAAACTTGTTTTTCTTTTTCTGATTTGCAAATATGGAGAACTTTAGCATAATATAACAGGTCAGAGAATTATGCCATTTATGTAGGGGTTAATTATTTTATTCATAAGTCTTTGATTCAATGAATGTTTGTCAGTATTTTGAGGATGACCCATTTTCATGTAAAAGAAACCTTGTGCTTGTAAACTGCTGCACCCAGATGTCGCTGTTGGATGTTCCTTGTTGAATGTACTGTCATGTTACACCGCATGCTCGGTGCGCGTGTTTTTTTCTGTTATCCAGAGTGCGACCCTGGCTGCGATTTCCTCCGCTCGAGCTATAAAGTGCCCGTGCGTTTCCCACGCACCCTCTTTCCCCGGCCACCACACCGTGAGTGTATAACTCACGGTTCTCCAGTCCCTTTTAAAATATAAAAAAAAATAAACATAAAAAATACAAAATACCGAAAACCTCAAAAAAGAACAACTTTAAAACAACTTTTTTTTTTTTAAAAGGGCAAACTTTTTTGTTTTTTTAAAAGACAAGGTCTCCAACAACCCAGACGATCTCTGTAGCCAGTTCCTCGCGACCGGACTCCATATGCTGTAGCTGTCAGTGATACCGACATCGTTTATATGGAGAGTAGCGTAAAAGTTTAATAGACTAATCTGTCCCTCTGGTTCTAGGACACTCTTTACGCACTGTCATTTCAGCACTAGACAAAACACACGAACTCAAAGGCTTGAACGACACCGAGACATGAACGCAGCGACCGCGGGGAGTTATCCGATGGCTTCTCTCTATGTGGGCGACCTGCACCCTGATATCACGGAGGCTATGCTGTATGAGAAATTCAGTCCGGCCGGCCCGGTGCTGTCCATCCGCGTGTGTCGGGATATGATCACGCGCCGGTCGCTTGGCTATGCCTATGTCAACTTCCAGCAGCCTGCGGACGGTAAGACATGAACGACGGCCCCCTGTCGTCCTGGGTGAATTTAAACGTGATGCACAGAGCTGTCAGAGTAACGGGCATAATGTGACATGCTTCGTGCGTAAATGTAGGAACACTGGAGGTGATATGTAGCGTGTGTGCGCTCGAGCTGTCTCGATCTCCTGTGTGCTGCTGTCACATGTATATCTGAGATACCCACAGCACGCTGTTCTTACCTGCTATAACCATCTTTAACAATTTAAATAGATCGCTTTATTCTCCTAATATGGCCTATTGTTTGAAAGTCAGGATTTAGTGACTGCACTGTCTCACCGCATTAGCCTATGTCCAGCCATTATGGCAAGCTGCTTTAACATTTTCCTTTAAACGAACTAGTATGCTATCTTTTTATTATTATTAACTAAGTAATTAGCTCTAGATTTAGTTTGATTTCTGTTTCCAAAAATGGTCTTGAATCCATTCAATCTGTCACTCATTCAGATATAAAGTGTTCATACTAGTCAGTAGTAGTCACCATAAAGTGACAAGAATCTATTTCATTGTTATTATTAGTAATAGTTTTGCCCTTGAAATCTATGGGGATCAGTGGTTCAGAAATCAACTAATTACTTCTGACAAGTAGCAAATATATTCCAGTTGTTGCTGATACATAGCCTATTCAAGTTTAACTGTCCATAAGATACTAGTACTTTTTTCTTAGTTACTAGTAACTATACCAATGGTTACAACTATCTATTCCAATTTTATGTTACTAGTATTATTTAGTAATTTTTCTCTCTAGTAGCCCAGTATTTAAAAGAGTAAAAGCAAAATACTGGCAAGTATTTCTCAGTTATAATATTTATAGACTAATATAATTTTAAGACTAATAGTGCTAGTATTTTATGTAAAAATTAAAAAATAAAGTACTCGCAATTATTTCTTAGTTACTATTATCCCAATATACAATAGTTATGACTATATTTTCTGTAGCTCAATCAAGAGAGCATGGCGCTAGCAATGCCAAGGTCATAGGTTTGATTCCCAGGGAATGCATGAACCAATGTATATCTTCAATGTGATGTAAGTCGCTTTGGATAAAAGCATCTGCCAAAGGTAATCTATTCCAGTTTTATTCATCATTCATCAGTAGCCTATAGTAACATAAAATAGATGTTCAGATGTTGCTGAAATTAACCAGTATCCATAGAAGATTTTGTTACCATAATCACACTTGGTTTGCGCACTCTGCGATTTGTAAGGCACTCACATTATGCATTGTGAAAACCACCAAATAAACCAAACAAATAAACTCAATTGTTTTTAAAGGAGCAAATATTAAATGGAGCTACAGGCTGTCACATTTCCCTTGTCCTGATTTAATATCATCACTTAGATATAAGTACGTGATACAAAGTTTAAATATGCAGCATGGCATGTATGAATAATTTACGCCGAGCACCCTGTGGAGGACTGATATTTTGTTCCGTTAAGCTTGCAGTCTTGTCCTTTCCTGGAAAACAACAACTTCCAGAGAAAAACATTCTGTTCAAATTCTTCCTAAAAAAATAATGGCAAGATTGTGAAAATTTTAATGGAAAAGCTCAAGACTCAATCAGGCTTAATTATAGCCTATAATCGGAATAAAGAACTAGAATAGAATTGAATTTACTGGTTGACCCACATAGTCAAAATGGCCTAAATCTACCATAAACCTTGATATGAGACATTCTACACAGAAGCAAACCTGAAAATAAGGATTGCCTCCATTTTTTAGTTCTCTGACAAACACTAGGTGAACGGTGCTAGCGTGTGTGTGTCTGTGTGTGTGTGTCTGTGTGTGTATGTGTGTTAGCCCACATTTTGCAACCTGGCATGACCTATTTGTGCTATTTAAAGTGTCAGGAGGGGATAATACCATTGTGGAGCACCTTCAGCTTTATTTCAGAATCTAATGATTCAAAGAAGACTTGAATTAGTGTTAACTGGCCATTTTTGTTCATTTTTGTCCTGTCCTTCCTACATTTCAACTAGCCTGCACAGTTTTACAACTTTTAAGTAACATACTAAATATGGTTTTTTTTTTCATTCTTTTCTGAGTTAATAGTCTTCAGGGTAAAACATTTGTTTGTTCAATCAGCTCAAATGATGCAATACATAATGAATGAATGTTAACGTTCAAAAGTTTGTGGTCGGTATGTTTTTTGTTTTATTTAGGTTTTTGAAAGAAGTCTCTTTGTAGTCCAAGGCAGCATTTATTTGATCAAAAATTCAGTAAAAACACTAATACTGTGAAATATTATTACAATAAATTACAAAAAAATCTATATTGTATTTTATTATATTTTAAAATGTAATTTATTTAACAGATTGGTAGTTTGCATGGATCTGAAATATCTGTCTTCTGTGCTATTAAATGCTCCATTCTGTCCTCTTCTTTCACAGCAGAAAGGTTAAAAGGTCAGAGTTGAACTCACTCACCTCCATTTAGAAACTCAGAATGGCAACTTATAGTAAACATGTTTACATATAAGAGACAAAAAACGGTTTGTGATCACTGCAGGATGCACATATAGAATTCAGGACTTGAGATTGTATTGCGCATGTTTTTGCACAGTGTTTCAGTGCAATAGTACATTGCAACATGCAAATGCTTGGCAAATGTGCCCAAGCACATGGTTCGGTTTTCAGCATGTAACAGCTGCATTTGTAAACAGTTGCCGGCACTGGTAAGCTTCAGCCACACACATTCCAGTGTCTCAGCCCCATCATTGGACACAGAGCCTTGAACACATGCTGCCTGCCAGCACATTGCTCAAAGGACCCAAAACTGCTAAATATAGAGCCAGTGAGGGCTGCCTTCACTGTGCCTGTCTTTTCTTCAAATTTATGGGACAGCCACAACGTGTTTCTGCTTATTCTGTTTTATACAACGATGAAACCTTACTACTATTACTTTGACAACAATATGCTGTAAATTCATGTGCACCCCAACTAATAATTCTAAATCCTCCAACCAGAAATCACTACATTGGTTTGTACATTTGTGTGTCCTGTCCTGTGTTGGCTGAAAGTTCTCTCTCTCTCTCTCTCTCTCTCTCTCTCTCTCTCTCTCTCTCTCTCTCTCTCTCTCTCTCTCTCTCTCTCTCTCTCTCTCTCTCTCTGGATGATCCTACCAGCCCTGAGCTCCATGTTCAATACAATTACACCACAAACTGCTGAGACCAGCAGACACAAGGCTGCTCCATTTTGTTCACCAGACATTTTTAGTGCTTAGTGTGTGTGTATGTCAGGGGGAGGGCTATGAGGAACAGAAACAGATCATAATGCATTTCATTAGGTAACAGGTCCCTCACAGTTTCTTATGCCATCAATTTGATTAGAAACTGACCAACCTTAAACCTGACATTCACTTTTGTCTATGAATGTTAAAGATCGGTAAAAATGTTGGTTATAAATATGGTGGATGAGTGGAAAAACTATTCACATGATTTAAACAGATAAATATATATACCTGTAATTGTGCAGTCCACCAATAATAAAATACTGTACATTTAGCTTAAAGTCCCCATGTAATCAATAATTGTATCCCTTAAAACTCATCTTTGATCACCAAAATTACATATGTAAACGTTTTTTTCCTGTGACATTTTATTTATGCCTTAAAATAGCTTGAATGTAACTCTATACCCTTGCTTCATTAGTATATAAGGAGCCATGAATATGCAAATTAGCCCTGCCTCCACTCAATCACTCACACCAGCACAGAGATCCACTTGGTCAACTTTACTGTAGTAAACACTGCACAATGTTAAGTTGAAATACTGGTTCAATTCATCCATATATGTTTGAGCCAGAAACCGATTCAGAAGAAGAAATGGAAGAGTGAATTATACAGGCTCGTATACAAGTCGATGTATCTGCCTTCTAAAAATCAGTATCCTTAGAAACATTTTGTACAACTTAGAACGTCAGTGGAGAAAGGCATATAGTTCATCATTACATTGTAATATACATCACATAATTCACTCGCTATAATGCTAAATGTACCCAATTTTTCATATCAACGGAAAGGTATACTGGGATAACCTGGCTTCTCTCGACACTCATGTTTCGCAGTCATAGTTAATGATATGCTAAAGCTCTCCGGCACGTTGACGTGATTGGTTACAAGGTGGTTTGTAACTTAAGAAACACTGGCAATTTCAAATCATGTTTCAAACCATAATTTTTTCACTGCAGTTTTAAGGTGAAAATACTCAACAATGGTGTTGACTTTGCACATCGTTTGTCTTAAAACATATTAAAAACACCATAGACATATAAACAACATTAAAAACTTGAGTTTTAGTAACCTATTTGAGTCGATGTGATAAAATAAGGAAATTCTTATACTAAAAATGAACAGATCTTATCATCCTAAAATACCTGGGCAGTAGCACCTCAACAGTCCTGTAATTATTAGATTACAGTTTCATGAGTCTCTCTATGAATTGCTAGCATTAGCAAAGTCTCAGCTAACAAGCTTCAAGCTATTTTGAAGTGGTTAATATGTTTGAGTATCTCAACATGTACCAATTCAGAGACTTATGCTGATTAAGACGTGTCTTAATCCTCTAGTAATTGTTATTAATATTAAATGCTAAGGTAGAGACCAGAGATGTCTTATGTCTCATGTTTTTTTTTGGTTTCAGCGGAGAGAGCTTTAGACACAATGAACTTCGATGTGGTCAAAGGAAAGCCAATCAGAATCATGTGGTCACAAAGAGATCCATCTCTTAGGAAATCCGGGGTTGGAAACGTCTTCATCAAAAATCTGGACAAGTCCATTGACAACAAGGCCCTGTATGATACCTTCTCTGCTTTCGGAAACATCCTATCCTGCAAGGTGTGGAGTGACTTTTATATTTTTCAAAGCTGGAAAATTTAATTGATACATTAATGGTACAACTTTTGGCCCTCTTATAAACAAAATTGCATGCATGGAAGAACATTGTTTTGGTTGTGCTTCGGCTCTGCGTGACTGTGGATATAAAACATTCACTACTAGGCTTAAGAGATATAGCCAGTTTAGATGGAAAGGATCTTAAGCTGACTAGCTGAAGACGTTACTGTAGCTATACCCATTGAGAAGCTGTGTAGATCAGCTGTATAAGAAAAGACTCATTGTAATCTGATTCTTGAGGTTGTCCCATCTGTTTAACAGGTGGTGTGCGACGAGAACGGATCTAAGGGCTATGCCTTTGTGCATTTTGAAACTCAGGACGCAGCCGACCGTGCCATCGAGAAGATGAATGGCATGCTGCTGAACGACCGCAAGGTGTGAGTGTCTGAGCATGAGTCATGTGACAGGAAGGATGGTCATTGGTTTGTAGATTGACCAGGACGATATGTAGTTGTCAATTAGATGTTCCAGAGAGGAACTCTGAGTGAAAGTTTGTTGACCAATCAGAGTCAAAGGATCAGAATCATTTACTTAACTTCATGTTGATCCAAAACTGAGTGACTTTCTTATTTCTGTGGAACACAAAATAAGATATTTTGAAAAACTTTTTTTTTTGCCCATACAGTGTAATTTAGTATTTAAATTTAAAGTCATATTTGCCCCTGCTGCAGCTGTTTCTTGTCTGTGGTTGGTCTGCAGCTGTCGGTCTGAGATTGTACTGGATTTCTGTATCAGTCACATTTCTGTCTCCATTGTTATTTGTAGGTTTGTGGGCCGTTTCAAGTCCAGGAAGGAGAGGGAAGCAGAGATGGGCGCCAAAGCCAAAGAGTTCACCAATGTTTACATCAAGAACTTCGGCGACGACATGGATGATGAGAGACTGAAGGAGCTCTTTGATAAATATGGTGAGTTTGAGCGTATAAAGGAGCTGTGGTAGTAGCCTTGTGGTCTAGAATTTTTCTCTGAAGATTTTGTTTCTACCTGCAGGTAAAACACTGAGTGTGAAGGTCATGACTGACCCCACAGGGAAATCTCGCGGATTTGGGTTTGTTAGCTACGAGATGCATGAGGATGCTAACAAGGTACAGTGAATTTGTATTATGATTTGCTGATAATGCCAATCAGCTGAAGCTAAAACATGTTTAAAATCAGCATTAGTGTGAATGACTGTATTGATACACTGACATTGTCATTGAACTGGGAGATTGGCTAGATGGATGGATGGACTGACAGTTAAGCAGATGAACAGAAAGGTGATTGATTGTGATGGTATATCTGTTTCAGGCTGTGGAAGAGATGAACGGTACAGAGCTGAATGGCAAGACAGTGTTTGTTGGCCGAGCACAGAAAAAGATGGAGAGACAAGCGGAACTCAAGAGGAAGTTTGAACAGCTCAAACAGGAAAGAATCAGCAGATATCAGGTAAATGAATTGCTGTGTTTTGTCTTTGTATGTGCGCTTGTGTGGTTTGTAAAGAAAAAACTATTCATTTTGATCAAACAATTTAGATATATATGTGTTTACAGGGTGTAAACTTGTATATAAAGAATCTTGATGACACCATTGATGATGAGAAACTTCGTAAAGAGTTCTCTCCTTTTGGCTCCATTACCAGTACCAAGGTGGGTCAAAAGTCTATTTCTTAGAGCTGTACCGGTCAACCGGCTAGGGACTGGAATCGGACGTTTTTCCGCATGATCCGTTTTGTTGTCATCAGCACAGGCAATAACGTTAACTGTCAACAGTATATTGGATCCGTGCAGTAGCTCTTAAAGTGACAGCAGCCTAATAAACCTGCTGCTGTCTGTCAATTTAATCAAAGAACAAAAGACAAAGAGAATCACTAATCATCTAATGTTATTTTACATTTGATTACTAATTTCTGTAGTATTTAATATCTGAATATACTGTATAGCCACCTGAAAAACATAAAACTTTATTTCATATTTCTCTTTATTCTATTGCATTTATTTGTTCTTATTCTATTAGTATTTTTACTATGAAAAAATTTGTTAGCATTGAAGAAAAGTAGATTTTTGTTTGTATATGCTGTCAATTATAGTTCTTTGAAAGAAAATCGGAATCTGCAAAAATCAGTATCGGCAGGTCACACTTCGGAATCGGAATCGGCCAAGAAAATTGCAATCGGTAAATCTCTACTATTTCTACGGTGCATCTCTACTTTTTTTTACTATTGGTTGAATTCCAAACAACATTTTTGCACTGAAGGGCACAGTGGGAAGGGGATGGTATTTCAAGGGATGTTCCAAATGAAAGTGAGAAACTGAAACCCTTTATGAAGACCCTTCTTCAAGTCTGTTAGCGAAGGGTACATGTGTCACTTTAAGGAATAATTTTGTGAATCCTAAAGTCTTTTTTTTTTGCGGTTTATGATTGCATACATCTAGGTGGCACATTTTCGTGATTTATTTTAAAAATTGATGTAATTTATATGATATGTTAACAGGGATTTCCACACATTTAAACCCTACAAGAAATAATCCTTACACATTTATATTTTTGTTTGTCATATTTGTTTATTTTTAGAAGGTACCACATAAACAGATGGTACAAAAGTTTATATACGTTTGAGTTAAAGACAAAGACTACATTTGGTCCAGTTATGCAGTATTCTTTTTTTTATCTAATTATGTTTGTTAAATTTTAAATATAAAACAAATATAACAAGAAACCACCAAACAAAAGAAACACACATATAGCTCCGATTTGTGTATTAGACAGGAATAATAATAAAATACTTTTTTTTTATTCCAAAAAGACGGAGAAGAGGACAAAAAAATATGTCCAGAGATTTACAACATTCCTTCTAATATAATAGGACGAAGATGAATTCCAATTAGTCCAGCTATGAGGTCCAGACCTTATAAAACTGGCCTGTTTTTTTTATGTAAGACGCTCCAGTGGAATCAACTAATAGAAATAATCTTATGCCAACATTTAAATGACAGAGATTTATCACTGATTCAATTTAGTAAATATTTTTTTCTGGCAGCAAAGGATAGAATATTATAAAATGTTTCTACTAGAAGATGTAGCAATGTGTCCATAGTTATACCCAGCACCAGTAGGACTGGGTCAAAATCCAACTGAAATCATTGAATTTTTCCATTTCACCCAGCAACTAATACCTTTGCAGTCTATTATGACTGGAAACAATGTGTTAAAGTACCTAAAATTTTAGACACTTAGGCGCTAGCGAGGGGTTGAATTATGCAGTATTCTGCATTATGATATTTATATTTTTGGTTTAAACTGTTCTCTGATGGAGGTGAGATCTTATACAATGTACATCTTGCTGTAGGTGATGTTGGAGGACGGCAGGTCCAAAGGTTTTGGGTTTGTGTGTTTCTCCTCACCTGAGGAGGCCACAAAGGCCGTGACAGAGATGAATGGACGTATTGTGGGATCCAAACCACTGTACGTGGCCCTGGCCCAACGTAAAGAAGAACGCAAAGCTCATCTGACCAACCAGTACATGCAGCGCATTGCTGGCATGAGAGCCATGCCCGCCAACGCCATCATCAACCAGTTCCAACCTGCCGGTGGTTACTTCATGCCAGCTGTGCCTCAGGTGGGTGAGCTACAAAAGTCTGAGAAAACAATAAAATATGGGATTTAAATTCCATTTAAACCTGGAAAAATAAAATGGTTTAGAAAATACAGAAAAATAAAGTTTTAAGATAGATTTGTATTTATTTTTTTTCCACATTTTCATTATTTGTACACAACCTCACTGTATATTATGGTATGCTAATTTCCGTCAAATAAGAAAAAAAAATTAAGACTTCTGTGTCAAAATTATAATTTACAAAACCTTGATTTTTTTTGTAAATAAAAAATTATGAAATAAAAAGTGAAAATTATGACAAGAAAAGTAATAAATATGACAAAAATAAATTTTACCTCATAAGTTTATCTCATAATTATGTATTTTTTGTCATAATTTTCACTTTTTATGTCATAACTATGAGTTAGCATATCAAAATTTTGAATTTTATTTCATAATTTCAACATATAGGTTATAATTATGATTCACCAAAACACATTCTTTTCTTATGTTATGTGTCCGAAATTGACTTATTATTTATATAATATAGTATATACTCCATAGTTTAAAGTACATATACAGATAATAAATTAATATATTTACAAGGGCTCTAAAGTAGTAAAATGTTCCATTAAAGGATTAATAATCTCTCTGATTCATTATATATATATTTTTCAAATGCATCAAATGAATTCTATCATGCTTCACAGGCCCAGAACAGAACAACATACTACGCACCAAACCAGCTGACCCAGATTCGTCCGAACCCTCGCTGGCAGCAGCAAGGTGGCAGAGGTCAGGGTGGCTTCCAGGGCATGCCCGGCTCCTTGCGCCAGCCAGGGCCCCGTGCCAACATTCGCCACCTGGCACCCAATGCATCTGGTCAAGGCCCACGCGGGATCCCCACAGGTGCACAGAGAGTGGGTGAGAAAACCCACCCACTAATGATGTGATGTCCTATTATGACTAACTTTGACCTGTTTTACAGACCCAGAGGCCTGAAAAGTTTCTCTGTATCATCTCAGATTCAGTTTTTAAGAGTTGTCTAGTTGGTTGAAGGTGTCAGAGATTATAATTCAGGTTTTAGTTTATTTGAATGTTTTATAATAATAATAATAATAATAAATAATGTATAATATATCTATTGGTTTTAGTTCATATTGAACCGATCATTATGTAATTCCCTTGAACAACACCACAAACTACACATTTAATGATTACAAGTGTGCTTGGTGTTCATTCTGTCCTGATCATAGCTTTAAAACCCGTTTCCTCTTCCCACTTGCCCTCTTCCTATTTCCCACTATAGGCACTGGCCAACCAATGGGTCCTCGCCCTGCCATGGGGGTGACGACCCCACGTGCCATGCCCCCATACAAGTATGCCACCGCCATACGAAACACTCAGCCTCAGGTAGTGCAGCCCATTACACTGCAACAGGTAATATATGCTGAAAGATGTAAATAAAAACTACACCTTAGACTCCAAATATTCACAAATACAAAGCTAATTCTAGCTTATTTAGTAATAAAATAGCTTCGCTACTGATTCGCTAAATTATATTTCTCAGCAAGGAGGGGGTTACATCGCTATTTTGAAGTAATTAAACTCACAGCTTCGTTGTTAATAGAGATGCTGAACAGACGCAGGTACGAATCTCTCTCTCTCTCTCTCTCTCTCTCCATAATTAATTTAAATGAATGCTACAGTTCATTCATTCAAATAAATGTAATCTTAACTACTTTATCTCTGTGTCTGATTCAAAGCAGGCAGAATGCTAATACAGAATACAGATCTAACGAGCCGTAACTGACAAAGATAACTGTAATTTTTACCCTTCCGGTCAAATATTGTGCTGCAAAACACCAATAACAGCTTTAAGTTGACAGTGCTGGCAAATGAGCATGATATAAGCGGGATAATCCACTCTTCGCATCGGGCGGTTCTTTGCCTCCACGTCGTGCATTAAAATCGTTGAGTGCACAGCTAGCCATGGATTATCCCTTACACACCGGTATTTAGCAGTATCAGTTGGTAACTTGGTATTGGATATATATCTGATCTATCTATAATATATATACTGTATGTCTGTCAAAATTTAATTGTGCTAATTTTTTTCATTAAGATTATCTTTGCCATCATCCACTTAAAGTTATTAATCTTTAAAAACACTGTTAAATGTAATATTTAGCAAATCTCAAAATTATTATTTTTTTCATAATGTACATTATAAGGTAATGCCTAATTCATTTAAAATTGTTGCATTTTAAATGATTGATTTTATTTTTAATTTGTTTATACAGAATTGTATGAATTGTGTAAATTATTATTGGCTTCGACAAACACAATGGTTTATTGTCTTGGTCAGGCACAGCCAGCCGTTCATGTGCAGGGTCAGGAGCCTCTCACTGCCTCCATGTTAGCTGCCGCCCCTCCTCAGGAACAGAAACAGATGCTTGGTGAGATAAGGAGGCTGTAAGCACGTTCAGCCTTTCTAAACATATCTTTACACTCTCAAGGATGTTTTTGGGCATGCCTAATGAGTATTAATTACTTATTTTACTCTTCCCTGTAACCATCTCAAACTGCTTATTGTCTGTCTTGCGTCTACCTGTTCTGTTTTCCCCTTTAGGTGAGCGATTGTTCCCTCTCATCCAGGCCATGCACCCCAGTCTAGCCGGGAAGATCACAGGAATGCTGCTTGAGATCGACAACTCTGAGCTGCTCCACATGCTGGAGTCCCACGAGTCTCTGCGCTCCAAGGTGACAGTGGTTAACTATGATAAAAGCCTCCAGCAACCGACACTAGCTCTGCTGTTATGAGCAATAATAGGAAAAGTCATAAGCTTTTGACAATGCAAAGCATAGTGACTGAACCAGAGACATAATATGCATTAATTTATTAAGATGCACAGGTCCTTCTCAAAAAATTAGCATATTGTGATAAAGTTCATTATTTTCCATGATGTAATGATAAAAATTCAACTTTCATATATTTTAGATTCATTGCACACCAACTGAAATATTTCAGGTGTTTTATTGTTTTAATACTGATAATTTTGACAAACAGCTCATGAAAACCCAAAATTCCTATCTCAAAAATTAGCATATCATGAAAAGGTTCTCTAAACGAGCTATTAACCTAATCATCTGAAGCAACTAATTAACTCTAAACACCTGCAAAAGATTCCTGAGGCTTTTAAAAACTCCCAGCCTGTTTCATTACTCAAAACTGCAATCATGGGTAAGACTGCTGACCTGACTGCTGTCCAGAAGGCCATCATTGACACCCTCAAGCAAGAGGGTAAGACACAGAAAGAAATTTCTGAACAAATAGGCTGTTCCCAGAGTGCTGTATCAAGGCACCTCAGTGGGAAGTCTGTGGGAAGGAAAAAGTGTGGCAAAAAACGCTGCACAACGAGAAGAGGTGACCGGACCATGAGGAAGATTGTGGAGAAGGACCGATTCCAGACCTTGGGGGACCTGCGGAAGCAGTGGACTGAGTCTGGAGTAGAAACATCCAGAGCCACAGTGCACAGGCGTGTGCAGGAAATGGGCTACAGGTGCCGCATTCCCCTGGTCAAGACACTTTTGAACCGGAAACAGCGGCAGAAGCGCCTGACCTGGGCTACAGAGAAGCAGCACTGGACTGTTGCTCAGTGGTTGCATGTCATTCGGAAATCAAGGTACCAGAGTCTGGAGGAAGACTGGGGAGAAGGAAATGCCAAAATGCCTGAAGTCCATTGTCAAGTACCCACAGTCAGTGATGGTCTGGGGTGCCATGTCAGCTGCTGGTGTTGGTCCACTGTGTTTTATCAAGGGCAGGGTCAATGCAGCTAGCTATCAGGAGATTTTGGAGCACTTCATGCTTCCACCTGCTGAAAAGCTTTATGGAGATGAAGATTTCATTTTTCAGCACGACCTGGCACCTGCTCGCAGTGCCAAAACCACTGGTAAATGGTTTACTGACCATGGTATTACTGTGCTCAATTGGCCGCTATCGAAGCATCCTGGGCCTCCATAACACCTCAGCAGTGCCACAGGCTGATTGCCTCCATGCCACGCCGCATTGAAGCAGTCATTTCTGCAAAAGGATTCCTGACCCAAGTATTGAGTGCATAACTGAACATAATTATTTGAAGGTTGACTTTTCTTTGTATTAAAAACACTTCTTTTATTGGTCGGATGAAATGCTAATATTTTGAGATTGAATTTGGGGTTTTCATGAGCTGTATGCCAAAATCATCAGTATTAAAACAGTAAAAGACCTGAAATATTTCAGTTGGTGTGCAATGAATCTAAAATATATGAAAGTTTAATTTTTATCATTACATTATGGAAAATAATTAACTTTATCACAATATGCTAATTTTTTTAGAAGGACCTGTATGCCTTGCCAGCACAGACTAGAGATGTAATCTATATATATAATTATGACGTTTTATCAGTTTTATCAGGATTAGTTCACCAAAAAAATTCTGTCATTAGTTAATCACCCTCATGTCGTTCCCAACCCGTAAGACTTTCGGTATTAAAGATATATTTAAAGAAATCTGAGATTTTTGTCCCTCCATTGACAGTATCACCATCTACGCATCTACCACTTTGACGCTTCAAAAAGTTCATAAAGAGATCATAAAACTAATCCATATGAATTGAATGAATTACATTTTCTGAAGAGACACAATCGCTTTATATGATGAACAGACTGAATTTAGGCTTTTATTCACAAATAAACATTAATCAGCGAACATAAACAGAAGCTCAACCGAACCTGCTTGACGTGCGAGAACAAACCTCTTGCAGAAGCTCAAACGTGCTGCGTAACATGAGAAAGAACCTCAGTGTTTCTTGCACGTCAAGTGAACATGCTTGAGCCTCCGTTTACCACAAATTATTTGTGAGTTGGTGAATGTTTATATGTGAATAAAAGCTTAAATTCAATCTGTTCATTAAAAAATCTATCGTGTCTCTTCAGAAAATTTGGACTAAACCACTCGATTCATATGGATTAGTTTTACAATCTTTTTATGAACTTTTTAAAGTGTCAAAGTGTCAAGTTGCGTAGACTGTCAATGGAGGAACAGAAATCTCTCAGATTGCATTAAAAGTATCTTCATCTGTGTTCCGAGGATGTACTAAATTTTACGGGTTTGGAATAACATGAGGGTGAGTAAATGATGACAGAATTTTCATTTTTGGGTGAATTCTGAGAGCCAGGAATCTCTGTGGTTAAGACGGTGTTGATTTGTTTGTGGTGTCAGGTGGAGGAGGCTGTTGCAGTTCTTCAGGCTCATCAGGCCAAGAAAGACGCCACACAGAAAGTGGGAGTCACTGCTGCGACTGCAGCCACAACATCCTGACGAGTAATTTTTATTATTATCAGTAGTATTATAATTACTGTGCTTATAATGGCCAGGCTATTTCTGTGTTTGTTTAGAATTATTCTGAAAAAAAATTGTTTTCATTTTAAATTGTTTTCTGTAGGGTGAAGCTGAAAGACTGAAGAGAGATCATCACTGTCTGGTGTCGTCTGGTGGCAACCAATAGGAACACAAAAAATAAAACATGAAAAAAAAAGAAAAATACAAAATAATACTGAACATAAAGAAAACAATTTTGTTGCAGGGTTAATATTTTTTACCTCTGTGATTATTTTTATCACCTAAAGTTAATAAAAAAAAAAAAACAGTCAATTCTGTGAGGGAAGAGCCTCTGTATTGTGGCCAGGACTGACTTTTTCTATGAGGAAGTGGAAGCTTGGTTCTTCTGTGAGATGTGTGTTTGCTGCTTTGATTGGACCCCACTTGTCCCATGACAATAACCCGAGTGGTGTGGCACTCTAAATAAAGGGATGACAATTTAAAATGAACTATGCTGTGTTCTTCAAAATTACTTAGCAAAGACAAAGGCCATGTTACAGACACTTTTTATCCAAAATGACTTGTGGTAGGACCTTTAGAGGTTACATGTTCTGCTCAAGGACCCAATGGTGACAGAAATCCATTTCACATTTACCTGGTACAACTCACATGACCAAAGCCTTTTAACTCCAGTTTGCCTCCTGAAAGTTGATGTCTGTCAAACTACTGTAAAATGATATACATAGAGCTGCCATATTTAATGGGTCTATCAATTATATAATTATATCAATAATCAATGAATGCATATAATTAATGCATATAAGTTAATTAATGAATATTAATGCATATAAGTATATCAATTATATGCATTATCAAGATATAAATCATGATCACAAAACATGTAAACATCATCCAATTTAAGTAACAGATTGATTCACATAAAAAAATAAAAAATTTAGAGAATTGTTACATAAAAAAATTAAAATAAGCTATTTGGACTCTGTGGTTTACCACCTTTTACATTAGTGACTGGTAAATATTTTTAAATAAAAACGTTTTATTTTTATATAGAAAGGTATGTAGTTTGTTTCACTGACTGAGCGATCCAATAAGTAAAATATGTAGGCTATGTGTCCACTTAGCTTGGAAAAATCGACTAAAAGACTAAGTTACTTACTAACTACCTCAAAAAAAGCTGTTAATCCAGAGCTGAACAATAGACAATTGTGAATGCCAGTGATATTATTTGTCCTCCGTGTCACTAGAGGGCGAGACAACGACCCGCACTGACGAACAAAACAGTCAAAGGTTGCAAGCAAGATGGCGTCGAGTAAACGTGTTCTTTATATTGGTAAGAAAAGTATCAAAATTGTTATCAAAATAACTAACCCTTCGTTCTTACATTGCGCTAGTTTAACCCTACAGCATCGTGCATGTTTAGGGATGCGATTCTGGTTATCAGCTGTAGCCAGAAAAGGGGCTAAAGATGAAATGTCAGCTTGAATTGCACGGTCAGTGAGTTTTAACATATGTTAAAACGACTGGATTATGTTTTGTTTTTCTCAGGGGGTCTCGCGGAGGAGGTGGATGAGAAAGTGCTGCACGCGGCATTCATTCCCTTTGGTGACATCACGGATATTCAGATCCCGTTAGATTATGAGACGGGTAATAACACACATAAATCAAAATACACTCCCATTATTATAAATCAAAAGCACACTTAAACAAACAACAGAAACAGTTTTACGACTTGAACAATCGACAAAAATATCGCACATCATGTTTGACTCTTTTTGTCCACAGAGAAACACAGGGGCTTTGCGTTCATCGAGTTTGAGCTGGCAGAGGTGAATACGTGCTAAATCTGTCTTCAATTAAGCACACATCCTCGACTCAATCTAAATAAGATGGAACATATTACGCATTGGAATAACTTGTATCTTTTATTATTAATTCATTCTTGTCCACTTCCGTAACCAGTGTTGCTTCTCATAGTCTACACAAGTCAACCGACTGGTTTGATGCTTAAATACACTAATATGTCACTTTCTCAAAGTTCTGTCTACCTTTTGCCAGGATGCAGCTGCTGCCATTGATAATATGGTGAGTTAATAAACCACTAAATTCTGTAGTCTTAGAAAACCTGATGTATGTCAATCTTCCTCAGAGCTGGAAGTCTAGGTTAATATCTATTCCGCTTCATGTCCTGCAGAATGAGTCGGAGCTGTTCGGGAGAACCATCAGGGTGAACATTGCCAAACCCATGAGAATTAAAGAGGGCTCCTCTCGACCAGGTGAGTTTTTTTTTATTGCAATAGGTTGCTATGACAAACTCTCACTCTTTATGCTGTTAACTTATTTCTTGCATGTCCTTGAAACACAAATCTGAATTACATTTCTGCTCATAGTGTGGTCGGAAGATGACTGGTTGAAGAAGTTCTCAGGGAAGACTGCTGAGGAGAGTGAGGAGGCAGAGTCGGGTGCGGAATCAGCCACTACAAACACTCAGGAGGTGGGAATGTTGTAATAACATTGGTTGGTTTTAGTATGAAATATTAAATGCCCGGCATGTCATATTTGTATAGCAGTTTATACAGTGAGGAAAATAAGTATTTTAACACCCTGCTATTTTGCAATTTCTCCCACTTAGAAATCATGGAGGGGTCTGAATTTGTCATCGTAGGTGCATGTCCACACTGAGAAACAATCTAAAAAAAAAAATCCAGAAATCACAATGTATGATTTTGTAACTATTTATTTGTATGATACAGCTGCAAATAAGTATTTGAACACCTGAGAAAATCAATGTTAATATTTGGTACAGTAGCCTTTGTTTGCAATTACAGAGGTCAAACGTTTCCTGTAGTTTTTCACCAGGTTTGCACACACTGCAGGAGGGATTTTGGCCCACTCCTCCACACAGATCTTCTCTAGATCAGTCAGGATTCTGGGCTGTCGCTGAGAAACACGGAGTTTGAGCTCCCTCCAAAGATTCTCTATTGGGTTTAGGTCTGGAGACTGGCTAGGCCACGGCAGAACCTTGATATGCTTCTTACAGAGCCACTCCTTGGTTATTCTGGCTGTGTGCTTCGGGCCATTGTCATGTTGGAAGACCCAGCCTCGACCCATCTTCAATGCTCTAACTGAGGGAAGGAGGTTGTTCCCCAAAATCTCGCAATACATGGCTCCGGTCATCCTCTACTTAATACAGTGCAGTCAGTCGCCCCGTCCCAAGTGCAGAAAAACACCCCCAAAGCATGATGCTACCACCCCCATGCTTCACAGTAGGGATGGTGTTCTTGGGATGGTACTTATCATTTTTCTTCCTCCAAACACGGCGAGTGGAATTATGACCAAAAAGTTCTATTTTGGTCTCATCTGACCACATGACTTTCTCCCATGACTCCTCTGGATCATCCAAATGGTCATTGGCAAACTTAAGACGGGACTTGACATGTGCTGGTTTAAGCAGGGGAACGTTCCGTGCCATGCATGATTTCAAACCATGACGTCTTAGTGTATTACCAACAGTAACCTTGGAAACGGTGGTCCCAGCTCTTTTCAGGTCATTGACCAGCTCCTCCCGTGTAGTTCTGGGCTTATTTCTCACCTTTCTTAGGATCATTGAGACCCCATGAGGTGAGATCTTGCATGGAGCCCCAGTCCGAGGGAGATTGACAGTCATGTTTAGCTTCTTCCATTTTCTAATGATTGCTCCAACAGTGGACCTTTTGTCACCAAGCTGCTTGACAATTTCCCCGTAGCCCTTTCCAGCCTTGTGGAGGTGTACAATTTTGTCTCTAGTGTCTTTGGACAGCTCTTTGGTCTTGGCCATGTTAGTAGTTGGATTCTTACTGATTGTATGGGGTGGACAGGTGTCTTTATGCAGCGAACGACCTCAAACAGGTCCATCTAATTTAGGGTAATAAATGGAGTGGAGGTGGACATTTTAAAGGCAGACTAACAGGTCTTTGTGGGTCAGAATTCTAGCTGATGGACAGGTGTTCAAATACTTATTTGCAGCTGTATCATACAAATAAATAGTTAAATCTTATTGTGATTTCTGGATTTTTTTTTTTAGATTATGTCTCTCACAGTGGACATGCACCTACGATGACAATTTCAGACCCCTCCATGATTTCTAAGTGGGAGAACTTGCAAAATAGCAGGGTGTTCAAATACTTATTTTCCTCACTGTGTATATATATATAAAAAAAAATTCTGCTCAGTGTCTGATGATCTGTTTAGATTTTATATTCTGATATTTATCATTCATGTTTTCTGATTGGTATTTTGTGTTTCTGAACAGGGAGAGCCTCCAGCGAAAAAAGGCAGAACTAACCCTCAGGTCTACATGGACATCAAGATTGGCAACAAACCTGCAGGTCGACTGCGCTTCCTTCTACGAGCAGACGTTGTGCCTATGACTGCAGGTCAGACTCTGTAAATGATCTTTAGAGGTTCCTATTTCTTTACTCAATGTTTAAAGTTCCTATTTTCAAATTGCATTGTGATTTCAGCCATGGATATTTCATTGCATATAGTTTTTTAATCAATTTAAAAACTGGTGAAATGACAGACTCTGGTGACATATACTGAACTTCTCCAATCATTTAGTCCACATAAACCCCACCTGTTTCTTACAATTGACTTTAAGCTTGCTTTCAAATCTGCCTCCATCCCATCAACAACCGATAGACAGAGCCAAGTACTTTTTTCCATTTTCGATAAGTTGTTGCACGGTCCTGTTCAGGACATCACAGCACATTATAGTGATGCGTGTATCTGTGGACGCTGAGGATAATCCGCGAGTAATAACAAAATAACATTCCTCACATCCAAACTTTCCTAGCTTACCACCTAATCTGGTATGGGAAGATTTTCTTATAATTAATACTTTTCTAAAGGCACTTATTTCCAGGATTTATTGTCAGTTTATTGATTGATTAGCTCTATTGCTAACTAAAAGTGCCTGGTAACATGGCCAACTCTTAACAGTTGGTTTAAGAGTTTGTGGGTGAATGCTACAGAATCCATTCAAGCTCAATATGCGCACAGCTTGGGCTAGTTTAAAATACTGCATAGGGTTCATTATTGCAAAGCTTGGCTCTTTGCACTTTACTTCAACATTGATGACAGTTGTGCTACATGTCACGCTGTAATCTGAGTCATATGTTATTTTATTTTTCTGTCCAATGCCTCATAACTATTGGAACAACTATTTTGAGACTGTCCAAAAAAAATGTACATCAAGATTGATGTCTTCCCTACTACTGCATTCTTTGGGGTTCTTAAAGTTTGGACTCTGTTTTCATCAAAAACGTTAGATATACGTGCCTTCACTTCTTTCTTGGCTAGCTGGCGGATTTAATTTTTTTGGATATCCACCAAGCCTCTGGGTATTTCACAATGGCTTGTTGATACTATGTATTTATGAAACTGGAAAAGATAAGATGTTCTCAGTATGCCAGCTGAGGTTCTTCCCATGATAAATGGCAACACTTTTAGAACATATGTTCACTCCCTTCAAACTTTGCCTGTTGACTGAATTTCTTTGAATCATCAGTTCCCTCCCCCCAATTGTATTGTGCCGATCAGGTTTGGAAATCTAAATCAGAGAAAATCATTGGTTCGGGCGGTGGATGATTTATCTTAAACAGCGGATTCGGATGACATTAGAGCTGATCTCGTATCTCATTAATGGTTTGCCAATTAAATGTTTGGTGCTTTGCTGAAAAGAGGACTTCTGTTCTGTTTGTTTGTTCTGCAGAAAATTTCCGTTGTCTGTGCACACATGAGAAGGGCTTTGGATTCAAGGGCAGCAGTTTCCACAGAATCATCCCTCAGTTTATGTGCCAGGGTGGAGATTTCACCAATCACAACGGCACTGGGGGGAAATCCATATATGGAGGCAAGTTTGAGGATGAGAACTTTGTCCTCAAGCACACCGAACCAGGTGAGATGAGTCCTCAGCTTGAGAGAAGTTGGATGTGTGTGTGTGTGTGTTTTGAAAGTTTTTTTTATGTTTATTTTGAGAACCAATGCTTGTTTCACACGTACTCCATTTGCCCATGTTAACAGGTTATACTTATAGTATTCACACTGAAATGCCAGTGCATTGAAGGATTGGTGCATGCAGTGATAATTTCCTCAGTCTGGTTTTTTTGTTGTTTTTGTTTTGTTCTTAACACGCTGAATTAAAGTACTCTTGAACTAAGGTATACTCTTGGTTCAAAGTCAAAATGAACATGGATTGACATAAAAATGTAGTAATTTTACCATAAATGCATACAAGTTAAGTACACTACTATTTTTTTCAGTCATCTTATAATGGGAGGCAATTTCATTGGTTATTGGTGTGGATTGTAAGTTAGTTTAAAATGTTTGTGATGATGAAGTTTCCTGTAAGAGAAGTATCTTGTTTAAATGTTCTGCCTCATGCTTGAGCATCTTAATATATAAGTCTATATAGAAATAATAAATTGATTCTAACAGTGAAGTGGACTGCAAACACATCTCTTGTGAAAGCTCAATGAGTGTGTGCTGCTACTGCACTACTAATGCATAATGCATACATACTGCAAACGGATCATGTGCAAATCTGGCATAAATGTTCAGGATCAATTAGTATATTTGTTGATGTTGATCTCATGTTTTCTGACTATGTACTCCTAGGTCAGCTGTCGATGGCAAACTCTGGTCCCAATACTAACGGCTCTCAGTTCTTCATAACTGTTGATAAGACAGACTGGCTTGATGGCAAACATGTGGTATTCGGAGAACTCGTAGAGGGCATGGATGTACTCCGGGCCATGGAGGTAAACTGAGGGAGATTAGATTTGCAATCGCTTATGACTTGACTATTAAAAAGTTAGTAGTCAATAAGATTAAATGTTTTTGAAAGACGTTCCATATGCTCTCCGAGGCTGCATTTTTTTTAATGAAAAATACAGTAAAAGCTTTAATATTGTGAAATATTACAATTTACAATAACTGTTTTCTATCATAAAATTTTATTTATTCCTCTGATGGCAAAGCTAAAAAACATTTTTGATCCTTCAGAAATCATTCTAATATGCTGGTTTAGTGCTTAAGAAACATTTTTTTATCAATGTTATAAAAAACTGATGAATTTTTTAGTTTTTTTTTTTGACGAATAGAAAGCATTCATTTTAAATAATCTTTTGTAACGTTATAAATTCTTTACTGTCACTTTTAATCAATTTAATGCATCCTTGCTGAATAAAAACTTACTGACTATCCCCCGCAGTGTAATCATTAATAATTGATTGTGCCTGTTGCCCAGAATTTAAAATTCTTTGTTTAAAATATTAAAATGACTTTTTGTCCTGTTTTTTAATTACTTTGTATCTGTACTGTTTTCTCAGGCTCAGGGATCAAAAGATGGCAAAACCAAACAGAAAGTCATCATCTCTAATTGTGGAGAGTATGTGTGAGATCAACATAATGTGTGTGTATTTCTGTGTGTTTGGGAATTAGAGAAAATGTAAAGAAAAGCTGTTCTTTTTCTTTTTTTTGTACTTTGTAAATATCTAAATAAAACTTTTATACATATCCTTGTGATTTTTGTCCTGCTAATTATTGGCCTGTATTTAAAGGTGGGGTAAGCGATATTTTTTTAAAGAAACTCTTGGACATTGTGGATATTTGAAATCAACCCAAACAAACACACCCCTCTCTTAGTTGCTCCGCCTCCGATTTTAACCGCCCTGCTCCGAGTCAGTCATATGTCAGAATAGAAGGTTTTTCCCTTCGTCTGGCAGGAGACAACATTGTCTGTGTGGACAAATACCTCAGGCCAGAGCCAGCAGGAAGACATGATGCTGAAGCAGAAAAAAAATCTCATCGTCCTGCATCGCAGCACTTACAGCATTTGAGTGTACTGTAATATGCCTTTCATTAATCTATAAAGTTTTAAATATGGATATTTTTCTTACACGAATGCATTGTTTCACTTCAGAAGACGTTTATTAACCTCCCAGAGCCGTTTCAAGCTCTTTTATCATGGATGAATGCGCTTTGATGGACTTCCAAAAGAATATACCCATTCACTATTATTATTATTAAAAGGCTTGGAAGAACCAGGACATTTTTGCTAATATAACCCCGTTTGTATTCGTTTGAAAGAAGAATGTCATATACCGCTAGGATGGCTTCAGGGTGAGTAAATCATGGGCTAATTTTCATTTTTGGGTGAACAATCCCTTAAAGTTGTCTGGTGGGATTTTTTTCATGTCTGTTAAATGTGACAATAAGACTATAAAGTTATATTATAGTAATATCTAGGTCTTCAAGACAAATATTTGTTGGATTTAAATTCAGAGCATCTGGTTATGTTGTCATTGGATTAGCAATTTGGTAGAAGTTTAGGATGTTTAATTTCCTAAATGTAGAATGTATATTACTGACTCCATCCTCGAGATGGCATCAGTGCTCCAGGAAAACCACTGCAGTAATGTCACACCCAACAATAGTAGAACAGTTAACGTATGATCAGATCTCTCTACAAAGAATGTTTCATTTGAATTATCATTAGTATGGCAAATAATGGTTGAGGACCTGAGCTATTAACACTAGGTTTGTGGGTTCAGTCCTAATAAGGAATGACTCTTCTGTCCATTTATCAGCATGGCACCCTTGAGTCAGGCACTTAACCTCAGGTCAACACTTCCCAAAAAGTGTAACAGCTGAATTGAACATGTTCTGCTTCCTCATATCACAGAGCTGCATTTATCTATTTTTAAAAACTTGGTGAAAAATTAACACAGCTAAAATAATGAACCAGGAAACCAAAAGATATTTATTGCAACACAGAAACTTTAGTTAGTGAGATATTAAAATGACATAGAGACACTAAAAAGCCATCAAGCCATTTGTTTTAAAAGCATATTAGTTTAAAACACATCAGCAACTCAGCAAGCAATGCCCCACCCACACACCCCCATATGACACTTTGACTGCCTTGCCAAACGCATCTTAATTTCAGCTAAATATCTGAAGAGTTTTCCAGTTACACAATATAAAAAAAAACTAATCACGGGTTCTCAACTCTGGCCCTCAAGGTCCACTTTCCTGCAGAGTTTAACGCCAACCTTGATCACACCCTCCTGCCTATAGCTTTTTAGTAATCCTGAATAGCTTTATTTGGGTCAGAACAAAACTCTGCAGGAAAGTGGACTTCGAGGGTAAGAGTTGAGAACTCCTGATTTAAATACTTCAAATGCGAACAGTTGGAGAGCATTTATGGGTAATTTGTCAGTGACTTTGAGATGTTTACTGGAATGATGTCTGTATTTGTTCAGCTTTGTTAAAAGCGATTAAAGCACATAGGGTTGAGTAAAAAAAAAAAGTGAGCAAAACATTCACATTCAAGTTCATAATCATACCAACATTCATGCTCATAATTCAAATTCCCTTAAGATTTTTTCAACAGAATTGCACTAAAGAAACATTTATAAAATCCACATCCTCAAACCATTATTCATATCATATCCTCCAGAAATGTCTAGGGAAAATACTGAAGCGTGAACAATTATATCTCAGTAAAATACTCCTGGATGCTGAATATCACAATGTGTCTACACAAAATGCAACATCCAAGTTATAAATTACACTATGCCACATCACATGCTATGGACACAATATGAATGTTTTGTTTTGTGATAGTGTCAGTCTCTCATAGGTTCAGCCTGAATTCATAAAATACAACAAAATAAAGACAATCTTTTCTCCCTTCTGCTCAAGATTTCGACCAAGTGTTTTTCTCAGGGATAAATGTCACTGTATTGTAATTGTAATCTTCATTAACAGCAGGCTTAATTGCAGTATGATTCTAAATTCATTAAGGATTTATACATATCGCATACAGAAAATGTATTTCTTATGAGAATGTCATTTATCTTAATGTTTGTCTGCTGCTAAATCTTAACTGTTATCTTTGGCAATGATTCAGAAACAAGGAACAAACAATCAATTTTTTTTTATTTTACCTTCTGGACTTTCTTTAATGAAAGTGTTAAAATATCACCCAGAAGAGTCTCAGGAGTAAAAAGCCACTGTGCACGCAGTAATGCAAATGCACAGGGTTGAATTTTAAAGTAATATTTGAGTAGCAGCAGTTACAGGAGTCAAGTGCTCTGTGCTCTTAATGTTTTCCTAATGTTACTCTAATGTTAGTAAAGGTTATGGCTTCTCCTTCAGCTGCTTTAGGATGTTTTGTTTATTGACCCTGGCTCAATAATTACGAACTTTTTTTTATGTGGTTCAAAAATGTTTTTTTTAATCTTTACTTCAAAACCTATTTGCATAGAACCTGTTGGTAGGAAACAGGGTTGCATTATTACACCATGTGCTTCAGTTGTTCATTTGTGCTATTCATTGCCATTTTAAAGCTAATTCACATACGATAGACGCCGACCAACAGCAACAGAAACATTTGTTGGGTTTAGTAGGTTTAACTGGAGTGTGTCAGGTCGAGGAATGTCTGGTGATTGTTGGCATTGGTCAGCATCTGTTGGTGCAGTATGAACTAGCCTTTATACAAATGGATGTTTTTGTTTTTTTGCAAATTCCCGTGGAATAGTTCATCCTAAATTACTATCCGATACAAACTGCACAAAACAAATGAAGGATAAGACTGCACAAAGGAGCTATAAATGTACAACTTTCTTCATCTCCCAAAGTTGAAATGGGGCTATGATTTTAAGGCGCCAAACGTACATTTGTTTTTCTTACCATGCAAAGAAACACATTCCAGTTTTAAGCACTACGTGCTGGCTCCTTGAACTTCTCTGGAGACGATGTTTAATTTATAAATATTGACCAGGCATTCTCTTTCTCAAGTGACTCCGAAGGGTCATCAGAGGGATGAAATATCCTTCTCATGCAACTCTTCCACCTCTCTCAGGCAAACTGAGAATGAAAGGGAATAAGATCCCTTTGGCCTCCACAGGTGCTTTTAGAGACTCGTCTTTGAATCGACCTCCATCCTCTTCCACAACAAACTGAAGAGTCTGAGATTTATTCACACAGTAGATGCAATTATCGATGACAGCACATCGAAATGGCAGCATGCAGCCATGCTGTTGGGAGGCACAGTCATGCCACATTTTCACGATGGTGTTGTATTTAAAGACGCTGATGCCCTGTTCGCGGTTAACGTCAAATCGGTAGATGAAGCTCTTGAGAGCCACCATGTCTGTGGATTTTTTCCTGCTGTTGTTGTACGGACACTCCTGCCATTCGTCTCTCTTGGGGTCATATTTCAGCAACCGATAGAAAAGAGACCCCCCCGATACATACAGCTCACCGTTACACGTAGTGGCTTCGTGAGCCACCGCAAATGCCCCTTTAGGAAGAGGAGCCACCGCCATCCAGCGGTCCATTCGAGGGTCATACTTCTCCACCGTGAAAAGACATTCACCGCCAATGGCGTACAGGTTCCCATCCATGGAGACAAGCTTGAGTTGTGACCGTGCTTGGTTCATGGGTCGGACATCGCTCCAGCGGTCTGTGAGGGGATTGTAGCAGAACACCTTGTCTGAGACTTTGCTTTTCTCCCCAGTTCCCCTGATCCCGCCGGCCACAAACAAGTAGTTGTACATGGTACAGATACCACAGCCCCTGGTGTTGATGTCATCTGGCATGATGGTCAGGGTGTGCCAGTTCTTACTGCTCGTGTTGTAGTAGTAGATCATGTGATTGTCCTCAAAAGACGAGATGGAGAGGGGACTCTGTGGACGGCTGCTGTTTCTGCTGGGCGGTCTACTTCCTACACGTTCAAACACATCGTTAAGTTCCGCCACCATCAGGCACTTGCGGCTCTCCATCCGTTTGCGCAGGATGAGATCTCTCTCTGAGCCTGTGAGGCGCCCGTAGACCGCTGGATCTCTCAGGACCTGGAGATAGTTGTCGCTCATAAATCGATAGGCGGTTTCTTTAAGTTCATTTAGTCGCTGCTTTTTGGCGATAGTTAGGATTTCGTAGCAGTTCTCAGGTGTGATCTGTGTGGATATGGTATCAATAGCAGCCTGTACTGCACAGGGCATCTGCAGGATCTTTGCCCCTGTGATGACATCCACAACATTGTCTTTGCTTACGTTCATCTGGGAGGTGTAAACATAATCTACAAGCACCAATAAAGTCTTGTAGCTCATTCCTTTTACCTTCAGGATGTCTCTAGAAAGCCTGGCTTTAAAATAATCACTTTTCTCAGCTAATACTGATTTGTGTGCTTGTATTTTCTGTCCGCCCACCTCTATGACTAAATTCGGCTCTTCTTTTGCAGAGAGAGCTTCTCTTACTGCAGATCCACTCTGCTTTAGCCCTTGGCTTGTTTCCAGCCCAGTCTGTCCAAATGATGTTCTGTAGCGGGTCTCATCTGCTCCTTCAGAGGAACTTATAAAGCATCCCAGGGTTTTCTCAAGTGACCTCGTTTCCTGGGAGCTTGAATAGGAATGATTTCTGTCCTCTGTGAAGGAGACATTTTTAATGTCAAACTGACTCCGAACAACCTCCCCATCTCTTAGGGCATTGGATAATTTGTCAATTTCCTCCTTGTTCTCTGGTCTGAAGCACAGAGAGGGGGCCAAACTACAAGATACCTTTGTTCCATTCGTTTTTTCTCTAATATTCCCTTGACTTGAAGCTTGACTCATATTTCTCAAACTGAGGTCTAGGTTTTGTGCTCTTCTTGAGTCCAGAGACTGAATGTGCAATCCACTGTCGCTAGATACAGCGTCTTGTGCGTATTCGGCACCTGTTATAGCACCGTAGTGTCCCAAACTCCTGTTGTCAGTCAAACCTCCTGATTCAGACGTATTCCAAGTACCCTGGAGATCCTGCAGTATTTCCATGCTGGGGATACCCCCTTTCCCCATAGATGGGACATTGTTGTTGTTCCCTTCAGCAGGGATAGGTGGTTCTGGAGAGTCAGGGTTTTCAGCGTGAAATATAACATCTGCTTGTACTGTGAACATGTTTCTGTCTTGCAGAGTGTTGTTCATCTTTCTGTAGTTGCGGCAAACTGTCACTCATTTAGTGCTTTCAGAGCAATAAGAACAACTTAATTTGTCAGAAGTTTCTCCTTTGCCGACTGTAGAGCTAAATTAATCCCAATGAGCCTCATGAATGACTGGCAGATCCAAATTATTGGGGTAATGATATTTCAGAGACAGCATCGCTAGGAATGTCCTAGCCAGACAGGTTTTATGTTTGTTCCATCAGAGTACATTTCACCCAGGTAAACAAGAAAAATAAACAAAGTTTTCTTATATTGAGAGAAGATTGTGTTCTCAGCTCTGGGTCCAAACCTTCCAAGAAAAGAAAACAATGTTATTAATTTACATAATCAAACATATAACTACAATTTATATTCCTCAAATGAACTTTGTAATCCAAACGATTAAAAAAAGGTAAATCTAAAATTAAACATATCTTATTTTGAGGGGAGGCTCATGTTTATTTCTTCAAACAATATTATCTTTCTGCTGCAACGACAGTAACATTTATCGTAAGCATGACATAATGAGATACTGTTCAAATACTCGCAGATCAACACCAAAACGCTATAACACTATAATGCGCAGGCGCACTATTCGCAACCCTACTGACAGCTTTAAGGATTAAATCTTAAAGACGTCGAGAAACAGAGAGATTCAATAGTACCTTAGTTAATATTCTGTCATTATAGTCGTTACATTACCTGTTTTATAGATTTGATAAACAAATGTGCAAAGGTAAATAGAGAAATTATTGATAAGGTGAGGCAGTTTCAGACAAATAAAAGTAATCTTTGAAATAATAATATTGCATACATTATAAATGATTCAATATACAAGGCCCTAGAACCCCAGTACGTGATAATTGTCAGCATTTCTTTGAGCAATTCATACACAAAGCTCTATGCAAGTCAGTGACTGTATCCAAATGCACCGCGCTGCAGGGAGTCTAACGTTAGACATTTGTCTGAGGTTGTCTTGACTTTTTCTAAATGTAGACCACTTACCCATTCACGTGAATGTACTATCCATCCCATAATGTAATAAAACGGCAGTTCAGCAAGAACTTATCCTCCTCGACCAACTGTATGCGTCTGAAAGCCTCGACTGGAGAATCGGCGACCACAAAATATCATTATTTATGCGGATGAAACGAAATATATTCCACAGAAGCCATCCTGTGCTCCGGATCTGATCGACACCACCTCTCTACCCTCGGAGTGCTTTGCAGTATTTTGGGATTTTACTGTTAACTGAGAGGTAGTTATTGATCTAAACCACACCCCCGTTTGTGCTCACCCACATCAGCTGCTGATCAAATCCGCGGTAAGCGCGAGACGTTCCTATAGTCTCGACGCGACGCGCGCGGCCAAATGAAGGATGTTGCGCAACGGTCTACGGGAACTCCCAGCAGGGCGAAGAGCATTTGAACGTTTATTGCATTCAAAATAATACTGATGTGCCAAAGCATTTTAGGAGTTTCATTGAACGTTTTAAATACCATTATGCTGCAATAAAATGTAGTGATTTTCTAAAGCAGAGTAAACTGGCCCAATCCGTGATGACAGTTTTTTTTTTAAAGAATAAAAAAAAGTCACTATTCTATATACGGTAAAAAGGCCACAAAATAGGAAAATGTGTCATTTCACGCTTTAAATTGTCTAGAGCAGATTGACTTGATCTGGCCTTCTCAAATGTGGTGAAGTTTTATGGGCGCATTATAGAGGAGGATCATTACTCTCTATCCTGATATTATGGGCTGGGCTGCTCTTCAAAACAGTTATTATGGTAAGAGCAACACATCAGAGTTAATACTGTCTGTCAGCCTGACAGCACATGGTCATACTGAGATGTCACTATTAGCCCTCTAAATACACATATCAGCTGTTCTCAGTCTGAGGGGAATCACAGAGGTCCCTGAGCCCGCAAAGGCTGAAAGCATCTCACACACACACACACACACACACACACACACAAGTGTGGCATCATGTGAGGGAGTGGAGGGACAGCCTCCTGCAGAACTAAATCTCACTCCTACCCCCCCCCCCCCCCCATGCTTTATAGCATTTTGAGGACTTTGTATCTCAAACATCAGAAGTTTCATGCACTATTAATATGAAGTAGATTCTTACAAACACTGAAATATCGGCAGTTTTCCTTTCTGTTAAAGAACTGTAAATACAAGTATGATAATTAATTTACTTAGGTATTTTGCAAAATTATTACTTTTAGGGGTTGTCTTGATCATTTTTTCCATTGAGCAAAAATCTGCATTTCATATAAACATAAAAATTCTCACCAAGTGCATAGATACAAGTAAGAATATCGAAGCATCCCATAGTTAAATAATCAACCATCACAGTCAAGGGATACACATTATTTTTTTAATTTCCCTTTTAGGCAGACACCATGCAAAATTAATATTTGAAGACCATTTTCTCGAAACATTTGCACTGGGAATATGAAGGGGGAAAAAACAACCATTAACTGACAAGAAAGTTGGTTAAAACAATGGTATATATTTGTTAAATCAGAAATACATATCACAATGTGTCAATATAAAGCTTTTCCATTACTTTAAATATCGATAAGCATAAACCTTAAATTAGAATTATGGAGGAACGCCATTTCTCTTTTAACCGGTAACAGTCGACACCAACTTCACTTCAGCACCCAAAAGAATCTCTGGCCCGCCAGAGAAACCCATTCAAGTCATTCAGTCACAGGGTGTAGGCAATCACAGAGGCCAATCTGAAGGCCATGACACCTCAGATGAGCTGCTGATGCAGCCAGTGTTTTAAGACCTCTTTTACAAGCACCATTCTAGTGTTGAGATGCTTTTCACAAAATGTCTTCAAGAAAAACAACTAAAATTAAATGAATAGCTGAACAGATGCAGGTAAGAGTGTTTAAAATGAGACGCATGAAACAGATTTCTGCTGTTATACTGAAGCATGGCTAGGTTTTTTTTTTTTAAAGTTTTTTTGCAAAATGTAATTATTTAACAGTTCGACCTGAATATTTTCACACTGCAGTGGTACTGACATATTTTCATTAATGTATCTTTTAATTTAGGCGAATGTGCCAAGTGGTAAAACACAATTCTCTGATGCATGACCGAGTACTTGGTAGTTCAGCTTATTCCTGGAACACAATCTTTTCCCCTTCATTCATGACTCTTTTTTTCCCTGTCAGCCCATGACTGAAAGCAAGGTCGGTCTATGGAACTGCTCGCTCTGACATACAATGCGCTGGAAGGAAGACACACACAGTAAAAGCATCATTAGAAAAGTGAAAGAAAGAAAAGATTGATGGATACTGGTGTTTGTGTAGCTGCATCCAAACTAAACGTTGACACCTCCATCTTTCTCCCTCACAGGTTGGGCAGTGGTATTTGCCAGACCATTATGGTGGACACCATCTCCTCGTGCTTAGACGGTTTTGTTTTTCTGTTGATTCTGCGGTGTCCCAGCCCTCCAGACACCACCAACAATGAGCTCACATTCGCTCTCTCAGTCTGCTGGGCCTTCTGGAAGTGCGCTGGCTCATTCAGCAGGTCATATATCGCCCCGTCTTCTGGCCCGTGCTCTAAAGAGCCCTGAGACAGAGCCAGAGACCCACATGAGGAAGACAGGGAGTCCTGGAGAACTGGAGCATGTGAGGGAGAGATCAGCCCAGAGCAGTTTTCGTCGAGTTGGGTTCCCTGCACCTCCTGGGCCCCAGGCTGGCATTGGCTGGGTGTGCTGGAGGTAAGAGTTGCCATGGTTGCTTGGGAGACATTACACACTGCTGTTGCCATGGTGAGGAACTTGACTGGGCCATGGTGAGCATGAAAAGAGACCATTCCTCGACCTGGAGCGAGAGATTCAAACATGACAAATTCGTAAAAAAAAAAAAAGAAAAAAGTATTCAAGCAGAATAAAATTTAAAAATTTAAAATTTAAATGCCAGAAGACAAACATCTAGTAAAATATACTTCTCTTGATAAAAACAAAATATATATGTTTTTGATTTTTAGTAATGATATAATATATTACGCAAATTTGAATGTTTTAAAAAACAGATGTCAATAAAAGTGTTAATTTAGTATAATTTATAATTATAATTTAATTTATAAAATATTTATGTTTTAATATTTTAAAACATTTTTATTAACATTTATTTAGCTTTATTTCACTTCAGTTAGTTGTCAAGCTTCATTTAAATAAATGAAAACTATTTTAAATAGTTTTAGTTAACAGTAAAAATACTGGTCATAAACTGTATGAAAAATGGAAGTGGTTATCAAAAGCTGAGGCAGAAGGTAATTTCATTGTTGGGTGTGGTTTGTTCCTGAACTTGTGCTGAGTTGCAGTATTCAAAGGCCCTAAAGTACTACAGACTTACAAAATGACTACCCACAGGGCACTGAGTAGCCAACAAACATCTGCTGTTTACACAATTCCGCAGCTATGCATTAAAAACGGTTTTAATGAATTTCTAAATGCACTGACAGATGCCAACAGACTCTTCGTCAGGTTTTGTCTGATCAGTGTGTTGCCATGTTGGCATCTGTCGGAGCTTGTTTTCACCAATTGAACACGATGAATCGGCACTTGCCAGGACTTGGCATTTCTGAGAAATTACGTACTGTAATCTGGTAATTGTCCGCATTTGTCTGTGCGGTGTGAATTGGCCTTTAAGGGATAGCTCACCCTAAAATTTAAATTAAGTCATCATTTACTCACCCTGGTGTTTTTATAATACAGTATGACGTTCTTTCTTTTATGGACCACAAAAGGAGAATTATTTTTAAATGTCTCGCTCGTCAATATAATGCCAGTAAAAGGCAACCAGCATCAAGGTTGTTTTTTTTGGTGTGTTTTTTAAGATGCAAAAGTATCACAGAATGATCCCATGTGCCGTATAAGTGTTCTAGGGGTATACGATAGGGTTTGGTGAAAAACAAACAGAAATTTAATGAATTTTTTAATGAAATTCATGACCTTGGCCAACCTTGGTCTTCTCCGCACACCTGTATGACGTGTGCGTAGTGACGCAGTTCACTCAGTCTCACCCAGAAAAAGCACACAAGTTGTGAGAAATCAAGATTAACAAAGGCAGCATGAAATACAATGCCTAGAAATCCCAAAAATGTATCTGTGTACTTTCTTCACTGAGTCAAATATCAACTCTGTTTGTCCGATGACAGTCAGAATGACAGTTGACAGATGTGAACGCGATAACTTCTTGTTATGAAGAACACAATGGATATGTTCACCTCAGAGAAGAAGGTACATAAGTTGTACTTCATATCATGTTTTTGTTCATCTTGATTTCTCACAACATGTGTGCTTTTTCTGGACGACAAGGAGGGAACTACGGCATGTTGTACAGCTATGCAGAGAAGACCGATGGCCATGGTCAAGAATTTCTTTAAATAATACAAAAAAAATATTTTTGTTTTTCACCAAACACTATCGCCAGAACACTTGGAATATATACGACACGTGTCGCATGAAAAAGCTTGATGCTAGTCGCTATTCACTGCCAATACATAGACGAGCGCGAGTGGGACATTTTTTTAAAAAAAAATTTTATTGCAGTGGTGCAAAAGAAGGGCATACGGCATTAGAAAAACACCAGGGTGAGTAAACGATGACTTCATTTTTCATTTTAGGGTGAACTATCCCTTTAAGTCCTACACATGGCAGAATGAATTAAACCCACCTGTAACTTTTGGGATGCCCTGTAGTCTGGGCACAGACAGGGCCACTGTGACCCCGAGATTTGTCCCCACTAATAGCAGACCGTGACTGACTAACAGACTGCTCACAGAGACTCTCTGCTGTCCTGAAGGTGGAAACACACGTGATAAAGAATTATTTTATTACTTGCACTGCAACCTAAATCAGAGAAAATGCATACTACTAAACACTTGTGGTAAGCATTCATGACTAGAGGTACTAGGTGAAAGGTTCACCCAGTGGAATAATAACATCATCCACACATGCTAGGCTGTGTGGGTAGGAACACGACAGCATGTGTGGGTAGGTTACTATGGGGATGATGCTGAACAGCAGTTGGTTTCCGAGGAAACCTGACACTATGCGCTCTTAGAAATGAGAGGAAGGTCTCATTAGAAAGAGAAGAATGACAAATGCTCAGATAATTGGTTAAACAAACAACTCCAAATCTGTCAAACACAATGAACATGTATATGAACTGGAATAATTTCAAAGAAATAAAAACTATCAAAAGTTCTATTTTCCATAAGAAAAGTCACAATCTGGTGAATGATATTAAATCTATTTCAAAATAATTTGGTGATTAAATAAAATCAATTCAATGTTTAACACTTTTAATGTCTTTCAGCCATTTCTGACCCATCATCGGTAAATAACATGAAATAAATTGACGCTGAGAAAAATATCTAAATAAATACCATAAAAGAAAATCTATAATTATATTATTAAATTAAATAGTTCCAAAGTTGGTTGTATGGATGGATGGACGGACGGACGGATGGAAATATAATATATAATATAACCTTAGGGACCAGTTGAATTCATGAAGTTATGAGGGACAATTAAGCGATAAAGGGATTTTAAACACTAGACAGAACAATAATGTGCATGCAAAGAAAGAATGGCATCAGGCACAGATAAGTTCTTTTGTCACTTATTACACATGAGCAAACAGAACTGCAGGCAAACAGGAACATATAACTTGACCCTGACTATACTCTCACACTGATCTGTGGGTTCACCATCCTCCAAACACCTGACTGGTCAGAACCAGACTGCAGGATTGAAAAGTCAGAGAACAATGTTCTATTCAGCTGTTCCAGTGCTCACTGACTCGTTAGGAAAGGGTTGGCTCATATTTCTGTGCATCGCAGATCATTACATTAGTCATGGAAACTGCTCTAATAGGCGCCGTTACTAAACAATTGAGGAATGAATGAGTTTGCAAAAACATTACTCTGCACAGTTTTTAATTAAAAAAAATTTTTTTTTCACTGCAAGTCCTGAATATTAGGGACTGCTGTTTTTTTTAAGGGGCTACTGGAGGAGTTTTGAGATCTGTAATCAAAATAGACATGACCCTCCCTTCGCCAGCAATACATTTTTCTATGATCCTCCAAAATTATTGTGAAAAAAGTGCCATCATTTACTCACCCTCATGTTGTTCCAAACCTGTATGAGTTTCTTTCTTTTGCTGAACAAAAAAGAAGATATTTTGAAAAACGTTGGTAACCAGACAGTTGACAGTAGCCATTGACTTCCATATATATATTGGCTACGGTCAACTGTCTGGTAACCAACATTCTTCAAAATATCTTCTTTTATCTTCTTTCAACAGAAGAAAGAAATTCATACAGGTCTGGAACAACTTTAGGGTGAGTAAGTGATGACAATTTTCATTTTCAGGTGAACTGTACTTTTTACTAATTGCAAACTACAAAAATGGGGGTCCTTTTTGTTTATAAAAAAGAGCCTGTGGTGCATTCTTCTCAACTGGCTGCTGTGGTGTAGTTCCACATCTCCAACATCCAAGAATAGATTTAGCTATGGGCTGCATGTGTGTCTGCAGTCTGACCTTCTGAAAAGGGACAAGACAGACATGTACATGGAATTGAACTGTTTAATGTCTCATCCTATTAAACCAATATAATAATAATTATAATAATAATAATAATAAAAATCACAAGTGTCATTATTATTGTTATTATAACAATGATTATCATTTAGAAGATCATGTTATTGTCCTATAAATGACTGTAGTTGTCTTAATGTCAAGCTGTTGTGAACAGTTAATCGACTGCTGGTTGAGTGATATTGTAGCTGATGTCTTTGTATCACCATCAAAATACTGACACACTTCAGTATAAATCATGTCAAGAACAATCAAAAACGATTTTGTCAATTATCAATGGGGGGGGGGGGGGGGCTGTAGATCTGATAAACAACATAAAAAAAAAGACTCTGTAACTTATTTTTTTAAATAATATTTAAACAAATGAAATAATAATAATAACCAGTATCAACATGGCAGAATTTAATACGCAGGATGCTAATAATCTAACAGGATGGCAGACAATCTGAGAGAAAAAAACACTAGGAGAAAAAAAAAAAACATCTGTCCAAGCATTAACCACTAACAGGGCTAAAAGAGTTTCTAAACCAAAATCATTTTAATTAAAAAAATGAAACCCATCATCCATACACAATTTATGTGATAATGACGATCTCTTTGAACCCCAAGAGTCAATGCAGCTGTTTTTTGTGGTGGCTGCTTTGTTTGTGCCATTACTGCACACATGAGTGAGTATTTAGGTCACAAGAGACAAAGCCATCGGAGACAAAGATCACTGTCTGTACCTTCACAGACAAACACACACACACTGATATCAGTCTCATTAATTTTCACGAATTTTCACTCCACGCTTAATAGAGAATGACTGTTCTGCATCTCTGACTAAAGAAGTATTAGGATGATAAATTGACACAAAGAACTTCGGTACATTCCTAATATAATAGGCAAAAAACAAATCTTTTACCAGTCGTACGGTTATATCCATTACCAGACGAAGGGATCATGACCATGTTTGCCAGCCATTTCAGCAAATGTTACATAAGACAGCATAATACAGCCAAGGTGACGTGTGACCGTCACCATCTCTTCAAGGTCAGGGCACAACACAAAGGAATTATGCAACAAAGCCCTCATCCTAAAATCTGCTCTTGCTTTACTGAACACAAATCGAACTAAAAAGGGTTTTAGGTTCCCTCTGTCTGAGGTAACTGCTAGCCATGCAAAATTACTGAATTCAGTCGTACTGAAGTGAAAAAACAGAAACATGATACAGCGAATTTCTCTCCTTTTGTAATACACATGTGAGGGAAAAAAATGCTTTACCTTAATAAATAAAAAATACCCTAACAAATGTTTAACAGCAAGGTATTTTTTAGTTTGAGTGTTGAGACTGAATTAATTAACTATAGTGTCAGTTTCACTCAGCAGCAATAGATGTTTCTGTCTTTTAAGGTGATTCAAACTTCATTCCACTAATGAGCCACTAAACCGCCAACAGAATGATAGAAGATACCCTAAAATCCCAAGGAAAACCTCAGAAACAAGTAAAGACACAACACGGCAGCAGAGGAGACAACCAGCATTGCCTTTGATAAACGAAATCCTGCCCTGACAAATAAGCCCCAGAGCTTAAGGAATAGCAGGGCATGATCCGACACACTCAGCACAACCAAGCTGAAGGATTCGGGTGCTGGAATTTAAAAGACAATAACCTGTATTTTAGATAAGAAGTCGCTTGAGTTTAGTCAAATTCTTCCATTCAAAATCCAGTCTGAAGTATTGAAAGATGCCATATGTCATTATAGAGCAAGTCTGATAGCAATCAATGCTTTGTGTATACCTTGAACAAAATGATTTAAAAAAAATAACCAAATAAAGCTTGATGGATAGTTTGTAGGCACGTCGAATAACATATATTTCTGCAGGGAATTATACAGTAATCTGGCAGGTTCAGATCCGCCCAGGTGTTTAAATAAGCCTTTCAAAGCCAACTGAGGTACCAACACAGCCAACACAGTTAGTCACCAAATCTAGGAAGTTTTCATTGTAACAACAGTAGACAAGCAAATATGCCAACAGATCACGGAAATCTGACCAATCAGATCGAAGGAAACTTCAGCAGGACTCATCTTGTCCAGAGTGTTGTGTTATACAGTATGTATGAAACAATGATAAGAATCAGAAAGTGTGAATTCCCATGAATGATACTAAATGCTAAAAGAAATGGCTCAAATCTATTATGATAAATCTATGATGTAGTTATATTAAAAATATTAACCTATTTAACTAAAATATTAAGGGTCCTAATTATCACTTAGATAAAATCTGAAATTAACATGTTCCAATAGATGACTTTAATGCACTGCTGCAAGTAGCCGTGAATCAGTTTCAGGGAACTACAGTTGCGGTCAGAGACGCACCCTTTTTCTCTCACACAGGAAGTCCTTCTTGTGGCTGATGTCTCCATGTATACAATTTCCTGCGTGGCCAACTGCGGCATGAGTTCATGGTGAGGGACTGCTGAACTCCACACGACCCAACCACATTTACCTTCAAACATTTGATCTTAGGGGAAAAAACCCTCCCAATCCTAACAAAACACTGTGAAAGAGCTGATAAAGCAGTTTCCTCTTCTAATGAAGGTCAGGATGAATATTATTAGCACGGACCGTTATAAACAAATCCTTGATGTATCAAATAGTGGATAAGAAAAACATTGTTCTTCAGGAGCATGACATCTAAAAGAGGCCTTTTGCAATGTTCCTATCTTCCTACTTCCTACGTATAATGATTCTATAATTTTCCAGGTCTAGAACATTATACAGACATACAAACATACGATAAGGAGTGGGGATCATTATTATTATATTATTATTAGTGCTGTAATGTCGATTAATCGCGATTAATTGCGTCTAACATAAAAGTTTTTATTTATATAATATATAATGTACACACACATTATATAAACAAAAACTTTTATGTTAGATGCGATTAATCACGTTTAATTGATTTAATTATTACTACTAAATAAAAATATTAAATAAAATAAGAAATATTACTATTGTGTTGTAAAATAACAAAAAAAAAAACAAGTATTTAAGAAAAATAATACAATATTTTTATTTTGCAGTACAACTGTAAGTCTTAATTTCTTGATTGCAATTATTTGCAATTATTTAGGTGGAAAACTGCAGGAAGCCAACGTTGACAATGGCAAGTTTCCGCATTGTTTTGTATTGAAATGTATTAGAAGTTATTTTGAAAAACGTTCCCTTTTTTGGATGAACTCACAGCACTAAAGACATTAATGATTTAAGTTCAGTCAACTACCCTGGTGACAAACCCTGCCAATCAATTTGCATATAAATAACAGATTGCTTTCAGAGAGCCTAAAGAGTTTGGTGTCATTTATTTAAATTCCCCAAAGTAATATAGTTACGTATAATGATTCTATAATTTTCCAGGTCTAGAACATTATACAGACATTAGACATAAAGATACAACATATTCAGTGAGGAACCCCCAACACACAGTCAGAGAGTGCCTGGACTCTCCAGTCACTATGGAGATTTAAATAAAGCTCCTTTATTCAGCTCTGGAGAATAAAGAAACAGCTCTCTTCTTAACAGAGCACGTGCACTGAGTGACTCAAACCCCATCTATACATTTAACGCTTCTGATTCATTTACCAGATAAGCTGTCATATTAAAACACACCTCTACATCTCTATCCTCTATCGATCATCAAATTTAAAATTTAAAGTCAGATGATGTTACAGTGCACATGTGCCAGATATACCACAATATCACTCCAGTCTGCATTTTCCATTTTCTACTATTGTGTTCAATATTTCAGATGAACCTGCCCCCTAAATGGTACATGAAAATGATATAAGGTTTCAATATGGACCAAAACTAATGCTGTTTAATCAAACGTCTGAGACTAAGTTCTCTTTGACTGATTTTACCAATCACTCAAGAGAAGACATTTCAACAGAGATTACGATTCAAACAGATTACAGTTTCAGTCCTAAACCCAGCTGGTGTTAAAGTGGCCACCATGCCTGCTGCCTGACTGACATGCGACTGACACTGGGGGTTATTTTGGGAATATTTGGTGAGGATTATTAAAGCCCGCTGTGGACTTTTTAATCACTGAGATCTGAACATTCAAACATAACGCCACACACACACACACACGCACACACACACACACACACACACACAAGCATTAAACCTATTACGAAGCTACCAGAAAGACAGAGAGAAAAAAAGGCAATGCTGAGGGCATTCTTAGTGTACTGCTCTTTGAATGGCTTCCTGAACACGTTGGCTTGTGTTGAGCTACACAAACGGCCCATTCAGAACTACTAATGAAAATGAAACAAAACCAAATGCTGGAAGAGATCCAAACAATACAACGAGTAGAAATGTGAAATACTGCCACACTAAGAGAGTCCACCTCTGATTTCCCCTAAAAAGCCTGTCTGCAAATAAGGTGTAAAATATACATGCTTTAATTGTAGAAGGGCAAAGAACACTTTTTATGCCATTCTTATTTTGCTCTAAGGGAAAACAAAATCAGACCAACATGACCTCATCGGAGTGAGAACGAACAAAATCTGGTTTTAAAATATTATACAAGAGGTTACACATTGCTGTGATTCTAGAGGAGATGCTGTAATCGACCTTCACATGAAAAAAAATCACATGAGAAAGAGACACACCCACTCATGATGTCATGTTATGATGTAAACACAGAGCTGTAAATCAGCAGAGACACCTGTAATCTGCCTCTGTCTGGGGACAACAAATGACAGGGAGCTGCCTCTGAGGGATAATCTTTGAGAATCATAGTGTAGAGGGGAATCATTTTAAACGGATATCATTTGAATTTGCAGTTGAGGAAACAAGAAGTTAAAGGTGCAGTGTGTAACATTTTTGAGTTTTTATTAACAGAAATGCAATATGACATCCATAACTATGTGTTCAGTGGTGTATAAAGAACTTACTTAATAAACCGTAATGTTTTTATTACCTTAGAATGAGTCATTTCTATCTACATAGGTGCGGGAATCCCCTTCTATCAAGGTCGCCATATTGTGACGTCATGTTTCTACCGTAGCCGACAGCGATCAAACAGCGTTACAGAGCGCGTTTCGTCACTACCTTGAAAAAGAAGCCGCAGAAAGCTAGAAGAAGCTAGTCATAAACACCGTGAGTAGTGACTTTTCCCTTGTCAGTGGTGTAAATATGTAGTTGGATTGTTTCATGTAACTTAATTCTTCTCCCTCACTGTGTTATGGCTTTGCTATGTGGGGATAAATGTGCTGGTTGCGCTCGTGAGACAGCTGATTAGTAGGCTACTCTTGTCATTGACCGGAAAACAGTTAACGTTAACTTACAGGAATCACCAACCCGTCGATCTTGGAAGCATTTAAGTCGATCGAGTTTCCAAAATCAGAGAAAAAAGCCTATTGTGTGTAGTAAATGGTATCTAAGGGATGCGGAGGCGCGCGCGCTGTTACAATCACGTCATTTTTGCCGCGCGCACCTTTCGGCTCATGTGGACGCGTCGAGTTTAAACAAGGCTTTACGCTTTAACCAGCTCAGCCACAGTAACAGCTCATATTAGCCAGCTAAACTTTTACTACCCTGTTAGAAAAAATATATATCGTTAGTTGCATACTTTCATGTGGTTCTTCTCCCTCGCTGTATTATCGGTTTGCTATGTGGGGAGATATGTGCAGGTTACGTTCGTGAGACAATCAGCTGATTACTATTATTATATTATGTATTAAGACCCTTGATCCTTAGCTGACTATGGCTTTGTAAACTTTATCCATGATGTGGTTTACAATGGACTGTGGTACAAAAGCTTGTTTTACTCTGGCTATTTTCTGCTGTCTCAGACGACGATGTTTGTCCCGTTTTAACCACCATAGCTTCTTCGAAAGGGAGGGGTGAGCAGTGGGCTGAGCCCTTAGTGTAGACTCGCAAACGGACAGCTAGATGTCGCCAAAAGCTACACACTGCACCTTTAAGCTTTGAATTATCACTTCTACTGGTCATCCCTAAAGGGACAGTTCACCCCAAAATGAAAATTGTCATAATTTACTCCCCTCATGCGGTTCCAAACCCATAAGACTTTTGTTCATCTTGAGCTCCTTTCACACAGCGCTTTGAACCCGGCAAATTGCCAGAGTGCCTTCTTTCTGAACGCAGACACGACCCGGGATCGATGCCGGGTTGGGGACCTAGTAACATAGCCGTGTTCAGACCCGGAACGCGCGCTGTGTGAACAAAAGCCAGAACCAATGCCGTATAAGGGGTGTGTCGTAGTGATGATGCACGAGCCTTTACAATGAGTAGTTATCGTGCGACTCAGTTACTCTAGAAGAAAGTTTGTGTTCGTTATCGAAACAAGAAAGGACGAAAAAATGTCTGCAAACTGGACTGAAGTAGAGACCCGAGAGCTTCTTGCAATCCGCGCCGAAGCTGAGATCGTTCGCCAGCTTTGTGGAACGGTACGTGATGCGTTAGTGTACGACCGAGTCCGAAAAAAAATTATTGAGCGTGGTTTCTCGAGATCGAAAGCGCAGATCATAAGTAAACTTTTCGACGCGTACCTTACACGTCACATCCAACGTCACGCGTCTTTCCGGAACATACATGGGTTGTGTGTGAACGCGCTCTCTGATTCCGGCAAATCACTGGCAGTGTGAATGAAGCAAAATCAAACGAACCCGGGTCAAATCCCGGGTCACTTTATCCGTGTATTTTCCGGAATCTCTGTGTGAAAGGGGCTTTTGGAAAACAAATGAAGACATTTCTGTCCCTCCATTGAAAGTCTGTTTCCCCAAAAGTATGATGCTTTAAAATGTTCATATAGAGAAAAAATATTAAATAAATCCATATGAATTAGAGCTGCATAATTAATCGCAAATTACATGAAATTGCACTTAACACGATTTGGCCTATGGCTTATTATCTTTTACGCGCAGCTCGTGATTGATGTACGGCTCTGTAAACGCTGCTCCATCTGAAAGCATTGTGAGTTTGAGTCTCTTATAACGTGCATTTGGAAAAGCAACACGTGTCAAATATCTTTCCAAACAGAAGCATTAATGAACCTCTTGTCCAACAGAAGACAACATTTAATAAAATGCTTTTACTCCAAACTCACTTCATAACGACAGTTGAGCATCCTTCTGTGAGATGATGTGGCTTCTTACACAGAATAAGGCAGTCGTATGTTTATTAGGCATGTTTAATCAAAGTGTTTCAAGCTTCTGTTTATTCAGCTACAGCGATAGGGCTTTCCTAGAATGATGCGTGTTATTGTACTCCTACGGCGCACGGCGGGGCATATTTGGCGTGTCTGCGTGAGAGCACCCTCTGGCGTTCAGATGGAGCAGCATTTACTACCGGTCAGCTGCACTACACTGACAAGCTGCGCATAAAATAATCGCAGCCTTAGCCAAATCTTGTGCCGTTTCATTGCGATTAATCGTGCAGCTCTAATATGAATCGAGTGGCTTAATCCAAGTCTTCTGAAGAGACACGATCATGATGTATGACGAAGGAATTTAAGTTACGGCACTGTTGTGCTATGTTAAGTTACGGCACTACTGTCATTTATGTATATTTTGAGGTGTGAGTTTTGTGTGAAAAACTTTCAAATGGAAAGACAGAAAGATTTCTTTAAAAAATACTCTATTTTCATTTGTGTTCTGATGATGAACAAAAGTCTTATGCGTTTGAAACGACATGAGGGTGAATAAATGATGACAGAATTTTAATTTTTGGGTGAACTATCCCTTTAAGACCTTGTGTAACCCCTCCTGTTCTACTAGCACCGCGAAGGATTTAAACCGAGGTTTCCGGCATGGGAGGCGGGCACGCTAACAAGGACACTAAAGACCGCAGATTCTAGTGTCAGTCGCTAGTGTGCCTCTTGAGGCTAGGGGAGGGAGGTTTGCCTGCACAACCTTTACTAACTGGCCTCCGTTACACTCACCCCCCTAAACCTCACTCCTATCTGGGTCACGGCACCTAAGGTTCCGTAGTTCTACTCGCATTGCACCAAGCAGGATTTGAACCAGCGTTACAGCATGGGAGGTGGGTGCGCTGACAAGGATGCTAAAGACATCAGCCACTAGCACCAGTCGGTAGTGTGCCTCAAGGCCAGGTGAGTGAGGTTTACCCACACAACTCTTACTAGCTGGCCCTCCGTTACACTTGGAATATGTATGGGTCAATATTTACAGCACCATCTGCTATGGGTGAGTTTTTGTGTTGACAGTGACACATCGTACTATACCTGGGAGTATGTTGTTGACGGCTGTGGTAATGTTGATGTCTTGCAGGTGGTCGAGAGTTTCAGTGTGGAAGAGTCGGAGAGTGGAGCCACTGCTAAAGGATATCCAGATCCCCACACCGGCCACCACCATATGGGACACGATCATTCCCTCTTCTTGATGGGCTTCAAACTGACGCTGTCAACACACATACACACAGTTTTTATAAATAAATGAGCATCTAAACTCAAACATACTTTTATACACCAGATTCTGGGCTGGAAAACACTGGTCTGACTTTGCTTGGCTTAATTTTTGGAAAAGTCTGCCGGTGTAACCTACTCATCTGAGGAATGAGGTAACCCAAAAGAAGCTTAGCGGATTCTGATCTGACCCAGTTCAGGACGACATTTAGATTCTCATATACTAACTACAGCTTGACGTATTTGCTGGAGCAAACAAAATAACAGGGAACTGCAATGGGAAATTTAACAGGGTTTGTGGAATGCAAATCCCACAAGCACATCAGACCCACAACATTATTAGACTGGAAAAGAGATCTGGCTCATGCATTTCTGCACATAAAAATCTGTGCTTTTCATCTCATTAAAGATGATCTGAAATTTTACTTTCTATTTGCATCACTGATTCATATTTCTTTCCAGCACACCTCACACATATTCGTCCCTCACTCTCTTCCATTTTAGCCAATCATCTGACAGTAAGCAGAGCTGTTGAAGGCTAATGAGCTTAGTGATGTTGGCTGGATAACAGGTCAGTGTGTCAGTGTCTGCGTGTAGGACAGAGGCTTTAATATTCTGAGATCACAGCAGGCCTCTCTGTCGACATGTACTGTGAGAGTGAATGAATAAAGAAAGAGTTCTCTCTCTATTAAGATGAACTGCATAGCTCTTAGTAGCATCACAGATTTAGGTCATAAAAATATAGACGCACACATATATTTAAATATGCAAATAATAGCCTATTGCCATTCAGAACCTTTTTCTTATGTTGACTTTTTTTGACTGGTGTTTTCAGTAAAATATGCCTAACAGAATAAAGTCGTACAGATATTTGGAATTTATAGTAAGAAAGGGATTCTGGTAGACTGCACCATTGTTTGCTGAACAAAAACTTGGTCGTTTAATTAGAAACGCTGGCCAAAACAGGTGTGCAGAAATGTGTGTGTTAAGTGCTCTACTACCTCCACAGTGTGTGTCTGTGTGCTGATGATGAAGATCTGCCCTCCTGACGAGGCCCAGACGTGTTCACCCACCACCAGCAGGGCTTTAACCGGCAACACTCCCAACTTCAGCACACGGGCCCCTGACTCGACCCAGGAACCGTCTGTGAGGGCGAGAAAAGACATGAAGACAATCTGAATCTCAGATATTACCGGTTTAAATGCACAGAAAAGATAAGGGCTTGTGAACATTGAATGTGAGAGATTTTGTGTGAGAAAGAAATTAGGTTAAAGGTTGCAGTGATGTTTGTCACACAAAGGGTAGGGCAGATACTACATCTTGTGCTCCTCACCCACACTATGTGTGTGGGTTTTCTGCAGAAATATAATGACCTCACAGCATTCAGAGAGCAGAATGGAGGCGTGTTGAGTGTTTGTTTAACAATCATAGAGGTGAAAGAACTCCTCTCACAGTGGAAATACTAGTACCACTTTTCCATCAAAATTGTGTTGGATCATCTTTTTTGGAGCTGGTACCTGTGAACCTCTTTATTTTGAGACACATTCTGACATCCAAAGTAAGTTGATTCAGCAGCACATGCTGCTTTTAATGCAATAGACTGAAGTGTAAATATACAATGGATAAAATAAAGGCAATCAATTAAAACATAGGATATTTTTAAATTAAATCATTTTTATTAAATCCAGATGGGAGAAAAGTGGCTATAGTCGCTGTGCGATGTGACACTATCATTCAAAAGTGTGTGGGTGTTTTTTTTTACGTTTTTAAAAGAAAAGAGATTCTCGCAGTCTACATTTATTTGATCAAAAAGTAATACAGTAAAACAGTAATATTAAACATGTTTGATAACATTTACAATGACCCATAATAATCTCCACAAATCGCTGATAGCCAGCATCTGTTTCTGCCTGCATCATCCCACCCTCCAGTATATTTGAGTGGATCTTTATTCAGCTTGTTTGCCTCAAGAGTTACATAACACCAGCGCCTACACAGCATTCCTGCTCTGTCTCTTGCTCTGATTCAAATACACTTGTGATGAGAAGTGATGTAAGAGGAAAATGTACTTTTTACATTTTACTGATCAAATGCCTAGTCATTCTGTATTCAACTGAATTAATCAAATGTAAACAAAGACAGTTTAATTCAAAACACAACCTTCATAATCTGATAATGCTACTGACACACGAAAATATCATTGTGTAAATGTATTCATCTGAAACTGCTGCATTTCCAAAATTACTCATCCTGTGATTATTACTAAACATTAACTATTACATTAGTTATTACATTATGTGAATGTTAAAGAGCACACTAAAAAGTATTTTTATATACAGTATTTTAATACAAATTATCAGTTTTTATACATGCTGATTTGGTGTTCAAGAAACATTTCTCCTTATTATCAATGTTGAAAACAGTTTTAATATTGCTTAACAGTTGCTTAATATTTTTTGTGGAAACCGATAATTTTTTTTTAGGATTCTTTGATGCATAGAAATTTCAAAGGAAAAGCATTTATTTGAAATATAAATGTTTTGTAATGTAACATTATAAATGTCTTTATCACTTTTGATCGATTTACTGTAATGCGACTGCTGAATACAAGTTTTAATTTATTTAAAAAAGGACAAACTTTTCAACATAATATACTCTATATACTGTAATAATACATGTGTTCCAACAGTGTTAATCTCATTTGTAACTGTTTTCACCACAGTAAAAAAAAAAATTGTATGATAAATAAATTATGACAACATATGTTTTTACATTGTATTAACTCAAACTAAGTAATGGGCAATAGTGAATTATGAATAATGCAAATTACTCAATATTAAATTCTATATTCTAAATTCTGTATAAAAGTTACATCACACTCAAAATTATATATACACACACACACATACATATATGTGTGTGTGTGTGTGTAAGCACTGCTCATTGTAAGTTATATGGCTAATCCTAAAATAACAGCATTACACAGAGTATTACACAGTAACCCAAACATATTTATTAAATATCTGTGTCTCTGGCAGCAGAAAACTGGAGTGAGAGTGAAATGGAATATGAGCTTTCCTGAGAGAAAAACAGCTGTGAAAATAATTAATGAGAGATGGGGTAAAATATTTTTAAACGTCTCTCTTTCCTTGAGAACTTTCCAGAGCACTCCCTGCTGACACCAACTTATATCAGCATGAATTCTGAAGGCTAGTTTATTATTTTCTGGTTATTTCATGGCATAGCCATGCAGTTAACCAGCAAAACTTAGCTTTGGCTGGTTGATTAAGAAAACCTTGCTGGTTAAGCTAGTCAAGAAGCACACCAGCAACCCATACTAGGTTTTTTACTTTTCCTAATACCAAAAATTCAGCCAAATTTTCAACATTGATACCCCTTATCAAGATTCATACAGCAATCATAGCAGAAAGAAACTCCTTACCATCTGCCCTGGAGTAGACGACCAGAGAACCGCTGACCAGGCCTGCATACAGACACCCACTCTTGCACACTAGACAAGTGATGCTGGACTTATCAGGGGAGAAGAAGTGCTGCAGACGAACCTTCTTAGCGCGTTGGCTGCTCTTATACACAGATATACTAAAAGCAAAGCAGTTTGATCAGGTTAATAGACTGAGCATCACAAGACAATGGAAGACACTCCTCCTCTTCATCTATATGGTGTTTGTGGATGTTTTGGGTGATGTACACACCTGCCTTCCTCCATGCCCAAGCACACAGTCGGTGTGTCATTGGCTTTCCGATCCTCAGGCTTTCCCTCTCCATTTTCCACAGGCTCATCCAGAGGCACAAACGTCATGCAGAGAATACGCGACTCCACATTAAAACACTCTGTCACTTTGGGATTTGAGTTCTGCAACGCCACAATGGAGACCTGACCCATGTGATTGGTGCAGCTGGCCACCTGAAAAGAAAGAGAAGTTGATTTCAGAATCTACACACCAGTAAAAACTATTCATTGTCCTGCTGAACTGCTAAACAAAACTGATATGAGTACTAAAATCTGAGGTATTTTCCAGAGGCGAAATAAATATTTTTTTTTCTCAGATTGATGGGACACTTAAAGGAGTGCAGCTCATCACTGTTGGCTCTAATGCGTATTAGAAAAGGGAATGTTTTACGACCTTCTATACAAAAAATACAGCATAAAAGCCTTTAATGCAACCTTGCACTCTCACTGCCCACACAGAACAGTTTAATGATGCTTTTAGACTTCAAAACCTCTTAAAAAACAAACAAACAAAAAAAAAAACTTCCAGGTCAAGTACATTTAGACAACAAACATACACACACACCAGAATGACAGATTTGCTCCATAGTGGACTCTATTAAGGAAGCTGGACTGATTTAATATACAAGAATTTGATGTTTAGACTGTAAATTGTCTCTCGACTCACCCACACACATCCATGACCTATAACAGGCAGATCCGCAGTGCTGTCAGTGTTCACGTGAGGCTCTGGGTTGTGAACTGCACACTCCACCTGACACAAATACACATTGGTTTCATTTAAACCATTTTTGTTATTATAAGCAATAATGATAATGTAGACGTTGTGTATGCCACCTTGAACTCCTGTAGTTTGGACATGACCACAGCCATCTGTCTGAGCAAGAGAGGATGGTTCTGCTTCCTCATTTGATCATCATCTTCAGCACAAAACCAGCCTTGGATGTTGTCTTCCTCTGTACAAAAACATTACATTAGTGAAGCATTCCTCAGATTCTACAAACCAATGATTTTCCCATATGTGTCCTCCAGTTGCCAGTATTATAATCCATTTGTCTGCACTGAACTTTCAGTTCTGGCTCGGCTGAGCAATGATTCACATGCTGAACAATACGAATCCAGATGGCACAATTTATTTAATATTTTACGAACACTTTTATTTAGAAAATATGTTGGTAACATCATATTAAGATATGTTTAAATGTATTTTCAGACATTTTTTTAAGCAGTTTTTAGGGCTAGATCCCTAGATCTCTTCTATAATTAGAGTAAAAGACAAAGACAGGATACGGAGACAGGAAATGACACGTACGTAGAGCCAATTTAGCCATCTGCAGATTACTGATCCAAGCTTGCTTGATGGATGGACTGAAAGTGTTAAAGACCGCAGTGAAGAACGTGGGTCTACCGTACCTGAAAAGTGAAAATCACAAACAAAGTTCCGATTTTTCTCAGGAAAAGCTTTCACAATAGAAACAATACATGTTTGTCTAGATTCACAGGAGATGTATTGGGCGGTATACAAATCTCCTGGGTAGTTTAAATAATAGCATGGATTCAGCAGGTCAGACAGCTGGAGAAACAGACAGGGTCCCTTCCGTTTATGAGGTAACATTGCAGGATATGATATAAACATTGGCCAGTTTCAATACTAAATCAACACAACACAGAATTTATAACTTTTCCATATTTTTTAATTGGCAATGAATTTATATTTCTATGACTTTTCGAAGAGTCTGTTTAACTGTCTACACAACTTCATAGTGTAGATATAAATAATAGATTACGACCAGAAGCATTAGAGTGAGGTCATGTAATCCAGCCCACTCCCACCACAAACTCAAAAAAAAGTCAACTGCATACATTTTCCAACAGTCACAGTGTGTGAGAGAGATTTATGTTATCAGAGAGATTAGTTTGACAGCTGGGAGTCTAAAGATACTCCTATAATCCACATGCTAAAATCCAAGCATAGAGTCACAAATAATGTGTGTGTGCGCATGTTTGTGACAACTGCACACTACAAAGCCTCTGATCCACAGGAGGAAGATAATAACAGCACAAGATTTCTTTGGGGTCTGGTTAGGGACATGAGGTCATTCTTAAACCACAGAGTCACACAAACACAGAGACATGGAAGTTTAAACATTTAAAAACATTTAAGAGTTCCACAGTTTTAAGAAGTGAATTAAGTAGCCTAAATAAATCTGTTTTGCCATATTTGTGCACCCTAATTAATAATAATAATAAAAATGAACCCTAAAATGAAAATATGCACATGATAATGCACCCTATAAAAAACAAATTTTGTCTTGTATGCATAAATTCAGCAATGCAGAAACCAATAGATCCCAATACATACTAAATACATTAAAACTTAATATTCAGCAATATTACTGATTGGACTGCATTGCCAGTTTTGAATAAGTCACACTAACTGAACTGAGCTGGATGATGACATCACTGTTTCTGCAGAGCTGCTTTATAGTGCAGCTTTATAATGTGCAGCATCCACCTGGATGATGCGACGGCAGCCATACTGCGCCAGTACGCCCACCACACACCAGCTTACTGGTGGAGAGGAGACAGTGATGAAACCAATCAGTTTATGGGGATGATTGGAAGGCCATGATGATGGACAGAGGCCACTGGGCAAATTTGGCAGAATTCCATGGTTAAACCCCTCTTTTTTGAAGGACATCCTGGGATTTTTAATGACCACAGAGAGTCAAGACCTCGGTTTAATGTCTCATCCGCAGAACGGTGCTTTTTGACAGTATAATGTCCCCATTACAATACTGGGGCATTAGGACCCAGTAAAATTCAGCTTTGCCATCACAAGAAACAAATTACATTATAAAAATATATTAAAATAGAAAACAGTTATTTAAAAATTGTAATAACATTTCACATCATTACTGTTTTGACAGTAGTTTTTAACCAAGTAAAAGCAGCCTTGGTAAATATTAGAGAGTTCTTTCATGTACGTGTAAAAAAAAAAAGAATTGTATCAACCCCAAACTTTTGGACGGTAGTGTATTAAGGGTCAAGCTGAGGTCAGACATACTTGTCTTGTTTCCCTGGTAACTGTAGTTGTATCCTACAACGATCAGCTGCACGAATCTCCTCCTCTTTCTTTAAAATTAGTCGCTGGAGACCTGAAACCCAATCCTGAGCAACTGTCCCATTAACATTCTGGAGAGAGAGAGTTGATTAAATTGACTTTTAAGTGACAAGAACTGCGTGCATCCTGGTTTAAGCAAAACATTGAAATGAACACCTCACCTGATAGTTCCCCTTCAGACTGCTGATCATGGTAGAGATCTGGTTCACTAAACCCAGATCATGGATCAGGTTCTGTAGGTCCTGGTACAGCTGCCCTGGACCCATATACAATTTATCTGCAAATGAGAGACAGCCGATTGAAGTTAAAGTCAAAGTAATATTGATCATCATCTGAGGATTTTATCCAGCTTATAAAATATCACCATCACAGTACTATTTGTTTAGTTTGGCTCCATTTTCTACTTTACTAGCTTTGAGCATTACAGTTTAAACTGATTTATATTATACAGCGAATCATTAAACACTTGCTCAAATTAGAGTCATAAAGACTGTCCTGTGTGGATCTGACTTTCTCCCAAATTTTGTCCCATACAATAGACTGCTTTGTGCTGCTCTGCTCTTTCAAGATAAAGAGAGAGAGAGAGAGAGAGAGAGAGAGAGAGAGAGAGAGAGAGGGGGGGGGGGGGGGGACAGGAGATAAAGAGAGAAAGACAAAAAGAGTGTCTTTTCTTTTAGGTTAAGCTGAAGTAAAATGGGAGTCTTACATATACACACATTTTCTAAAGTAAATTAAAAACATTTGTAAGCATTTTAAAGTAACTGAAGTGACATGTTCGCTAATAAATATACCAAAATAATGTCGCCATTACACAGTGTTCTATGAAGAGCATCTAAATAAGTCCAATAAAGTCTGGCAGTACTTGCAGAATGCAGGAGGACAAACATAAGCAAGGTTTTTATTGTGAGTTTCAGATTGCTTTAGCATGGATACACTAAAGAAACATGAGACATGAGGCTCAGGAGGCAAGGGCAGCCATAGACTCTGTGTCAATATAAGAACACACACAGTCTGTATTTGGCAGCGTTTGTGTGTTTACTTTTGTTCAGAAGTGTCAGGCTCTGCAAGTAAACAACATTTATCCTTTGAAGAGGTGCTTAAAGATGTGTGGGGGAAAAGGATGTTTTATTCTCCCTAAAGTCAAAGTTTTCTAAAAGAGGACAAAACTAACTCCTTGTGCTTAAAACCGTAAAACTAAAAGCAAACCTTTCTGAATATTGCTTTCAGAAATTTAAATAAAACAGAAATAAATAAATATTAGACGAAAAACTTAAACTTAAAAAAAGACAAACTAATACATAATAAAAATGTATTAATGCTATACAGAAACATAAAAAACTAAGAACATCAGAATTACTAAAACTTAAACGAAAATTAAATTGAAAACTAAAAATATAAAAATAAAAGCTAATTCAAAATATTAATAAACTAATATTAATAATTCTAAAATAACATTGACAAAGACTAAGGCGGTACTTCAGCACTTAATTCAGTCTTACATACTAATAAACTTAACTGAAAAACTAGATAGAACATTTAAACATTCTCAATTTGAATAAAGTTTCTGCAAAATTAATACATGTAAAATGGTGCTCTGGAACTTCTCTGAAACTTTTTCACAGAGTTTCCAACAGTGACATCACTCTTGGTAGCTTTATTCTCCATGGTTAATTAGAAAAGGAAAAGTAAAACGAGAGAGAAGAAAGAAATGGGCTGGGAATGCAAGTGCTCTAATTTGAATGAGAGCAGCTCCAGCACACAGAATGTGTTTTCAGTAACCATAGAGACAACTCCAGTCTTTTTCAACCACGCTGAAAAGTGATTTTTCTATCTTCCAATGTTAGAGGAACGACACAGAGAGTTCGGTGCGTTTCATCTGTCTTAAACTGTAAAAGTTAAACTAGAATTCAGATGAGAATTACAGAACTGAATTACTTCTACAGTGTGGATTTTTGCATAATGTCTAGTAAAATCCCACCGGAGCCACTTCTTTTGTCACCTCAGCTGTGCTGAATAGAGCAGACGCAGTGAAACAGGAAAAACAGTCTTTCCTCTTTTGTTCAGCTTCATGAGTCAGTGTGACCTGTTTCCTTCAAACCACAAATAACAGAGCAGACTGCCTCCGAGGAGAGAAAAGACGTCCTCAACGGCAGATGATTTTGAAAAGAATTGTGTCATCAGGGGTCAAGCACTGAAGGGTTGTTTTATTATTTTTTCTGCGTTTTCTGCATTGGAGTCTATAACAGCTGCAAGAACTGTGAATCCCCCAAAAATACATCTCTGTAAATCAGGACAACATTATGAATATTCATTATGCATTGCATTAAAACCCATATTTATAGATGCGCTGGAACAGCAGGAGGTGAGACAGCAGCCATTTTTAAAACAACTCGCTGTCTGAAATCCCTGAGGAAACAGGCAATTAACTAAAACAGACGACTTTTAGCTGACTAGCACAGCACTAGCGCTAGGCGAACACTTCAAAGAATCCTGTTTTGCTAGGTATAATGGGGAGAAATGTTGTGTATAACATCCCTTCTTTAAGCAGAAAGCTTTTGAGTTCTCTCTATTACCTTTTCCTCTCCCTATCCCCATCTCTCTCTCGCTCTCTCTCTAGTTATCTCAGTCTTTCCAGTTCTCCTGACATATTTCCATCAATAATTCATTTTTAAGATCTTACATTAAAAGCCAGACTTCAATCATGATTTTGTCAGATGTGCCACTGTCTGGAAAGCACGGTAAACAGTGTCTAACACCAGTGTTTTCAGTGTCGTATCTTCCATGGAAACTTTATCTGGATGTGTCAGAAATCTGACCATGTATTTTTCTGAATATATGAAAGTGTTTTAAATGTCACATCTCTGCTCATGCACGTTTAAAAATAACACGAGTGTATTGTTGCTTAAGGGTGGTGAAGAATGTATATTTTTCTGAGCACTTCCTCCTATTGCTTCAATCACTTGGCTATGTTAAGTTGTTTGATTATTTTTGAATCAAGCAGACATTTATATCTAAAACAACGCCCAGAACACAACAGCGACAGCGATATTTCATCTGGAAAGCCTCATTTAAGGACACAGTCAGTGGTCTTGGTGGTGATCTCTGTAGATGGACCATGAGCTCGAATATAAAGCAATATATTACATAATACATTTCCATATATGGGAAACTAGTGCTTATATTTTTCAATATACTGCAATATATGCATTGACCATGTATGGCTATATATTAATGAATATAAAATATTCATAAATTAATACAAAAATAGCATGACATGTAACATTACATATACGACAATAATTACTATATTTTAATAGTAGTAGAAGAAGAAGCAGCACTCCTCAGCACAGTGATAATCTCTTGGTTAAATACTTCAGTACATGCAGGTGTGCTTGTGCTTTTGACAACTAGCTTGAAAATATGAAACATTTATAAATGTAGATAATTAAAAAATATAATGCATTATATATTTCTTTATATATTTGTGATAATGTAGCATGAATACATATACCTGCAATATTACACATGCAGTACCATATCTGATCACATATACATATATATATTATGTAGTGTATCACTGAATATAAAAATTACATACATTATGATATATTAGTAAATATATTGTCACATATTTTATGAAAGGCGGCAATTCCTTATGTATTATTTAATATATTGTAATATATTAACACAATATATTATTCTGTATATTTTCAAATATACCGTTAAACCATATAATATATTGATAATTCATATATGGGAAATATATTTTCGTTCCGCAAGGGCAGCAAGTGCTTGAATGTGAAAACGTTGAGTTTTTAACCCAGAACCTGAACCACCATTTCACCTTGACCTCCAGTAATACCTGAAAATAACTCTTTGCACCCAGATTCAGACAGATTTTTTAATTAACTACGGAAATCTGGTGCAGAGTAGATGTTTTTGAGTACATATTTTTGTGTATAACAAGAACTTACTAGGTTTAGCATTGATGATGACTTTATCTCCTGAGTGCAAGGGAGGAAATCTGGAGTCGCCCATCTCTTCACTGGAGCCAAACTCCACAACCTCCACAAAACTCAAAGGCACACTCCACTTGAGCAGGAAGCGCTGTCCTGGGGGAACACCTTCACCTCCAGCTCCCACACTCACACCGTCCTGAGAGGGGCTGGAGGAGAGAAACACTGATTTACTTAGATGGAGGAGGGATTTGAGTGGACGAAGACGGTTTAACTCTAAATATCCAGGATTAGATGTTTTCTGAGTGATGCTGTGCTAAACAGTTTAGATTGACAGTTATTGCAGATAATGTGTAATTATCATACCGCTGGTTGGGGGTGGCACACATGAGAACATCATTCAGAAGAAAGACTCGCCGTTCTTTAGTCTTAATGATCTCCCCACGATCATTATAAACTGTTTCCACCACGTCATCAGAGCAAATCAGATAACGACTGCCGCTGCTTAGCAGCTGAGAGAGAGAGAGAGAGAGAGAGAGAGAGAGAGAGAGAGAGAGAGAGAAGCAGTAACAGCAATAAAAAGGGTTGATCTTGGGATTAAATATTTAAGGGTCCTACTTTGTCACAGTCACTCATCAGTTGACCCTGAAAACACATATTTGTCCAATATGGACTGCGGGATGATTTGAGGGGAATGAAATGGACAGTAAAATATGCTAAATACACCTACTTATTATTTCATTATGAAATATTCACAATGTTATATTATTAGCTAAAACAGGCCACCGAAGTATTTTAATCTGTTTGCAACAGAACCTTTCTATTTTTTCCTACTTTCAAATTTTATGAATTCATGCTTATCTTAAGAAAAAATATTCCACCTCCACTGAGTGATTATTAGATATGATACATCAATACAGATTCAGAGGTGTCAGAATTTAACTAAGAAACAGGCTTGTAAATAAATTGAGCCATTCACTGTATTGTTTTAGGCTTAACTTTCTTCATGTTTGGCTTCAAATGGCTTATTAAAGCTACAACTATTCAGCGAAGAGAGATACATGTTATCAGTATTACTGTTTAATAAAATCCCATTTAACCAATTTTTGAAACAATGTTTTTGAAATAGGTATTTTATGCAGTATTTAAAACAGTAATACTGTAAAATATATTATTATTATAATATTTTAAAATAAGTAATTTAATTATACAATGGCAAAGCTGACTTTTCAGCAGCCTGTAAGTATATTTAGAGAATAAAAAACACCTATCCATCCACAAGAAAGAGCAAGCAGTCAAAGAGTGCAAAGTTAAGCAAAATATATCAGAGCCCCAGATGGTGTGGACTGCTCAAGCTGGTTCTGTTTACAGTATTGGCTCAGTACTGACTTCATATCAGTGACAGCAGGGCTCAGACACACTAGGTTTAACTGCGCTGTGTGAAACTCCCAAATGTCAAATTACATATTTGACTAAGCAACCACACATTCATACAACGGGTTTGAGGTGAACAATTGCAATCACTCAGCAGAGGGGCTGCAGTACCTTGTTGAGATAATGTTCATTCATAGCCTTAGCAATGTGTCTGATCTCACAGCGCTGGTCGGCCTCTCTTTTCCTCTCGTTTAATTTTTCGGCAAGCGTTTCCAGTTCAGTGAGAGCCATCTGAAGGGGAAGGCGATCGGGATGGCCCACTGGTGTGTTTTTTAACATGTCCTACAAAAAGACGCAGAAGATGTTACAGTAGCCTTTGAAAATTACAACAAAAGAAAAATGGAGTGAATGAAAACCTAATCGTCAATGAAAGTTTTGCCTTTTATGCTTTTATTCATAAACTACATGAAAGTGACTCTTGATGTGATGTGGATGAGAAAGAAAGAGGCGCCCTCTTCAGGAGTTGTCAAGATATTTTTTTGCAATGAGTGTACTGGAGCACATGTATTTTCTTAATATTAACAGTACTGAAAGAGAGTGTGAGGTAAGACGCACTTGCAGCAGAAGTATAAACTGAGGGAACCGTTGAATAGGCTTCATCATCAGTCCATAAAGGGTCAGATGGTCTTTGTTAGTCTCCTGACGGTGCTGTGGACAACACAAACAGCATGAATAATCTTGGAGCTTCTTCTACTTACCAAAGCTGCACTTATTTGATCAAAAATACAGTAAAAACAGAAATATTGTGAATTATTATTATTACTATTTAAAATAACTGCTTTTCTATTTGAATATATTTCCAAATGTAATTTATTCCTGTGATGCAAAGCTGAATTTTCAGCATCCTGACTCCAGTCTTCAGTGTCACATGATCCTTCAGAAATCATTCTAATATGCTGATTTTTTGCTATAGTAACATTTCTTATTATCAATTGTGAAAACACTTGTGCCGCTTAATATATTTGTGCGAAACGTGTTTTTTATAAAAAAAAGTAATGTAAAAAATGTAACCATATAAATGCCTTTACTATCCCTTTTGATCAATTTAATGCACCCTTGCCAAATTTTTACTGATTATTGTCTAAAGGAACAATATTACATTTACACTGAGTAGTTGTTATTTTTTCAATCCAGTCAAACACTGCCGTCACCCATTTTGATGAGCATTTGACCTGAATGTGTAAATTCACCATTGAGATCATCATCATATTTTGCCACCATATTGGCCGATATTGGATATTTATTTTAATTCTGCCTGTTTTAGGATTTAGATCATGATCTAAATAAGGTTTAAGACGTATTATTGTGAATTACATAACAGAAAAGTGCAAAACAGTTTGACACGTAATTACTGCACCACAGGAACATTATGGACTCTTTTGGGATGTCTAACCTTGAGGAAGTCGAGGAAACAGGGCTTAGATGCACACGCCTTCCGCACCACTCCCATCGCCAAGCTGAAGTTATTCACATACTCACTGTAAGCGTCCAACACCATAGACTTAGAAAACTGCAGAAGAGACAGAGGTGACGGCACAAATATAAGAGTGATGATACTTTTTAATGGGATAATTTCTCTCATGATAATATCATGATAATTTCTCTCATGAACTATAGGTTTTTTACTGTTGAAGATTACTTTGAGACACACATAACCTCACAACAGATGGTTAAAGGTGGAGAAGGTTTGTACATGTAAAAAACATAAAAGTTTAGGATTTAAGACTTTAGAGGCATGATGTTCATGCAGTTGTTTTTGTTTATTAACAGACGTATTAAAACTCTTAAACTTAAAAAAACAAACAAAAAAAAACTGAATATTCAAGATGATCAGTGCTGTGTATTTCCGCCCACAACAAATCAATGAAATCATAAAATCCGATATCTCACCGACGCTACAAACACATCTCCGATCATCTCCAGCTCGTCCCAGTCAGACACACGACTGGCCAGCGCCATCTGGAACAGGGCATGGCACTGCAAGATCTCCCGAATCCGATAAAACACCACCTTAAGCTTGCGGTCGCTCAGTAACCGAGGCTCAATCTCTGCCAGTGGTTTCTCATATTGCTGTTATGTGCAAAGAAAAAAAATTATAATGCTATTAAAAACAAATTCTCCACTGCAATGTAAACCAGCACAGGTAAAACAGACAAAAATAGTAAACCTCTAAAATTCTCTTCAGAGCTTCTAGATAGTTCTTCTCACTCTCTAGAATCATCTCCAGAATGCATCTCCTCATCGCCTGTTCATGCACACACAAAAACAATGTATAAGGGCACTTCAGTCACACTCAGAAAATGTATGAACGTCTGCACATTAAATAACAAAACATAAAAACCAAATGGCTTTAAATATTGCACAAACACTTTTAACTTTCAACTTTAAGCAGAAGGATTACTTCATTCACTAATGATGGGGTCTGTAAGATGTTTTTAATGTTTTGCAAAGAAGCTGCATTCATTTGAGCAAAAATACTGTTAAAAAACTAATATTTTGAAATGTTATTTCAATTTAAAAATAGCTGTTTTTTGTTTAAATACATTTTAAAATGTAAAATGTTAACTCCAATATGCTGATTTGGTGCTTAAGAAACATTTCTTATTATTATCAATGTTGAAAACAGTTGTGCTGCTTAATATTTCTGTGGAAATTTGGAATGTGATATTTTGTTCAGGATTATCTGGAACAGAAGTCTTTATTGTCACTTTTGATCAATCGATTGCATCCTTGTTGAATAAAATCTTTAAATAAAACTTTTGTGTGCATGTAATTTACACACACACGCACACGCACACACACATGCGCACACGCACAGACTTTTAAATTGGTTAAAAGTTGGTCAAAAGTACCTGGTGTTGAGAAAGCCCATCAGGTGCAGGTCTCAGCACTGGGTCAACATTAAAACACTCCACCTCGATGAACAGATCTGAATCTTCATCAAAACAGCTGGGTTTCTTCTCTGAGAAAAGAATGATGAATTCATCAAATAAATTAAACAGAAGAGGCATATTAATCAAGATGACAATCTGTGAATTCATTACATTGGAGGTTGTACTATTTGTGCCCTTACCATAACAGAGAGATTTGGTGCGGATGAAAGATCGTCCCTTTCTCACCGCGGCTTTGGTTTTTTGCAGACCATCTTTAGTTCCATCTTTAGCTGCTTTTACAAGCCGCTGCATCTGTAGCACATGCAACATCATTTGGGAGTGAGCTCACAAAATCTGTGCAGAAAAATGTACACAGTGTAATGTTTATTGAATAAGATGGAGGTTTTGTGCAGGAAACCCGGACGCAAAAGCGAAGCAACTCTTTAGTGAATTCACCCCTGAGATTTCATTTCAATTTGATAGGAATTAACAAGATGAACCCATCACCATGAACATGAACATAGGATCTCAAAAAACAACAAAAAAACAAACATGCATCCTTAATTATGTTGTGAATGAACACACAATGAAAAGATCGACACAGACACCACATGGGTAAAATGAGAGATGAGGGAACATGAAGTCTGATGGATAAATAAGAGAAACAACAACTGCAGCTCCGTACTGCAAGTCTGTGCATGCAGAACTCAACAGATTTTTCTGATTCAAAGTCCCTTTATTCAAATATTTAATAAATGTTGTGCCCTGCTGCGGCAGTCACTGAAGGGGAAAAAACATATACCAATAATTTTAAACAGAATGACATGCGAAGCCACACATGAAGTGAGGATGAATGAGGTCAAAATGTGTACAACATTCACTCTCCACAGATGACAACAGCTATATCTATGGAGATGCAAACAGATGTTTAGTGGGGATGACGGAGGTCAGAAGAAGCCCACCACCAGCACTAGCACAGAGAAGAAAGAGCACCTCTAGAGACGTCAGGCTAACATACACGCTCTTGTTCTTTTACCTTCTGCTCGTGTTTGTGTTTGAGCTGCTGTAGCTCTACTGTTCCCACTGTGTTTGCCATGAGATCTCGCATCTTTCTCTCATAGTGCTCTTTCAAACGCGTCAGATCTTCAGACAGCTGAACAGGGGGCAGAGAATGAGTTACTGCATAACTCAATCATTCCCTTATTTGGTTTAGAAACTCACTCCGTTAATATTCTTAATGTCGATGTGGCATGCTGTTGTTTACCATACAAAATAACACTGGTGCACTGACAATAAAATTCCATAATATTTCAATAATAATTTGACAATTATTTCTATTATAAATTTATGGGCGATGACCAACATTAAAAATACTAATAAAAACACTACCATAAATAAACAATAAAATAAATAATAAATAATATAATATATAAATAAATAAATAATTAAACATAAAAAGAATCAAATTAATTCTGAAGTAAATGTAAAAAAACTAGTAATTTAAGTTGTGCTGTCAAATCGATTTATCCTTATTAATAGCATCTAACAAAAGTAAGTTTAGAATATACAGTATGTGCATATATATATATTTGTGTGTGCATTCTTGTCTGTGTATGTACATATACTCACATACTACACAAATATTTTATATATATATATATATACATACACACACACACACACACACACTTGCAAACATAAACACTTGCACACACACATATATACACACATATTTATTTATACACTATATATAAGGTGTGTGTACTATTAATCACGATTAATCAAATTGACAGCATTACTTTTAAGTAATATTAAGTATATAATTGTGACATAAGAAAACTATTGTTGGTTGCAAACAATGGCATGCCAGACATATGATTCATAAATATTACATAGGATTATAAATATTAAAATTTTTGTATATCCCTTTAAAAAGAATTTCATTTTAGGCGCTTCCTAACGATGAATCTTAGACCTTACACACACGCACACACATACACACTCTTAAACTCTTACAAATCCCTCTCTCAAAAAAGGTTTCAAATGATCTGACTCTAAATTTGTTCTGCCAGTTCAAAAATAAACCAATTCCTGGTTGGCCAGACTTTGAAATAAAAACATGCACACACTCACTCAAATAAACCTCATCTACTAAATCAGCGCCTACACATACAAACAAAACCAAAATCATCATGGGCAGATACACAAAAAGAAGAGAGAAAGAATGAGAGTGAGACAGTAGTAGTGTAAATACACACATGTGTTTTCTTGCTGGGTGCACGGCCCCTGACGAAGGCGTCTGGGAGACCATTCTCTCCAAGTCCGTTCTCTGTGTCACTGGCTTCCTCATAGCTCTCAAACTCACTGGAGCTCCAGCCGTTGTCCAGCGAGCTGCTGCCGCCCTCCTCCCCGAACTCAACATCATCATAGATCATCTCATCTGGGTCTGACATGCACACAGTTTTCAAATTTTACACACACACACAAAAAAAAAGAGTCCAAATTCATTCCCTCATGACTGTCATCAGCCATAACAGCAGAACTGTCAGACACATGACACTGTCTTATTGCTGAGAGGGCAAATTTTACTCTGTTTTCATTTCTCTCACATTTCCATAGCCAGGCTGCAGGGGTGGGGGATTTACAGATACAATTCTGGATCTATCAACTAATCTGAATTTGAATATAATTATTAATAATTGTAGTTATTAAAAAAAGAATATGCAGGCCAAAACAGATACAAATACTGTATATGCTATGTGGTGTGGAATCACAACATGAATGTTTTGTATACCAGTAATATAATTACTGTAAACAGTAATATATCAGTATAACGATTATATGACAGTAATATATATACAGTATATACACACACACACACACACTCAGAGACCCCTATTAGGCTGTACATGCATTGCATTTTGGCTGTTAGCTGATAGGTTAATAAATATCTTAACAGACATGAACAAATGCATCACACAGTAAGTTAAGATAAAGAAAATGACCAGATACTAAACCTGTAGTGGATCCAGAGTTTTCTCTCGGTACATCATCATAAATCACTTCATCTGGACCTAAAACAAACAGAAACATGCAAACAAACACACATGGCTTACAATTTCATATGTGCAAACAAGCCAAAACAGCGCAGTGTGCATTAATATGCGTAAATGAATCCACTGAAAAAGGCTGAGCAGTTCTTCAGAGAGAAGGAAGGAAATGTCTGAGATTCTCTACAGTAACAGGAAACACAGCTGAACAAGGCAAACAAGCCTTCATTCATACATTCACAATCTAAATCCAAGCATTTTATTAGCCTAGCAAAATGCTAAGTACTTACTCTCCATCCAGGCTGTGTTTGCTGGGTCTGATACCCACTTAGTAAGAGCATCTTCCTCTCTGATGACTGGACACTCTTCACTAAAAACACTGGACAAAACATTTGGAATTGGTATATATACAAACTTCCCTTCAAATTTCTATATTTGTTTGCATCGCAGTATTGACAACAACACACAAATACAGAAAAAAAGTAGTTCATATACAAGATGTTTCATACAGCATAAGGACAATAATCTTAGTCAAGCAGTACTACACTGCATCTGTGCGGTCTCACTCACCTGTCCACTGGGGTATTTCCAGCTCCCACCACAGTCACTGCAGGACACATCAAAACAGAGACACACAGATAAACATTCAACGGAGTCTCAAAAATGTTCCAATCGGATCAAGTTTACAGCTTGAAAAACATGACACCACAAGGGGACAGTAATGTGTTACTGAGCATCTCCTATAAAATTCAAGCCAATACTTTTTTCTCCCTCTCATCTCTACCTACACTAGCAGTTTGGTCACACTTACCTGAATATATAATTCTAATAACTCTAAAAACTTTAAAACTAGAGGATAAAGCTTAAATGGTTAAACACACACACACAGACACATATATATTTATATAAACTGCCCAGAGTGTAAATATGAGCAAAGGTTGGCTACTTTGAAGAACCCTAAAATATAGGATTTGATTTAGATTTATTAACCATTTTCACTGCATAATTTCCATACTTCCACTTTTTGAAATACACTACTTTTGAAACACTAAAACACATGATTACTTTGCTTTAACTAAATACACTACTACATTGTTTTAATGAAGGTGCTAGTTTTAAATCAGTTTCCAAAACCAGATACTAATTATGATGTCTGCCAAGAATGATTTTGTGAAATATGTATACATTTGAGAATGGCTCTCCAACTGTTCACTTATTATGCTAATGAGGTTCGTTTATTATGATAGAGGTTTACATTTGCAACTTCATTACTTTCTTCATCATCATTTCATTTGAGAATGCACATGAAGAAGTTCAGTTAACATTCAGGCCACTTTAGAGAAAAAACAGGAAATCTCATCACAGCCAAAGCCACAGCTAAATTTATCCCCAACTTCCTCATGGCAAAACTTCAGAAAAAGAAGAAACACAGAGCATGAAACAAGACGGAAAGTGAAAAGAGAGAGGATATGTATGGTGAGTGAACCCCTATTCCAACCAGACCAGCAGAGGGAATAAATGAAGGGGTAACAGATGAGAATAATCTCTTTTTTTACCATCTTCATCCATAGAGAAGTGTCGGATGATAACTGGGGTTGTGTAGGTTGGTCGGATCACCGGCACATTTGAGGGCGTTGCATAACCACAGGGCACTGGCACTGAATACCCAGAGGGCAACCCTGGGCTACTGGGTACATCCTGAATGTCTCTTTCACTCTCATTGGCTGGAGAGGAGGGAGGGCCGCTCTGCTCTGACAGCAGCTGATGCTGGATAGGGGCGATGTCAATCACAGAGTAGGGGCTGACTTTGGGCTTCGAGGTGGACACAGAGGTGGGAACCACAACGGCACCTCTGCTCTCTATTGATCAGAAAGTACAGGGACTTGTCAGGAAAGTTTTAAGTTTGTAGGAAAGCAGGACATAGAAATCTCACGTGTTGTTTGTTTAGAGTTTAAGCAGCTATTCTAGTGAATTATCTTTGTCCATTTATATTATCTTAGGTGGGAAGGATTCATGAAACAATAACTCAAGAATCAAGATTATATCTACATCAACAGTCAGAAAGAAAGAGAAAGACTGAAGGAAAGAAAGAGACAGATGTAACCTCAGAAACCATGCAAAAAACCCAGCAATTTGATCCAATGGGCAGCCACCCAAATGGCTGTAGATTTGATTTCCAGTCAGTAATACACATAGACATCATTGTAGAGGGCATATGTAGGAAATCATAATCTTTCTGAGTAGCCGTTAAAAAACAGAATAAACAAATACATTTTTTAATAAATCTCATAGATAAAAATTATAATTTTAGTATCCACTGTACACTCACCGTCCTGCTCTCTGTGAGCAGCAGCTCCTGTAGCGCCCTCTAGTGCTGGTGGAGGGTCTCTATCCTGGCCTTCTGCTGCATTGTGACAGAGCTCTATGGGGGGAGGAGGAGGAGGTAGATCACCCTGTGGGAAGGGTTCATGAGCCAAAGGGCTGTTATTAGTGAGGCAGTTCTGGGGTGGAGGGGGCAGATCAGCCTCTGCAGTGAGTAAGTTCTCTGGGTTTGGACTTGTTCCATTAACGGGTGCGTCCCTGGCTGCTGATGAGCAGGGTGGAGGCACGGAGATTCCCTCAGGGTCAGGGGGTGGCCGATCTGACTCGGGGGCTTCATCACTACTGCTGTCAAACTCAAACCTCTCACCTTCATCTACGTCATCCAACACTAAAGAGAGACAGATACATGAGATATATATATATATATATATCAAATATATTAAAATATATTAGGCTATACATTCTGAACTTGTGGTGCCATGAAAATATGTAGTTTTGCACATTTCTACTAGGAGAGCACCACTAAAACAGACAAATGATAAGTTTGATAAGAATGATAATGAAATGGCACAGGAAAGTCTGTGAATGGAGTATTTTGTGGTTGAGGTTTGTTCCGAACCTCCTCTTTGCCCACCCAGGGTTCACACAGACACATGTTCAGATTTCTTAGAGCAAACTCTAATTTTAGGGTATGTACAAGAACCCTCTGCTCACACTGGCTCTCAAAGTCAGAGTTACACATGGTAGGGGTAGTTGTAAGGGAACAGAGAAGAAGAAAGAATGAAAAAAAAAAAACCAAACACCAAACCCGACTACAGGAAGCACATTTATGCTGAAAGGAAACGGGGTCAAACATCACACTGCTTATTTTCCACAGGTTTGAAAGTCCTAAAGAGAAAACATGTCTACTGGGAGCAGAGGACAAAAGACAGAGGAAAAAAAAAAGTAAAAAAAGAAGTAAAATATAAATTCATTGATCAAACAGGTCTTACTTATGTAGTTTGGTTTGTACATTACAGGCTGGCTATGACAAAAAAGGAAATGTTAACACTAAATGTAAAGAAGGGGTGTCCGTACTTGGTCCTGAAGGGCTACTGTCCTGCCTGATATTTCTAGTATACCTAGATCTTGATTACCTGGTTCAGGAGTCTTTAAATGGGGTTGGAGCTGAACTCTGCAGGATAGTGTCCCTCCAGGGACACCCTTGATTTAAAGGGATAGATCATCCAAAAATGGACCCTCATGTCATTCCAAACCGATATGATTTATTCTTTATTGTGAAATTACTTAAAGAAGCTTGGTCTTTGGAGGTCTCATACACTTGCATTATATGGACTCACAAAGTTGAGGCCAAAAAATCTTTGCTTGTGTTCTTTGTTTGTGTTCATCTTAAAAAAGAAAGTCTGGAACACATCTGGAATGGCATGAGGGTATTCAAATGATGAGAGAATTTTTATTTTTTGGTTGAGTATGTTCTTCACACAACTATTGACTTGGTAGATGAAATAACTACTTTTAGAATACTTTCATGGTACTTTTGTTCCCTTTTAAGCTTTTAAAACTTAGTTAACTTTAGTTAATTTTTAACACTATAATTCTTGTCCTTTTGTGTAAGATGAAAAAAGTCACAGGTTTGGAACGACATGGAGCTGAGCAAATGGCAGAATTTTAATTTCTGTGAGAACTGTCTCTTTAAAGAAAACTGAGTTTGTTTTTTTCCTTCAGTTTTTAATGATCCTACATCAGAAACTCATTGGCACCTTTACAGTATAGATGAAAAATGTGCAAGGTAGAAAGAAGGGAGGGCTGATGAATAAGAGAAGAGACCGGGAGGGCGCCCTTGACGGGGTGAGGCTATTATGAAGCAAACACTTGGCAGTTCATGGATTCTCTTGATCCAGTGACTCACTCTTCAGAAATGTGAGAAATGTGAGAGTTCTTTTCCTCCATTCAGCTCCGGACCCCTGTCCAATCGCAGCCTCCCTCACGGGGCTGAAGCACACACAGTGACCATTATACTACACTACAGTAATTAAGCCTGTTACAGTTTATTTACAAAACAAGACTGTATCCAGACAGTAAGATCTCTAAACCACTGAAATTCATTACATGGAGTCTTAAATAATGTCTGATTTTCCTCGAACAGGGATCGTGTGAGGAGTGGTAAAACTGAAAGACTCTGGAACGCTGCCAAGGAAACCATGTTTCCGCTGACGGAAACAGTTATCTCTTAAAGTCGATAAATCCACCGTGGCGCGCTGGTAAGAGTTTGCTCACTGGAATAGCAGAGATTCCAAACATAGTGAAAACATGCCGTCCTCCCACTTCAGGCTGCAAAGTCCAAAAACAACCAACAGACCAATTTCCTCCGCTGACTTCCATAAGCAAACCATTTCTCATTCTAAGCCACTTAAAGCCAGGTACACGCGTTTCGCTTTATTGCCATCTTCTGAGAAAAACTTTGTGGAGCACAATTTGTGAATACATTCTCTTTCCATAATGCAATAAAACATGGATTGGTGGGGAGGGGGATAAGAATTTTACATTATTTAACATTAGTTATTGTTTCTTTTTGTAGAGTTTCTTTTCTACATTTATGCTGTTTAAGTGTTACAATTTATATTATATTGTTGTATACACTACCATTCAAAAGTCTGGTGTCAGTAATTTTTTAAGAAATTCCTTTTACTTAGCAATGACACATTAAATTGATCAAAAGTGACATTAAAGACATTTATAATGTCATACCAAATCAAATAAATGTAGTTCTATTGAACTTTCTATTCATCAAAGAATTCTGAAAAAAAAGAAAAAAGAAAAAAAAAAGTTTAGACAAAGCTTAGACAAAAATATTATGCAGCACAACTGTTTTCAACATTGATAATAATATGATATGTTCCCTGAGCACCAAATCAGCATATTAGAATGATTTATGAGCAACCATGTGACACTGAAAGAAACAAAATTTTGATCTGGTTTAATTCTACACAATATCCTAAAACAAAAAATGTTGTGAAAATGCACACTGGCTTCCACCCAGGATCTCACGGGAATCATATCGTACAATCTGACAAGCAACAATTTTAAAGGACAAAAAAACTGTACAGTGTGAACCCATCTTAAAGTAGTTTGGTTTACCACTGTTACTTGTGGACAGATGAGATGTCATCTTTATTCAGTGTGAGTTAGTAGGAGCCCCGTCCCTGCATGCCTTACAGCTACAAATGACAGTCGGCATGCGAACAAAAACAATGTACCCATTAACATGACATTCAATAACATGAATGAACAATTTACAACGAAACAATCTGACTCCATGTTAATACCGCATCAAAACTATGACCTTTGACCCCCAAGTATCAAGAATACATTTTGTGCGCAACAAACAAACAAAAATAACTTTATTGAAGAACTTCTTCTCTTCTTTTGATCAGTCTCCTACACAGTGGACGTAGTAAACACACTGCAGCACTTCTGGGTTCTACGTCAGACCGCAGACTTTGTATTGGCCAGCTCCTGTGTCAGCATCATATGCGTGTGTCGTGGTGCTCACGTGAACAGCGTCAGCCAATTGGCGTCAGCGTTCTGACGTAGAACCCAGAAGCGCTGCACTGTGGTTACAACTTAAACAGCGTAGGAGACTGACACAGAAGAGAAGAAATTCTTCAATAAAGTTGTTATTTTTGTTTGTTTTTGCATATTCTCGTTGCTTCATAAGATTAAGATTAAACCACTGGAGTCACATGGACTATTTTAACGATGTCTTTACTACCTTTCTGGGCCTTGACAGTGGTCGTTGCGTTGCTGTTTATGGAGGGCTCAGAAAGCTCTCGGATTTCATCAAAAATATATTCATTTGTGTTCTGACCATGAACAAAGGTCAAAGTAATTAATGACAGATTTTTCATTTTTGGGTCAACTAGCCCTTTAACTGTGTAATGGGAAAAACACTAGTTTGAGAAAGAATCACTGAGGCATGAACAGGGAGATTTGAAAGTGGCTTTACCAGCTCTGAATGATCAGCTATCATTCTCTTAATGAATGGAGTAAGAGAGATAAAGCACGAGGGAGTTTCCGTATATTTGCAAACATGACCAACGGTGAATATTCATGCAGTAAGACCTTTAAAATATTGTGTGCAGTTTTAGTTTAAACTTTAACATTAGCTTATCGACTCAAATGGGTCTCATTCCTTACGATGCAGATTATTCATTTGCTGTTTTGGAAAAGATCTGCTGACGGAAAATAAAAAATTCTTAATTTAGCGATTGACAGTGCTGAGAATAACAGTGCCGCAGTGCAGATGCACAGGACCTCCATTCTCTTCCTATAAAATATTAGACAAAACTTAAAAAAATATAGAGAAAGTAAGTGGTCTAATACTTTCTCATATACTCTCGGCATTTAGCAAATAAGAATTTTTATCATTTAAACAAGTCTTTAAAGACCGAATACATATTTAGTTCATTCATTTATTCATTATATTTTTTAGTAAATATAAATAATTTAAATTCAAAGTTTAAAATTTAACTTCCTCACACCAATGTGTGTCGACTATTGCACAACAAAAATTACCTCATAGAATCATAGTGTACAAATTGTGAATAGGTATGTACGAAGACATACAGATCTGGAATGATATCAGGGAGCAAATGACATTTTTCAACAATCGCTTTAATTACAGCACTACTTTAATTAGTTAAACTAATATTTCGCTCTTCTGTCATTCTCTCTGCATCAAGACACAGTCTCTGTTTTCTGGCTGCTTTTTTTCACCTCCCCTGCATTCGTTCTGGCGTTCCTCCGCTCATCAACCCACACGCTTCTTAGTGGCTGAGCCATGGAATGTGTTTACACTGTTCATTCTCTTCTCCTCTCCTCTCTACCCTTCAGGCTCCTATAAGTATGATATTCCTGTGCATTTGACACACTGAGAGTGAATATGACCATGATACTCGTCAGTAAAACCCCTGCTGCTTTTAGATGCTTTGACAAAAATTGGCATTCACATTTTGTGCCACACTGTCCTCTTGTCAAAGTAAACAGTCTGTGTGCTGAGAGCTGTGAGAGGACGGATCTGCTTACGGTCTGGTGGAGGAGGGGGGAAATCCTCCACGTCCATGTTGAACACGCTTTTCTGAGACACACACTGATGGTCAGGGAGAGATCCTTCACCAACTCTAACAAACCTACAGGAACAGAGACAGCGGTTAGCCACAGAGACAGAGTTCACCCACACTAGAATGACCTCATACCTTAAAGCAATAGCTCATCCAAAATGACAATTATGCTATTATTTACCCATCCTCCTCATGTTTGTTTCAAACTCATATGATGTTGTATTTTCCAGGAACACAAAAGTTAAATTTGTTAAATAATCGTTATGCAGCACTTTGCATATAATGGCAGTTCATTGTGATGATCAGGGGCCATTAAGCTACAAAAGGACAGAAAAAGCACCATAAAAGTTGATCATATGATTTCTTTAAACATTTAAATTTATATAAACATTATAAATGGGAGACACGGGGAATCATTTCACTGCAATTTTAAGGTTTTCTTTTGAATAATTTCCTTCTTTTAAATAGGCTTTTTTCTTCATTGTGATATAAGGGACACTTTTACTTCCATGAGATTTTATGCCTCCCAAAAATATCAAAATGAATTTTTTTTAAAAATTACATTTAAACAAATTATAAAAGACTCATCCTAACACAGAAACAATGGGTCAGTTAGGGGCGGGACTATCGGTTTTACTAAAAAATAACTTTAACCCTAAGCAGAGTGTTGGGGAAAGACTGGATGGTCTTTTTTTTTTTCATTTGGTGCACAATTACACACGCATCAGCTTTAAATTTAAAAAAGTTAACAAAAACTCAGCTTTAAGTTAATAAATACAAAATTAGCATACCTACCAAATTTAAATAGTTTAACTAAATGAATTTGACGAATCTGAAAATGAATCTTAACTGTGCTGATAACTCAAAGCAAATCATCTCAATCTTCTCACAATTCCCCAAAGCATCACATCTGCTCTGACTTACCTCAGTCCTATTCAACCCTGATGACTCTCATAATCTCACAGAACCCTTCAGACCAAATCACTCTGAATCTGGCCTCTGTTTGTTCATTTTGCACTGATATGACTTCTGTTATCATTGCAGAACACTACACCACCAGAACAAACTGGGCTAAAAATTTCTCTCCACCATGTCAGCAAGCGACACTGTCACTATGTCAAAGTCAGATATGTAATCAAGTGTCACATGACATTGGAGTGGCAGTTCGTCACTGTTGGCCTACTTATTACATCCGAACTGGAAACGCACGCACATGTACAGACATGAGTGACTCCGGACAATCTGTGACAGGGAGGGATAGAAAAACCCTTTATCTTTTTCTGCATCTCGCTCTCTCTCTCTCTCTCACACACACACACACAGATGCAACAGTGCTTTCCTCTCAGCTGTGTTTTCAGATGAGGGTCAGTGGAACAGTGAAGTCATTCTGTGGAATAGAGGAGTTTCTCATGAGGCTCATGTGTGTGTGACCCTGAAGGTCAGCGAGAGACGAGGCGGACTGACTGACTCAAGACTCTGATCACACACAATAAGATCCTGGCACAGACACGCAAGCTGTTCGCTCATTATTACAGTACTTTCTACACATAACTCACAAGTCACTAACAAACATGATGCAAAGAAAAAAAAATTGTTTTGCAGACAGTCAATGTAATCATTTGGAATGACAGCAAAACTACAAGTGACAGCCCAAATTGTTTAGCAGCATTGGATTCAGGAGTATTTTTTCCCCAATCAATTACTAAAAACAAAAATTTATGTAAACAAGCATGTATATAGGGAACATTGTAATGCATCTAATTGAATTTTGATTAATTGATAGTAAAGACTTTCCCTAACTTTCTGTTCATCTAAGAATCCTGGAGGGAAAAAAATGTATCACAGTTTCACACAAAAAATGTATTAAACTCAGAACCCATTGTAACTCAAGGTTATGAAAGTCATTTACTCTATGGAGATAAAAAATAAAAATTTTTACTTCCAGAACTTGATGCTTTGTGTAACATCAGATCCTCATGACACAGATTGTCAATGAGCGGGGGAGGGGGGGGGGGGCAGGATGGTGACTGCTTGTTTAGTCTACACACTCTTTGAAGCTTATCTTTTTCTCTCTCACCCCACAAACTCTATATGCCATAACAACGAAGAAAAGAGATAAGAACAGATGTCTGCCTAACTTTGAGTGGGAAAATCAGACAGACAAGAAAAAATTAAGTCAAGGTGCAAGTATTCTACTTGTTAACAACAACTATTTCAACCATCTAAGAGTTTGAAAAAAACTCAGTAGTGTAAAAAATGTGTCCCCTGATGTCAAATACTTAGATCTGACAAAACTTGTCTTTATAGACATTTGGGAATGTCTTCTTGAAAAAAATGATTTCTAAATAAGGAAAAACAATAAAAAAAGTAATTGTTTTTTATAATAGTGACCTGTAGTGTTTATACCCCTCCTTGAACTGCCACCTTAACGTGGTGGAGGGGTTTGAGTACCCGAATGACCCTAGGAGCTATGTTGTCTGGGGCTATGCATCTGGTAGGGTCTCCCAAGGCAAACAGGTCCTAGGCGACGGGTCAGACTAAGAGCGGTTCAAGATCCCTTATGATGGACAAACATTCAAGGACCGTGACGTCGCCCGGTATGGCACAGCCAGGGCCCCACCCTGGAGCCAGGCCCGGGGTTGGGGCTCGTATGCGAGCGCCTGGTGGCCGGGCCTCTCCCCATGGGGTCCGGCCGGGCTCAGCCCGAGGGAGCGACGTGGGACCGCCTTTCCGTGGGCTCACCACCTGCAGGAAGAGCCGTAAGGGGCCGGGTGCAGAGAGGATCGGGCGGCAGTCGAAGGCGGGGACCTCGACGACCCGATCCCTGGACACGGAAACTAGCCTTAGGGACGTGGAACAGCACCTCGCTGGCGGGGAGGGAGCCTGAGATGGTGCGTGAGGTTGAGAGGTTCCGACTAGAGATAGTCGGGATCACCTCTACGCATGGCTTGGGCTCTGGAACCACACTCCTTGAGAGAGGATGGACTCTTCACCCCTCTGGAGTTGCCCATGGTGAGAGGCGACGGGCTGGTGTGGGTTTGCTTATAGCCCTCCAGCTCAGCCGCCATGTGTTGGGAGTTTACCCCGGTGAACGAGAGGGTAGTTTCCTTGCGCCTACGGGTCGGGGATAGGTCTCTCACTGTCATGTGTGCCTACGGGCCAAACGGCAGTGCAGAGTACCCGGCCTTCTTGGGGTCTCTGGGAAGAGTGCTGAAAAGTGCTCCGACTGGGGACTCATTCAGGAATTCAACGCTCACGTGGGCAGCGACAGTGACACCTGGAGGGGCGTTATTGGGAGGAACGCCCCCCCCCCCCCGACCTGAACCCGAGCGGTGTTCAGTTATTGGACTTCAGTGCTAGTTACAGTTTGTCCATAACGAACACCATGTTCAAGCATAAGGGTGTCCACCAGTGCACGTGGCACCAGGACACCCTAGGTCACAGGTCGATGATCGACTTTGCGGTCGTTTCATCTGACCTGCGGCCGTATGTCTTGGACACTCGGAAGAGAGGGGCGGAGCTGTCAACTGATCACCACCTGGTGGTGAGTTGGATCCGATGGCTGGGGAGGAGGCTGGACAGACTCAGCAGACCCAAGCGTACTGTAAGGGTTTGCTGGGAACGTTTGGCCGAGTCTCCTGTCAGAGAAATCTTCAACTCCCACCTCCGGCGGAGCCACGACCGGATCCCGAGGGAGGCTGGAGATATTGAGTCTGAGTGGACCATGTTCTCCACCTCCATTGTCGAAGCGGCTGCTCGGAGCTGTGGCCCTAAGGTCTCCGGTGCCTGTCGAGGCGGCAATCCCTGAACCCGGTGGTGGACACCGGAAGCAAAGGATGGCGTCAAGCTGAAGGAGTCCTACCGGGCCTGGTTGGCTTGTGGGACTCCTGAGGCAGCTGACAGGTACCGGCAGGCCAAGCGGACTGCAGCCCAGGTGGTTGGGGAGGCAAAAACTCGGGCCTGGGAGGAGTTCAGTGAGGCCATGGAGAAGGACTATCGGCTGGCCTCGAAGAGATTCTGGGAAACTGTCCGGCGCCTCAGGAGAGGGAAACAATGCCCTACCAACGCTGTTTACAGTGGAGGTGGGCGGCTGTTGACCTCAACTGGGGATGTCGTCGGACAGTGGAAGGAATACTTCGAGGATCTCCTTGATCCCGCCATCACGTCTTCTATTAAAGAAGCAGAGGCTGAGGGCTCAGAGGTGGACTCGTCCATCAACCTAGCTGAGGACACCGAGGTAGTCAAGAAACTCCTCGGTGGCAAGGCACCGGGGTTGGATGAGATCCGTACTGAGTACCTCAAGTCTCTGGATATTGTGGGGCTGTCTTGGCTGACACGCCGCGCGTGGCGGTCAGGGACAGTGCCTCTGGGATGGCAGACCGGGGTGGTGGTCCCTCTTTTTAAGAAGGGGGACCGGAGGGTGTGTTCCAACTACAGGGGGATCACACTTCTCAGCCTCCCTTGGAAAGTCTATGCCAGGGTACTGGAGAGGAGAATACGGCCGATAGTGGAACCTCGGATTCAGGAGGAACAGTGCGGTTTTCGTCCAGGCCGTGGAACTCTGGACCAGCTCTATACTCTCTACAGGGTGCTGGAGGGTTCATGGGAGTTTGCCCAACCAGTCCACATGTGCTTTGTGGATTTGGAGAAGGCATTCGACTGTGTCCCTCGCGGCGGCCTGTGGAGGGTGCTCCGGGAGTATGGGGTCCGGGGTCCTTTGGTAAGGGCTGTCAAGTCCCTGCATGACCGAAGCAGGAGCTTGGTTCACATTGCCGGTAGTAAGTCAGACTTCTTCCCGGTGCATGTTGGACTCTGGCAGGGCTGCCATTTGTCGGCGGTTCTGTTCATAGTTTTTTATGGACAGAATTTCTAGGCGCAGCCAGGGGCCGGAGGGTGTCAGGTTTGGGGACCACGCGATTGCGTCTCTGCTTTTTGCGGATGATGTTGTTGTGTTGCCCCCTTCACACCAGGACCTTCAGCATGCACTGGAACGTTTGCAGCCGACTAAGAAGCGGCTGGGATGAAAATCAGCACCTCCAAATCCGAGGCCATGGTCCTCAGTCGGGAAAAGGGTGGCTTACTCACTTCAGGTTGGGGGAGAGATCCTTCCTCAAGTGGAGGAGTTAAAGTATCTTGGGGTTTTGTTCACGAGTGAGGGAAGGATAAGCCCTAGAAAAGCGGAAGAAGATGGATGGTTGGATGGAGAGTGTTCATAACTGTATTACCTTCTTATTAAAGCTATAGAAATGCATAGCATAAAATAACAATCATAATCTGACTACATAAATGCACGTGAAACAATTCCTGATCAACTGTATTTTGAGGGAAGAGAGCAAACACACAGACACACACAAACTGAGTTTTCATGTTTTAAACATATGCATAAACATATTTATTTTCATACTGTACAAACTGTATCTATCCCCTAACCCTAAACACAACCCTCACAGAAAACATTCAGCATTTTTACATAAAAAAAATAGCATTTAGTATTTATAAGCTGTTTTTCTCATAGGGAGCAAACAATTTCTCCAAGGTCAAAAATGTCAGGTATTACGCCCCACAACACAGGCTTTACCTGGACCACGCACACACAACCAACAGGAAACAGAGCGATGAAAGAACGTGTGAAGCTTGAAATAACACCACACCTGTGCAGAACAACACAAAAATCAGCCGTGTGTGCAGAAACACTCATTTATGGATCAACCTTAACAAAGCACATTTGCCTTCAGAGCATTTTGACACCATGACAATATATCACTTAAATGACAGGTAGTTAACAAGAGGGAGCTTTAAATGACAAGTTACAGAGGTCTGTGGCTTAGGAAAAGGCTGCGATGGGAGATAAATTCATCATACATGACAGTCTCAAGCTTTATTTCTCTGTTCTGATGACAACAGACAGTAAATTTTGCAGACCACACTACTTAACAAATTCACAACCACACCGCTGGTGTGAAACTATAGACACTCAAACAGCATTCATTATAGGAATCATAAGGTTATTTTAATTACAATTATATTAATAATTGTCTTAGATTTTACTTTAAATATTACCCTGAAAATCGAATAGGTTGTTTTTTTTACAAAACGCATAAGAAGATCAATTATGTTTACTGGGTTTGTGCAATGTGCATGAAACATCCAGAGAGTTGGGAGTGTCAGCATTGACCATGATGAGCTGATCAATGTTTAGTTTGAGCTTGACTTCAGGGTGTGTAATTGTGCAGGGCAAGGGAAAAAATTCTGCTGTTGAAATGTGGCTTCAGGGCTTCTACCTGTCTGCTGCTTCCTGTATCACTTCAGACATGTCTGAGAGAATGAAGTCAGTTTGTTAGTGTAATACACACCGATATGCCTCATTGCGCACATTTACCTTCATTTTTAACACAAATATATGGAATGTGTAAGTCCAAAATCATGCCACACAAATTGTATTCATACAGAATAAAGAACAATTCTTCATGGCTAAAGAGGACAACAGACACGTGACGTGATACAGAGCGAAATTGAAGTCATTGTTCACTGATAATCATTCTCCTACACTAGACGTGAGCTGAATGACACGACACAACTAAATATAATAGAGCCCATTATAAGCAGTTATACCATCCACACTGGATGCGAAATGACGCAACATGACAGGACAAATTCCTGACAGGGAACTGGATTCGTGAACTAATGATTCAGAGCGATTTTGTGAACTAAGATCAGTCCCAAAAGAACAACTTTTGTATAATGTTCTTTTGTTTTTACAGAAAGTAGGGCAGGATGTAGTTCAACCCATCAATTGATGATTGGACAGACAGATCAAAATCAGACCAGAGAGAAATCTGTAATTTCACCAAAAGATCCAGTTATGAAGTTTTGATTAAAATGTATTATTATGGCTTGTTGGAGCCTTGTGGTGCTTCGGCCGAACCGAGTTTGAGACCCGACTCGAGGTCTTTTCCCAATCCTGTTATCCTCTCTCCTCCCGTTGCTTCCGGTCTCCTCGATCCAATAAAGGAAAAAGGCCAAAAATAAATAAACAAAATTAAGGGATCAATTAATAAATAAAAAAGGAAACATACACGGACGAATTGTAAACAATAAGATCAAAAACATGCATATAGAAAATAGGGTGAATTTCCATTTCATGTGAACTTTAAGGAATGACTGCTAACGGTATGTAAACATCTCACATAACACATTATCACAATAAATGCCTTAAAATCTTCCCATTGAGTCTGCAAAGATGTCTAGACTGCTGTCCAGGGTCAAAAGTTTAATTCACAGCTAGAATTCCTGACAGAAGTACACTTTACAAACCACTAAATAATGACCTGGAAGAGCAAACGCCACATGCCATCGATCTATTTTCTCCAATAAACCAGCGTGAAATGTGTTAAATACAGACCTGTAAAGCAAACTCTGTGACCTCAAGCAAACACACCCAATGAGAACACACACATAGGCAGGTGAGTAAAAGATGACAGAATTTTCATTTTTGGGTAAAATATATCTTTAAGTTTGATGAAGTCTAAAATAACATCCATGATATACTGTTATCTGTGTCACCATGTTAACAAAAGAACTGTAAATCAGATATGAAGGCTAAATAATGTTTAGATTCTAAGATCACATACATCTTTTATTTATCATTATTTACTCATTAGCAAGTCATTCCAAAACTGTGTGACTTCTGTGGAACACAAAAGAAGAAATTTAGAAAAGTTGCTCAGTTTTTTGTTTTGTTTTGTTTTTTCTCATCAATAGAATGAAAGTCAGTGGAATTCAGGGCTGTTTTGGGCTCCACTGACTTATTAAAAAAAAAAAAATCTTTAAGATATCTTATTATATTCCACAAAAGAAAGAAAGTCATACAGGTTTGGAACAACGTGAGTAAATGATGATAGAATTGTTATTTTTGAGAACTATCCCTTTAAAAGTTTCAGAGAAGGCAAGTCTGTAGTGCTTAACCGAATGAACTTTGAGAAGCTGCATCACTCCTGGCATGTTTGGCATCTCTGTGGATTCTCAGCGGATTTCAGTTCGGATTTCGGTTTTCACACAAGCTCATAGATGGACACGGGAGATCTAACAATTAACAAACATGATCCCAAGTGTACTGCCACAATGCTAGATCACCCAACAAAACACCATCTGCCCTGACTCTGTTAGCACAGCAAAACAACCCAATGAATATGAAGCAAACTACGAGATTTTTCACTCTAACTTCTGTCTCCTTCTCCCACTGTTTCAAGTCCCCCCATTATAAATTCCATTTTCCTTGCAGATTCCCGAAGGAAAGCCGTGCACCTCCATACTGAATCACAGAGATACAATGTCATTAGTTTCTAAAGAGCACACTTATATATCAACCTCTGCACATGTGTCAGCACTACTAGAAAACAACTCAAAGAAATGTTGATTGGCTGCAAACAAATGTTCGTTTGGATGTGGATTGAACCAATGTTCAGCAAGCTTGAAAACAAAGCTTGTAATCCACAGTCTTTATTTACGGAGCAGATCACTGTGGGAGGAGAAGCCCCCTGCTCCAGTGGTGTGGCTATTTGCTAAGCAAATTGCCTGCAATCTGAGCAAATCCTGTCCTCTCCTGCGCTCTGATGCAAAGTGAGTCGGACAAGCATGGAGCCAAACAATGCAGTCGCACATGAGAGGGCTCTTCCCCTGTATCACACACACTCATCTAGGAAAAGGCCAGAGGGCCTCGGATTCCTGAAAGCACTGCAGCTCCCAGGGAAGGAAATGATGCCGTAAAACTGAGGGGAAGTGGAAAAGTTTGCCAAATTAAAAAGAGCATTCCTTAAATGTTTCCAAACATTTGATCCATGTTTAATGGGAGGTAGTATGAAGCTCTGAACTGAATGCACACTTTGTGCATGAGAGCTCAGATCTTTAGAAAGGCCATTTACTTGGGAACTGTTCGGCAACCTTCTTTTCAACAGGGACGCAGAAGAGTGTATCCTTCAGCTCTAGTACAGAATGTCTATGTTTTGAAGGGCGAACACTTTCAAAAATGTCAAGAATGAGAAGTCAAACTGAATTTATGTTTTCATACTGAAGGACACTATGATAAGCATCTGTGGTATTCATTTTTATTTTTGGAGCAGTAAATTGATTGTTGTATTCTAGCTAGTTTTTTGGGGAATTAATTTCCATGATTTTTCCAGATTTTTTCCAATTATTTCTTTAAAAGTACGGTGCACTCAGTAAGTTTTTGTCTACATTTGACAGGTTCTAATGTATCCCAGTAGCAGCACCCATTAGCATGGATGCATCTAGTGTGTGTGTGTGTGTACTAACTGCTGCTGGATTGCATCAAAGCCGTGGGCTATATTTTTTTATTTTGTTTAATTTCATCTGCATTTTCGTCTTTACTGCACACATCCAAATAATAGATATCATTGGTTTCTAAAATATTTTTAGATGGTTTTATTGAAATTGTTTCATAGCTCCAGCAGGTGTTGTTTGGACATTTGGACTCATTCTGTTCAAATGAGTTCTATAACGTAAATATAGGAGTATTATTTCTGACATTCAGTCAATTACATGACAGGACAGGTTACTGTATGTGATGTCAAGATTTCAGGGACCAAGAGGAGGGACCCCCTCCATTCAAAATAAAACAACTTTTTCTAGAATACTGATATGATTGGAGTCTTCATCTTAGCCTACATGCGTGTAAATGATATTAGTCACATTTCTCAAAAGTTTGGTTAATTTTTTTATTTCCTCATATGAAAAACGTTTTAATAAGTTAAAGAAAATGGAGAGCACCTTTAAATCACCACGAGTAACTAGGTCATAACTGGAACGATTCCTGATAATTAAAAGAATCCAAGACCACATTAGAATGATTTTTTCCCTAAATTTTCCAGGCTTGTAAATCACAATTTTATATTTCACTGATAATTTCAAGATATCTTTGAACATGCATCACTGTAGGCTACAACGCGTTTTAGATTAGATTACACGACGTATCAGGCGGTTATTATGAAAGCTCTATGTTTACTAATACTGAATTGTATAGATTTTTAATTAAATCTAACATGACTGTGCGGAGTTGTCACTTGCCACGTAAAGCGGAATCCAACGGGAAAAGTGCAGCCGCCCCATCAGGCGCAGATGTTGAACACTTCTCAGTTTATGTTATTAAAAAGATCTGATCACTGCGACAGCGCTCTGACAATAAACTTAATTGCAGGGTGAAATCTGCACCAAGGTAAATCAATATCACGCTGAACGTACGCGCGTTACAAATTACAAACTTATTTCACACATTACAAACTTTCAATGGAAGTGTTTGGAAATTTCATACGCATGCTTTATCTACTCACCATCTTTCTGGATCTTTGAAGTAAATTAAGTGTAAATCCCGTCTATGGTGCGCAACACCGGTTAGTCGCAGAACAGACCCAACTTCATAAATATTCACTGTATCATTTTTAAAGACAGTAGGCAACTTTTCCACTGCTTTTCCCAAACGCGAGCCAACCATTCTATGTCTCCGCCCTCCACGCCGTCCTCATTGGTGGAGCCTTTTGTTGCCCGGTCTTTCATTGGTTTCAAGACACGTCAGTCAAATTTCTTGCGTTTCTCCGTGTGGCTGGACACACGCGTTCCAATGTGTGTCACGTGATGCGTGTGAACCGAACCAAAGCCCGTTTCATATTAGACATTCTCTGACTGAACCGCTCCGCTGCACCTTCTGCTTCACTCACACCGAGACTCCCACATTAATTAGTATAAATAAATGAATACATTTGCTGGGAAAAAATTTTACAGTGCTTGTTGTAATAAATAGGTGAAATAAACAGATTAAATGCAGGATCACCGCATTTAACATAATTAGGCTACTTGTTTTCCTAGCGCCTAATGAAAAAAAAAAAATCAAATCATGATTATTTTGAAGTAGCCTAGGTTGTGCTTTAGCTATTAAAAACGACTCTAAATACAAAAACACACTAAGTTGTTTCATTCAGTAGTATAATATTATTCAGTTATCTTGCTCTAGCTCCGTTATCACACCATTGTTTTAATCATTTGTTGGCAAAAAATATATTTCTTGCTAGTTCACAAATGTTCAAAGTTACATAAATACAGTTTGGAAAATATTTGCAGTGTTTTGCGGTGCTGTGCTGCACACTAGTGGTCACACACAAACTCGCTGTATGCTTTCAAACTTTAGTTAGTGCTGAGTTGGGATCAGTGTTTACCATTCATCTTACCCTTATTTTTACGTTAAGATTTGCATTAAATTGCTTATCCTAATTAGGTATTGTTTATATTTGTTGACTAGCCTAGCCTAGACTAGCCACTTCAGCTGCCCTTTTTCATTTCAATTTGTGTGGGGGATTACATTTCTGAATTAAATAAAATAATAATGATGATTTATGAAGTAAATAACAATAATCGTTTGAACAAAACGAACAACTTAAAAGTTAAAAAAAAAACAGCTTTCTGTTAGTCCAGTGACGTCATCACATGTGATGCACTCCTCTTTATAGTGTAGCCTAGAATTATATTGTTAAAACGTTTTTTTTATTCTCACCTTTTAAAACAACTTTGCTCTGTGTTTTAGCAGAAGTATCCTGCTCATTCAAATCTCTTCCCCCTCAGATGTTTTGACACAAGTAGCCGAAATTAAAGGGATAGTTCACCCATAAATGAAACATCTGTCATCATTTACTCACCCTCAAGTTGTTCCAAACCTGTATAAATGTCTTTGTTCTGCTGCACACAAAGGAATATATTTTGAAGAATGTTTGTAACCAAACTGTTGTGGGGCACCATTATTGCTATTTCATATATGGAAGTCAATGGTGCCCCACAACTCTTTGGTTACTTTCTTCAAAATGTATTTTGTGTTCAGCAGAAGAAAGAAACTCATACAGGTTTGGAACAACTTGAGGGTGAGTAAATTATGACAGAATTTTCTTTCTTTTTTGGGGGTGATCCCTTTAAGGGTGATTGGACTTTGAAACAGGACGTTGACCCTGAAATGCATGAAGTGAGGAAAATGACAAGAGTTTGCTAGTTTTCATAAGGTCATACAATTGTCATAACTATTTTACATGTTCTAATGTATCCCAGTAGCAGCACCCATTAGCGTGGATGCATCTAGTGTGTGTGTACTAACTACATTTACATATGGGTAATTAGGCAACTGCCCAGGGGCACCATGCAAATATTTTTTTTTCTCTTTTAAAACAAGCGATTCATTCTCAAATGTATTTCTAGCCCAGGCGTATATACCCTTTCATCAGAACATTCTAAATTCCATGAATGTTTTGTTGAATATTGATTATTTTTTGGATTTTGGTTGAAAATGAAAGTTGGGATGACGTCAGACTGAAGTCAGAACCAAACATCATATTGACATCAACATCCGACGTTGAACAGACGTAGGATTTTGGTTGGAAATGAAAGTTGTAACACAAATAATACTAATAACTGAATGTATTATTATATATTGCACTGCAGCTGTCAGTGCCCAGGGGCACCAAAGAGTCTTAATCCACCGCTGACTATACAAAAATAACCAGTTTGGTCGATGGAACAAAAAAAGTTTGAGACCGTATTATGAAAACTAGCAAAAGCTTGTCATTTTCCTTACTTCATGCATTTGAGTCAACGTCCTGTTTGATGCCAGGCCGTTCACCTACATGATGTCACACCAATGAGGGCATCCAATTTTGGCTCAGTTTACATAAAAGGGTTTGTCACACACATGCTTTCATTATAATATAGTTTCCTAGCATCTTCAGTATTACAGAAATGTATCATGTGTTGGGCTGATGTTTCTAATTCATTGAAAGAAGCCTTAAACAAGAAATTCTGCCCCAATCACACTTGATTCACACTAATGAAATGGAATCGAAAACTATTGGTATCTTTGATAATTAATTGTACAGCTGATAAAACACTTGATGAAATCACTCATTCACATATCTAAAGTTGGTATGTGCAATCGAGTCGCACCAGCTGCATTGAACTGTAAAGAGTTAAAATGGACAACACTTCAGCAAGAGAACAAAGTTTCTAGTGAGAAAACAAACAAATATATTTTGTGATAAAACTTTTATTAGTTATTTTTTTAACAATAAATCCTAAGAGCATCAACAGTAGCTTAGTAATTTTAAACCTATATTTTAATTAAAACAAATGCATTGCAACAGAAATGTGCACCCAATATAACACTGGTTAATATTTAAAAGCTGCAGTCCGTAGTTTTTCCTCTTTGTCGCCATCTCTGTTCGAAATCTGCAATTGCAGTACGACAGTGCGGATGAATCCAATGTTTTGAGGAGAATGTGCTGTCAGTCACCGCGCTGGTATGGATACTGGCATTCAGAAATCACAGATTCTACTTTTTGGAAGTATGATAAACAAGAATTTTCACTGTAAAATATCATCTGAACAAGTAACATTCACTTATGCACTGACCAACTAAGGGGAAAAAAGCATTGCAGTAAATCGCGCTGATTAAATCTATCGATCGCTTATGTCTTGCCTGTCCATCAGAAAAAAAAGCTGTCTCTGCGTTATTACTTACAAGCTTACCGTTTTGAATCGAGCAAAGGCAAGCAGATAGTTTTGAACACTGGCTGATTATGTACTTGCTTATTGTACTTGCTTAACCCAAAAAAAGTTACGGACTGCAGCTTTAAATATACAACAGATTTCCAGTCAACATACTATAGTCAATTGTAGAAACACAGGCAGTAGTTTGTTGTTACAGTTTAATATTGTTGAAACCTAGAATTTGAAATTAACTATGAAATGTAAAAGGAATTTACATATAAATAATCAAGACTTTGGTATGCATTGTGGTACATTCACAAATGAAATGTACTGGGAGGAGGAATGTGACATTTTGAATATTTTCCCACTCTCAGACAGTAATGATAATAAAGTAGCCGAAAGAGATTATTACTTTAGCGAACCTGCTATACATTTGTGACACAATCCAACAACTTAAACAAATCAGCAGTTCTGACTCGCATTGTGAAATGCTCCTTTTAAACCCAAGTGAAAAATGTATTTTAGCAGCAGGTAATATTAGTTAAACTCTTGGTTTAAAAGTAGGTTTAACACAAGTACTGCTTTGTCACTTTTATATAAATTGGTTCAAAATAGATTCCTTAAAATGTATTGTATATTTCATTTATTTAATTTTCTACTGCATATGCTTTGTGCATCACCCTCATAACACCCTGAGCTGATACAGAGGTCAAGCATTGTTTTTTTCCTTCATTCGGCAGTAGCATTGTATGTATTTATGCACATAAATTTGACACTATCATGTTTTGCCTCGTCTGTTTTATTTGCTTGATATGCTGTATGCCATTAATGTACTTTAACCCCTTCTAAAAAACTAAAAATATGAAAAAAAAGTATCAAGTTTAACCAAAAACACATAGCCTACACCGAGGAACTCTAGATCAATATCTAATCCTCAAAATGAAACAACTCTTTTCCATCTCTTATCCTTCCGTGGTACGCACGTACACCCACATATCTTCCTACAAAGATAATTGAGTCAGTCAGAACAAACCCTATTTATGCAGAACACAAAGAGTTTAGTCAAACGTCATCCACAAATGCTCATGCAGCCTACAGCCATTGAACAACACCAATGCACAACATTTCTGTGAAAGAAAAATGCAAACAAAAAAAAGGTCTGATGGCTTTGAGCTGAAGTTTCCAAAGCAGATACTAAGTCACGTTTAGTGAAGTAGAGAAAGGTTGAAATGACAAATCATGTTTGGTCATGATGCAGTCACGATTTTCAGATAAATCAGATAAAAGATCAGCCTATCAAATAAAAAAAAAGACAAGGATCTCCTGTACTGCACCTACTGTCAATGTAGAGACTCAAACAGCCCCTCCCAAAACAGCTAAACAACAAGTTTCAGGACGCCCAACTCAACTCAAACAGGAAGTTGAAAGCAAGTTGCATGAAGCGATCTCATGATATTTACAGGCCCATAGAAGTCTCCCTGAAAAATGCATCAGAATTGTAATAATTTTTTTAAAGCTTTTTAAATAGTTCACCTAAAATTTAATTTGTCATAATTTACTCACCTTAATGTTGTTACAAACCTGTGTGACTTTGTTCTGTAAAACACAAAAGATGACATAAAAAAACTGCCTTTTAATGGCTTTTTGGTCCATAAAATAAAAGTCCACTTGAGGTGTTGTTTGTTTTGGACCCCATTGACTTTCATTGTACGGACAAAAAGAGTTCCACAGAAGAAAGCAAGTCATCCAGGTTTGAAACGACATGACGTTGATATAATGATGACAGAATTTTCATTTTTGGGTAAACTAATCCTTCAAATGTAGAAACTTTACTAACCGTGCAATCTGTGTGCTCACGTTGTAGTGGTTAGTGTAATTGTAAGTTGAAGTAAGTGCTAAACCTAAAGCTCTTCAAACAATACACACTAAAAGCAACACAACTGCACAAAATTGCCTAATATCTCTCTGCTCTAATCTGACGTTTATAGGTGCAGTCTTCCTCAGACTGCCTTTCCCATAAAGCCTTGATCTTGGCAGTAATCAGCTGGTATGAGGTTTGTGTTGTGCCTGGTCTTGGATTCGTCCGTTCCCTGGTGTGGGCATGTTGTCAAAGTTCCAGTCCACAGGATTGAGAAGCTGCAGGGTTTTCTTATGCATCCAAATGGGGTTGAGGAAGAACGTGAGGAGGAAGAGGCCAATGAAGAACAGAAATCTCTGAACCAGAGGGATGTGTGTGTTCATCTCCTCCCAGTGATTCCAACATACCCACCACATGTAGTAGGACAGAATCATCCGGCAGTGGAACATGTGAATCATTATCCACTGGTTAGCTTTCCAGAACAGAGACCTGGACCAGCCCGCCTTAGCAAGAAAGAGAAGGAATGTGAGAATTCATTTAAAACCAAGTTCAAAACAGGGTCTTATTAATTCAAATGTAGTTTATTCGTTATAAGCTTCACAGGGGGAATATCTGAATCACTGAGCTCTAATAATCTCAAAAAATGTAAAGCAACTAACCCTCAGCAAGAGTGTCTTCAAACTGTTGATCCATCAAGACAATAGTTGACTTGAAAAAGAAAACGTATAGATAATATATATACCTATACTATCCCTTCGGTCCTGGAGGGACACTGTCCTTCAGAGTTTAGCTCCAACCCCGATAAAACCACACCTGTAAGTGTTCGCTGCTGTTCACTTCACACCATCACAGCTTTCTAGTAATCCTGAGAACATTGATTAGCTTGTTCAGGTGCTTGATTAGGGTCCTTGCAGGACCGAAGTTGCACATCCCTTGTCTAGCACCTACAACACCATAAATGGTGAAAAGTGAAAAAGAAAAAGTTCCTCTTTCTAAGAACAGTGTACTATTGCAGAACTACAAAAGTGTTCTCAGCGACCAAGCATGATAAATTGTTGAGTAGAGGAAGAAAAACATGTTTTTACCCGACACCAAAATAAAAGTGAAACTGGCCAACAGGTGAGAAAGCAGAGGCGATTCATAAGATCACTACAGTCTTCACACAAACAGTTTATTTGCTCCTTTGCTCACAAAAATGTTCCCTGCACTAACATATCTATTAACAAACTGCACTAAATCTCACAAACTGATTAAGTTTTCAAGAAAAAACGTTTTCCCTTGACCATTGCGTCTCACCTTAAGCAGCATCCAGGAGATGCAGGTGAAGGGTGTGCTCATCTCCATCAGCAGGGTTACCATAGGCAAGAAATGACCCAGCCAGTCCCACACAACCGCCCCAACAAACCCTGACAGGGCAAAGAAGTGGTGCACAGCTAAAAACAGATCGAAGGACCAGAACACCACGTTGGACCCATGAAGGGCCACATTTTCAAACAGAAAAAAGCCAGTAGCGGACAGCACATTGAACCACGACCAGTCCTCCTGCCCGAGAATCTTATCAGAAAAGACTGCAGAGTCCTCCATGAGAGCTCGAAGCCCTGCCACTATGCTTTGGATGCCAAACACAGCCCGTGTCGCAGCTAGATCCCAGAAGACCTTGAAGCAAAGATAAAGACTGTAATGTTAGGAAAATAATCCAAATGGCAAAATATCATATAAACTTTTATGAAAAACCAACCATTACATTAACATATTAATGGGCACCTTTTCTTTGGCTGACAACGAGCGGTAGGTGCGAAACAGCAATTTAGACAGGATGTGAGAGAGGATGAAGATGAAGGTGTAGAAGATGAAGCTCAGGCAGATGATTTTCAGTCGAATGTCCATGGAGGAGAAGTCCATGCTTAAGTTGTGACCCAAAGAGGGTTTTAAGTTATCTGGCTGGGAAGACATTGACATTTCACAGTCAGTATCCATGGAACCAATTAAAGTTAGTCTAGAACGAGAAAAACAAGCATTACAATTATACAGGCACACCCTCGGTGCCATTTATCTGCATTAACGTTACTCACTAAGAGATTAAGAGTTACTCATTAATGCTCTGCCCTTTACTGCAGTGTGAAACCAAATCATGACCTTAAACACCATGTGAAGGAGTAAAAAAGTAGCTGGTGGAGACTAAACATCTTTATGTTCGGTCTGCTCTCAGCTGTATGCTTTCTACAGCTCATTTACTAACTAACGTTAAACATCTTTTCGACGTTACAAGTCTCTGCTTAGTTTGTTGTTTCGAAAAGTGTTATCTTTCTTCTTACCTCTTGTAGACGAAACGATGTCCAAGAAACTCATTCTTTCCTGCGTATGAAAGAATTAAACTAATAATGTTTTCTTTTGACACGAGTTCGACAATAACATTGGTCACATTCCTTCACACAGCGAATCACGCACTGTCGGCTTCACATTCAAACGGTCCAGAGACCGACAGACATCATGTGACCCAATCTAGTCACATGACTATAAACGCTGCTCTGTCGCCGTCTGCTGGCAGGAAAAAGCAGAAATAGCAGTAAGTGCGATTTTTAATATTTTATTTTATTTTCCAGTATGAATTAGGCTACCCATAAACAATTCACTATTTTTTTCTTCTAGAAACATTAAATTAATAAATATTAACATGCTTCATTCTGATTTCATTATATTGAATTAGCTTTAAATTGAAATACTATCCCCATTTTTAAATACATTTACATATATAGTTAATACGTTCAAATTAAGATTTCAATATTTATTTTTATTAAGTTAAAAAAAACATTACGGTGAAAATTGTGTAGTGCTGTATTGCAAAAATTAAAATCTCTTTTGATGGATGTATTGCTTTGAACTGTGTTTGAATTTTTATTTATTTATTTATTTACTCAGATCAGGGTTTAAATTAGTGATAATTTTTGTTTTGTCAAAACCGGTAATAAAACAACTCTGAGGCAATTCTGTTAAGAAAAGTTAAAATCATTGTGTTGATAATGTTGTGTTGTGTAAGTAGTTCAGTTAATTCAAGACAATCCACATAACTCATTTCTTTCAAAAATTTAATTACTGAATTATTTACAATGTATGATCATAGCAATAATCAAGTCATGAAAAGAAACACAAATAATCCAGATGACCAAGAACAAAAAGTCAAATTCGTAACTCAAATTAATAACACAATTTAAACATTTCATGAATACATACAAAATAAAATAAACTGATAAATGTAACAGTAAACAACATTCAAAAAAGGGATTTGGAAAAGCAATGAAGCAGAAAAACCCACATTCAGCATCAGAATGGTACATGCCACCCAAAGAAACTGAACTCAACCAATAAGGAAGAGCAGAAAAAGTTTTGCTTCAACAAAGGATCAATTATGTATTTATATTATATATATATTTATATATAACTATTTATATAATTCTGTACAAATAATGAATATTTGGTATTATATTCACCCTTCATATAGATATGATATACAGTTTAATAAATTAAAATATTCTCAGCTAAACAACTACCTTTTTCATTTGTTATTTTCACTAAGATTTTATAATCTTTTCACATTCTGAGATCCAGGATTAGTCCAGTCCCAAGAAGAAGAAACCAAGAGCTGGGGCATCTCAGTCCGCGCCGGTATCAAAGGCCCGTTGGCTGTTTTTCCAATACTGTGGTTCGGAGGGTAAATCATTTTGAATGAATCATTTCTTTTTGATAAATACTGACATATGATTTATTTTGATGGAAATAAATGAAGCAAATGTACATATGAGTAGCAAATATGTACATGATGTTAAACAAGATGACCACCCAGTGCAACCCTGTTGAGGAAAATATGGCCATCATACAAACAAATTAACATTTTTTAATTGACTCCACTGTTTTAAAAGGTGGGAAGTGTGTATTTACTCTTACAGGTGGTTTATTAAAGGTCAGCTCACCAAAACGCTTTCAGACTGTCATGATGAAACATGGGGAAAATGGTGTGTGTGAGGATCTATGAACAGCAGAAGCTGTTCAAACATGTGGCACATAAGCATATTTGGCATATAAACACTGCCTGCATTACTGGCATGTTTGCATATTGATAATTGAGCAGGTTAATCAGAAAGGACAGCTGCCACACTGCAGGACCGGATAATCAACCAGAATTACTCATGATATAGAGAAAAATGAAACATGATTTAAAATTATCTCAGAATCCATTCACTTCGCCATAATGAATAATTAAATATCATATAATCAGGATGAACAAACAATGACCAACTATATCTTAAGCAAACTTTAACAAAGAAAGATTAATAAATGCTGCAAAATATATTGCTCATTGTTAGCTCATGTTAGTTAATGCATTAACTAATGTTAACAAATGAGAACTTATTTTAAAGTGTAACCCATCAGTTTAGAGTGTATTTCAACAGTCTTGACTAGTTTGTAAGGCCAGGAAAGCGTCAGCAATGAACTTTGGATTTCTGTAAACGCTGAGGGCCACGACTCGCACAACAAAGCCGTAATTTGCCCAGAACTTGTTTCAAATAATGAAAATATTCAATCAAAACTTTTGTTGGTGTGAAATGAGAGCTAGTACACTGTATCGTAACTTTATACGCAATTTACAACTGAAACGTTGTTTTGGCTCATGTTTCGAGAAAATACTTCCAAAATTTCCTCTAGCGTGAAGTCATCTTCATCGATTACAAGCCTCTCTTGGATGAAATGCTGTTATTGTGTTTGAACTATGACTTAAAGCAGAAAAGTACAGAGCACAGAGAAATTAAAAGAAAATATTTGCTTCTAAAGGAAAGCTCTTCTCAAGGTCATCTTGTGAAGCAAATTGAGAATATAAAGCTACAAGGAATTCGTGTGGATGTTATCAAACTATTCTCCTTTAATCTTTGGCCTCTTCGCCTTTTATGACGCAGAGGCAAAAACCACAGAAAGTGGGGGAAATAGTTTGACATTTGAAATTAAATGTGACCGTGCTAGATAGACTGTCCATTTCTGTAATGATATGTTGTGGATAAAATATGGCAATTAAAAAAAAATGTTTTTTTAGTCTGTCTGCAAGTCGAGGACGAGACAACCAGAGGTGTTCATGCATTTATCATATTAACAGAATATCAAACTCTTTTAGCTGAAGTGTTACAGCTGAACTGCGGGATGTTTAAGCAGAAACTAAAATCTCAGGAACAGAAAGTGGGTATCTTTAGTGATATATTGTGAATGAAACCTACATTTTAAAACGAATTCAATGATTGTATAACAATCCAAAGCAGAATTGACCTTCGGTTTTGATCATCTAATATAATCCATCCTCCAGTGCACTGCAGTCACCTGCTCGGACAAATGCCATCAAATAGACTCAAGAACAGTTCTACTTTGATTATAGAGTTAAATTTAATTTATCATTCTGCACACTCTCATAGATGTGTGGTATTTGGACTGCAGGCAGTCTAATAGATAAAAGATCTATCACCAACCGCCAAGCCATCTAGATAATTATGGGAACACCCGACATCTCCTTCAACCGAGACAGAATCATTGATTCTCTGTCAAGACATACAGAAAGAAAATAAAAAGAAGGTTTTTTTGCGCAGAACATGGGTCAGATGCTTGATAACAGCATATGGAGAGAAAAATGGTTCAGTAAAAATAAATGCAAACTGATGAATGCCCATGTGAGGCATGAAAACATTCAGAGACCTGAAACAATAAATCGATAGTCTCACAAAACCTTGCAATTCAACTGCAACAATATCTTTTAGAACTTCATTTCCCTTGGAAATACATACAAACATACATTTAGAAGAAGAAAGTGCAAAAATGCATTTTTGAACCTTTACATTGTTAAATTTAGGGTTTAAGCAATTGCACCCAAAATCCTACAGTAACTCCTCTAGAATGACATAAACCATAAACATCAAGTATGTAGTAGTTTGACAGCTGTATATTTGATATCAGTAAGTAGGAGAATAATAAAAACTAATCTCTAATCTCTCTGACAGTGTAAACCCTCAGGCTGAGATTTAAGTTTGCCCATAACAGTGTGACCAACATTGTTTTTTAAAAGGCTGTGACTGTGACTGTCACTGTCCGCTCTGGCCTACGGCTTCAATCTAAAATGTATGATTGAGGTATTTCAGCACTGGCACTTACATAAATGCTCACAAGAGAGTTCATGAGAAAAATACTATGAACTTCACTGGGAAGAGAGAAGGAAAGAAAAAAAAAGAAATACAAAGATAAAGAGAGAGAGAAATGAAATGTAATCATGGAAATATAAAGCTACAGAACTTGAATGGATGGAACCAGACCTAAAGACTTTTCTTCAGGTTTCTTCATTTAATGAAAATAAATAAATTGTTTAGATTTGAGGCGTAAATATTCAATTTTTTCCATTTTGAAAGTGCTAAATGGATGTCATAAAGACAAAGGGATCATCAGATTGGACTCGATATTCCGCTGTGATTAAAGCTTAAATCTAAAGTTTTGCTTTAACAAGCTATGTCATTATCACGTGGGTCTACAATTGCGATATGTTGTGCAATGTGTTTATTTTGGTGAAGTATTTTCCCCTAAAAAGGATAAACTTCACATGGATGTTTTAGGCAGTTCTGAAACAAGTTACAAAACCCTTTTGACAGGTACGAAACCCTTGTTTCTTTTGATTCACTTGATGAATGTATTGTGATAGTTCGAACTGGCTCTGTTACTGAGAATGATGATGATGGTATTATAAAGGTGCTCCCTGTGACTCTCAGAGCCGTGTTTGGGCCTCCGGTATATAGATCTCGATGCTGTCAGCCCGTTCTGATGCTGAGTTTTGGCGGAATGAAGCTGCGCGTTTGGCCGCCATTAGGCGTCGTCGTGCCTCCAGTCTCTGACGATCAGGGAGATCCAAAGATTTTTCCCTCGTCACACTCTTACGCAATGTCTTCTTTGGTACTGGCGGCGGGAGCTGGAACAACAACAAATAATATCCAAACACAAGATATGAATGTACAAATAAATGTGTGTCAGGTAATATCTGCAGCAGACTAGAGATATAGATACATTACATATTTGGTTTAATTAATAAACTATACAGTACTGTTCAAAAGTTTGCACCAAGACTGCAAACTGAAATATTGTGGGGGGTTTTATCCTTTAAAACAACTGGTTTCTATTTTAATATATTTTAAAATGTAATCTATTCCTATAATGGCCATTACTGAAAACAGTTGCGCTCCTTAAAGGGGTAGTTCACCCTAAAATGAAAATTAAGTCATAATTTACTCACCCTGGTGGTGTTCTAATGCCAAATTCCTTTATTTTTCGGTCAACAAAATTAGCTTTTTTTTTTTTTTACTTTCTTGCTTGCACTCGTCCATATATTGGTAGTTAATAGAGTGCCGTAGGGATGACTTCAAAACCTTGAATACTAATTCGCCAGTGGTTTCCACTTATCTAGTTACTTTTTTTTCTAGTTATAATCTTTCTTTTTTAAATAAACATAACAGCTTCAAAATTTGTGTTTTCAATATGGGTGTGTGTAATGCCGTCACCATTCTCACATATTCACGTTTTTAAAGTTTACACAGAGATGATAACGCTATCGCTTTCAAAACTGGTTTTCAAAAACTTGCACTTTAAAACCTATTTAAAAAGTTTGTGTTCTTTGCATATTTACGTTGTAGAGCAAAACGTCCAAATATCGTCAAGTTACGTATGTTCACCACCGTTTTGATGACCTGAGAACACAAACTTTGAAATAGGTTTTAAAGTGAAGTGCAAGTTTTAAAAAAAAAAAAAAGAAAAGAACCACCGCTCATCCGTCAGAAAAGTCTTGTAGAGAGGTGCTGCTACATTAAATCATCATGGAAAATTATAAAAATACAGCAGCCGCACACTCAAACACTGTGCAAGATCAATTTATTAGCAAGCTTTCGGTCTTGCAACCTTCATGCCTGAAGAAGCTTGCTAATAAATTGATCGTGCAGTGTTTGAGTGTGGGTGCACCTTTATAAAGTGCAAGTTTTTGAAAACCATTTTTGAAAGCGATAGCGTTATCATCTCAATGTAAACTTCAAAAACGTGAATCTGTGAAAATGGTGACGGCATTGGACATGCATATTATGTGTTTAGTCTATATGTAACATAGTTAAAAAGGTTCAGGTTAAATCCTACTAATGGGATTATGGTGCCACCTGCTGTCAGAAAATTGTACCTGCAGCGAATGCTAGTAATGACGAAGGATTATGGGTAATCCTCAAAGCAACAGAGGATTTTCCTTGAGGTAATGTGTCTGTGAATGTTCATGGACTAAATAGTGCTAACTCACTTGAAAAGCATGTAAAAGTTAAGCTAGATTTCTTTGGTTGAATAATATGTGTTGTTGATTAATTTCGCCATGTTTTTATTAAGTCAACCATCTCGTTATGTGTTTTATAGCTGATAGAACGTCTCTCCAGTATAGCTAGCTAACTTTAACATGATGCCGTCTTTCCAGAGCATGCGCTGTTTGTCCACATATCCAGATGTCTATTCAACACTGTTGTCCTTTGTCATGAATGCAGGTATGTTACCGTATATTGTTATAAAGTGTTGTAATGTTTGAACATAAGATTGAGGTATTTTCTGCTGTTTGTGTGCCTCCTGTATGTTGAATTGTAACGAAGTTACATAATTGTTTATACATAACTGTTAACATAAAATGAAAGGTAACTGAGAGAATTAAGAGGGACAAATTGGTGTGTTTTAATTATTTAGTTTGAGTTTAAATCCACTATACGATCACTGTGTTAAATTGTACTTTACTTTTGTGTAGAGCTTTAAAAATAGTACATCCAATAATAAAAAAAGCAACGGAGGATTTTCCTTGAGAGCATGCGCTGTTTGTCCACATATCCAGATGTTTATTCAACACTGTTGTCCTTTGTCATGAATGCAGATGTGGAATAAACCTGCTGTTACCACAAAACTGACGGGCTCCGAGAGATTATATCTGACAGAATAACGCAGAGGTCACATTGGTGCCGTGACCCGGATGGGAGTGAGGTTTAGGGGGGTGAGTGTAACGGAGGCCAGCTAGTAGTTGCTGTGCAAGTAAACCTCACTACTCTGATCTCAAAAGGCTCTCTGGCGACAGATGCTAGAGGCTGCAGTCTTTAGCCTCCTTGTTAGAGCGCCTGACTCTCACGCCGGAGACCCGGGTTCGAGGCCCGCACAGAGCGGGGCGAGTAGGACCCGGGTGGACCCCTCACATATAGGCATGCACGTTTGAATGTGTATGTGCGTGGGCGCCAAGTCTTTCTTTAAAAAATTACACTGCCAATTACTTGTCTGGGATGCATTATACAGCATACAGTTTTATTTAATAAATATTCACTTTAATTTTGAACCCTGATCGTCTTCATCTAAATTGGACTTTAATATAGCGTTACAATCATATACCCCTTAGAACTCTTGGAATGTATGAGACGTGTAGCATCGGACCATTTTGTGATACTTTTGTGTCTTTTTTGAAAGCTTGATGCTGGTCGTTATTCACTGCCATTATATGGAAGAGTGTGAGTGGAACATTGTTTTTAATTTCTTTAAAAAAATCTTACTGACCCCAAACTTTTGAACAGTAGTATATATGCCAATAAACATTTTTTATCAGTACAATCAGAAGCATGAAATTGGGTTTGATGACCATCAAAAGTCCTTTAACCAATCAGCTCTCACCTTCTTCACAGGACTCTCTATAAGCCTCCAATCGTTGGACTTGATCTTCTGCAGCTCATTGAATTTGGAGGTAACATCATCGATGGAGAGCTGCAGCAGGTCCCAGAACCCGGCCAGGTCCTGAGAGGTGGGCCGAGGCATGGCACTGGGGTCCTGCAACAAAAAGTTGACAAACATATTTGTTCAAATTCATGTTAAAAATAGTTCAATATAACAATAAATAATAATAAACTGAAAAATACTTTTTCAAATAAAAAAATTGGCAAATACTTTTCCTTCTCCATTTGCTAATGGAGTTTACATGAGTGAACTGCATAATGACACTTTGTTTTAAACTCGAGTGATAAATGTATAAATAAAAGTATTTGGCAAATACATAAAGAAAACTAATTTTTAAATGCTTTATTAAATGACATTTAAACATGGCATTTATCAAATTATTATGTATTGTTTTGTGAAATTTTATTTTTAACATGAATTTTAAAAAAATGTATCGGTCATTTAATTATTTACATTTTTATTTAGAATTAAATGCATTGATAATAGATTTCTTCATTTTAAATGTGTAACTCTTCAGATCACTAGTTGCTTATTAGCTTGCATATTACTTGTATATTGGCTGTTTATTAGTACTTATAAAGCACTTATTAATACCTCATTCTGCATGACCATATTCTAGATCCCTTAACCCTACCCCATACCTAAACAACCACTACAACCAATACCTTACTTACTATCAATAAGCAGTGATTATAAGTTTATTGAGGGAAAACTAGTAAATAGTGAATGTGTGTTCCATAATCTAAAGTGTTACCTTTACTTTTAAGTGGCACAACTAATCCTCCACAGGTTGCACAGCTTTATAATGTGTACAGATTTCTTGGTGGAAAACTGTAAGAGCTTGAAGTCAAGCTGAAGTGTTACAATTTTTATTTGATGCAATGACTACATTTTTTATCATTTGTTGTTATTTCATAAATCTGTATGTGGCCTAATCAACCACTGTGAGTGTATGCCACTGAAAAGAGTATTTTATTCAGGAGGATTTAGTTTGTTTTCTAAAACATCGCTCTACTTTGTATGCCACAGTACTTGGTCATTTATGTTCTCTGCATGCCTGGCTCAGATCAGCTGATGTGCTGCTGTGTATCACATCTAATAAATATGACAGCAGAACAAAAGGCCGTCAAGTACACCACAATTACTCCAGCACAGACAGCCCTCATGGAAGAGCAGTGGTGCTTCGTGGGAAGAGCTGCCGTGAGTACAAAGCGCAGCACAATAACATAAATAGAACACAAACTCATGTACAAATTGGCATATGTGCACAGATGTTACTTACTAGGTTCTGCTGGCAAAGCCAATAAAATTGCTGGAATTTCTGGGACATCAAGAGCTGTGCGCTTCCTACAGCACTCCGGATCTTCCCCAGGACTAATACACAAACAGGGAAAGAGAAATAAATATTTAATAATCATGAAAGTTATTGGAAATCTCACACATTTTTACAGTTAATAGAGTTCATAAAGTGTCTGACTGTACACTCATATACCAGCAAAACATGATCATGCATATGATTCTGCTAGAAAGCAGAAAATGTAAAATCGTTAAGTAATCATGTATGCCAAAAATACATGATGTTCAATAAAAATACAAGTGTTCAAAAGTTAGTGGTCAGTAGGATTTGATAAATAATACATTTAGATAACACTTTTATTTAGTAGGGATGCATTAAATTGAATAAAACTGACAGTAAAGACATTTCAAGTGTTATAAAAGATTTCTATTTCAAATAAATCATGGTTTACATAAAAATATTAAGCAACTGAAATGTTTAGATCTAGCACCAAATCAGCATATTAGAATGATTTGAGTAATGATGCTGAAAATTAAGCTTTGCCATCAAAGGAATAAATTACATTTCAAACTATATTAAAATAGTTTTTATCATTAAAAATATTTTTAACTTTTTTTTTTTTTTTTACAAAATAAGCCAATCTTGGTTGGCATAAGAGACGGCAAACAGAAAAACTGACCACAATCTTCTGAAAGACAGTGTACTACTGTACATTTGCTGTTTTCAAGTTTAAGTGCTGTAGGTAACAAGAAAGTTGTTGCTTATTGTGAAATTGCACTTAACACCCAATTAAATGGTCTTGGATTTTAAACCAGCTTAACCTAGTTTGTTGGTGTTAGCTGGTCTCGCAGTCTTGGGTACTTTTCAGCTGGTCAGGCTTGGAGACCAGTTGACCGACCAGCAAAACACAAACTGGAAAGCCATGTTAAACCATCTGAGATCAGTAAACCAGCAGGGTCAAAGTACAATTGGAACATGACAGATGCAGTGTGTAGTAATTGTGACTGCCAAGAAGCAAGCTCTTCTTCAAATTCAGTACGCTCATAAACTCCACAACACAAGTGATTCACACTTTCACACTCATACTCCAATGCATTCTTACACATTGATTTCTGTGCATTGTCTCTCTCAGTCTGTTGTTCAGAGCCTCAGCGCTGCTCTGAGCTCTTTGCCATGGAAACCTGACAGATGTTGACAGAAGTAATTGCTCACATGGCAGCACTCTCAGTGTGAGGCTCTAATAACCTGGAGCTCTGCAAACGTTTCATGGTTAAATGTGACACTTCTTTGGATTCATACCTGACACTTTGATACCTGGAGCCAAGATCTCCACCAAACAAATATTATAATATAAAGATTTAACGGCTCATGAAATCGGAGCTCTGTTAACTCACTTTCCTCTGACATATCGTTCTCTTCCGCCTCTCCCTCCAGCTCTTTGCACCACCCCTCCATCTTTTTCGTCTCCGTGTGGAGCAGCTGCATGAACCAGCTTCCGTCCCTCCTGCATGAAGGCGACGCTCTTCCCGAATCCGAAGGTTGGGGCGGCGTCACTGTAACCGCCACAGTGGCGACAGTTTCCCGTGGCGAGGGCTCCAGCCAGGGCTCGGGGCTACGTTGGGGACTCGGAGGCTCCGTGGGGGTGCGGTAGTCCTCACGGTAGCTGAAGAGCCCCTGGGTGCGGACGGTCCGTACGGCGCCGTACTGTGTAGGGGTGCTGGGCTCGCTGTGACGCTGGAAACCTCCGCCAAACTGAAGACCTTTATCCTCCATTAAAGGAAAACCCTCCAACTCCAGATCAGCCTGAACGGCAGCGGTGACACTGTTGGACCGCTTAAATCGGCCCTGTCTGTATAAGAGAGAAAGATCTCAAATAAGACAGTATTTCACACTCAGAGACAACAACATTTCACACTCAGCTAGTACTTCAGTGAATCACACCTCACAAACCCTTCACACATAGAGATAAAACAGATGTGCTCTGTATTTACCGTCTCTCGTCTTCCACTTGAATCCCAACAGACTGATACTCTCGAGAGCCTTTGCTTTCACACTCAGAATCAGTCGCTGCTTCCACCTATAATGACAAAACAGACCTTTAACTGATGATTATTGACCATGTTCATACTTATAATGCTTCATCACAAATTATTTGATTAATTGCGCAAAATATGTTGCATCATAACGTTTATTAACTCCTCAAACTAGTATTTCAAAGTTTACATCAAATTTTTAATACTGTATTTTCAATTTAAAATCAGACTTTTGCATCCCATTGTATATGCACATGAATGAGGTAGCCACTGATCCTAAAATTGTAAGTTCAGTCCCAACCAGTACAACCTGCTCATGCTAAAAAATAACAGCTCAGTGTGATATACCAGGCTGTGTCAATAGAAACTTAGAGAATATAACTGCACACCCAGTTTCAAGACCACAAGTGACTCAATAAATATTGCATTATGTGCTATCCAAACATTTCAAAAAGAGTAGGAGAGGCTCATTTTTAAAAAAAAATTATAATTAATAAGAAGGTTTTAAGCATTGATTTAGTGAAAAATTCTCTTTCAAGTACAGAAAAAAAGGCCCCATGCCCAGTCAAGAGCCACTGAGGAAGGTGGTGGAAACTCAAGCCAGGAGGTAATAAACTATGAGAAATGCATTAAACTCTGAGAAACTTAGAGTGACTGTTTTGGAGTGAGAGTTGTTTATTCAAGTGAACTGTAGCTCCAAACAACTGCAGGACAGACAACATATTTTAAATTAATGTGTCTGTGTGTGTACATATAGTATACTATATATTGCCTGTGTAATGATGCAATAAATTGATACTAAAGACTTTTAAATTGATACAAAAAATGTCTATTTCAAATAAATGCTGTTCTTCAGAACTTTCTATTCATAAAAGAGTATGACTGTATCATGTTTTTCGCAAAAAAAAATTACAAAAATGTTAAGCGGCACAACTGTTTTCGACTCTGATAATAAGAGACGTTTTCTGACCAAATCAGCATATAAGAATGATTTCTGAAGGATCATATGACACTGAACCCCTGAGTAATGATGAGGAAAATTCAGCTTGTTATTTAAAAAAATTGACCAAATGCAGCCTTTGGTGAGCAGAAGAAACACTCTAACCAAACCCAAACATTTGAGCAGTAGTATGCATTATTGATTTTATTTTAAATAATTGAGCAGTTATTTCTAACAATTATCACTAAATGACAATTAAAATGATCTGCAGGCAGTTATAATACATTCCTGAGATGGTAAATATGTTTAATTAGCTAAAAAGACATTCTGTTATTACAGTTATTCAAGTTATAACAAACTGAAGGTCAATATTTCACGTATATTAAAAAAAGATGTCTGTTGCTTAGAAGTGTCTGTCACTACTGTAAGAACATCAGACCATCTGGAGAAAGTGTGACTCACACAAGCGTTGGAGAAGGACAGGAAGGTAAGGGTGACCTGACAATCAAAGAACAAGATGATTCAATTCACAGATCAGACAAATCAGCTGTCCCTGATCTAACGGTCTGACCAATGAGAATGTCAAAAAGCAGGAAGGCTGAGCACAGGAATTCTGTTTGAGTGAGTCAGACTGTCAGGCATGAAAGAACGAGGGCCAGGGTATGAGGTTTCATCAGACACAATTCACTCCATAGGGATTACGGCTAGGTGAGCAGTGCTTCCCTGCACTGTTTGATAATGTGTGTGGTAGAGCACACTGTGCTGTTGGTTGCTTCATAGATACAAAACTGTATCTTGGACTGCAGCACCCTAGAGTGTCACTTCATTCATTGTGTCAGATTTAAACAAATCTCAAAACTGGTGTGGTGTAGGTGCAAAGGGTTAACAGTAACCAGGGGCTGTCAGTGTCAAACTAAAAAAGGACAAAAAAGCACCATAAAAGCAGCATAAAATGCACTAAGTCATTAGATAACTTTATGTGAGGAAGAAAATCACAAGAAAGCAATTATGGGGCTTCAGGTGACTTGGAATCAGTGTTAATCTTGTCGATAAACAAGTAAAGTTGCGATGTAACAGAAGTAGCAACAGATCTTTTCATCCATATTGTGATTTAGATCTGAGTGAAAAAAATCCATCAGTTGTTGATTGGATGGAGGCAGTTGCTCCATGGGTTGACCCTGGAAGAGGTGTTAGTGAAGCCAGCAGGGGGTGCCGGGGACACTATACTGTACCAAGCATTGTCCAACAGAAGAGACATTAAACCCAGGTCCTGCCTCTCAGTAGTCATTAAAAATCCTATGGCACTTCTCGTAAAGAGTAGGGGTGAAACCCCGGAGTCCTGGCCAAGTATCTGGCGCACTGGCGCTGTTGTTCTGTGGCTGCCGTTGCATCATCCAAGTGGATGCTACACACTAGTGGTGGTTGAGGAGAGACACCCTCGTTTGACTGTAAAACGCTTTGGGTGAAGAGTAAAGCACTATATAAATGCCTCATTCATTAAACAGTCAACTACTGTATAATTAGATGCCATTTTTGTCAGAATAAAACTGCCTAAAACTAATTAATATGTCGAAGACATTTGGACAAAAATCTAAAGGCAATTTTCATCAAAAGTTAATGTACAAAAAGGGATTTACTTTTGATGCTCCACCAAAAAGTAAAAGTATGGGTTTGGTGTGACAAGAGGCTGAGTAAATAATGGCTCAATTTTCATTATTGGGTGATCTATTCCTTTGCTAAATGATAAGAATCAACACAAAGTGAATTTTAAATAAATTTAATGATTTCCAGCTAGGAAAGATTGATTTCAAACTAGGAACCAGGAAATAGTGGAATATCATCAGTAGACTGGCCGGGGAAATGAGTTTCAGTCAGGCAGGATAAAGGGAGATGACAACTGACGTCTGCTTGTTTTTCTTTTCCTGTAGATCTGACCACTTTCACACAATCCAACACAGCTCACAAACTACAACCCCTCTGCATCTACCTGAAAGGATACAAAATATTTTTCAGATTGTGCAGTGTGGTATTTCTAATTTCTACACCAGTCTATCACGCGTCGTTCAACTAAACAGGTAACATTAGTCATACCCCAAAAATCACACCATTGGTTGATCAAATTTTCAGAGCTGCCAACTCTCACGCATTGGCCGTGAGACACACGCATTTGAGTGGTTTCACACGCCACACCCTTGATTTCGCACGCTGAAATGTCAACCCGGTCGGTCAAATGCCTGAAAGATGAGTTTATCTATAGATTTACCTGTTGAGCCACTCGTGCTCTATCAAAAGTGCCACAGAGACACTGTTTACAGTCTTTGCAGAAATCAACCGATAAATGGCTTACTTTGTCTGTATAGCGTATACGTTATACAGTATACGGTCAGTATAGCGTATACGTTAAGTCCACAAGACTGTAGGGTGTCCCATTTGTTATTTAAGGTTTCAGAAGGGTGCTTTCGAGCACCCCCTTTGCCAATATGCGCCTTTGATACGCACTTTTCCAGAGCGCTCGAACCCCGCAGACTTCTAAAGTGTGGACTCGAAAGGAAGATTGCGAGGGCTTAGTGTTCAGTTTGGGACAGGGCCATTGAACAACGAGACTGGCTCATCTTGTGCAGTGAGCGACAGAGACTTGTGCTGTGTATGCAAGGAAAACAGCTAAATAATTGCAGTCTGACGGGCATATTTTTTTAATAAAAATAATAATGCAAAATTCTGTTTCATGCTCGGTAATAAATATTTATGGACTCAATTCACCCCCATTGGCAGTTAATTGTGCTCCCTCTACGCATAACCTCTAGGGGGCAGTGTGGACAATGAATGGAGAACAGATGCACCAAATGGCTGAGAGAGGCAAACCCATTTAACATTATTAGGCCATGATCTAAACACAGATATTCACAAGGCAAAGTCAGATAACTGCTGGCGAGAGACATCAAGAGAGAAAGGGAGGGAGGACGAAAGAGATAGAGATGGGGAAATAGGGAGATTAAGGGAAGAAGAGAGAGGGAGAGCCCATTCAGTGAAGCCTGAGTTGAATGTTAATTAATGGATTGCGGTATGATGACTCACAGGAAGCTATTTTTAGCATGACAACACAGACTGGAGGTGTGTGGGTTTGTATATACTTCAGTGTTTGGACTTCAAAATAACCTAAATTGCTTTGGTTAGGTAAGATTCAGTTTACATGAGTGCCTGTGGGTTACATTTATCATTAGTCAGCACATTCAAGAATATTTTGCTCAAATACAGACGGGAGCTCAAAACAGCAGAGAAGTAGTAAGAAAAGGCAGCTTTCTATTCAGACCAGTTAAAGCTGAAGTCACTGAGAAGAACTGGAAAAAAGAAACAAACAAAAAACAATGACTGTTTGCAAACAGGTTTTCCAAACACCCTCCATTTCCCATTGGTCAACAAAATGGGGAGCCCGCCCCTAAAACTCATGGTATTGGTTAAGCCAATATTGCTGTTGTCGGGCTGAGAGAAATGTTTCAAGACCACCTATAGACTTCTCAATTAAATTAACCTATGAATGGCTTACCTGTGGTTGTCTGAATATTAACCAGGGAAAAGATAAAGCTTTTATAATGTATATAATATATAAACAATGTATATATATTATATATATTTCACTCAAAAATGATAATTTTCCAAACCTGTATGACTTACACCGTGTCTACTCCGGACATGAGCGGCACAATGCGACGTGACAAAAAACAATAGAACCCATTATAATCAGTGATGTTCTCTACACTGCATGCGACCCAGCGCGCCAAATCCCCAACAGTAAACTGATGCCACGCTCTATTTATGACGTACTCCAAGCACTCGCAATACTTCTCATAGGAAGGACAAATGGATTTGAAACAGGCGCATTGTCGTGTCCAGTGTAGACAGTTTTAGTTTCTTCTGTGGAACACAAAAGAAGATATTTTGAAAATGTCTTCTTTTTTTTGTCTATACATTTAACGTTTAGTGTTGTTTTGGACATCATACATATTTGGAATGAATGAATGATGACAGAATTTAAATTTCTGGATGAACTATTATTTTAAGTGGTGATGCAGGATCTTCACACTTCACCTGTATTCCTATTGAAGACCTTGGTGTTTTTAGGTACTCTTCCGCCCTGGACACCAGCACAGCTTTATCACAGGTCATTACTGAGCTGTGGCTGTCTGTGGAGGGGTGTCTCTTTCCTGCCATCGCCATGGCAGCCGCTTCCATGGCAATAGTGACGGCCTTGGTGCTGTCCAGACTGTCAGTGGAGTTATAAAGGGCTCGACCCAAACTCAGACTCAACCCATCAGAACCCCAGAGGCCTGTGGGATAAGCATAAAGAGTTAAAGATGGTGTTATTTTGAGGACATAGAGACAGTGAGGTTGTGAGTGATGCAATGTTCAGAATTAAAGGAAAATTCTTAAAAAAATTAAAGAAATATATTAGTGAAAAAAATGTCTACCTTTATTGCGTAACAAAGTGATTATAGTATGAAGGAAATCGCTTACTAGCCTTTACATTCAGTTTTACAACTTCATTACCTGGACAACATAAAGGTTGAAAACCTAAAATGATAAGAACATTACAGCTAAAACTATAATTTAAGTGCTTTTTTTTAAATGATAAAGCTTCACAGTTTCCCAAAATGTGCCTTTTTGCTTTATTTATTATAAATGCCTCACTATAAAAAAGAAAATAAATAATGGCTATAGTTGATTAAAGCACAAATGCTGTCGATTGAGTTTAACTTGTATTCCTATCATGGCAATTCGAGATTGGCATTGGTAATGGATATGGTAATGTTAATGTATTTGGTCTTGGGGGTATAGATCTGCCACACTGCTGCTGCAGAGCAAGTACTGAGACTTGCTACTGCCAATACTTTCACAAACATGGTGCTGTGTAAGCATGTAAGACTTGCTACAGCTGCACGTCACATACATGAAATAACCACCGCAGCAGATCTATACAGGTGGAGCTGGGGAAGGTGGAGGGTTTCTGAAAGCACGCTGACGACTTCTAACAGCAAACACTACCAGTATTTGAATGTTGAGCCGCAGCTCATTGGCCACTGATGCAAAAGCAACCAATAAGCTGCGCTATGTAGATAACGATGTGATCCCTACCAAATTAGTTTATTAGTTTATTAGTCTACCAAATTACCTATTATCCTGCACCCTCTAGAGTTTCATGCCAGGTTGGTATTAAACCTGGACGTTTCCTCATTGTTTGCATCAGAAGTATGGTAAACGCATGTATTTAGTTGTTATAATACAGTGTTGTTATTGTAAAATAAAACTATTCAAATTTGTATTCGTGTAACTGAAATAAATCTAAAATAAGATATTAGATGAAAAACTTAGAAATAGAAATGCTGCCTTTGCAACAAAATTAAATAAATTTAAGTTAAAGTACTAAAATTACTAAAACTGAAATTTAAAAAAAATAAAGCTATGTAAGAAGTTTATTAAATTATTAGAAAAAATATAAAACCACACAACAAAATGTGTGGATTACATTTTTTTTTAAATTAAAGCTGATAATAAAATAATAAAAAGCTAATAAATAATACTACAATAGTACTATCCACCTCTGGCCAGCTGTCCCTCGTGGTAGGCATCCTGCGTGGACTCTGTGCTGCTCTGCGCTGTGATGGAGATGAGCGGTTTCGAGGTGGAACGAGGGGGCACGGGTGGAGGGGTCCTCTTATAGGTGGGTGTACTGGGTGTGTAGGTGACCGCTGTTAGAGGGAGAGGTTTAAAGTCAAATATCTCCAGTACATCAACATAATGGTACCAAATATTCAAGATCGGAGATAGACCAAATGTAAACCTTTAAGAAACGACCAACACCATATTAATCGCCGACTATTCTGAGTATTTAACATATTGTAGTACAAGAATCTTTAGCGCTGATAAAAATGAAGAGAATGTGTCATAAACGAGCCTACTGACTTAATTATAGCAAGTTATATATATACATAATTACATAACAAAACCTCTTCATTAATAAGAGAGAAAAACAGTGAGAAATGGCACTCTGATTACTCTTGTAAACAGACTATGAACCCTGCCATGCCTTCTGATGAGCAAAAGGTTATCCACAAATCTTTTTCTGCTCTAATCCACACAGCTGGACCAGGCAGATAAATGGATCTTTGATTTGGATGTGTCCTCTAATTGAGTTTAGTGTTTCGAGGAGAGAATGAAATATGCACAACCGTTCCAAAGTTTGGGGTCAGTATGTTTTTGTTTTCCTTTTTTTTTTTTAAAGAAAGATAGAAAGAAATTAGAAGTTATTCAAAAGTGACAGAAAAGACATTTAAAATGTATTCATCAAAGAATCCTGAACCAAATGTATGAAACCCTGCTAAACCACCTCTCATCAAATCAGCCAGCTTTAAAAACTCACAGAAAGGTCACTGAATCATAAAGACTGCTTGAATGACAGAGAGATAAGGAGAGATTAAAAGAGAAAGATGGATCGTAACAAAGAGGTAGTTGGGGAGAGAGAGAGAGAGAGAGAGAGAGAGAGAGAGAGAGAGAGAGAGAGAGAGAGAGAGAGAGAGTGTTTGAAGGGCCAAGAATGAAAGAGAAAGGAGGAGAAGGAGTGAGCGGAGTGATTCAGCACTGGTACAAAAATAGATGTTACAGCCAAACAAATAACGCAACAGGGACTCATAACTCTCTCTGTGCTGCCTGTTTTATCAAATGAGCTAAGAGTGATGACACCGTGCTTTCATCGTTACGAAGAGAGAGGAAGGGAGGAAGGGGGAAATGAGAGACAACGAGTTTGTGAGAGTGCTTCACATGGACTAAATTTGTGATTACAAGGTTGCAAAAGAACAGTGTTAAAGTTAGTGACACTCATCTTGTTTTAAGTTCGATGCACTCAAGAATCATTAGACAGCTGTAAATGGAGAAATATAGGCAAGGGAGACCTGACCAATCACAATTCAGTATCCAAATAGATGTGAAGAAATTAAACCAATCACAATTCTGTATGCAAATGCCACAGCGACATCACTGTCAGTTAGAATATGAATGTTGAACATTCTTTTAAGTCTATAGAGTATAACAATCGGGTTCCGAAAGTAAAAATTCTATTCTTTTTTTTCTTTTCTTTTTTTTTGAAGCCATCAGTCCGCAATCATTATTTTAATAATTGCAGCGGGATTCCTGGTGAAAAACTTTATCACCCATGATTCTGCAAGAAAATCCACCAGAAAAGTTCCACTAATCAGAGAACTGAGACAAACAAATTTTGCCAAAATAATTCTTCATGGAAGTGTGTGGGAACACTCCCAAGAATTATTTTGACTAATTATTTTGGCACAGTGAATGGCATAGTCTATCTTCATGCTCCTAAACTACTAAAATATTTGTATAAATATTTGTCTCTTAATCAACATCTTTAAATCAAATGTTTTTATATTTATCCAAAGTTTTTACTTTGATTATATCATGCATAATGCTTCATGGGATTATAAGTCTTTCTCTCATAAAATGTTTTTTTTTTTAATTGTTTGCTTAAAATTTACGTTTGTAATGCTGTGATTCACCTCTTAGCTGGTTATTTTGGTTTGTGGCTTATAAACAAAGACTGTTTTAAAATTCAGAATGGGGACAATGATATACAGTATTTCATTATTTTGATGCAGGTACTTGAACATGAACCCTATTTGAAGGATGAATATGCTGAGTTAATGTAAAGATGAGTGGTGTCTGTACCTGGTGGCTGTTGGGAAGGACGGTCCACACTGCCTGAAGAAGGGAGATGGAACTGAATTCCTATAAGCAAACATACACATAAACCTTTTGAAGCCAGACCACACTCACACACAGACATACAGACACAAACATACAGTACATACATACGGCATTTTGAGCTCAGTATACATCAAAACTGAATTTTGAATCATGGGATTTGATTTCAACACAAGTAGTTTACAGTTGGCAAATAAAAATTAATAACAAAACACCTGATGAAAAGTGATCATCTTTTGAATAATAATAATAATAATAATAAAAATCTTCCACTGTGTATTTAAATGACAACATCAGACCCAAAACCGCTAAAATAAATAAATAAGTCACTTCAACCTAAACTAAACATCTGTTTTAGTCAGAAAGCTACAGTTTAGAAATGAAATCATAATGTTGAAACTGAATGCTGCAATCTCATGAAAACTGCAAGAGTTTAGTGCTGCTTCCAGAACAGAACCTTCTGATCACTTGTTCTTTTGTGTAATGTCACACTGAATTATTTGCAATGACATCTAAAGTGTTACTGCTTGTGGCAATTTGATCAGCTATAAACTTGTCTATCTGTAGGGCCTTCATCAGGAAATTATTATTACATCAGATCAAGTAGTATAATAAGGCTTACAAACAAAAGGACGCGTACATGTGAGAACTGAGCAGAGAGGTACCGTAGCTTACAACAAAGTGTTTAAAGTCCCCCCCCCCCCCCCCCCCCCGTTCAGAGTCCACTATGCAACGGCCTAAAACAGCTGATGTTCTGATGTAAAAGTTCTTGTTTTATTATTTAATGAAATTAATAACATTCATTTAGTTACAGATCATCATGATTGCAGACATTTAAGTTGATCTCAGAAAAACCAACAATCTGCTGACAGAGGTGAAGATACAGAGAGATAAAGAGGCTCATTTTCAAATGGTTTTTCAGGCTTCAAAACCTCTGTGGTTAATATTCGAAACCTTAAAGTCCAGGTGGTTTCATTCTGAAATTTTGAAGCCATTAAGAAAGAGAAAAAAAAAAAAAATCACAGTGGCACAACAATATTGAGGCTGGGTGGTTAAAAGCCCACATTCATGAGCCAGACAAGGCACACAATGCACAAGCAGCCAATGAAATGTGCAGTACAGGGAAACCCCTCCCCCCAAAGAAAGACTGCTTTTACTACACTTAAATAAACCATAAGGCTCTGTCATGTATTTCCAACCCACTGAGAAGACTTGCAATGACTTAATATAGTGGGGATGGGACCAATGAGCATCTTAATGTGTTTATTTGTTTTGCTACAGTCAGTTTTGACCTGCACTTTAAGCACATGTGGGTCTGTTCTAGATATGTATGTAAACCCCACTTTTATTACTTAAGAAATAGCTCTCCAGCACAGCAGAGGGCAATGTGTGGACAATGCTTAAAATAAGGCCTGAGAGCTCCGGTATGAATAAAGGAAGACCTGTTAGCAATGGCTAAATCCCAAAATGCATGCTAATTGTATGATATAGTAGCCTATATGAGATAAAGATTAGTGTCCACTGAATCACAAAATTGCATACTATTTCTATTGAATGTTCAAAATATGCATCTGTCTGTGCTTTGCAGGTTAATATTTCCCACAACCTCTTGCGCTACACAAGGAAATGGTCACCGTTTGTAATGACTCTCTGATGCTGTATTAAGACCATTTTATGACCATACTGTATACATAGTTGTGGTATGTGAACTGGGAATTAGCCAAGATTTCCATTCTAACATTAAATATTTACAGATTAAAAATATGTTGACAGATTTAATTTGTAGGGAAACACATTTAAAGTCTTTATAAGCTTTTAAAACCACCCAATATTCGCACTGTTCTCAAAACACACTGTAAATGTCTGTCAGTTGGCTGGCTGGCAAACAAAAAAGCAGAGAGCCCTGAAAGTCCAGACTTTAAATAAATAAACAAGCAAATAAATCTAAACATAATTAGATGCATTAGCTACAACCACTTGGATTAAAAATAATACTTTCACTATTACTGATAATGTAAAACTGCAATCTCAACTACATTAACTACTTCAAGAACTACTTCAGTTTTAGTATGACTCTGTCATACTAATTAGATGTAAACTGTTGCTAATAATTAGAATGCTAATAATTTATCACTGTATCTGGTTTCAAAATTTCCTCCGATTGTCAGATATTGTCAGAGTATTTTCTTTAGTACCCTGATATTCCCTCACATACATGTACATAATATTCTTAAAAATACAGACTGCTGATTTGACATTAATAGCTTCAGTCCCCATATCGGCACAAATAAACTGGCATCTTATTTTAAAGATGGGGAGCTCTCATAGCAGTTAATGAGAGCTGCGTGTGTAATGTTATTCATATTTGCAGAAAAAAAATCACTGGATACAATAGGCTGTACATTTAAAATAATACACGGAATCACTGGGGAATATATTATATGTGGAAATATTAAGGATACACAGTATTTTGTATCTCATTTATAATAATAGGTTTGGATTTGCAAGATTAGCATTGATTTGTAAGAAGTGTGCATGATTAATTTTGTTTAAAAGGTTACAACTAACTGTACAAGTATACCAGTCACCTCAAAGAGCGCGTTTATACCACAGGTCTTCATTCCTTACCCATATGCAATTTTGTGGTCTGCAGATCTAAATCCCATTTTTAAATAAACTTTAAAACAACCCACATTCTCAGATTATGTTCATGTAATCCCAGCAGATTAACAGAGCTTCAAACATCAGTAACCAAATTCCTTAAATGTGATTCACCTTTAAGAAATATCCATTTAATATTAATATCTGATACATTTCCACATATGAATATGCCCAGAAAGAGAATCCAAAATATCACATTCAACATGTCTTATTTCCCACCAGATCTCTATAAGATTTGAGCAAAAAAAAATAAAAAAAATAAAAAGGAAAATAAAAAGCAGTCACTTCACAGAGTTCCGTAACATAGTCTTTGAAAATTTCACAGTACTAATCTGTCCTCCATTTTAACAGTGAGACTTTGGCTCTAAAGACAGAGTAAAATGGAATAAAGGATGCCATCATTCATACCAGAAATACAACCACTATATTAAATTCAGAGAAAAAAAAAAAGATTAATAAAATCCTTAAAATGTATCCAAGCGATATGCAGTTGTTTCAGATCTTTGGTCGACATCCAATTCATACTCTTTTGTTCCATCTGAAAATGTATTCTCCATACCCCCCATCCTCTCAGAGCATGACCAAGGAACAAATTTCTGGTTTAACCGGAACCAGTTAATACTGAGATTTATTTTACAGTTTACTCTGTATTTATAAAGTTCATTGGAGAGAGTTTCTTGACTGGAAGTCTTCGTTCTCTGCCAAAAAACAATCACAGTATTTACTAAAATACATTTCAGTCTCTGTAAAGCCAGAGAGTGTCCCTGGAGAGGAGTGAAGTTCAAGGTGACTCACCAGTTTTGCAGTGTGAATAGGTGCTGAATATCTGAAGTACCATGCAGTCCCATTGCTGTCATCAGACATCTTTTAGCTACAACCCCTCTCATGACTTCATCCATGCCTTAATTGTAACAATGTCTTCTTATTATTATACTTTTTCCTTTTAACAGTCTATACTTCACATTCTCTCTTATATAATCACACACACATTGGGGAGACAGAACTGTAAACATCTTGCTACATAACAGTTTTACATTCTGTCTATAAATATTATATATGATTTTCTATTGCACACCCCGTGTAGCTTCATGCACTTTTTGGTGAGCTCAGAGTGACAGTGACATATAAGACATCACCGAATTGTTTGAGTATTTCTTGTGGTAAATTTCCATACTGGCACTCCGTGACATTGGCTGCCGTCCACGTGCTTTCCTCTGCCATCGAATCCACAGGAAATCCCTACCGGATAGTGAATGAGAAGGGCTGCTTATGGCTGCTGTTCCCTTTGGTGACCCATTATCACTTGTTCCACTCTTAGATACATCTAAAGCTGACTGGAGCTCTAACAGGGATAAATTGAAGGGGTGCACAGTCGCTGGGTCTATGGTAGCAAGTCCAGGTGGATTCAGCTCCTGTGACGTTGGTTCATCCATGATAGTGACTTCAGGATCAAACGTATCAGACTCTACTGAGCACAGAACAGCAGAGTAGAGAGTCTCAGACTCCAGGTGAGCTGATTCCGCAGTGTCTTGGAAATTTATCATCGGGTAAGGAGAATCTACATTCTGGCCATCTTCTTCTTCAGAATAGGACTCTGGGACGTTAATGGCACTACATTCCTCAGCAAAAACCATGAATGTTTCCTTTTTGGACCACAAAACAAGAGCCTGAGTGTCTAGTTCATGTGCAGCTGGCTTTTGACAAGTGGGAAAATGAGGTTCAGGACTTGCTGGGTTTGATATGTCAGACTCTGTTCGGGATTCAGGCTCTGGAGTGGCAGGTTGGAGATAAATGGTGTCCAGTAGTTCTGGAAAGGGTGGTTCTTGTTCTGTAGACTCACAGGAATATTCATAGACCGTGTCTGGGGTTGGAGGATTTGGTAGAGCCAGATCTACAGAACCTGGGCTTTGAGAGCCAGAAACATTGAGCTCAAGAGATTCTAAACTTGGCCATTTTAAGTCATGAAGATTCATAGAATCTGGGGTCATTGGACTAAGGACAACAGAATCCAATTCTAGTGATGTGAAGTCCATAGTTTCTTCGTCTGTATGACTCAACAATGGTTGCATGGATTCTAGAACTGACTGTTCCTGTGTAGACGTGCTACCAAGGTCCATTATATATGGACCAGGTTGTTCCGGAGATTGTTGAGAGGGCCGATCCAGAGATTTTTGGGGTGGAGAGTCAGTATCATCCGGATCCAGTTTAGGCCACTGCAAACTGGCAAGGTTCACTAGTTCTACATTTGTGAAGTCTAAAACAATGGATTCCACATGCTCAGGAGTTGATGACTTCGTAAAGCAATACGGTTCTACCTCTGGCACTGGTTCTGGGGGATCTGGAGGAGTCATTGAGTCCGAATCTAGATCAGGCCAACAAAGTGACGCCACATCAATAGGATCTGGAGGGGTAAGATTAGCAAAAGTAGGGTCATCAATCTCTGCTAATTCTGAGTTGGGGTCAGTTTGAAAAAATGGTGAAGAGGCCGAGATGTGCAGGACATTTTTATCTGCAGGTTCTGAGGGAGACATGGAAAAAACATGGGGATCAACTGGTGAGGGGCAGTTAACCGCTGCGTCTGCTGTGTTCTGACGCACCAGTGTCTTGCTTCCTGCCTGGGTGCTGACAGACACTTGAGGAGCAGCTGTCTGGGTTTCCCTTACCCAGCTCGGTGACCAGGTGCTGTAATGTTGCGTAAAGGTGGAAAAGTTCATGTTAAAGGCTCTGAGCTCTGTGCACAGATCCTTTCTGAGATCGGCTAACTCCTTACGCATGGCTGACACATCATCCCTCCACTGCTGGCTGATGGCCAGGGCTAGATCTGCCGTCTCCTGGACACTTGACTGAACAGGGCGCGGCCTGATGGGCACGCTCGTTTTCAGAGGGGGTAACGAGGGAGACGTGGTGGGTGAGCTATTACCATAAAGGGTGCTGGATTCATCTCCTCTCCCGCGGAGGCCCGTATCCCCACAGGCCATGGAGGTTAAGTCTGGCCCCTCGCTGAGTAAATTGTCCTCATTAAGCAAACCCGTGCCCTCCAGCACATCATTTCCCTCTGCAAGAAAAATATAAAAATGCCAGTGTATATAATGTGCTCAGTGGTGAGGCCAGCTGGGGAATTGTGCTGTTTGCAGGCTCCATTTAGAGTTCAACCAAACATGTGTGAGCCAAAATCAGTTTCAGGCCAGATCAGGGTTAAATCTTTTTTGTGTGAATGATGTTATCACACAGGTCAGATAAAAATGTGAACAGTCCATTGCAGGGATATGGGAATTAATTATTTGTAAGAAAAAGAGAGGTATGTTCACACTTTAAATGGAAGGGCTTTGTAAAATTTTACAAATTGTTTTGAGGTTTGCTCAGTATGCAACAAACGCAATCTCAACTCCCTGTTTTTAGGTGACAGGAGCTAGTTATTGTGAGTTATTGTGATCACGCTAGGAAAGAGATCCCATTTTGACTCACAGCTCTGTTATTACTCTGCCTTCTCACTCCATACTTTATTTGCATATTCATCTCTCAAAGCACAAAACAGAGAACTGAAGCCTGAGGACACCTGCAGGGGATAATAACAACGGCATCTCATAGAGCATTACCAGGTCCCTCTGACAGAGCAGGTCTGTGCTTTGTGCCTTGAAAAAAGGCAATTGCGAGCAAAAGCTTTTGTCTCTTTTTTGTGTGTGTGTGTGTGTCTCAACAAAGCAGGTATGAACCCTATTGAACATGAGAGGCCCACTGACCAGGTCTTTACTGGGGGAATCATTGTCCTCAACCGGTACCTCGACACACAAACAGCCAAATTCAAACAAAAAAATAGCTCATTGCTTTATCAATAGTTTGACACAAGCAATTTTTGTGATCAGTGATTGTATTCTTTGAAATATTCCTTGCCCAGTCACTGTTGCAAAATATATATGAGACTTACTATAATGGATTTAGTTAAATTAAGCTCAAAATCAAGTGTTTTTAAAGATATACCCTTTGTGAGAAAGCCAATATTGCTCGTTATACTGCAAGTATATTTCAGTGAGAAGGCAGTGCAACAAAAAAAACGCCAGAGCATATTTACTGTATATTTTCTGTCAAAAAATGTTGGCCTTAATTCACAATAACACTAAATTACACTATTAATTATAATAGGAGGCTTGTTTCACCATTGACCCTTAAACCACCTGAAAACTCAAACGCTCATGCACGGCTTCAGTTGCGGACCCTGTGGGAGAGAGAACTCAAAACTGATACGTTTAAAACCAACTTCCACAGCCGGAAGAGAGGGGGAGAGAGAGAGAGAGAGAGAGAGAGAGAGAGAGAGAGAGGGTGGGGGGGGGGGGGGTGAGGGGGAGTGGGGGGGGGGGGGGGGGGGGAGAGAGAGAGAGAGAGACGTTTGACACGTTTCATTTTTTTTTAATAATATTTTTTCTTTTTCTTTTCTTTTTTTACACAATTAAACAGAAAACATCTCACATTATCACATCAAATTTCAAGACACTCTAAAAAAATACAATTAAATTACATACATATATTTCTACACCACATATTAAAAATACTACCTTCCACTATTTTATTAAAAATTCAGAATTAGGTTTTCCTCATGATCTATAGTGCACAAGACTTCACTTAAACCCCATGTTTCCTTAAAGCTAACCAGATTTTTTGTCAATTTAAAATAAACCCTGCTCTGATCCTTGACGTCACAAAAACTCTTAACATCATCTCTGGATCTACCAAAGCTTCTTCTTTTATCATTTTTTTTTCTTGTTACCCATATTGACATTTTAGTTTCTGCTATTAACAAATTAATTATGCCAATTCTTCTCTTTTCAGAAGCCTTATACTTCGGTCCATAAATAAAGCCATAGTCATTAAACTCGTCTAGTTTTTCAATCCAGTTTTCTAATGTCTGGAACACACCTCTCAGTCTAGAGCAATATAAAAACAGATGATCAATTGATTCTTCTGAATCACAAAAAGGACATTTCTTTTCTACAGCGGGATCAATGTGAGCCACCTGTCTGTTCGTAGCTACTGCCCAATGTATAATTCTCCATTGTAGGTCTGCAGTTTGTTTTTCAATGGGAGATTTATACAAGGATCTCCAGCATCTTCTAGGGGAAGAGTTTGGCCCTAGCACATCGGTCCACTTCGTTTCTCTACAGTCCTTCAGAACTGACTGGTGAGCGGCTTTTACACAAGTCCAATACAAACTTTTCTTTGAAGCCTCTTTAAAACCATGTATCTCAGGAGTCTTAAAAGTGAGGATTGATTCCTCTTGTGGTTCTTCTTCCACGAAAGCTGAAACAATAATATCAGGAAAATTCTCCTTTTCTTCCTCTTCGTTCAAATGATCTTCTTTTGACTTCAGATGAAAAGCAGAGGGTAAAGCAGCTACAATCTCATCCATTACATGTTTCATAAATCTGACGGACTTGATTCCTGTCAGATTACTCATTTCCGCTGGGCTTTTCCACTCGTCGTGATGTTTTAAGTCCTTTATCCTTGTGCATCCAGCTTTTGCCATTGTTCTCTGAAGACTTTTTGAAATCAGCACTTTTGCTTGAAGTAAAGAATTATTAAAAAGAGGTTCCTTGTTTATCCAGAATTCAGAGTCAGACCAGCTTCTTTTCACTTGAAAATTTAAAGTCCACGTTTTCAGCAATGTTTTATAAAAAGCAGAAGTGTATTTTAAGTCCATTTCTGTTAGATTACTTTAAAACAAGTGTAGATCATAATTAAAAACATCAACTTTGTGTAACAGGGCTTTAGCTGTATCAGTCCAGCATCTGTTTGAAAACAGCAACTTCTGCGCTGCTTGCAGCCTGAAGGTTTGAATTCTGCTCTTAATGTCTATTAGTCCTTGTCCACCTTCATTCACTGGTAGGAAAAGAATGGCGGCTTTAGTCCAATGTTGTCCAGTCCAAAAAAAATCCACTAATCTTTTTTGCAATTCATGAATGATGTCATCTGGCGGGTCCAAGACATTCATTTGTGCCACAGTGCCGAAGCTGCTAGATTATTGATCACCAGAACTCTTCCCCTATATGATAGCTGGGGTAGCACCCATGACCACTTAGACAATTTCAAGTGGCAACACATCTTCTCCACCATCCCTTCCCAATTCCTCATCTTAAATGTTTCTGTCCCAAAATAAACCCCTAAACATTTAAACCCTTCTTTACTCCACTTAACACCACCTGGGAGCACTGGTGGATTTTTATTTTGTCCACAACAAAACCCTTCACACTTTTCCCAGTTGACTCTAGCTGTTGATGCATTTTCATAAATTGTCTCTCTCTTTCTTAATAAAAATAGTGACATCATCAGCATAAGCAGCCAACTTAATAGGCCTTTCAACTGAAATCCCTTGTAGTGTTTTCCTTAACTTGCAAAGTAGGGGTTCAATGGCCAATGAATACAGCATCCCTGACAGCGGGCATCCCTGTCTAATTCCCCTCAGCACTGGAACCGGCCGACTCAGCCCTCCTCCCACTTTCAACATTACAGATGCGTCATTGTACAACATTTTGATCCATGAAGTGAAACTCCAACCAACCCCAAAAGGTTCAAGCGTTTTAAATAAATAAAAATGGCTAACTCTGTCAAATGCTTTTTCTTGGTCGATTGCGAGAATGCCAACATTTTCAGAGTTCAAATGTGCAATGTCTATTATGTCTCGAACCAGAAACAGATTGTCCATTATTGTTCTATTAGGGATACAATATGTTTGATATTCATTATCCATATATTCTAAAAAAGGTTTCAATCTATTAGAAAGACACTTTGCCAAAATTGCATAATCTGTACATAAAACAGCAACTGGTCTCCAATTTTTCAGCAACCCAAGATCACCTTTTTTAGGTAATAGGGATAAAACCGCTCTTTTGCAACTAGTAGGCAATTCATGTTGTTGATAACAATAATTAAACAATTCATAAAAATCGTCTTTCAGTAGGTTCCAGAAGTGTTAATAAAATTCAGCCGGAAGTCCATCTAGACCAGGGGCCTCATGTACAAAGACTTGCGTTGAATTCATACTAAAACATTGCGTACAGACAAAGCTGTAAATGTGCGTACGCACAAAAAAAATGAGACGTATGAATCTCTGCGTACGAAGGATCCCACGCATATTCTCTTTGTACATTCCAATTAACGTAAAAATGAGCGCACATGCACGAGCACAACGCCCCACCCAGTCTCCTCCCCTCTCTCTTTTTCTAGTTCAAAAACAGTTTTTTTATTCTAGCATTCTAATTTTGACAAATCATTCTAATTTGTGCTTTCCTATATCCCACCACTGAACAATATCATCATAATTACTTTTTTGTTTTTTCCACTCCATCAAAAAACATTAAACTTTTCACAAAAGAGTAAATCTTGTAACAATTTCACATTAAAATGCCAATAATAGCTATGACTTTGTGACTTCCTTATATTTATTTCAATTATACATAAATGATGATCTGAGAACCCATTTGGACAAATTGTTGATTTTAAAATTCTATTACTTTTACTCTTATTAACATAAAATCGGTCTAATCAGGCAGAACTAATATGATCATGAGAAACCTTTACCCACGTATACGGGTTTAACTGTAGGGTGTTGCTGTCTCCATACATCAACTAAATTACAATTACTAATAACATCATATAAAAATTTAGCAGAAGCGGGATGAGGTTCTTCTCCATTTCTGTCTAGAGTTAAATTTTCTGTACAGTTCCAATCACCCCCTAAGACCAACCATACATTTTCATCACAATTTTGCTTTAAAACACTTTTTAAATATTTGTATCCTCTCTGCTCCAGTATTTGGTGCGTAGACATTAATAAATACAAAGACAAAACCGTTTATACTTGCTTGAACAGCCAAAATTCTTCCTCTTTCTATTTCATTAACAGACACATTGGTTATATTAATCGTCTTTGAAAATAAAATAGCAACTCCTCCACTAACATTTGTACCGTGACTCGTATACAAATCGCTTCTCCACTCCATTCCCCATTCCACCTCATTTTTCACATTACAGTGCGTCTCTTGTACAAAAGTAACATCAATATTCTTATTTTGAATGTATTCATTTTAACATAATCTTTTCCTGCTATCTCTACCCCCATTGATATGAATGGATCCTATTCTAAGGCTCTCCGTGAAAAAAAGAGGACAGAAAAGGGGAAAAAAGAGAAGACAAAAAAGGACAGAGTTCACCACTTGTGCTTCCTTCATAAGTAAACTATAAAGAGTTTTCAAGAACTTTTTCTTTTCTTAGATTCGTTACCATTTTTTTCAATCTGAATCTTTTTTTTCTACTTAACTCTTCATAACGACAGTCTTTTGTATCTTGATCACTGAAGCCAAAAACTTCTTCACATCAGGAAAAAATTCCTTTACTTCTGCTTTTTTCCCAAAGGTTTCATCAAGGAAATCATTAATCTCTTTTACCGTATATAACTGATCCTCATCATAATTGGAGGGAATATCTGACATTTCAGAAAGACAATCATCATCATCAGCCATCTCTTCAGTCACATCAGTGCTTTCAGAGAGCTGAGACAGAGGTATATTATCGAATCGATTCTCAACTGTGTCTACATCTATATCATACGAACTTTCAAGATGGGATTTTTTGGCATCACTTGCCCCTGCCTCTTCAAAATTCCTCTTTTTTCCCCCTCCATCACAATTTTTATTTTTCCCCTTTTTTTCCCTGATTCCTTTTCACCCACTTCCTTTTGGCACTTCCGTTTTTTTACTTTTATCCGCAATTTCTGCTTCACCATCGACCGCCTGTTCACTTACATTTGTTTTGTTGATATCGCCTGATATGGCCAGCTTGTGTTTTATGCGGGCATTCCATTTTTTTTAATGCCCGACATTACCACACTTGAAGCATTTCAAATGATTGGTGTTCGCATAGATCATATATGATTTGTCTTCATGTTTAACCCGAAACGAGATTCTAACGCCGGCGATTCTAAAACCATAAACAGCACATGTTTTAAGGCTTCCTTTTTACACTCGAGTGGGATTAGTGTAATTCACTCTGCAGTTCGTTTTCAATGCATGCATTCGATATATAAGGTGGACAATTAGAAATGTTTACTCTTGTCGACTGCGATACTAATGGTGAAACAATAACAAATGCTCCACTTACCCAAACGCCGCTCACGATGAGTTTACTCACAAAACTTTGATCCTTTAGAAACACAACCACGGCCTTGTTCATCCTGGAAGCGGATACAATGTTTTCGAATCCTGTTTGTTCTCCGATCGCCACGAGCACGTCCTCGACTGTTTTGCTAGAGTCAGGCACGCACCGGACTCCATGGCGGAGCGACGCCGACGAAACCTCCATCACAGCCCTCTGGCACGAGGCAAAACAACTTTTACCTAGCAAAAGTTTCCCTCAAATACTAAAATATCCTAAATAACCCTATAACTAAAGAGAAAAAAAGAAAAAAAAAGAATGTGTACAAAAAGAAACCCGAGAATAGTAAAAAAAAAAAAAAAAAAAAAAAAATACCCCAAGAAACGCTCCTCTCACCCGTGAGACGCTCATATTTCCCAAACTCCCAGGAGAGAGAGAGAGAGAGAGAGAGAGAGAGAGAGAGAGAGAGAGAGAGAGAGAGAGAGAGAGAGAGAGAGAGAGAGAGAGAGAGAGAGAGAGAGAGAGAGAGAGAGAGCGAGAGAGAGAGAGAGAGAGAGAGAGAGAGAGAGAGAGAGAGAGAGAGAGAGAGAGAGAGAGACTGACAGACTGACTAGGAGATATGGGAGAGTGAGAAACAGAGCCCACAGAGTGACTATCATCCGACTTAGAAACATTTTGGGATCGCAATACACACCACCTCGTGTCTCCATCATTGCTTTTCACCCCCTGCCTGTCTGTTAGCCAAGAGTCAACTGAGGCAGAAAATAGGACAAGGTAGAGATCCAAATTGAAAATCTTGAGAGACAAAACACACAGTGGAAGAATAAAAAAGGTCATATCTTAATTTGGACACAATATTTTTTTAAAAAAATGGGATGTTTCACTTTTCACCATTTTATTTTTTTGCCACAATATTTGGGGATTGAATTCAATAGGGTTCATATTCTTATGCTCTGAGGCACACCAGCACTTACCTCTGGGTTTTGAAGCCTTACACAAAACAATCACTCTGCAGCAAGCAGTTTACATGCATGCATGCCATGCTACATGTAAAAGGATCCATTCATTCAGAAATAATAATTTGAACAGCTTTTCCACTGATCTGAATCTAACTTGGAAACGCCATACTCGTCAATGCTTTTATAGGGTTCAGCATTTATGTTCTTAATAATTAAGTCATGCAAATTTTTAATTCATGAAATTCATGAAATTATGTAATCACTGAGCTAAGCACTCTTGTTTTCAAACTGACATTTTCTTAATTAAATTAGTCATTAATCGTTTTGAAGGTTACAATTTGTATTACCAGAAACAGAATTCATAAAAACTGATTCAGGTATGCCTTAAAGCTTTTAAGATCAGAATCAGACTATGTAAAATCAAGTTACTCATCAGTTGGCCATTAACTTTAATACGACGTGAATCAAATTGTAAATAGCAAAAAAAAACAACGTCAATTGTAATATATATATATATATATATATATATATATATATATAGCATTCACAGCTTTTGAACTATTTTTGTATTGTTAAAGGCAAACCTAAGTCACTGAATACAGTAAGTTATCTGGAATACTGCTACTGCCACAACTCCTGCTTTGAGACAAACACAAGCCGAGACCAGACAAAGGTGTGCATAGTTATCCACAAGGAAAGCCCACTTACCTGTGGTGGACCTGATGGTGGAGGTTACAGTTGATGATGTCATGGAGGGGACGCAGTCATCGTCCTGTGAGAATCCAGCTTGGATGGCTCGCAGGTAACTGTGGCTGCGTGTCCTGAAACAGCCCGGCAAGTCCAAAGCATCCATTGCCTGAGACTCCACCTCGCTGAACACAGATTCACACACTGACTCAAACTGCCCATTAACCTCGGTCTCGCTCACCTGCAGAAACAGAAAAACCAAGTCAATATATCTCAGCATGTTTCTTCTAACCATCCTCCCTTATTTTTTTCATCTGGCTGCTCTCTTCCATTTTCATGGCTTTATTTGCTGTTTGGCGTATATTTATCCCTCAGTCCCAGTGTTCAGTCTAATCTTATCTACACAGGACTGTACAGTACGTGAAATAGAAATTGTGATATTGTCACGGCAGAATCTCTGCAGATCAAACATTAAGTCTTGGAGAAGACTTTAAATCCTTCCCATTCCCGAGCAATAACTGGTTAGATCGACTTGAAAAATCTGAGATGAGCATCTTTGTGATAAAGGGATATATCTAGTCAAGCTGAACTTGCCTGATAGGATTCATACTAGCAATCAGATTCCCATTCAGCAATCTCTAAATTCCAAGATTGCCATCAAGTTCCATTGAAAGGGAATTATCCTCTAATGACCACAGCAAGCCACTGATGGTGCTTAGAAATCCAGAGCGAGCGAGCATGTGTGCAAAATGAGGGTCCGAAGAAATAAAAACCATGTTGTGAGACCTCAAGACAAATCAATACAACCCACATTACTTCACTTTCAGAGAGATTTAGATGTTAGAGGCTGATAAATCTGGCTATTTAGAAACAGACAAACAGAATAACACTATATTGTATACAAATGGGAAAATGGGGCCTTAATCCTCTGTAAGTGTTGTGTTTTTCTGCACTGTTGACGAGTGTGAAAAACCCTAGATTACTTTAAGCTTTGTGAAGCCGAGCAGATGTGACTCTCACCTGGCTGACTTGGCTGACGCAACTGGCCTGGCTCAGGGTGCTGACCGCTCTCATGTAGCTCTGGTTCCTGGAGCGGAACTTCGGAGAGTTGTAGTTGGGAGACGGTTCCAGTGTGATGCTGGGATGGATTTCCCTAGAGGTCTGAAGATGGTAGCTTTGACTATGCAGTGAGATATGCAGTGAAGATGACAATGAAAGGAAGAGAAGGTAATAAAAAAGAAAATAATCTATCTATCATCTAATAACAACAAAGGATTACTACATAAAGGATCATATAACAACTTTTACATTATTTATGTAAAATACATTATTTTACATACAACTTTTACATTATTTATGTCCTTTACAGCCATCCTCTTTCTGATTCAATGCAACCTAAAAAGAGCATTTCGATTGGCTGTGCTGAAGTATCCAATCAATGCAGGAAAATTAAGCACAATGCAACTTAGAGGCTACTGAATGAGCCACTGTGCCTGTGCACTCAAAACTACCTAGAAAAAAATACAACATCACATGACTCCCCAAAAGAGAAAGACAGAGGAAAGGAAAAAAGAGTAATTCTATTTCACAAAGGTTAGCTTTTTATAAAGAGTTATAAAATTAGTTTTGAGTTGTCTTTACTGAATAACTTTTATTTAATGACTTTTATTTTTCTAAGCATGCATCAAAGTCTACACTACCTTTGCAAGTTTTGAGCAGCTAAGTGTGTGTCTTCTCATATTCACCTTAAATCTGCAGTGATATTGGTGAGGTATTTGACCATGTCCCGGCTTGACTTGTCAAAACGGTACGAGCTGTGAACAGAGGTGAAATACGTTTAAGGGTTGAAAGAAGGATTGAATGACACACCAACAAGTTGATTTTTGTAGAAAATCTAAATGGTGAAAGTAACAGAAAGTTTCAAACTCTGGTTGTGTCTGTCAGAGTTTGGTATTAGTTGAATAATCTTTCCCGCACAATTCACACTGCAATTCCCCTCTAGGAATATATTCACACTTTCTCCCACTTTCTCTCAACTCCAATCTCCTGAGATCTGCAGAAATGTGCACACAAACACATTCCTGAACCCTCAGTGTAGATGGTGACATTTCAGCTGTGAGATTCTGCTGGGCAAGCAAGAAACAGACCACACAAGCACAGCTCAAATGATTACCATTCAGCCATTGTTTAGTTGCTGGAGAGCCAACAGACAAAACCAAGGCTCATTCGAATCTGAGATCTTAGTAAGAAAAGATGGTTGGAGTGTTTGCTGATGAAGTTAAAGAGCGTGAAGAGACTCTTCAGGACGCAGGGACAGATTTGACGCTGCTGTTGGTGATGCTTGAGCTCTGAGCTCTAAAAATCAATACAATCAATGTGTCTCCCTCGGTTTCTCTGCTGCTGCGGGGGACATTTCTAAGGCTCTGCCTCATGCTGTAACTACAACACATTCTGAACATCCACAGTTAAACTGAAGAGGGCAGATGTTCAGCATGTGTAAGCTCATCTCTGCAGGGAGTTTCATTAGAGCTGTTTCACGTATTAAGTTATTTTGAATCTTTTTTAAAAAGAAAAGGAAAACGACGCTTTAATTTGCCAACACAATTAACTATTCTCAATGTTCCCAGCAGGTTGTTAAAAATCTAAGCATATTACAAATATACTGGGAGATTGCGAAGGACTAAAGCAGTTTTTGAACTGATGATCTTAACACTGATTGGTGATGAGCTCCTCAGAATGTCAGTGTATCTTTTCATTTTGCTGAGCTTCTGCTAGCTGTGTCGTCAGCACCCTCTTACAGTCTTCCTAAATTCTCTGGGGATTCCCAACAGCGGGTCTCGGCCACGCAGAGATAAATGATGCTGTTTTGAGTGATCAGCTTGCATGCACTCTAAAAGCTTAGCATGCTTTGATATGTTGTCACTGCATCATGACACCCCCTGCCCTGCCAAATCGGCACTGTTCCATCAGAATGTACTGCTGTTCTTTCCTTAGTGGAACATGTAGCATTCGATCTGTTCCAAAACACAGTGAGCCAGCCTCCAGCATTTTACTGTTTGTAAGACTGTTGTTCTAAAAGGATTGGCCAAAGATATTGCAACATTTTATACCTTTTAAAATGGAAAATCAAAAACAAATTATAAATACAATTTTTATAATAAAAAAATAAAAAAGTCAAATCAATGGGCAAATCAAGGCTCCAAAAATATAGAAATATATTGACAGTTGACAGACTGTATATTTTTGGAGCCGTGGTGTGCCGACTTTATTTTTCTTTCTATTTTTAGTTATTTTTGACAATATTGGGTAAATATATATATAGGGTACAACGGGGCTAAAGGCGCACCGGGGTAAAAAGCATATTTGACTTTATTCTCTTTTAAATCCAAAACCTCTTTTAAATTCTGCTCAGTACTTTTCTTAACAACCGCTTTTGATTATGCATTTGAAAATTTGGCTGATTCTTGATGCGATTGCTGACAGCAATGCAAAGTTGATTGTGCGCTAATTTGATCTAATATTTGATGTTTTTAAAAATGTTTTAAAAATATTTATGTAACAAATAAGAAGTGATCAAAATTTTTTGTCTCTTGTCTTGTTAATGTTTTTTTCAGTTTTGTTCAAGGTAATTAAATCAACAGTTTTTTCAATAATGGAAGAATATGTAAAAGTATGGTATTTGGGGTAAAAGGCGCCGCTGCTGTTGGGGCTAAAAGCACAATAATTAATATGATAATAAATAGCTGCCTATAGCAGTTCAGAAAAACAGCATTTATTAGAAACATAATTTTTCATGTAAGAATGCAAAAGTCTTTACTGTCCCTTCTGAGCAATGCAATATGTCTTTGTTGAATAAAACTATTATGATTATTAGTTTCTTTAAGTGCAAGGTTTTGAAACCGAGACATTTGTTGCTTCCGAAAGCTTAGGTGGCTGACTTGTTGCCTTGCTGTCTTAATCAGGCATGACTATGAAGATACTTCACAAAACTGATTTCAGACAAACTTCAGAGGCAGCGTAAAGTTTTAATGATCTACAACAAAATAGAGAGAGCTTTGGTGATAACTAAGCGAATATTTAATTACTATAACTGTAATTTCACGCTAGAAATGACTTTAAAAGTGGGACAAATATAGGTTAAACATTTACATTTACACAAACTGACCACCAACCGAATATTGTCAGATATATTTATTTTTTAGCTGAATTAAATGCTCAGGATTGTGGGATATCAAAGGCAGCAAATGATTCATCTATGCAGTTTTCAAAAATCCATTAGATAAAGGTATCTCAGTAGACAGAATACTTTGAGTAGAGTGATCACTGGATTCAGACCTGCCTCATTGCCGTTCTCTGTAAAGCTGCCTGTGGAGGCAGCATTTTTCAGCTTTCGGACGCAGCCATTGAGTGTTCAGCATATGAGTAATCTACCATCAGTAAGGCCAATTGGAAATGCTTAAGCATGCATCACACAAGATGGAAGATCAACAAGAGCATATTTAGGCAGATTGCTGGCCTACAACATCATCCTGCACATGTTGTTTGGAGCTGATCAGATGGCCTTTTGAATCTTAAGTTTGTCTTCTCAAGTCTGATTTTCATAACAGAAAGCAACAGTGAGTGACTCATTTCCTCTAGATTCAATAGCTCAGTTTGGATAGACAAAAGTGGCAGAACAAAGCCCAACATTTAGTTTGTTTGTGCAGAATCATGTCTTGAGTGACTGCTGAGACGTGGACCAAAGGATCTCCAAAGGAACCAGCATTACATGCTAGCTCTGAAAAAATAAAGACATCACACCATTCTCATACTGTGATACTTACAGTGTGAGTAATATGTGAGCTCATTATGCATTGTTGAGCAGGTTGAGAGGAGGCAGTTCAGATATTGGTCACTGGGGGGACATTCTACTTCCTGTTTCTCAACACTGGAAAAACGTGGATACTGTATGTTTGTGCTGTACAGTTGTGTTCTGGACTCAGGGTGGAATTGGTACACTGGAAAAATGGTGAGTGGTCACTTTAATTGCTATTCACTTGTGCTCATATGATATTATAATGCCAATATGCTCTGTGGCCTGGCCCTGTGTTAGCAGAGTACTGGCACATGGCCAGCCATCTTGCCAGCTCAGGTGTAGAATCACCTGGCTTCGGTTATCACACCAGCTGAGCTGACTAGCCGCAGGTTGCATGCCAGTATTTATGAATTTTATTATGCCTCCTATATCAGATTATTTCTAGACTACATTACTAACATGATCATATTTCAATATGTCTGTCTTTACAACTGTTTATATGTCTATGTGATGTCTTAAAAAAGCTTTAAGACAAACCATGTGCAAATTCATAAGTCAACACCATTGCTCAGTATTTTCTCCTCAAAACTGCGGTGAACCAAAGACAGTCTCAAAAACACCGTTTTGAAATCGCTGGTGTTTCTGACTTCACAATCTACCTTGTAACCTTATCAGGTCAACATGTAATAGTCAACGAGTGGATCTCTGAGCTGGTGCGAGTGAGTGGAGGTGGGGCTAATTTGATTGCAGTTTTACATTCAAGCTATTTTAAGGCATGAAGATTTTTGTTCAAGGAAAAAACTTTTAAATGTGTAATTTTGGCGATCAAAGATGAGTTTTAAGGGATAAAATTATTGACTACATGGGGACTTTAAGACAGATGTTAACACTTTTTATACTTAGATCTAATCATCTCTTACCCATAAAGATATTAATTGCTTCTTTTCTTAAAATGGCAACAAAAAACAGCTCTCTGGAGAATGAATGAGGTCTACTTTTATTAAAGGTACTGTGAAATTCTTAAAAGCAGCCAGTGCTAATAATTTCTTACCTGAATGTGACGCTAATCAGTAGCTAGATATAATGGGACACATCTTTATGTGGAATCCCTGTCGCCTTACAATCTTAATACTGTATAAATATACTTTTTCATAATACATGATGAATGCACTGTTCCATAATACATGATGAATGCACTGTTCCATGCACCTACTCAAGGGAAGAGCTCATTTGATGTGCTACACTCTCTTTCATTAGATATACTTTGAGAGAGGCAGTCTTGCCAAATTTATAACATCATGTTTCAGAGCTCTGCATAATGGTGTACAGCCCCTGTAATACAGAGCAGAAAATAATCCTCACGTCTGGGGGAGAACAAAGGCACCAGGTGGTATTGTGCGAGAGAGCGAGTGCAGTGTTACAGGAATATCCCAAAATTCAATGCTGGCTGAAAATGGTACAATATCTGGAATGTTTACAAAAACTAGGAGAAACATATTCTAAAGTTTAACTTCTTATTTTGAAAATAAAAGAAAATGATTGTGACTTTTTTGTTAGCAGATATTACTGAAAGTTTAGCTTCTTTATGATGTATATTTAGCATTTGGCATTCGATATTCAGTGCCTGACATGACCAGCAGACTGTAGAAGGATCTTGCCTTAGTCAGAGATGTCTGACTCACACTTGCTTTCTATAATAAACAGCATTGGTTTTTGATATGAAGAACGCAGATGCAGTGAGTTCAGTTGCAGCAGGCGTCAGTGTGTACTGAATCACTTTCAGCAGCTTATATGATTATATGGGTGTTTGTCATCTTAATTGCTTCAATTTTTCACTCAAATGTACCGGTATTGCTAAATGCCGGTTTCAAGAGGTAAACCAGGCTGTCCCGTTTTCATACCGAGAGTCTATAATGTTCAATCTGTGATGTGACTGCAGATCTTTCATGATGGCTCATAAAAACTCATTTGCATATTCAACAGAAAGGATCCCACATGTCGCAGAATGTGGGCCTCTGTGATTGGGGATAAATAACTGGTTAATGATTGCATGCCTGTTTTCTGCTTTATGACTTTGTGCATTAATCACTCTAATCTCTGATTAGATGGGCTTTCTAATGAGATTCATGGGCTGATCAAAGTTCCTACCTCTGGTCTGAAAGTTGTCTCTGCAGCACGGATTTGACGAGCGTGTCGGGTCGCATGCTTTTCTGCGGGGAGTTTTTAGGGCTGCCGTCAGAGTCTCCGCTGTCCTGATCGCCCATGGCTTTAACATAACTGCTGCTCCGCATCCTTCTGCATGGGATCTCCTCATCTCTCCCTCCCCATTCATCCTGAGGGACCTGTACGTACACACATACTGTTTTCATATAACAGATATATAATTATAAGTTATTAAAGCATAGACACACCTACCCCACATACACAAAGTACTACATGTTGGACAGAAGGATAAGAAAGATAGAGTTGTCAGAAAATCTGTTCCCTCTGTTCACTTACTATTTGTTAAGAAAAATTTTTTTTAAGCGTTTTGGACCCTTTTCTGTCAAAACTCGAGTTTGATTGCTTTTTTTGTTCTCTTTTCTCTTGTTTTGTTTCTTTCTCTTCCACGTGTGACCGCGCTCAGCTGATCGCGATCTGCAATCAGCAATATCTCCTTGTCTTTTTAATTCTCGGCTATATATCCTTTGTTTCCCTCTGTTCTCTGCCAGTTTTGTTTTGTTTTGTATTTCCAGCCTCTTTTCCTGTTATTTTGTTAAGTTTGCGATCCCTGTTTGTTTTGTTTAGCTTTTCTTTTTCTTACATTTTTCTCTTCTGCCCAGTTGTGCTGCGGTTGCCTGTTTGCCTCCTGGAAATCTCTGGTCTTGGACAGTTCTCCTGGAATTGAGATGTTGACCATCTGACCTGGTTCTGGTTTTGGAGTCTGGATTCTCAGTACACTGCTGGCCTGCTTGGACTGTCTTGCCATTCTGATTATCAGCCTGATCTAAACTGTGAGCTTGGATTTATCTGATACTGTAGGCTTCTTGTTTGATCTCTATGTTTGTCTGACCTCGACTCTCGCCTCACGATTGGATAATATATATGCTGATGGACTGATCTGAATTTCGACCCCAGCCTGTTTGACTTTTCCTTTGCCCATTGCACAGAGTTATTCTGAGAACTTTAAGTGAAAATGGAGCATCTTAAAAAGTAGATATGTCTGTTTACGAAGCAGTCAGCAAGACCAAGAAAATTAGAACACTGTATGCAGTAACCGGCCGGATGCTCATTAAAACAGAGTCCAACAAAATTCATTGCCAACACCGCTGACATGGTGACATGACTGTTATCCATCACCTATACCGGCTGACATTTAATTCTTGGCACTTTTCCCAAGAACATCTTCACAGAAACCACTTATCACAGACTATCTTTACATGTGGACAGTGACTGAGTAATATTACCATTGTTGTCATGATCTCTCTTCTTGTGAATGAACAATGCCTCATTGAGATGTGATGACTGAACGATCACATGTCAGAAACAAGGCACTGACACATCTATGATGTGTTATTCTTTCACTCTAGCAGAGAACAATTTTGTCACCTAGCAACCGTCCTCATCCTCATAACCTTAATAACACTACTTTACATTAGTACTCTGAAACAACCTCTCAGACCAACACATCTCCACATTTTTATAGGCCAAGAGATGAATTCATTATAACATAGTGACAGAAGAACTCTACAGTGCACTAACAGGAGTATTTTTTACTCCTGTTGTTCAAAACTCTTTTTTCAGTGGAACATAGAAGGAGGATCTGGAAGAACTGTGCTGGTCTTTTCCATGTTACTACATTGAACGGAGACAGAGATTTCAAAGCTTTCAAAGGAACCCAAAATCACTATAAAAGTGAGACATTCCAAGTAATTCTATAGGTTTGAATAAAAAGTAATCTTAAATTTGATTTGCTATTCACTGAAGATCTTCTTGGAACATTCATGAAAGTTTAAACAATTTATTCTTATTACACTACTATTCAAAAGTTTGGGGTAAGATTTAAGAAATTGATATTTGTGGCAAGTAGGGCAGGTGGCGTGACAAATAATGAGTGATAATGAATGGAAGTATAAAAGGAGGAACGTCGACAGTGAAGGACGAAAGAGGACCAGGCCTGGACTATATATTATGTTTTGTTTATGTGTGTGCAGCAGTTGTCCGTGAGGGGCTGTCGCTTTTACTTTCGTTTTGTTGTTTGTTTATTTTGTAATTAACTAAAGTATGTGAAATGTTCGCCGGTTTCCACCTCCTTCTTCCCTTCTCAACATACCTTTTTAATACTTTTTTAAGCAAGGACGCATTAAATTGAACAAAAGTAAGAGGTAAAGACATTTATAATGCTACAGTGCTGTTTTTTTTTTACTTTCTATTCATCAAATAATCCTTAACTGTTTACAACATTAATAATAAGAAGAAATGTTTCTTGAGCAACAAATCAGCATATTAGAATGACTTCTGAAGGATCATGTGACAAGACTTGAGTCATGATGCTGAAAATACACCTTTGTCATCACATGAATAAATGTGTGTGTATATATATATATATATATATATTTAAATAGAAAACAATAATTTTAAATTGTAATAATACTGTATTTCACAACATTACAGTTTTTACTGTATAAAATCGAATAAATGCTGCATAAGAGTCTTTCAAAAACATTAAAAAACGTACTTCTGAATTCTTGAGATCAGTTTACTGAATCACTGATCTGGTCAAAGTGGTTAACAGCTCACTGGAGGTGATGATTATTATCGACTTAAATTTTGGTCAACAAGCAAAATTCGTACAAATTTTCTTTTCTACTACAGAAAGAAAGTCAAACAAGTTTGGAATGACATGAGGGTGAGTAAATGAAAATTATAGATATTTAATTTTTTTGAGAATAATTCTTTTAACATAAAAAAGAGTGCTTCAAAGTACAAAATTGTTCGTCAATGCAACACATTTCATTAAGGATTTGAATCAATTGAACCACAGTATACAGTTGTTGTAATTGAACGTAACCAACCCCCATTGCAAATCAGGTTTATTGGCAACATTTACAGACTCTCAGCTGTTTGCAATGAAAAAATCAAACAAAAAGTAATTGAAATAGCTCAACACAACAAATGTTTCAAGTGGTTTCCCCAAATTCTACTGAAAATGACACTTTTAATGACTTCTGCGGTCTCAAAATGATTCAACCCCTTCATGGCAAGCATCTTTAGTTCTTAGTAGCTTAGTACCTGTTATGACTGCTTCAATGAATCCATCTTGCCTTCCACATACTGCAGGTTTTCAGTGCCAGAGAATGCAAAGCAGAGAATGCAAAGCAGCCACAGAGCATCACTGAGCCCCACCACGCTGAACTGTAGACAGTGTTCTTTTCAGCATATGCTTTATTCTTCTTCCTCCAGACACTGATCCATGGGGCCGAAACGCTGCAGTTTTGTTTCATCACCCCACAGATCACAGAATCCCAAAACTTCTGTGTCTTATTTATATGATTTTGAGCAAATTGGAGCCAACTTTTCTTGTGTCAGCTCTTGGGTCAGTAGTGGTGCACGTCTTGGAGTTCTGGCATGCGTTTAGTAAGCGCCTTACTGTGCAAGCTGAAACCTTAAGCTGTTGCCACAAAGTCTTGCTGCAGGTCTTTTGCAGTCACTCAAGGGTTTTTCTTAACCTGCCTTCTCAGAAAACTGGTTGCAGCCGTTGATAGCTTCCTTTTTCTGCCCCGTCCAGGAAGTGTAACCACTGTTGCTTTAACTTTGAACTTGCAAACAATGCTTCCAATGGTGTCTCTAGGAACATTTAGTGCCTTCGCTGTATTTTTGTATCCTGTTCCTTGTTTCTGAAAGGTGATGATATCTTCTCTTAACTTTTTGGACAAATCTTTTGACTCCTGGCCATATTTAAAACACGCAGTCAAACGTGTCACTCAACAAACCCAGTTCAGATATTTCTGTGTTCTAGCTCAAGCACACCAGCTGCAATAAATGAAGCCCTGTTTTGCAGATGTGTGCTGTTTTAAGGGATTCTATTCAGGGGGTTGAAGAATTTTAAGACTGCAGAAGTCATTAAATGTTGCATTTTAAGTTGAATTTGGGGAAACCACTTGAAACATTTGTTGTGTCGAGCTATTTCAATTACTTTTGTTTGATTTGTTTATTGCAAACAGCTGAAAGTCTGAAAATGTTGCCAATAGAACTGAATTGCAATGGGGGTTGAATCATTTCGATTACAACTGTATGACATTTAAAATGAAACAGCTTTATTAACTCTGTGACTATGTGTCCTTTTACCAAAACCTTTTGTTTATCAGCCAGCCTCTCGTCCGGGTCACAGGGGCACATTTCAATGGCCTTTGGTCTTTAGCATTCTGCAAGAAGAATTATTCTCATCCAGGAGTCAATGAAAATTAGTGAATGTCACAGACACCCTTGTACTCACACCCGCACACATGTGCACACACATACACACACATAATCCATGGAAGTCTTTAGGTTAATTAAGTCTTGAAGGAGATTGATATTTTTAGACATTTAATTAACCAAAAACGCCAGAGGACAGACACAATCTGTGGTGTAAAACTCTTGATAAATCACTGAGATTTGAGTCCCGGTCCCCCAGAATGGATGGCCCGTATGACCAGGGCTGTAAACAGTGTGACATATAGGCTATGTCGCACGTGCCACGAAAAGCGATGAATAAATGTGCCACAGCAGCATGCGTGCGATACAGTTTTGCATGTATATGTGAGACAGAGCCTCTTGTTTGATTGAAGTGAGCGTTTGTTGTGAGCTTGTTTGTGTGCACGATCAACCGAAATAGCGTTTTGGCTTAGTGTTAGGATGAAATCGCAAAGGCAGTGATTTTTGATTAAATAAATGCACAGCGTGTTTCATGGTGAAGTGCAGTACTGGTCAGGGCAGATTGATTGGTTCATGTAAATGCTGCTCCCTCTCTACAAGTTTGTGTCACACATGCATTTGAAAAGCAACACGCACCAAACATCTTTCCAAACCTGTCATGAGAAAGCGTTAACAACCCTGTTTTCCAACAAAAGAGAAAATGCAATGACATATTTTTACCGCAAACGCACTTAATAACGTCAGTAGAGTGTTTGAAATTATTATTTTTTTTATATGACATGGCTTCGTATCATAGAATGAGGCAAAAATGGTAATTTTATAGTATTCTTTACAGCGATGAAGTATGTTGATTAGCATTGCATTATAAATATACTACATTCTTATGAAAATATCAGAGATGTCTAAAACAACACAGATAAACCATATATTGTTGCAATAGTATGTTTATTGTCTTCATGTTTCATCAGTCAAAATGTCTCTATCTGCGTTTTATTCTGCTACAGCGATATTTGGATGCCTTTGTCCCTTTAAGGGGTTTCCTGAAACGTTTTATGACTTCCATGAGTCTCACTCTTCGGCTACCATTATGAAAGAAACAGACTGCTCACAGGCACACCACCCTATTTTGGGTAAAAACAAAACAAAAAAAACTCCTCTCTAAATAAATATGAAGTAAACATAAGAGTAACATAATCAAAACATAATAAAACATTAAGAAATTACTATCATAGATTTTTATAATTATAATTAATAATAAAAAAGGTATTTTAAAGCACTCAACCAAAACGGATGGATGTATTTGGATTGTGATTATTGATATTGGGCTATATACATTTTGTTTACATAATGTTAAAGCTGCATTCCGTAACTTTATTACAGTAAGTACATAACTAGCCAGTGTTCAAAACTATCTGCTTGCCTTAGCTCGATTCAAAACGGTAAGCTTGTAATAATGTTTTTAATTCTGGTGTTACTGGTGTTTCTCACATCGGTCACTATTTTAATTTATACTTTACCTTTGCAGTTTATATAAACCACACATCTCACATATTTCAACAGGGTATCTTGCTTTATTGTTATTTATTAATGGATTTCTTAAATAACCAAACTTTAACAACATAAGGGCAGATCCTTTGAGCGCTGCTGATGATGCTGTGAAGTGAAAATGAATAGTTGAATAAAGTCGTTATTTTTGTGGGGGGGTTTTGCGCACAGAATGTATTCTCTTCGCTTGATAAAATCATGGTTGAGCCACTGTAGACACTTTGACTATTTTAAACATTGTTTTTTCTAACTTTCTGGGCCGGCAATTTTCGATCCCTTAGAAGCCTATGGAGGAGTGATCCAGCTCTCAGATTTAATCAAAAATATCTTAATTTGTGTTCCGAAGATGAACGAAAGTCTTATGGGGTTGGAACAACATGAGGGTGTGTAATTAATGATAGAATTTTAATTTTTGGGTGAACTGTCCCTTTAAAGTACAGCCCTGCGTTTGACCTTACAGACCTGTATGACTTGTACCATGGGACAGGAAAAACGTATCAGCTAATGGAGATTTTGAGTTTTGAGGAGACATAAGAGTGACAAAGAAAAAATGAATAATGCAAAAATACAGAGCGGGATATGTCCCTTCAAATGCGTGGTCACAGGTGTATATCAGCTATTTTATAACGACTAAAGCTCATAAAATCAAAATGTATTTAAATTTGTATTATTAATGCTATTATATCATTTTAAGTTATGATTAAACTTATTATTATTCTTAATATATATCAAGACCCAAATAAAAAGAAAAATTTAAAAAGATGAAGTTTAATTTGGAAAGTACTTAATTTACTGGATTACATAAATACTAAATACTACTGAATTTCCAGGAAAAAACAGCATATTATAATCTTTTTTTTCATTATTTGAAGATAATCCAGTATATATATACTACTGTGGTCAGTAAGATTTTTTTTTTTTTTTAAAGAAATGTATACTTTTAGTCAGAAAGGACACATTAACCAAAGGAAACAGCAAATTCATTTAAATTGTTACAAAACAAATAATAATAATAAAAAATTCCAATCAAATAAATGCTTTTTTGATATCATTTTCTTTTTTCTTTTTTTAAGAATCATGGAAAAATATCTCACGGTTTCCATAAAAATAATACAACACAAAGTATTACGCCGTGATAATAATAAGAAATGTTTATTGAACAACAAATCCGCATACATTATTCAAATGATTTCTGAAGATCATGTGACACTGAAGACTGAAGTAATTTAGCTTTGCCATCACAGGAATAAATTACATTTTAAAATATATTAAAATAGAAAACAGATGATCGAATTTTTTACTAAATAAAAGTAGCATAAGAAACTTATTTCAAAAACATAAAAAAAATGTACTGACCACAAACTCATCCTCAAACTACAATAAGATTTCCCTTATAAGACATTTAAATCACAAAATATTGCAGTGGTGAAACAACATAATTACATTCAGAGAAGCATTGAATGTTAACAATGTGTGGGATTGAATTCCTTTTTTGCTCTAATTCAGTTTAAGCCATTTAAACAAGTTCAATATTAAAGCTAATTTTACGTGTTTGTTTTTTGAACAAGTGTATCTGATTATCTTGTCTGAAAGATCAAACATGTTTAAGCTCATTTAGGGGACAAACAGCAACACAAATAGCATCTGCTGTCACCAATATTCCCTAACCCATCTACACACACACACACTCCAGCTGTTTCTGACCTCTTTAGCTGTCTGACTCTCAGAATTTATTGAGTTGATGTCGAGACAGAGTCTCTTTGAGTCTCTCTCTGTCTGTCTGTGTATGTGTGGTTTTGTTTAAGGGTTGCTGTTTGGCTCCTGCTGGCTTGTAAACGGTCTTATTAATTGGTTATTAGATTCACCTCCACTGACCTATCAGAAAATCTATTTAAATGCAATCCTCTCTTCTTTAGAGGCAGCTCAAGAATACACAGAGTGAAGGAACAAGGTGGAATCATAATGAGAAGGGTAAACTGTGTGTCAAAGTTTAAAGGAGTTTGCGGTTAGACGCTGCAAGGCTTAGCTAAAGAGGACTGTTATTTAGAGTGATCTTTTATTATTCAGAGAATGAATACTTCTGAAGCTCACAGTGCAGTGGACTGATGTTTGCCAACCTCTACTGAAATGTCAATGTCATAATGTTTGAAAACTTTATTCCTTTCAATGTTACTCTTTGACACTATTTGACAATCACGCAAAGTTGAGAAAAGTTAAACTATGCAAATGAGCAACAATGTGAAGAGGCGACTACCAATGGGACACTGTAGTACATGTGATCCGTGCAGGGGAACGGGACCAAGACATAGCAATGGCGGCCAGGGCGGTGACGACCCCTCGGGCGGCCAGGGCGGTGACGACCCCTCGGGCGGCCAGGGCGGTGACGACCCCTCGGGCGGCCAGGGCGGTGACGACCCCTCGGGCGGCCAGGGCGGTGACGACCCCTCGGGCGGCCAGGGCGGTGACGACCCCTCGGGCGGCCAGGGCGGTGACGACCCCTCGGGCGGCCATCTTGTCCGTAGACACTGGCTCGGCAGACGTGACGTGGACAGTCTCTGGCTGGGCAGACGTGACGTGGACAGTCTCTGGCTGGGCAGACGTGACGTGGACAGTCTCTGGCTGGGCAGACGTGACGTGGACAGTCTCTGGCTGGGCAGACGTGACGTGGACAGTCTCTGGCTGGGCAGACGTGACGTGGACAGTCTCTGGCTGGGCAGACGTGACGTGGACAGTCTCTGGCTCGGCAGACGTGACGTGGACAGTCTCTGGCTCGGCAGACGTGACGTGGACAGTCTCTGGCTCGGCAGACGTGACGTGGACAGTCTCTGGCTCGGCAGACGTGACGTGGACAGTCTCTGGCTCGGCAGACGTGACGTGGACAGTCTCTGGCTGGGCAGACGTGACGTGGACAGTCTCTGGCTGGGCAGACGTGACGTGGACAGTCTCTGGCTGGGCAGACGTGACGTGGACAGTCTCTGGCTGGGCAGACGTGACGTGGACAGTCTCTGGCTGGGCAGACGTGACGTGGACAGTCTCTGGCTGGGCAGACGTGACGTGGACAGTCTCTGGCTGGGCAGACGTGACGTGGACAGTCTCTGGCTGGGCAGACGTGACGTGGACAGTCTCTGGCTGGGCAGACGTGACGTGGACAGTCTCTGGCTCGGCAGACGTGACGTGGACAGTCTCTGGCTCGGCAGACGTGACGTGGACAGTCTCTGGCTGGGCAGACGTGACGTGGACAGTCTCTGGCTCGGCAGACGTGACGTGGACAGTCTCTGGCTGGGCAGACGTGACGTGGACAGTCTCTGGCTGGGCAGACGTGACGTGGACAGTCTCTGGCTGGGCAGACGTGACGTGGACAGTCTCTGGCTGGGCAGACGTGACGTGGACAGTCTCTGGCTGGGCAGACGTGACGTGGACAGTCTCTGGCTGGGCAGACGTGACGTGGACAGTCTCTGGCTGGGCAGACGTGACGTGGACAGTCTCTGGCTGGGCAGACGTGACGTGGACAGTCTCTGGCTCGGCAGACGTGACGTGGACAGTCTCTGGCTCGGCAGACGTGACGTGGACAGTCTCTGGCTGGGCAGACGTGACGTGGACAGTCTCTGGCTGGCCGTGGCTGGCGTGAGGCTCGCTCTGGCTGGCCGTGGCTGGCGTGAGGCTCGCTCTGGCTGGCCGTGGCTGGCGTGAGGCTCGCTCTGGCTGGCCGTGGCTGGCGTGAGGCTCGCTCTGGCTGGCCGTGGCTGGCGTGAGGCTCGCTCTGGCTGGCCGTGGCTGGCGTGAGGCTCGCTCTGGCTGGCCGTGGCTGGCGTGAGGCTCGCTCTGGCTGGCCGTGGCTGGCGTGAGGCTCGCTCTGGCTGGCCGTGGCTGGCGTGAGGCTCGCTCTGGCTGGCCGTGGCTGGCGTGAGGCTCGCTCTGGCTGGCCGTGGCTGGCGTGAGGCTCGCTCTGGCTGGCCGTGGCTGGCGTGAGGCTCGCTCTGGCTGGCCGTGGCTGGCGTGAGGCTCGCTCTGGCTGGCCGTGGCTGGCGTGAGGCTCGCTCTGGCTGGCCGTGGCTGGCGTGAGGCTCGCTCTGGCTGGCCGTGGCTGACGTGAGGCTCGCTCTGGCTGGCCGTGGCTGACGTGAGGCTCGCTCTGGCTGGCCGTGGCTGACGTGAGGCTCGCTCTGGCTGGCCGTGGCTGACGTGAGGCTCGCTCTGGCTGGCCGTGGCTGACGTGAGGCTCGCTCTGGCTGGCCGTGGCTGACGTGAGGCTCGCTCTGGCTGGCCGTGGCTGACGTGAGGCTCGCTCTGGCTGGCCGTGGCTGACGTGAGGCTCGCTCTGGCTGGCCGTGGCTGACGTGAGGCTCGCTCTGGCTGGCCGTGGCTGACGTGAGGCTCGCTCTGGCTGGCCGTGGCTGACGTGAGGCTCGCTCTGGCTGGCCGTGGCTGACGTGAGGCTCGCTCTGGCTGGCCGTGGCTGACGTGAGGCTCGCTCTGGCTGGCCGTGGCTGACGTGAGGCTCGCTCTGGCTGGCCGTGGCTGACGTGAGGCTCGCTCTGGCTGGCCGTGGCTGACGTGAGGCTCGCTCTGGCTGGCCGTGGCTGACGTGAGGCTCGCTCTGGCTGGCCGTGGCTGACGTGAGGCTCGCTCTGGCTGGCCGTGGCTGACGTGAGGCTCGCTCTGGCTGGCCGTGGCTGACGTGAGGCTCGCTCTGGCTGGCCGTGGCTGACGTGAGGCTCGCTCTGGCTGGCCGTGGCTGACGTGAGGCTCGCTCTGGCTGGCCGTGGCTGACGTGAGGCTCGCTCTGGCTGGCCGTGGCTGACGTGAGGCTCGCTCTGGCTGGCCGTGGCTGACGTGAGGCTCGCTCTGGCTGGCCGTGGCTGACGTGAGGCTCGCTCTGGCTGGCCGTGGCTGACGTGAGGCTCGCTCTGGCTGGCCGTGGCTGACGTGAGGCTCGCTCTGGCTGGCCGTGGCTGACGTGAGGCTCGCTCTGGCTGGCCGTGGCTGACGTGAGGCTCGCTCTGGCTGGCCGTGGCTGACGTGAGGCTCGCTCTGGCTGGCCGTGGCTGACGTGAGGCTCGCTCTGGCTGGCCGTGGCTGACGTGAGGCTCGCTCTGGCTGGCCGTGGCTGACGTGAGGCTCGCTCTGGCTGGGCAGACGTGACGTGGACGGTCTCTGGCTGGGCAGACGTGACGTGGACGGTCTCTGGCTGGGCAGACGTGACGTGGACGGTCTCTGGCTGGGCAGACGTGACGTGGACGGTCTCTGGCTGGGCAGGCGTGACGTGGACGGTCTCTGGCTGGGCAGGCGTGACGTGGACGGTCTCTGGCTGGGCAGGCGTGACGTGGACGGTCTCTGGCTGGGCAGGCGTGACGTGGACGGTCTCTGGCTGGGCAGGCGTGACGTGGACGGTCTCTGGCTGGGCAGGCGTGACGTGGACGGTCTCTGGCTGGGCAGGCGTGACGTGGACGGTCTCTGGCTGGGCAGGCGTGACGTGGACGGTCTCTGGCTGGGCAGGCGTGACGTGGACGGTCTCTGGCTGGGCAGGCGTGACGTGGACGGTCTCTGGCTGGGCAGGCGTGACGTGGACGGTCTCTGGCTGGGCAGGCGTGACGTGGACGGTCTCTGGCTGGGCAGGCGTGACGTGGACGGTCTCTGGCTGGGCAGGCGTGACGTGGACGGTCTCTGGCTGGGCAGGCGTGACGTGGACGGTCTCTGGCTGGGCAGGCGTGACGTGGACGGTCTCTGGCTGGGCAGGCGTGACGTGGACGGTCTCTGGCTGGGCAGGCGTGACGTGGACGGTCTCTGGCTCGGCAGGCGTGACGTGGACGGTCTCTGGCTCGGCAGGCGTGACGTGGAGCTCAGGCATGTCGTGAAGAAGCTCAGGCATGTCGTGAAGAAGCTCAGGCATGTCGTGAAGAAGCTCAGGCATGTCGTGAAGAAGCTCAGGCATGTCGTGAAGAAGCTCAGGCATGTCGTGAAGAAGCTCAGGCATGTCGTGAAGAAGCTCAGGCATGTCGTGAAGAAGCTCAGGCATGTCGTGAAGAAGCTCAGGCATGTCGTGAAGAACCTCAGGCATGTCGTGAAGAACCTCAGGCATGTCGTGAAGAAGCTCAGGCATGTCGTGAAGAACCTCAGGCATGTCGTGAAGAACCTCAGGCATGTCGTGAAGAACCTCAGGCATGTCGTGAAGAACCTCAGGCATGTCGTGAAGAACCTCAGGCATGTCGTGAAGAACCTCAGGCTCAGCCTTGGCAGGCACTGTGGGGTTGCGAGGCTCCTCGTCCACCAAACCCAAAGTAAAAGCTGAGCCGTTCAGTTGCAGGACCAAGTCAATATAATACTCAAGAGTCCAGCTAGGTTCATGTAATGGCATAATGTAGCTGAGTGGCTCAGACAGTCCTCCGCGAAAAAATATCATCAAGCATACCTCATCCATAAAAGTCAGGTGAGCCAGCTCTAAAAAGTCCATCACAAAGCTCTCAATGGGTCGATCTCCTTGACGGAGACGCATGATTTGTGCTGCTGGATTCATCTTTTGGTGAGTTCTTCTGTAATGCTGGTGAGGTGGTTGAAGCAAGGAGGAAGCAGAATCCAAATACAGCTTACTTTATTTAGACAAAACTCAGAATAGGGAACAAGACGAGGAAACAGAATAACCAACCTGGCATAACACAAAAACAACATCAAGAACTCACAAGGACTGGACTGAAACACAGGGTTTAAATACAAGGACAAACAAGCTAAACAAGATAACAAGGGGGCGTGGCTAATCAGAAACACATGGGAACAATGATCAGACAATTAACAAGACACATGGCAAACAGAGAATCACATGACAGACAAGAACAAGGAACAAGACACAAAACCCACACCGTGACAATAATAATATACAAGTTTGAGGTAAGAAATTTTTTTCATGTTTTTAAAAGAAGTCTTTATTTGATAAAAAAATGTCAAAACAGTAATATTGTGAAATATTATTACAATTTAAAATAACTCTTACACAATTTCTTATTGCTATCAATGTTGCAACAAAACAGTTGTGCTAATTAACAAAAATATTAATTAAGAGTATGCAGTATATATGAATGGGTCATTACAGTTTTTATTAAGTCCCAGAGCTAAGGATATCAACATTGTGGAAGCTGATATCACCATAAAATTCCTACGGAAATATTTCAAATGAACACATCTGACAGTGAAATCAGTTGCTACGCTTACAAGAATTTTAATAATCCCTTTTGTAATCCGACTGAGAGTTCACAGGGAATGAAAAGCCTTAATGTAAACACCTCATCAGGGAATAATACGATTCCGATTAAGCTTGAAAGAGGTGGTGCAGATCTGTCAGCAAATGATCTAGGGAAAAACACTTTTTCAACCAACAATAATCAAGCAACTTAATTTTTTTAAGATATTTGATATAAATGTAAATAGGATGTTAGGTAGTTACATTCAAAATATACCACTTAATTTTTGGGGCCAGTTTGAATGTTCATAACGTTCAAACAGACTGCAACTAGAATTGCTATCCATCACAGCTCTGAGGCTTCTGTCCACAATGAACTGCTGTCCTCCTCATAACATGATCGATGATTTATGTAAGAAGTGTTGAAACTTGGCGGAAACTCTTGCCAAAAGTCATCTCAAAAACAGTTTAGCATTGATTTTTATCCAAATCACAATCTCAGCAAATGATTGAATCTACTCACGACATGCAATCCATGATGAACAAACACCAAAAATAGCTGCTTTATTGCTATCGTTCGGCTGGCAGTGTTCAGGACACGGGGCTATCAGAGTGAAGGGGCGAACGTCCCTCCCGGAGAGTTTGCGTCACAGCTGGCTGCATCAATAACAGCACCCAAAAATAGCACCAGTGTGATAGACGGCGCAGGCTATTTTTGTTGGGGTCGAGAGAAACTATTAAACGCCTGACCCAGAGATGCATCACAGTCATTGACTGCTGGATGGTTTCTGTCCCCTTTCTGCTGGCTGATGTTTAATCCATTTGGGCATATTTGAAATACAAACACACTTAAGCTAATTGGTGTGCTAAGAAAGACAGATGGGAAGAGTTGTTTTCATCCCTCAGTGAAAGTCCACATTTTTGTCACAGATGCATTTGAGCTGAAATTAGAATTAGGAGTGATTACTGATGAAAACCAATTAGTCTTTTTAAAAAATGGATGATGAAAGTTTTGCACTTTCGCTAAAAGAAAAATGTGTCTTTTGTACAAGTTTTGAGCATTTCGTATATTGTGTGACCTGTAAATGTATAATTTTGTCTTTATATGAAGATAGCTGTCAATAACTCAACCATATCCATAACCAGCTTTACCAAAATGGTATTGACAAATTGGATTTAGACGTATGGACACTAGAAGTATGACATCCAGTCCAGATTAAGGCTGGGCACAATTTCTGCACACTAATCAACAGACAATATGTTTTTTACCATCACAACCTACACAATTAACCTCAGTGACCAATGAAAGTATCAGCATAACAGTAGCAGATTCACTTCAGGATAATATCAGGCACATTAATCTCCTGTCACTGCCATTGTTGACAAAAAAAAATGCATAGGATATAGACTCAAAATTGTCTAAGTTTACACAATGGGACCTGAAATACATCTCCACAAGCTTCCAAAACGTAAAACTAAAAATATTGATGTAGGTTCTTTTGGGAACTCTGGATTCTTTCTTTCCCCGAGGATACACTCAGATCCATCCATTAATTAATGATCTCAATGGGGCCATAAGCCTCACTGATTCTGATGTGTTATTGCATAAGTCCAGGGCTGGTAGATTCTGCTGTGTCAGCAGATGTTTACTGAGGATGTTTTTTCATTGTACCTGCTGATCTAACTGCTTGAGTCAGACCCCTGCAACACTAACTAGTCCTGACAGACCAGAATATATTGTGTTTTGGATGATGGTCTCTCAACCAAAGTTACATACATCTACATCGGTCAACTATCTTCACCAGCTAAAGGCAAATGCTGGTCTATCAGATAAACCATCACAAGCAAGCACAGACTAACTAGAACAGCATGGAAATTCATCCTGTTTCAGTCCCAAAATATGTGTTTGCAAAAACTTTTTGATGACTGTTTTCACAGTCACTTTTTAAAGGTATTTAACTATATTAGACAACAATACTAAACTATTTGAAAACACACTGTTATTAATTCATTAATATTTCGAATATATAAACTCACTAAAAATAACTCATTAGAATCATTTGTTCAGATATCAGACCACACTGGTTGTGCTGTACTGATCCACTAAAAGGAACCGGCACATAAGAGTAATTTGTTAAAGTCCTTGTAAAGGCAACTTAATTTTGACTTTACAGGGACTTTAAGGAATCCAATATTTTGGACAGTACATTCAGAAGGGGTGCTGCTGAATAAGAAGTGCAGGAAACTATTCTGTCAGCTTTGGCAGAACATGCCATGAATTTGGCATGTGCGAGAACCATTAATGCAACCAAGTCCGGCATACAACACCGGTCAAAAAGACTGTCATATCCATTTGATTTAAAATTACAAGGTCAAAAAAATTATCATGCATGAATAAATCGTTCACAGAAAGGTCAATGTTATGAGTTTAGAAAATAGGGTGAATTTTCATTTTACTGTCAACTTTAAAAAAAATGGAACCAGTTCTGAATAAGAATAAAGAATTATCCTAATATAAAGTGAGGCTGAAACAAGTCAAATTCTAACATGGGACGAAATAACTAAAGCAATATTACTGTCCTCTTTAAAGTAGGTCTAGTACTATTAAAACAGCTACCATGGGCATGTACTAAAACACAATAATGATCCCATCAGGACAAGCAATTTCCAATTAGTATTCGCATAGTAGCTGTACTCTACTGTGACAGATATGTGATTCATTTCATCAATTTTGAAAACGGATTGCATTTTGCTACAATGCTAACCTGTGACAATCCAGCATCCATATATAGGATAAACAGGCATAATTGCACAAATGAACTAGAAAACAGCAAGAAGCTATTTACAGTGGTCTGACAGCATCATGAATAATGGCGTGTCCATTATTCCCAACGAAATGTGATGCATTCAGAAAATCACGCATTTGCACAGTAAGATCAATGCCAATTGTATTTATTGTAATTGAGTCAATATGACTCATTGTTTGCAATAATTCTGTACATAAACAAAAGGAACAAACTGGTCTAGTCAGTGACAAGACCAATAAATCCGCCTCTCAATTTAGCACATTAGCACCTCACAACAACAACAACAACACACACACACACACACACACACACACACACACACACACACACACACACACACACACACACACAACAATCAGGCTATATTCTCCATCAGCGAAAACAAACATATTCCCATCTATGTAACACCCCTTTCAGTGGACTTTTACTTTTGACTCTGCTGGGAACCCTCTGAATACTAAACAACAATCTACAGGCACCAATAAGCCATGGATCAGAAAGCAGCCACACAGAGGTTGTTTTAAAAATGAAAAGCATTACTCCCCACACAGATGCAAACACTGAAACTGATCTTAGAGCAGTGGTTCTCATACTCCAAGGGCCTCCATTGTCCACTTCAATATTCAAATGCTTCTTCCAGGTGTTTCCATGATTCTTCCAGGTGTTTATAATATTTTCTGATTAAGAATTAAGGACACTTTTGTTTTTAATCACAATATAAAATATGTTTGTACTTGGCAAAAATGTATGCTCATAAACAAAAATGGCCATGGAGATTTTATTAATGCATGCCTTTTAAAGGTTTAGAATCACTCTTTTATAATTAGGCTAACTCATTCAGTATATCCAGGTTTTTCTAGATTGTGGGAATCCTGGTTCTTAAAGGAAAAAATATTTTGTGGAGGTGAATTAAAATAAGAAATGCCTTGCGTTTAAGTTGTTGTAGTTTACTTTAATTTAAATTTATTTTAAGTCATCTTGAGGCCTCCTTGGAAGTTTGCTGAGGTCCCATGGTTGAGAACCACTGTCCTCACCAGCAGTCACATCTTCATGCAAGAGATCTCACCTGCAAATAATGACAAGGCCTCATGGAGGACTTCAGATCTTGAGGCATGGTCGGTTTCTCTAAGTTAAGGGAAGATTTGCGGTAGGCTTCTTTAGCCTGGCTGACGGTTAGCGTCGACCAAGAGCTGCGCTTCATAAATTTGCCCTCCGGGGCCATAGCGATGCTCTCGCATGCTGAACATTTTACGTCGTTGTTGCTTTTGGAGGTCTTGAGAGAAAGGTCGCCAAAGTGCCCATGGTCTGGGTAACAGTGAGTAATATGATCTCCTTGGTGCCGACTCATGATGCTGGGAGTCCGGTAGGTGCTGTCGCTGTCCAAGTTGTCGTCAGAACTCCACCAGCCAGCTATCCCTGAGCGTTGCTTGGAGTCTGACTTACGTTCCTTGCTCTTACTCCGTTTGCTGTGTTTGTGATTTCCATGGTGATGTCCATGATGGTGGTGGTGGTGATGTCCGCTATCTGAGCGAGAGTCTCCCTTGGTGCCATTCATCTTAGACGACCCCTCGAGCGAGTGGGATTTGGTGAAGAGCTTCTGGACAGAGTGCACCAGGTGGCGGATGCGCCCAGGACTCTCATTGCGCTGCTCGCTGCTCGTGGTGGTGGCGGACGTGCGCTGGTACTGCAGTGTGTGGAAACCGTCTCTATGAATCGGCAGCTGCTTCTCAAATTGGTCGAGGAGGTTCGCGGGAATACGGTTCATCTTCCCGGACCCGCCACCCCCACCGCCAACACTGACACCAGCCCCTCCACCGCTGTTACCACCATGAGAAGTGGAGCCGTCATCCCGCGAGCCGTCGTGGTGTGAACTGTAGTGCATTCTGGGAAAGGTGCTGCTGGAAACGTGGTCAGATGCCATGGAAACGGGCATCACCATGCACTCTGAGTGGATGGAGCTGCGGGGTGAGCAGCGGTGCGGATCCAGAGGGAAGCTCTCGGTCGGACTGAGCAGGTAAGGAGAGCGAGGGTCAGGGCCGACATGCTGCAAGTGATCAAGGGACTGATCGCAGTCTGGCAGCCCACAGGTGTGTCCTGATGTGAAGGTGAGCTGAGGACGGCCGCTTGATAAACCTTTCATATTCCTGGGAGGGGAGGGGTAGCTGTCTTCATCGAAGTACGGCGGTGGAGACCATGAATCTAGCTGATCTATGAAAGACAAAGAGAGGAAAAGATAAGAGAGAGTGAGTGAGTGTGGGATTCAGCATCAGTTTAGAACTTGTTCAACCTTTCTGCAAACTAAATTACGGGATGTTTCCCCATGTAGGAAGCACTAATAGATGTTTGCAAAACAGTGTGGCGGGATTCAAACAAGCTGATTACTAAATCATTGAGTTTTCCTGAATTCAAGAGATCCTCTTGAACCTCTGTACAGTCATGGAAAACCCAACACTTGAATGAATGGAATGAAATCAAGTTGTCTGGACAAAAGCACGTCCCATAGCCCTCCGCCGATCCTCCCCATCTGGTCCTGCCAGGCCTTACAAGGACAGAGTTGCAAGCCTTGCCATTTATCCAATGCAAAGTAAAATAATAGCCTATCATTTCAGAACCGCTGGGCCATCCGTCAAAGCCGGCTCCGGAGAGAGAGGGAGCACTTTGAGGTGCTTCAGCGGTTGTCCTTGAGAGACATTGCTCAGAGATTAAAACCACATTCACTGTGATCTTTCATCACAGTCACATATGGGCTGCCTGCCGCTATCTTCATCAGAGCTAAGGCTCAGAGATGCTGTTTTCAACATCCAGCCATTTGCCCTTTCTGACACGACAATTTCATGCTGCTGGATCATAAGTCATTTCACACAGGTGATTAATGGGAATTTTCATGTGGTGAAAATACAGGGTAATGCATATTAAAATAAAGGTAATTTTTCAATTGATGAAGAAAAAAAAACTGTCACAGAACATGTCAGGTTTAATCAGTTTTACTTGTTAAATTCATTCTGTTTGAATCTCTGGAATATTTTGACCATTTTAAAGTTTTATTTTGTATCAGAGTGTAAAAACATAAATTGGCAAATATTCACATTATGTGCAAGTATGCTTATGCCAAATTATCCCTGGTAATGTCCTATTAAGTGTTACAAGCTGGTACAGACCTCTGATGACTTGAATTTGACCACAAGAGTCAAACATGGTAACAGAACAGTGGTCACACCACAATGCATAGGCACAGTACATTTACAGAAGTACTGTACAGAAGATTACAGTACAGAAGATTATTTCCCTTAATTTTTGGCATTACATTCATGTGGGTTGTGCCATGGCCAACTGAATATTACTCACTTTATCTCAATAACTTATTGTTATTGTAAATCATACTGTAGCTGATTATGAACTGAATTTCTACAATGGAATCGATAGCTGAAAGATTTCAGGGTCAGCACATGCCCAAGACAGCTACAATATCGGCCAGAGCAACACAAATTAAAAATTACTGTTCACTTACATCTCTCTTGAAACATCCGTCGACAAGTCAAGAAAACTTTTTCATCATATAATCCTGGGGAAAAAAACTTACCAACCCCAAGCGTTTGAACAGTAGTGTATTTTGAACAAACACACAGATTTCAGAAAAGAAGAACGTACACATATCTGATTCACACTGGCAGCAAGGAACTGGGTCCAAGACAAAAGCAAAAACATCTTGGTGTGAATTTGGAAAGCAACCAATTCAAAAATTCTCCCCTGTGTTTAATTAGAGCACACAGAGAGTACTGACTCATAAGGAGATCTTTAGCTCAGGTCAGCACACACCATAATGATGCCCAAGTCCATCTTGATTGAAGAGGCCCTGAAGGAGAATGTCAAGTTTGTTTATTCCGAGAGTGTGAAAGAATATTCTAGAGTGATAGCAAATCACAAAGAGGCACTTCATTAAAATGAAACTTTGTAAGAGGCTGAACAACACAGAGAATCACATTAAAGCACAGCCAGAACAAACAGTCCTATTTGGATCAACATCTGTAAACATGAGCCAATGCAGCCGCTTGATTATGTTCTTCCAAAGGTTAAAAGCAAAGGACCTTCAAGGAATCAGATCTGTTAATCAGAAAATCAAAGCAATGCGATTGTGTCCTTAACTCCAAGAAGGCTCTGTAATAAACCACACTGTTACATTTCTGAATCTGAGGGGACGGATAAAACTGACAGGACCAGAATGGGTATATGGGAGATGTAATAGTCTTGCAGCAGCCTGTTGTTGGTTATTTCTCCTTCATCCATATCCAACACAATTGCAGTGAAATATCTGGAGACAACAACATAGAAGCACAGATTGCAGACTGAAATTAACAAAGCATAAAGCCCATGCCAAAGACAGTGAATCTCTCCAAAAAAAAAAAAAAATGCCTTGAATGCCTAGTTTGTAGTCCTGCTATTATTTCCATAATGTAGCAATGTCACCATGTAAAAAGTCAACTTTAAAACTTTTGTTCATGAAATGAGTAGCAGGTAGTCTTTTTGATCTTGTCAATGCACCTAAAAATGTTTAGCAATGCATATCAGCTATAATTGTTGTTTTTTCATCTTATTTTCAAAGTTAGCTACACAATATGAACATACAGTAATTCGCCTCTTAAACTAGAGGAATGCATTTTACTACATTTACTACATTTTACATTTTAATCCTGCAGGTAAATAAATTGCATAAGTTGCAATAAGCAAGCACATATAGCCTACCTCATCACACAAATCTCAAACATAGTAAAAAATATTCATTCAGAAAAAATATGAACTCTGAACCATATGACAGCTAAATAAAGGTGTAGTTGTAAGGCTGTCGAGGAAATGCTGTTTTTGAAAGACATTTTATGGACTTCCTAAGAATGTAAGAGAGGTATAAAATAAAAAAAAATATATTGTAAATATATATGCGACTTACAAGCACAAGTCGCATATGTGACGGTGGTTCGGACTTGGGCAAAACTGACGTAATAGTTAGCGTATCACAGTAGTATTTACAGTGCCTCCAGAGATAAAACATTACGGTTATGGTAAAGGGCGTTACTTATCCGATATATATATATATATATATATATATATACTGTACATATACTGTACATTTACTGTATATATATATATACTGTCATATGTGTGTGTGTGTGTGTGTGTATATATATATATATATATATATACATACAGTATATGTACAGTATATGTACAGTACAGTATATATATATAGTATATGTGTGTTTCTGTGTGTATTAATTGCCTGGTAAACTAAATGTAAATAATATATAACAACCGACATCTACACATCTATTACAACAAAACAGATTTAACTCTCACAAACTTGAAGAGCAACATAACAGTAAATTACTTGGTTTACAGTAAGTAAAGTCACATATGACCAAATGTAGACTGTTAATGCAGTAACCCTCAGTGAGTTAGCAGAGTTCTGACTCATCACTGAACCAATTTGACCGATTCGTTAAGAAGAACTGGCTCGAAAGATTCATTCATTCGTGAATCGGACTACAGGGGTCATGCTGCATGTTTGTTGCTTGGTGAGTAAGAACAAGTTCTCGATTTTCAACTGTATAAATGAAACTCCAGGGTATTTACCAGGGTAACTGTTGAAAACCTTGAAAATAAGACCTGATTCTTGCCCATGTATTCTGATATGGGGCTTCCTGTGATGGATGGAGAGGGCTCTTGATCTCAGTACGGGTTCAGAGGAGGTCATCAGAGGCTCTAGATGTTTGTGTGAGTGTTATGGCACTGCTCGCCGGTGCTCTACAGCCTCAAGCATTTCCTGTCACCTCGTCTCATGATTTCAGTATTCTTACCCTGGACGGTCCCTGCTGAATAAATACGGCTTACTGCAGCATCCTGCATACTAACAGCATGAGTGCAATCAGCCACAGGCGCCTTCGCATCTCTCCCTCTTTCTCTTGTCTCTCTGCAGGGGGCAGCAGGTAGAAGCTTTATTTTGCTGACTCTTTCGCTAAAGCAGCGCTAGTGAAGACAAATGATCCATCCACCACATTAACACTAGAGAAAGAACCTGATGGAACTGTTAAAACTGCACAGCCACGACAACAGCCCTGACAAAATAAGTGAGCTCCCTATAGACTACATAGGGACCATTCTTGCCATCAAGGATCCTCATAAGTGAATCCAATAGACTCGCAACTGATTAAAATGGATTTAGATGTTAGCAGCATAAGTAATAACATGAGCAAAAAAATGCATTACACAAACTATTGTTTAAAGTAATATTTTTTACAACACTTTTGACAAACTTTTCAAATATATATATATATATATATATATATGTATTTTTTAGTGTTGAAAAGAAGAAGGTATATATATAAGATTATATATACAGGTCCTTCTCAAAAAATTAGCATATTGTGATCAAGTTCATTAATTTCCATAATGTAATGATAAAAATTAAACTTTCATATATTTTAGATTCATTGCACACCAACTGAAATATTTCAGGTCTTTTATTGTTTTCATACTGATGATTTTGGCATACAGCTCATGAAAACCCAAAATTCCTATCTCAAAAAATTAGCATATCATGAAAAGATTCTCTAAACGAGCTATTAACCGAATCAACTAATTAACTCTAAACACCTGCAAAAGATTCCTGAGGCTTTTACCTGGCATAACCTGACTGCTGTCCAGAAGGCCATCATTAACACCCTCAAGCAAGAGGGTAAGACACAGAAAGAAATTTCTGAACAAATAGGCTGTTCCCAGAGTGCTGTATCAAGGCACCTCAGTGGGAAGTCTGTGGGAAGGAAAAAGTGTGGCAAAAAACGCTGCACAACGAGAAGAGGTGACCGGACCCTGAGGAAGATTGTGGAGAAGGACCGATTCCAGACCTTGGGGGACCTGCGGAAGCAGTGGACTGAGTCTGGAGTAGAAACATCCAGAGCCACCGTGCACAGGCGTGTGCAGGAAATGGGCTACAGGTGCCGCATTCTCCAGGTCAAGCCACTTTTGAACCGGAAACAGCAGCAGAAGCGCCTGACCTGGGCTACAGAGAAGCAGCACTGGACTGTTATTCAGTGGTCCAAAGTACTTTTTTCGGATGAAAGCAAATTTTGCACGTCATTCGGAAATCAAGGTGCCAGAGTCTGGAGGAAGACTGGGGAGAAGGAAATGCCAAAATGCCTGAAGTCCAGTGTCAAGTACCCACAGTCAGTGATGGTCTGGGGTGCCATGTCAGCTGCTGGTGTTGGTCCACTGTGTTTTATCAAGGGCAGGGTCAATGCAGCTAGCTATCAGGAGATTTGAGCACTTCATGCTTCCACCTGCTGAAAAGCTTTATGGAGATGAAGATTTCATTTTTCAGCACGACCTGGCACCTGCTCACAGTGCCAAAACCACTGGTAAATGGTTTACTGACCATGGTATTACTGTGCTCAATTGGCCTGCCAACTCTCCTGACCTGAACCCCATAGAGAATCTGTGGGATATTGTGAAGACAAAGTTGGGAGACGCAAGACCCAACACTCTGGATGAGCTTAAGGCCGCTATCAAAGCATCCTGGGCCTCCATAACACCTCAGCAGTGCCACAGGCTGATTGCCTCCATACCACGCCGCATTGAAGCAATCATTTCTGCAAAAGGATTCCCGACCAAGTATTGAGTGCATAACTGAACATAATTATTTGAAGGTTGACCTTTTTTGTATTAAAAACACTTTTTATTGGTCGGATGAAATATGCGAATTTTTTGAGATAAGAATTTGGGGTTTTCATGAGCTGTATGCCAAAATCATCAGTATTAAAACAATAAAATACCTGAAATATTTCAGTTGGTGTGCAATGAATCTAAACTATATGAAAGTTTTATTTTTATCATTACATTATGAAAAATAATGAACTTTATCACAATATGCTAATTTTTTTAGAAGGACCTGTATTTATGTCTGCCATCATCTCAGACCTTATAACAATGCATTCTGGGATTACAAGCAATGTTGCTTTAGAATTTGCCTAAAATTAGGTATCTTAAGAGGCAGAATAATTATGTGTAAGAAACAATATGAATGCAGGAGATATCTCTCTTTTGTCTCTCCAACATGCTTCATTAAGCAGAATGTTCCCACAATGTCCTACTTTGTTCCAGCTTGACAATTAATCCTCCAATTAATCACCCCCCTCAAAAGTGATTGCCACAGCAGTCCCTTTCTTGCGTCTCAAACAATCTCACTTCAAATGAACTCACTTTAGAGAGGAAGGACATCATTCTCTCATTGATCAGCCCTACCAAACGTGGATGTTTTTTCACTAAGAAACAAACATTGTTATGTTATTTGATTGATATTGTGAAGCTGCTTTGATGCAATTTATATTGTGAAAAGCGCTATATAAATACACTTGACTTGACTTGACTTGACTCCTGCCCAGGAGAGTGAGAGATTCCTAGAGTCTGATAAGCCGAGTGAGTTCCTGTTAAATAGCATATAGACAGGTTTATGGACTAGAAAAATTCTAGAACATTTTAAAACACCATATGTAAAATTAACAAATCAATGCTCACTTAATGGGTGTTTACACTGATACTGATTTTCAGTGACAAAGCAACAAGAAGTCAATCGTTTTCAATGAAAGTAGATTTCTGGAAACATTAGTGACTGCTGGTTACTGACATATTCAGTTGTTTGAGATAAACTTAATCAGCAAATTATGTAATTAATTTGATTCACTTTAATCGATTAACTCCCTTAATTAAAATGATTCAATTATACTAATTAGGACTGTTATTCAGTTGCTGAATAAATACTGAAAGACATTAAAACGTGTCTTAGTAAAATGCAGGACAGTGCTGCATTTCTTAATATTGCTGCAGTAGATTCTGGGAGGTGAAATGTGTTTCATAAATCATGATGCTAAACCCGCAGCTGGTGGGTCCACACAATGCAACTGGCCTAAAAGTGTCTGAACACAGAAATACATTGAAAGAACACAGAACAGTTTGCTATAGGAAATCATTCAGGAGTAACTCATTTATGTGACATCCAAAGAAAGACTCCCAGGCAAATTTTTTAAAAGTACAAAAATAAACCTGTACAAAAAAGTTGCAGTTGCCACAGTAACCAGTACGTAAAGTGTCTTCAGTTGTGTCATGTGACAGGAACTGTTTCAGATCTTATTGATAAAAAGGTAGTGAAGTCAGAACCCAAAAGAGGGATGTTTTACAGCTCTATGCACCTATTGTACAATATTTCACATTCTTAAACCTAAGTAAAAAACTTGCAAATACTCCTTATCTCAGCTCTTCAGCAAAGCTATTTACCGTATCACATTAAACAAAGCTGACAATCACATCACTAGCAAAACAGTTGTGGATGTCCCCAATCAGGCGTACCACGTGCCTCCAAACCAGATCCAACTAATTATGACTTCCTTTGCAATATCAATTGGCATGGAAATCCACCACTTAAATTGCAAACATATCTAAAACTTGTAAGAAAATAATGTACATTGTTGAAACTCAAAGCTCTGTATAAGCAGCTTGCTAGACCTTTCCAGGACCACAGACAGCACCTCATCATTTAAGCTTGATTTTACTGCAACTACTGTACTTCAAAAGCTCTTAATCCCAGTCTATTGTAATCATTTACAATGAAGCACTATGAAGCACTGTTAGATCTTTTTAATCAGAGGTGGACAAGGTGAAGTACACAACTTCCTTACTTGAGTGAAAGTACAGATACTACTGGTCAAATATTACTCCGTTACAAGTAAAAGTACAGAAGTACTCGTTTTTAAAAGTTAAGTATCAAAAGTAAAAAGTAAATGTCAATGCATTGTTTTATTATTGTTGCATTGTTGTACTTACACTACCTCATTCGTCTGAATCTATGCCTGCCTACCTACCCTCATATCAATATCAAACTGACATTGGCTTCTGACGTCAATCGGACGTCGGGTTCAACCCGACTTTCATTTCCAACCAAAATCCAACGTCTGTCTGACGTTGGATGTTGACGTCAATCTGGCCTCGGGCTCTGATGTCAACTCGACTTATATTTCCAACCAAAATCCAACGTCTGCCACCAAAATCATCCCCTGACTGACGTTACTACTTTCTACTCAAGGACCTTGACAGTATAGTGGAGTAAAAAGTATGATATTTGTCTTTAAAATGTAGTGAAGTTAAAGTAAAAAGTTTCCAGAAAAAATAATACTCAAGTAAAGTACAGATACTCAAAAAGTGTACTTAAGTCCATTACTCAAGTAAATGTACTTTGTTACTGTCCACCTCTGTTTGTAATGCATTTATTATGTATAACCAAACAAAGAAGAGATCAAGCAGAGAGGACCAACATCCCTGGTCTCACTCAGATGATCTGGCATCTCAAAATATACCAATACCTCCAAAATGCCAACACTACAATTAAAAATGATTAATTTGCAATCAAAACACATAGCTACTTCTGAATGAATGTCAGTTTAAAAAGAAGATACAAATACAGACGCATAAACAAAGGTACACAAGCAAACAACATGCATACCAACAAACAAGGGTACACATAAGCAACCAGTAAAAAGTAAACACACACAAGCACACTATAATAGAGTTTATATTTGTACCTGGAGGAAATGTGAAATCTTGTTAGATTAAATGCCGTGTCTATTTTACTGCCTGTTTACTGACACAGAGATCAAGGCAACACAATTGACCTTAACCTCAGCACACACTAAACCAATCACAAAGAGAATTTACACATTAAACCAATCATGGCAAAAACAAATTAATACTAAACTTACAAAAGCAAAGAGACACTGCTGCACACAACAAACACAGAACACAAACTCTTCTCGATCTAAGCTGTGTAAAGCAAAGGACTGTCAGTGCGCACACTGAATTTATCTGTGTAATTTTAGATTTCTAGATACAGCAACCTTTTCATAAAGGCTCCCAAAGGGTAAAAACAACCACCATAACCCAGAACTGATGATTCACCAAGCACTTTGGGGCAACCTTATGACGCTTCTCTTTAAAATGAATCTTTAATTCATTATTTATTAAAACACACACTCACATGCACACACACATTTATTAAATCTCACTTTTGCACACACTCTCTGAAGCTAATGTACTGGTTTTATCTGAGTATGTTGTGCGTCTTTTAGAGGAAGCTGTCATAACATTGTACAGCTTGCTCTACAACAACAATTTCACTGTATTTTTAAGGGGGCTGAAGATAAGAGCAGAATCCACTTTTGCTCTGCTTCAGTGACAATATTTCTACAACTTCTTATAAGAGAAGTCTTTAACAAAGTTTTCGGTAGCACTTCATTTTACAGTCCCATTTTGCATGAACATACTATGTACTTATTGTAGTAATGACACTAACTGAACTAGATACTAAACCTGAACCTACCCCGAAACCTTAACTTAACCCATGTAGTTACCTTACATTACTTTGTGAGTAAGTACACTGTAAGTGTACATTGAAAGTGCACGTACTGTAAAATATAGAGCAACCAAGTTTTACAACCCCTGTCTGTGGTACTGCAGAAGGTAAAAAATCCAATATTAAGCTAAACAAATGCAATATTAAATACAATATTAATTTAATAAACTGAAGTTCAGCTAAACATTGCACTGTCCCTTCCACATAGAAATGTATTAACGGTGCACTATGCAGGATTTTCGAATAAAGTAGACTCATACAAAAATAATGCCTCATGGTCCACTAGAAGTGTGTGGTGGTGTTTGTGTCTACACAGACACTGCCCAGTTCCTGTATGTTCTTATTTTCTTCTCGCATTGCTATGTTCGGGATGTTTCTGCTGCAGTGGATGTGTAGCCCCAGCAAATAACGACGCATGGCGCAGGCGAGGGTGGGACTTTTTCGTCTGGAAGCACCTCTAAAAGTCATCGTGCCTCAACACAAAAATAGTTCGCTAATGTTGCTATTGCTTTAATGACTGCTATCTGTAACTCGACAGATTACTAGGCATTACTTTTTTATAATGACACGTAATTATTGTTCATTATTAGCGAGCAAGACTGTCTGTAATTTGCGAGTGAGTTTAATCATCTTTTTTTACATTCCTGTCTTGGTTCACAGGTTTTGTTGTAGGATTCTTATTTTGAAGTGTATCCTTTGTTCTCCATTGTTCCAGTGTTTCACTTCCTGTCTTTAGTTCTTGTTTGTGCTTTGTGCCTTTTTCATTTCCATAGTTACCCTAATCTGTTATCATGGCTTCTCATTGCCTACACCTTAGCCCTTTGTTACCTTGTTACCTTTGCATGCGTTTTGATCAGGAGATTCAGTACTCTTTCAGATGATGTGTAATAGCGCCCCCTACCAGTTAACAGTGAAAACACGGAAAGACGGAAAATTCAATCAATGGTGGGGAAAGAGTTGATAAATAAGTCACTGCATTTAGATCCTCATTTCTGTAATTTCTGGACTGCCTCATAACAATATTTAGGCATCAAACTATTAGCGTAACTGTTATTTTATATATACATTAAAAAATGCCATTTATGCATGATAAGCACAATATAAACATAAAAAAAATTGCAAATTAGCTTATCACTCATCTTCACGCAGGTAGTTTAAGTCGTTTGGCCTGCGTCCTGATTTTGACGAGTTAGATGTTTTCCTGGGTCAACTTATTTTGTTGATCCTGGAACAACGCTCCTGTCCGAAGATGTAGTCATATCCCTACCCATAAGTTATCCCTAAAATCAGAGGGAAATGATTAACACTGCAGTTGACCCTGGTTGTAAGCCTAAACTTGACATAAACTGTAAACTTGTCCCTCAAATCTGATTGGTTGATTGGAATGTTGTTCCAGGAACATGTTGCACTTGTTGAAATCAGGATCTGCTATGCAACTGATCAGGGCAGAATGCTTGCCCTTCTCACTTTGCACTTACAAACAGTAACTGAAAATCCGGCATAATGCAACTTTAAGCAAGTGCAAGTATATGACTGTCTACATCACTAATAACTATTTTAATGGCATAGCAATATAAGTAATATAAGTGTGTGAATACATTAACTTTATTTGTGTTATTATAGGCCAGGCTTAAAATGCAACACTCAATTTCACACAATATCTAATAGGGGTCCCTGTTCTTTGGCTCTTCTCACCATGGGATCCTTGAAAAGCTTGACAAGGGTACAGACCCTGTATTATAAATTTACTGTGGTTCAGTTGATAATTGACATGCTTGAGTGACCATGACTCTAGACGGCCCCACTCATGATACTCAGTGCAGACATTTGTCCTGTGCACTCTGTCATTAGCTATCAGTTCGAATGAAGGCCAAATGTAAGGTAAAGACTGATGAGAGCATTCTCTCACAGAATGAGAGTCACTATAATGAGGCAGCAACACACATCTGCATCTCTTCTGATTCAAGGTGAGTTTAGTAATTACAAAACATCTGCTGCCTTCTACCAGGCTGATTGAAGTCTCTCTGATGTCTTTTTTACCCTCATTTGCATTTGTAACACCAAGGCCAACTGGGAGTCTGATGATGACCTCACTTCCTGTCAAATTATGATTGCCCTTCAAAGTTGTTACTGTCCTTTAATAGATTTTTTAGTTTTAGCTGGGCGTGTAGACAGATCTATCCATCCTTCCATTCATTGGTACTACTGTTCAAAAGTTTGGGTTCAGAAAGATATTATTCGAAAGAAATGACTACTTTTATTCAGCAAGAACGCATTACATTGATCAAAAGTGACAGGAAAAGACATTTATAATTTTACAAAAGATTTCTATTTCAAATAAATTCTGTTCTTTTGAACTTTCTATTAACCCCCCCCAAAAAGAAAATAATGCCACAGTATCCACAAAAATATTAAGCAGCACAACTGTTCTCAACACAACTTAAACGCCAAATCAGCATTTGATAATGATTTCTGAAATATTGTGTGACCCTGAAAACTAAAGTAATGATGCTGAAAATTCATCTTTGCCATCACATGAATAAATTACATTTTAAAATATATATAAGAATATTTCACAATTATATAGTTTTTACAGTATTTTTGATCAAATAAATGCAGCCTTGGTGAGCAAGAGACTGAAAAACATGAAAAAATCTTACAGACCCCCAAATTGTATCTATATACCCACGCATCCATCCACTTTCAAAAGTCCTACAGGATTAAATTTGATATAATTATAACTAATGACTAGAAATCAATTTACACATTTAAAAGCTAAGAAAAAAATAAGTGTTTTTAACTTAAAAGTTCTATTTTTTAAATATGTACATCAGATGGATCTGATTAGATGCTACTCAAGAACATCTCATTCGTCAAAACTGCTGGTATACAGGAATAGATTTAAGGACGTAGTAGAAATATTTATTACAAATTACTGGTGGTGTACTTGAATAACCAGAAAATATATTAAGCACGACTCCCTCCACAGACAATTTAATGCAATTTAATACTTAATTATGTTTGGCCTGTAATATTTGATGCTGGGTGAATCTGGGTGAACACTGGCAGCAGTGAGAGACATACAGCTCACCCGCTCAGGGCAGCTCTCTTATCAAACATAGAGCCTCATAAATGGAAAGCCCTGAATCTGTGAAGCCCTGATAGTGCAGACAGAAATCAGATGGAATGATGCAGATGCCATAAAAAGAGGAAGAAATGGTTGCTAACAAATCAAACTAGCATTTGAGCCCATACAGACAATAACACATTCATCTTCCTCCATAAGAAGCATATGATTGTATTGGCTGTGCAAAAATTGATTGTGTACAGTTTCTGGTTTTATTTATTGACTGTGTGTGTTCCTGCTGATGACTTAATCTCTCATAGATGGCTTGTGGTTAAGGTCCTGCAGAGGTCACATGACACACACTAAGGACCTTTTGATTAGACAATGAACACACACACACTGAAGGGTCTGGTCTGTTGTTACCGCTGGACATTTTCTGTGCTCAGCACACTTAGTCTTTGATAATCACCTGGCTGACAGCAAAACGCTAAAAGCAAAATGCAGAGGTCAAATAAAGGGGGAACTCAAACACACACTGATAAACTCACAAGTGCTAAATTTAAAAGCCTTTAAGTCCAGTTCAGATGACTGTGAAATATCTTAGAACACGGATGATAAAATAAAACATGGATTATCTCATTTTACCACTTATTTTGTATAAAAAGGACCAAAAAATTAGTGAATAAAAATGTAAAACATAAAAGAATACACAGGAAAGTAAAAACCGACTTGTTCAAATACAGTAAATGTCTTTGTTCCCTCCCAAGAGGTAGTTCACTAAAGTTTTAAAATGTGAGTCTGAGCATGCAGATAACTGGAGCCATTTGAAAAGGGAAAAAAGAGGAAATGCAGGTGCAGATACATATAGAAACATATCAGGTTAAAAATTCTGGTCAACACCGAAAAGCTGATCATTATTTTCATGTTATGGCCAATAGCCAGTTAAAATGGCTGATATGAAAACATTTGACTGTTTTGATAATTAAATTAAAAATGAAAACATGAAAAACTAAACAAAAATCAATTGTGTTGAATGCTACATGTGAATTTATGCATCACATATAAAATACAACATGAAAAATGTATATTTATTTTGAGTTTTGCTAAAGATTACTTATCAAAATGATGTGTTTTTAAAGATTAACTTTAAAAGTGTTAGATGACATCAAATTTAATCTAAATGTAAAAATAGAGAAAATTCTGCATTTCCTGCATTTTCTTTTTTTTTTTCAAATTGCACAATTAAATATATAATATCTACCAATACCAGTAAATTAAAAAATGAATGGCTGTTAATCACTGATATATTGCTCATCCATGCATTTAGGATGGCGTTTTGTGTCTGTGTGCATGACACTGTGGAGCTTCTATATATTAGTATTAAATTCATCTTCTGGAAATGCTGTTGAACATTAATTCATCATGTGGGTTCCTCTATACCATCAGTATTATTATGGTAGCCTAGATAACGGAATAAGTTAAACAGATTTTATTCGCATTGTGGGCTTTTTAATTCAGCAGAAAAGACTGTTGGATTTACCAGTTCAAAATGTTTTGTTTTTGTTTGTTTGTTTGTTTGTTTAGTAAGTTGCAGTTTAATTTGTTTTTTATTTTACAGATTGTTCTGTAAATATGTTACCATTTTTACTGTATTTTTTTACAGAAATATTCTAGCAACCACAGCTGCCAGTTCTATTTTATTTTTTTATTTAATAAAAATGACGGAATTTGTTTTACAGTGTATAGGTACCCACCTACTGCACTTCTCTTCCCTGCACGTCTCTGGTAAGGGTTGAAATAACTATATCTTTTGAAATGACTGGTCAAAACTGGTTCTGTGTGCACCCAATTGTTGAGACATGTATGTCTCTCAAGAGAAATTTAAAACAAAAGGTTATTTCAAAACAAGCAGAAGTGATGCATGGGCATTAAAGTCTGTCTGTGTGGGTGAGTGGAGACTGTTGGACATCATTGCTCAAATAAACCTATATATGCAACAGTTTCCACATGTCCCAACTATTTCCAAAACTCTCCAACATAAGTACAATATAAGGATGCCGATAAGGTACAATAAGGTACCTTATAATATTACTCCAATCATCAGTGTCACATGATCCTTCAGAAATTACTGACACCAAACTTGTGAATGGCTGTGTGTGTATATTTATTCGGCACAAAAGCCACATCATTCGATCACTAAAATAAGTGATGTAAAGCAAAAGTTATTAGAATTATGAATTTTGAGCATGCCACTAAAGTTGCCCCTGGAGCTGAAATAATTGTTGCAGTACTTGATGGAGGCCTGTATAAGTTTGCCCTGCAGCCTGGACTAAATTAGAGGAATTGGCTCTCCATATCGGAATTTATAAAGTAGTTTAAAATATCTAAATAAAATATCTAAATATCTAAAGTAGTTTAAAAGTATAGACAGACAAAAACCCTGTCAACAGCTCATCAACAGCTGTGTGTATGTAATTTCAAACATATATTTAATTCAACAGTTTAATTAAAAAACAAATGAGTCATTCATGTCACACTGTGCAAGTTCTCAGGAAATACAAAAAAATAGCAGATCTATTTTTTTCCACCCCCATTTGGTCAACTGGTTTTGTCAGAAAAACATAACAAACACAAAAAATAAACTGATTATGAGTTTCAATAACGTACTTATGCCATTTCAATTGTGTATGGCCATTAGTCATTTTACACATTAATTAACTGAGATCATTCTTCTGCCTCCCTTTCTCTCCTTGATGAACAAGATTGACATTAAAGATAATGTTATTTGCAGTCAGCAATGACAAATTCACTCCGTGAGCAAAAGTGATCAATAACAGGGGGTTTATTGAGATAAAATGAGAAGTATTCAGCTGGTCAAGATCAACATGACGGCCTCCATTAGGCAACCCCCTCCATCTAAAATATATTAGTTTACTGATATAACATGGGTCTTAATCTCATGTGAGAGAGTACATAATTGTAGAATTTTTTTCAAAGGACTATTATTTTTTGAGTAACACTTTTAAAATAGGAAGAAAAAAAATTTCACTGCAAAGAAGAATAAAATGTGTATCCAATTAAGGCTAAATCAAAAATCACTGCTTGTGTCTTGCAAGTTAGAACCAGTGCTATTTGCCAAACAGATTTTTTTAATGTTGACCGCTATACTCAAGGGTCATTAACCTGCTGTCAACATTTAAAACATGTCCCATCAGACTTCGCTTCTTTGTGGGCAACAAACGTCATTTGAATGGTGGCCCTTGTGTGACATTTGTCAAAGTGGCACCTCTGCACTGATTGCATTGGGGATCCCAGAACTGCCATGTTCAAATCCCAAGACTTCATCTCTACAGCTCTGAAAATTACACCAGTAAAAAACCCTTAAGGGGAAAGTAAACATGTTTATGTGAGCTTATAATGATGTTCTATTAACAAAGTTAGGGAGGAGCACGTTCAGATAATCTACCCAATCAGTGCGAGAGGAGGCTTATATATAGGGCCGACACAGCTCTGTTCCATGACAGTTTTTCCAGCATCCCTCCTCCACCCCAACTCCTCACTCTCGATTATTCCTATCCAAATACGCATGTTTTATACTATATCTGATTACAGTATATGTAAGTGTGAACTACAAAAATATATAGGCCTATAAATGCACAGACAAACACACACACACACACACACACATATATATATATATATATATATACACACACACAAATGTTTAATTATAGAAAGTATAGTTTTAATAGTTATTTTTAATTTATATTTTATTTATATCTATATGCCCACAATACTGGTGTTGCATCTTATAAAATTCCACCCATAAACAATGTTTATCCTTGTATTCATAATAAAACTTAAATATTAAAAAATTCCAGCAGTGAATGTTTCAGAAGGAACCTTGATGCTGCATGTCTCTTAGGACCGAAATAGCATCAACTTTCTCTCTACAACACATCACCTTCAGTTGGCCTCAAAAGCAAACCTCAATCCATTCATGCAGGCAGGGCAGCCAGCAGCGGAGGGGTTGAGAGATCGATGTTTGAGATGCATCTGAAATCTTCGTCTCACCGTGTGGAACAGATATGTCTCAGCAGAGTACAGAGCTGGATAGATTCAATTATAGGAGCAGCACTGAGGAAAAACAGCTGTCTGGCTAGTACGGCCCAAATCTGGTTAAAAACCATTAGACAGCACAACTGGAAAGGTCAATGATAGCATCAGAGAACGTCTCCTCTCTGACAGATAAAAATGCATCATAGGAAGTAGTGTTGTCACAATAGTGGAATTTCCAAATAGGATACGATACTTTGATAAATATCGTTATTCGATACCATTTTCGATACTACAGGGAAAACTGCCATATATACTGCCATACAGATAATTTGTTATTATCTCATTATTTTTTTGATAACTAGGGTAATTTTGCTGCAACAAACAGCTTACACACAGAAGACAAGTAAACAGACAATAAAATAAGAAAATTAAACAAATTGCAAATGATAGCACAAATAAATAAAACAGAATAAAGAGTCAAATGAAAGACACAGCTTTAAGTTTTTCAGGTGAATCTAACAGTAGTTTAATGTAAGAAATACTACAGAAATTGAAGTAATAAAAAAAAATACAGATTAGTGCATGCTTACAATTAAAGTTACAAGAGTTATTAAGTCAAGAGTAAAGAGTGACTTTTTGTCTTTTGTTCTCTGATTAACAGGAAAGACAGCAGCAGGATTATTAGGCTGCTGTCACTTTAAGACCTTAAGCACAGATCCAATGGAATGTTACACAACATGCGTTTTCTTTCTCAACTACGTTACAAATCGACTGTATTTACCTGAATACTCTGCAAGACAGGCATTTAGACATCATTTTGTGTGTATTTGACCGTTTAAATGCATTTGCCCACGAAAAATAAGTCAATATGATACTCGCGAGCTGTTTGAGAGGTGGTTGTATATGAGCACCACTTGTACTATATAGGTCATTGGAGCGTACGCTTTTGGTGTGAGGGTGAAACTTGCGGGAATTATTAAATCTGAGCAAATGATACGAGTGGAGGTGCGTAATATCCATGAAATGAATTAAAAATGCTTAATCTGCTCCGCGCCACCGGACACAACGTAAAGTGACAGGAGGCGGATGTGTGTCAATTCGCCATCGGAGAGAAGTGAGTGAATGTGCAGCTGTTAACGGTGTATTGATACTGCAGAAAGGAGTATTGGAACGTTTCAGATATTTTCGTATTGATACATATCGAAATATCGATTTTTTTTTTACAACACTTAAATATTTCTCCTTATTCCTTCAAGATTTAGCATATGTACTTCTCGGTATAAAAGCTAAACAACTCAACAGTTCATTTTTGAAAATTATATAAATATTTGTTTAATGATGCACCAATATTCAAATTCTGTCCCAAAACCAATTATACTTCATACTTTGCCAAAATAAATAATTAAAAAAAACTCTAAAAAAAACAATAATTTTAAATGTTACTGTTCAAATTTAGGCATCACGGTATTATAGTATGGAAAATGGATTTTCATTTGCTAAAGATTACATCTCCAAAAACAAAATCTCTAAAATAACTGCCAGTAATTTATTGAAAATCCCTCATTGCATTGATCTAACACAACGCTTCCCAAAGAACGCAAGCTCTGATCTTAGAGGTTTCATGAGGGCATTCCTAAACAAGACAACTGACAATCCCTTGGTGTATAAGGTACATGTGGGTAGCCTTCAGCCTTCATAAGTTTCAATGGCAATGGAGTACCGGTGGGCAAAAAACTAAATCAAATCTCAAGGAAATAGAGAGAGCTGGAAGCAAGTGAGAGCAAAGCATGGTTGACGCCGCATGCACAAGCCACTGGCATCTCAGACTGCTGTAGGAACTCTGCCCCCGTGAATACAACAGAAGTATGTACTTACACATTTTTGACTTCAACTCATATCAGGATTTGAGCAAGTTGTACTTCTTGCTTTAGAGGCCAAGCTTAACTCTCTCTCTTAACTCTATCTATGCCAATTCAGCATAAAGTCTGGTTCAAAATAAATATTACCCTGAGAACCGAAAACTGTGTAAAGCCAGCAAATCGAATTGGATATTGAGATTTCAGACAGATTTTACCTTTTGTGTGTACAGTATGCATCAGACGGTCAGTAAACTGACTGTGGGTGGTCAGATGCTGAGATTAGGGAATTACAACTGACATGATATGTGCACTTTACTGTCCTTTATGACAAATATTTTCAAACATAGTTTAACACAAAAATGGACAAAAATATATATTGCTAATATATTAAATATATTTATATTTAATAACATTAAATAAATATATTTTTATTAGTTTTATCTGTGTAAATTTCCTTATATTTGGGCAATTTTATATATATTTTAAAAAAAATACATTTAAACGGAACAAAATGTATTGAAAAAAAAGTTTAAAAAAACCATTAAAACACTTTTTTATTGTCCCTTGATGTATTTTGTGATACAATACTGTTTCCAGAAAAGTTGTGCCATTTTGTGAAATCCAATAAAATCAAGATTCTGTGATTTGTTCATTTTATTTAAACGTTATTTAACTGACAAAGTACAAACAAAAGCTTTTCAATATTTTCACAGACCAACTTAATTGTATTTTGCAAATATAAACAAATTTTGAATTAAATGGCAACAAAATGCTCCAAAAAGGTAGGGGCAAAGGCATGTTTACCACTTTGTCACAACACCTTTCCTTTTAATTGCACTTTTTAATCATTTGGAAATTGACGATACTACTGCAATTGTTGCAGTTTTGCATGCCTGATAAGACAGCTGCTCAAAAGTCTGTGGTCATCGTTGTCTGATTCTCCTTTTCATGATGGGCCATACAGTACATTTTCAATAACCGACAGATCTAGACTGCAGGCTGGCCATTCAAGCACATATACTCTATTGTATAGATTGTCTAAGAAACCCTTCTGTCGTAGCTTGTGCAGAATGAGGCCTGACATTGTCTTCCTTCCCAGGCAAGATGTAATCTTGATGGCAGTATATATCTCTGTACAATTCCAATATACGTCTCCACGTCAGTGGTACCTTCACACATATGCAAGTCACCCATACCGCTTGCACTGATGCACCCCCATACCAAGACAGCTTTTGCACCTGTCACTGATGAAAGTCTAGATGGTCCTTTTCGTCTATATGACTGAGAACCCAATGTCCATAATTTCCAAAAACAAGCTGTCATGTGGGCTCCTCTGACCACAGCACACATTTCCACTATCTATTAGACCATCTGAGATGAGCTCGGGCCCAGGGAACTTGATGACATCTCTACATAGAATTGATGTATAGCTCTCTCCTTGCTTAACAGAGATTCAAGTTGCATATCTTGATGCAGCGGCAGACTGTGTTAAGTGACAACGGTTTTCCAAAGAACTCCCGAGCACATGAGGCTATTTAACATAGTAGCATGATGGTTTCTCATGCAATGCCGTCTGAGGGCTCGAAGGTCACACGCATTCAACAGAGGTCTCCTGCCTTGCCCTACACAGACTATGATTTCTCTGGATTCCTTGAAACTTTTCACAATATTATGTATGGTAAATGGTGAAAGAAAGACCTAAATCTTTTGCAGTCTTGCATTGAGAAATGTGATTTTTGAATTGTTTGACAATTCTCTTTTGACATTTGGCACAAATTGGTGAGCAATGAACCATCTTTGCTTGTAAAGACTGAGCCTTTGGTGGATGCTCCTTTTATACCCAAACCCAATACTCTCACCTATTACCAATTCACCTGCTAATTGTGGACTGTTTCAAAACAGTTTAACTTGGTTATTCTGCAGATCTATTCACTTTTATTTTGCCTCTGTACCAACTTTTTTTGGACTGTGTTGCAGCCATCAAAACGTGTTTATATTTACAAAATACAAATAAGTTGATTGAGTAAAATTAAGTTGACAATAGAAATTTTTTCTTTGTACATTTGTCAGTTAAATAAAGGTTCACAAATACCACATTCTTGATTTTATTGCATTTTACAAAATGTCCCAATGTTTCTGGAATTGAGGTTATATTTTGGCATTTGAAGAAAAAAAATAAGTTGCTTAAGCCATGTCGTTTATAGCATTTATTTTGTCCAGAAAAACAAAAACAAAATTGATGTATGGGGTATAGGTCTTGCGGAATTTAGCCGTTTTAAAAAAGAAAAAAAATATGCTCAAAACAAGAGGTCAGAGTGGCTCAAGTGCATTACATATACCTTTTTCAGCTAAGAGAGACTTTCAGTGACATTTTACAGAGGTGACTTTGCTTCTACTCAGCTCTGTTTTGCACCTTTAATGATCTGTGAATGTTCTCTACTGCTACTGAATTCACATCCATATTCCAGAGATACTCCAATCTTCTCTTTTTCATTCTCTTTGTGCTTTATGGGAACTTTGTGACTCTAAAACTGCAGGAAATGAATGCAAGTTGCACATAAGGTGAACCTACAATACAATATTACAATATGATATACTTTGTGTACTGTATGCACATTGCACAATATTAAAATTGCTATGCAAACACATCTCTCTCTCTCTGAACTTACACAGTCATGCTGTTACATTCATACATCTATGCAGATATATTTGAGAGTTAGTTCTAATTTGAAGGACTATTCTAAACAAACACAAAGAAATGTAAGCGATCACACCTTCTCATCATATATTGTTTTGATGGTAGCAACAGCATTCATCGTGCATCTAAACTCAATAAACTGTGGTGGATTTTTAATAGACAAGATTAATTATGTTACTAACCATATTTTTTTTTTTAGATTTTAGATTTTTATCTTATGGTAAACTTTTATCATACTTCCCATTTTTATGTCTGATGGTGACTAACTTTCCATTCTAGATCTAACAATAAAACAAAATAAATCTTACTTCCTTTTATTTAGGATGTAGCCATCAGACGAACTTTTGATATGATCTAACCAATAACAAACTTTTGACTCAATGGAACTTTGAAAATGGACTAGACGTTCCGTTCTTTGACTGTATTGTGAAATAATTGACTGAAATAATAACCCCTTACAATGTTTTTTGAAGATTCAGGATATTTTTGCTGATGTCGCTAACAAAGGGTAATGAAGGAGAGGGGCTTGCTTTAAACAATTTAACCAATCATATTGATAGAGCATGACATGTTAGTCATGATTATTCTATTTTGATGTGTCTGGCTTTATCCTATAAAGCTTGTTGTATTCTTCGTTTGGGTTGAGATTCTCTGAGAACTGCTCAAGAACTCCCGGCCGTAATAAAGAGCATTTGAAGGACAATTGCTGAAGTCTGTCTGTCATTTAAGCTGCGCAGCAAACAAGTAAATTAGAATTTTAGGATTAGACTCAGCTCTGTGTTCAGTCGATGTGAAGACTCGCTGGATTTTAGGATTAGACGGATGCTGAAGTCGACTGTGACTCGCTGGAGTATAGGTAGGGAACTGATGCTGAGGTCGACTGGAGACTCGCTGTGGTGTAAACTTAGCTAACGTCATAGGTACGCTAGAGTATAAGTATTGTAGGTACGTTATTAGGTTTAGGGAAAAAATCTACAACAATATCATGCTATGTTTCATACAGTACTCACTTTGCATTGCCTACTATAATATCTATACATTTCTGATTTTCTGTAATTTGCCAAACATTCCTTCAAATCTTTTAAATAAATCCATAATTCATATTTTTACTCATTGTCTACTTGATTTTACATGGATCAGTAACACTGGAGTGCAGAGATTGAGAGATTTCCCAGAGACAAAACACTATGCAGTTAAAAGCTGGTCCAGAACATAAACCTCTTAAATAGATTAGTAAAAGTCAAGGTTTAATGTAAAAGCTATAAAACTGGCCTATAAGACAAAACTCGCTCTATGAGCACATGCGTTTATGGTCAGATGTATCCCTGAACTTGATTTTAGTCTCCAGTTGGTATTTAGCAGACATCCTGTCCATCTCCCCTCTAATCAATGTAAATGGATTTTTAAAATTAAAAATCTATGCTGCCCAATTCAGTGTGAGTTGATGTATCTCCCCACAGAGGGACTGTGCATTACTGCATAATACCATTACAGACAGCTGTGGGGCAAGAACAGACTGGCAGGACCTGCTTAGATATCATGTGAAGACAGGGCAGAAACCAGACCACTATCCGCCTCCTTATTACTGTCTGCATGATGACTAACGAGAATGCCAGATTTTATTCTCATCACTGGGGACTCACCGAGTTTTGACAAGACACTAATGTCCATTACTGCCTGTCCACCGAAGAACACTGGACATTTAACAGTCTACACTCTCAGAAAAAAAGGATCAGTTAGGGTCTATATAGAAACCTATACATTTTAAAGAACCCTTTATGGCAAAAAGGTTCTATTTAAGGTTATTTTTAATGTTTAAAGGGTTATTTAAATCTTTTATAGTGATAGTGTGTTTACAAGCTGTTTAATTAATAGAAATGAATTAAATCTGTAAAATTATCCAATGATAGGAAACCCTAAATGTCTCTATATATGAAGCGCTATATAGATAATATTAGTTCTATATAGCGTTATATAGTTCTATATTCTATATAGAACCTTTTCTTTTAAGAGTGTTTGTGGTTTAATAATGTGAATATTAAGTTACACAGTATTAAACGCAATTCACACGCAATGGGCCGTTAACACAGAGCACATATTTATTTCACTGTTTTTATAACATGTTTTTTTAATTAGTAGAGACAATGATTCAATGTCTCATGTATTAAAACAGTCACACTTTTCATTTCTGAATTAATAATGTTTTGTACAAATCACAGACTCACACATTATAGAATATGTAAGTTTCAACGCTAGAGGTCGCTTATTCAAAACAATAACAAAGGTTTAGCTTGATGATGCCATGAATGAGCATTGGATCATGGGAGTTGTCGTCTTCACCTCCATAGTCGATAAAAAGCAATCCGACGGGACTCAATGCAGAAATCATGTTCATGGATGAGCTAATGTATTAAAGTTTTATTACCATACTGTTGTATGAAGTAGGGAGTGGAACTTGGCCGGTGAAGCGAATGAGAGACATACCGGCCTCGAGTCCCATGGAGGAGCTCCAGAAGGATATAAGAAGGAATGATGGCAGTGAAGGGTCGAGAGAGGACCAGGTCTGGGACATTTCACGTTGCTGTTTTTATTATGATTATATGCCGTAGTTTTATGCTTTTGTTATGTTGTTTATGTCTATTGCTAAAGTTATGTTTAGTGTTTAATGCGAAATGCTGCCTCCTTCTCTGAACTTAAACTTTGTTCCAGTTACGTTTGATCACTTAAATTCACATTATTTGATCTCATTCTAATGAAATAGCCAAGAGTGCAGAATTACTCATACAGGTCAATTTATTAGACAAATTAAAATTGTGGGGTAACACAGCACTGTTTTACTTGGTCAAAAGAATAATACTAAAATACATTAGAGTTTGTTGAAAGTTATGTTATAACGTTCCTCTGTGTGAAAATGCTCTATTACAGTTACTATCTCTTTTTGATTATGCCATGTTATCTTAGGCATGGTACAAACATGTTACTCGCAGTAAATAAAGAAAACAAGAGATTCAAACAATAAGACTAACTGTGTTGTGCTCCTATATAACAATGATTCGATTTCTGTTGATAAAGGTATCCAAACAGTTGCTTACCTGTCTTATAAAACACATAATATATTAAAGCATCTCTGGTGTTTCCATGGTTTTTACGGAAGTAGGACCGGAAATCGAGGGTAACGCAGATCTGACGTCATTGACAAGCAACAATTAAAATTGTGAATTTATCTGGATTTAAACATTTTTGAAAACATTTGGGATGTACACAATTGAACAAAATATATAACACTGCTAGTGGTTTTGGGATATTTGAATGCAAAAATGTTACATATTGTGCCTTCAAAACAGTCTGGTTTCAATTCTGAATGAATCAATGTTTTGTATAAATCTGGTGAGCAAATGATTCAATGACTTACTCATTAAACAGTCACATGTTTCATTGTTGTTGCATGAATTGGTTGAATACATGACTTATGAAGACATGTGTCACCACCTACAGGTGTAACAGGTATTCAGGTTCAGGTCCAGATTCCTTTATTTGTATAGGTATAGAAATTGTACTGTTAAATGTATGTAATGTTAAGTAGAATTCACACAAAATTGTTCATTTACATATACCTGATGTAGCTGCCTGATCGAAATAAGTGCTTTCCCCCTTTAATTGTTGTGATGTCATGAGCCAACATAATTTTCTGTTCTGTCTTTTCCTCTTCCCTTTTGCATTGTAACTGAATGGGAGAGGTAGGTTTAATTTGTTTTCTGAAAATCCCAATTAATCCTTATTGTAATTATTGCTTTCATGTCTATATTTTCACCCCAATATATGTCTATAAGGCTATTTTACTCACATGTGTGAATATTTTTGTCATTTTGCCCTTTTTGAGTTATATTTTTGTGAGAGGTGACGGTGACAAGTACACATCATATTTATTTTATAGAGAACGTTAAGGGCAATTCATTCAATGAGGCTGCTTATTTGTTCTTTTATACCAGGTATGTTTTCTCTGTTGTATTTTCTTGTTTTTTTCTTTACTCCATTTATGTTTCATGCTTCTTTTTTTACCCTTTTTCATTGTAACTGAATGGGAGAAAGCACGTTAAGGGCAATTCATTCAAAGAGGCTGTTTATTTGTTCTTTTATATCAGTGTGGTGAGCAGGACGAGGCTGAGGGAGATACGAGACCGGTGCGTCTCGCAGGTGTCATTCATTAACAATCACGCCACCGGCCTCGCGCCGTTCTCTCACGTCCCTCAGCCTCGTCCTGCTCACCACAATCAGCAACAAAAGAACCAGCGAAACTGCCACCTGCTGTTCCGTGTCGAAACTCTACAAATCTACACAACACAGAATAAAGTGTATCATAAATGGTGTCGCTGGCCGCGCATCACGCTTGACATTGTGAGCCACCAGTTACATGTGGTGCCGTGACCCGGGTGGGAGTGAGGTTTGGGGAGTGAGTGTAACTGTCATAGGCCAGTAAGAGCTGTGCATGTAAACCTCACTCCCCTGATCTCAAGAGGTGCTATAGCGACTGACGCTAGAGACTGCGTTCTTTAGCCTCCTTGTTAGAGCGCCCGCTGACCGCAGTTCGAATCCCATTCGGAGCGGGTAAATTAGGACCAGTTACACAGGCACAATCTGCAAAAAGAGTTTAAAAAATCCCAACCAGATTGAAAAACCTAATAGAGGATCACAGTCCGGTTCTGGACTCTGGTGAGACATAACGACAACGGTAGCACAATTTTGACCAATTCTACAGTTTAAATTGAGCAGCGCATCAAAACAACAGAGCGGTACTCACCACAAGTGCTCAGAGTCATTTATGGTAATGATCCTTCAGCGCTATATTCTCTAATATTTTTATCAAGAGCCAAACACACTTCATTCAAGCCCTTTCCGTTCCATGCACGTTATTACTTCTCTCTCCTGCCACATTAAGAGATGCAGATGACTGGGTTATTTTAACAGTATCAAAAACACAGTGAACAATATTTGTAGATGCAAAGGAAGACAATTTAAACTTTAAAATAACTAGTTAACTTTGTTTTCTGCTCGTGATTATAAAAATAGAGTACTTGGAATTTTAATGAAATACTATATACACTGCCTTGCTAATTAAAATAACTGTTGTAAAAAAGTTTTTTATCATACTTAACAGTTAATATTAGTTTTCATTGCATTTAATGTCTTTGTTTGAATTATATCCTTTTTTAAAAGACAGAAAAGTCCATATCGGAAAGAAGTTATTGTCAAGCCTTAAGTGCCAACTTGTTTTCCTGCCAATAAATTCAATAAAGGGCCCTGTGGTTCACACGCACAGAGAGTGTGAACCAGCTCTGGAGCTGGGTCAGGATGAAAACCTTGTTTACAGTGAAGACACACGTCTCCCTTGGCAACACAGCAGGCAAGAATTCTGCCAGCACAACAAAAAAGCTAAGTGATGAGACACTTAAAGATCTGATAAATAAAAAATAAGAAAGAAATAAGAGGAAAAGGGAATCTTCTATGGCTTTAATTGAGCTCTCTCTCTCTCTCTCTCTCTCTCACACACACACACACACACACACACACACACACACACACACACACACACACACACACACACACACACACACACACAAACCCAGAATGCCACACAACCCCTCCTTCTGAGTACTTGCTTCTCAATATTCTAAAATCACTCAAGCAGAAGGATCTGTGAAATCTAGTTGGACTCTTGTGAATCGATTTCAAACATGATGCTCATTGAAGTGAATAAACATTTTCCATACAGACATTAGCTGATGCTTCTCTGTCATATTGTATTTGATCACTGTCATGTAACAAAGGAAAACAATTTCCATCAGAGAACATTAAATAACTACAGCAAGAACCAGTAACATGTTCATTTGAATATTTAACTCTCGTAGCAGGTTTAATTTCCTTTCTGATTGCTCTCTGCAGTTTATCAGGAAGAACTCTGGTAATAAACACTACAGTAATGCTTAATAAACTATGATGAACTAACCATGATCATTCAACAGCACAACACTTCTAATGTTCAAGTACACGTTCAAATTCAACAAGGTTATATACAAGAGAGTGGTCAGGAATGAGGGATGAAATGTAATCAGAGTCTGTGATTATATTTGGGTTGTGGTGTGTAATTTGATGCAGGAACAATAAAATCAGAGGCTCTACTGTTGATTGATATTACTAAATAAATATGAAAATGTTTGTGGTGTTGTCAACTAAAATGTTTTGACTACATAATGAGGCTGGGTTGGTTTATATTTGCTGCATAACTGGATGAATAAATGGCAAAGAAATCGAATACAGTTTGACCCAGATTAAGGTTGGATCAATAGCAAAACATTGGCTGTGATACAATACCAGCCTTTGTGTCGATACTAAATCGGTCAAGTGATAGTAAAGACAAATGATATTACAAATGTTGAGGTATATGTTGAGAATCAAAGAATCCTAAAAAAGTACAGTATCGCAGTTTACACAAAAAGATTAAGCAGAAGACGCTTTTGTCATGATCACTAGCTGGAGTTCCCTTGTTGTTTGCCTGTTTTTTGGATTACAATTGTGCATTACCCTAAAAATAAATACTGCATTTGGATCTTCAACCCGTCTGTTTCGGAGAAGTATATGTCAGCTTTTCATCATTGATAATAAGAAAAGTATTTTTAGCACTAAATCAGTATATCAGAATGATCTCTGAAGGACAATGTGACAGAATTTTCAGTAGCTATTTCTTCGCCATCACAGGAACAAATTTCATTTTATAAAATATATAAATAGAAAGCAGAAATTATAAATTGACATGAGGGTTTGGAACGACATGAGGGTGAGTAATTAATAGAATTAAATTTTTTGGGTGAACTAGCCCTTTAACGTCAACCTTTATGCTTAGTCTGTGCCAATGCTCACCAGAATGTAAGATACAGTTTAGAGCTAAATGTTAATACTGCTAATGTTGACTGTGCTTAGGTTTGTTCAGGTAACAAAATATGCAAAATTGTGATAACGTCCTACTGAACATACCACATACTTCTGCAGTTATAGATTTCTTCCAGCTGTTTAACTCTGACCAACGCAGGCTCTATGCCTCCAAAACGTTTCTGCTGCCACTTGGATAAAATGGAGGTTTTGATGACTGTTTGGATTCAAAGATGTTGTTGCCTCTAGCTTGGCAAACTGTCATCCAGTAGTATAATTCTCACTATTAACTATGACTTTTGCCTCAATAAGCTCCTAATTGCTGCTTATTAATAGTTAGTAAGGGTGTTGTTAAGTTTAGGTAGCGGGTAGAATGTAGATGTAGAATATGGTCATGCAGAATAAGGAATTGTGTGCTTAATTAGCAAGAAACAGCCAATATCCTCCTAGTAATATGAATGCTGATAAGCAACTAGTGAGAGTTGGACATTAAACTAAAGTGTAACCAAAACTTTTTCTTATTAGAAAAGATTTTTTCAATATTTCTTGTTATGTCATATTATATAATTTTGCCTGTTTTTGTAAGACAAAAATGAAAAGGTGCATTTCAAATAAAATGTATTACTATTATTATTATTAGCCTATTAATAATTATGGAAGCTTGTTTCTGCCACTGATTAAAAAATAAAAAAGGTCAAAGACCTGCACTGACACCATTATATGAGAACTGAACTGAGCTGGACTATGAAATCAAGGTTTTCTCCAGAGCGGCCATATACACTGAACAAAATTATAAACGCAACACTTTTGTTTTTGCCCCCATTTTTCATGAGCTGAACTCAAAGATCTAAGACTTTTTCTGAGCTGTGTGTCATCATAAGGTTTTAGATCCGGTTATTGTTCTACACAGGAGCTGCTCCCGTCAGTTTTGTCATGCGCGCCTCAAATGTTCTGCTCTCCACCCGTATATAAAAGCTGCTGTCGCTTAATAAAGATTTGACTGATGAACTTGGGGTAGGACTGAACGATTATGGTTAAATCTTTACGGTCTGTGGGTTAAACTTATAATCATTATTTTGCTTACATTATAACCGCGATTATTAATTATATCATATAGACCCCAAAGAACAAAATACTCGTTGTTGTGTTTTTTTCTCTTTCTTTTTGCCATTTTCATCTTTGAAATGGCTACTGCAAACAGACGGCGGCTATGTAGTTTTCAATTGCTTTACATTATGAAAACTGGTAAAACCTTAAAAAGCTTCTCTCAAAAGCTAAAATTGACTATGTATTATAGCACAGAGGTTGCATACGTGTATTAATTCACCATCCATGATCGAAAAAAGAAACCCATTAATCGTTTAAAAACATTCTCAGTTTAATCACTGTGTCTGATCTTAGCAGATAAATATGTAGCCCTATGACAATTTATAGCAGATTAATATGTGTGGAATATGGTGGATAAATGGTGAGTAAAGAAAATATTACTCTTAGTGAAGCCTAACACAGCAAAATCATTATCACTGTCATGTTTCAACACCTGAATCACTACAACAAATCCAGCACTCACATTAAAAAAACATGCAAAACACAAAGTCTGAATAAGGAACCTCAGGTCAGATCAAAGGGAAGCACAGGATGATATCAAACATTTTAGGGAAAAAAGAAAGAAAGGAAAGTGATGAGGAAATGAAAGCAGATTAGCAGGTCTCCTGCTCAATTTGTTTGTGAATCAGTCACGTTAGCAGCAGTGAAGCAGAGAGAGACACAGCCTTGTTTCTACTGAAGCACAACCAGCTGTGATGATGCAAGCAGCGAGGAATCACAACACAATTGACCGCAAGCGGCTCAGCATCATGATGAATTTAAGCATTTAAGCATAAAAAGTGCATGTGCTTTCTGAACTCCCCACCGTGCCATTAGAGCACACAAACACAGTCTGGGTTAAGTGTAACTACCACACACACAGTTCTGGAGATGAGGAACACACTCACCTTCGATCTCACCACACAATGTGCACTGTGACTCTACAGAATTAAAAAAAAGAAAACAAGAAAAAAAAAGAGAGAGTGAACTTTGTGCAAAGTTTTACATACCCAGAGTGATATATTGATTGCATTATAGTGTGACAGCCTCCTTGTTGAACATTTAAAACCCTTAAAATGACATTGTCATGATTATGTGTCTTCGACTAGGCACTTTTAACATATCCAATTTATTTTTAGAGCTTGGTTTTAAATTTAAACCATTAGCAATATAGAGCACACTCGGAATCTGATTTCATAACTTTATATAAATTAAATACATAACCCAAATTTCTGTATAAATAAATGCATATTTTTGAAGTTTCCCAAATGTCCAAATACATCATAAAAATATAAATTATTAAAACTATGATAATTTGAACAGTAAAATAATCACTCTTAATAAAAAAGATAAGTTAGTAAGTTAGTGTGAGATTTGAGACCATGTGTGAAGAAAATATATATGTACTGTATAGCATATGCACATACTGAATTTCAGTGGACAAAATAAATAAAACTAGAGAGAGAAAAAGTGTGTTTACCAAGACTGTTTTAAGTGCCCTGAAATAATAAACAAACACCCAATTATTCATACAGTAAATAAGCATTATTCCATTCAAGAATCAGGTCTCACCTACGTTACGAAATCTCAGGATTTTCAATATACAATATGTTCAATTTACAATGTGCAAAAGAACATAACATTCTTTTCTTAAAACATTTAAAGATTCTTAGCTACATCAAAATATAAAATACATATTTTTTTCCTTTCAAGAAAACAACTGTAAAACATGGGCTCTTCAAAAGAATATGCCATAAAAAATGAAACACTATACAAATTCTGTCATGTAGCCTATTAATTCAATTTTCATTTCAGTTGCCATTAAAAAGAACCACTATATTATAAAAGACCTTGTGGCGCTACAGCAGAGATTTAAATAGTCATTCTGCTGTGTCGAATGGATGATTCAGTGAGTATATGATTAGTATTCATTCTATTGTGCTGTCTATTTAAGCCATATTCCCATGCCGTTAATTAAGAAACAACTGACATTTGTTCATAACCATGTTGTGAGATGTGAACAGGAAACAAACTCAACAGACCAATCTTCTCATCAAGTGACTTGTGTTTCTGGCAGACTCCAGATATATGCAATCCAGTCCAAACGATGCCTAAACTGGGGACATGATTTAGTATCATTCCAAAAACAAATGCCCAAAAAGTACTTGGGCAAATGCAGTGAAAATCCATTTATTCCTTTCTAGGCCTTTATTGGCATGATGACTGGAGCTTTTAATTCCTGAAGTTATTAAACTCCCTCTCTGAAAGTGAACCAATACAACCTCAGTCTATACGGTCACCGGGACACACTGATCCAAGACCTCATCCCTGACCAAGACACCAAAATCTACAAATCCATTTGACTTGTGTCCTATTTGAGGTTTAATTCCCATGGAAACCCAGGAAAAACAATATGCACAAGAGGCTACTGGCATCATCTGATTCAAATTTAGTCTTGCGATTCGCCAAAATAAGATGCGCGAACTGGCTCTGCCCAACCTGTGTGTGTGAAAAAAGCGTTTCAGTTCATTCCACAATGCAGCATTCCATAATTAACACCAGTATTTGCATATTAGCCTTGTGAGCTCACACTCTCTACTTTAGTTGGCATAGTGTCATAAGTGGGAGTGTCAGTGGTGATAATTAGCTTTTCTGTTCTGGTCTTTTTTCACAGGCTTTTCTTCGGCTCTGTGAGGAGACGGAGTGTTAATGCCCGATTATATCAATATAGAACGATTCTAAATACTATTTTTTGTGAACTCAGAATCTCATTTGATGAGTTCATGAGAAACAAATTGATTAGCATGAGCAGAATCATGTACAGAAATAAACGAGTCAGCCTATAGTTAATAGAGGTCAGTTCCAAGATGATCAGTGCAGATACAATATATTGACAAGCTTCCTGGCTTGTGTAAACACACAGAAACGCACATACGTACTCCTGTTACTCTATTTAGATTACTATTGATTTCAGTTTCTGCACTCCAAAATAATCCCTCTTGTGCTTGGCTAACTGCTCCTGCAGGAGCTGACAAAGCACTTCTGTACTTTCAGATAGCATCAGACTTTATGAAGACTGTTAGCACTCAGTCTATCATAGGCACTCTGCTTGGAAGAGCTCTCGTTCCCCAAGAGTAAAACAGATAACATCATACCGCATTCAGATAACAGCACGTATATTAACTTTTTTTACGTTAATACTTTTTAGACATAATATTGTCATTACATTGTTCCAAAGATAGCCACGGTGAAATGAACAGTCACACATCTCTAAACAGCACACTGAGCACAATGGTGTTTTGTTCCTGAATAAATCCATTCAGTGGCTGCGTCAGAAATCGCATACTCTCTTGAGTAAGTACTTGTTTTGTCATTATTTCGCTACCAATAAAAACAGTATGTTCTATAGAATGAATGTGTGTAGTATGAATGTAATCTGGACATTCGCCATGTTATTATTTTCACTTGACCTATACCAGCATCAGTTGCTTCGCTTCACTGCCATTCATAAATCCTTTCCCGTGGCCTCAAGGGATAGTAAAGTGTCCATCGCCGGAAGGTCATCCGGGTACTTTTGCCTATTATTTTATGAGGACTGTGAATTTTGACATGTTTCTTTTGTCACATAGGCCTACTGTTTTTCGCCTACTATATACAGTAGTAGGGAAGTATGCGATTTTTAGATGCAGCCAGTGACTGAATGAATCAGCGTTGTTGCATAAATCGTTTGAATGAATAAGTCAACGACTCACTCATAACTTGTTTTGTTTCTGAACGAATCAAGTGTTTTGAACATAACATGCAGAAAGTTACTTACTGTTATGTACAGTGTTAATCTATCTAGTTATGCCACCTTTTTCTTTCATCTCACATGATTAATTCATTTAATCCCAAATTAATTAACCCTGTCTAGATTTATTTTGCAATCATCAGCTGCATTATCCCTTACTGCAAAGTTTTAATTTTAAAGTACACCTGCATTTCTGCTCCATCTGCAGACTCGGAAGCACAAACATACCTCAGTATTTCCTCTGGGGCAAAATACTCTAAATCAGCATGAAGACCCAATGTTAAGGATCCCAGTGGTGCCATAATCTGTTAGTCTGCAAGAGTAAATCATTCAAGGCATCTACCAATACAGTTCGATTTCAGAAGAGCCAGTGTTCAATAAGGCCGAGCTCAGTATAGGTCTATTTAGAAAGAACAAGAGAGCAGTTTTGATAAAGCTGTGAACTAATTGACACAACAAGGGGCATTCTATAATATCATTACACAGCTAGAGCTCCAGACTGAGGACTTGCCAGTTTCTTCAAGAGGGTGAAGCTGGAAAATCTGTACATCTGTTCTTAGCCTTTAACAGTGTTTTAACAGAGCTTATCTTTTTTTTTCCCATGCATGCAAAGTTATCTTAGTCTCTTTCATCATTACTAAGCTGCTCTTAGCAGATTAACAGCTGAACATTATGAATCTACTAATAAGCAAATTAGTTAAAAACCTTGTTTTTTCGTGCATTCAAATGGTACTTTTTCAAAGATTTGCATGGCATAATTTTATCATTGGGAAAATACTGTAAATATGTGTTTCTTCACAAACTTTGTCTCAGAGGTTGATTTTTATTAAAACAAAAAAAAATGTATAACATTTTAATAGGAATTTAATGAAATAAATTATAACTATTATTCAATATTTTTCTTTTTATCAAGTGTAGCGTTAGTTCTTACAGGTAATGTTAGTCAAGATCGCATCAGATGACTTTCAGCTTATACACGTCTAACAACAGGAATACGACCCCTATCACAGCATCCATATATAAGCTCCTTTAGTATTATCAGCAGCTATCGCGTTTCTCCGGAGCTAATATACCCTCCTCCATCCCCAGCTCCTCCTCTCGTCAGTCAGGATTTGGCATTCTGATTCCCCTCTGAATAAGACTCAATTCTCAAATATGTTGTAAATTAAAACATTGAATAAATGATATCTGCAATACATTCATGTTGGTTCTGTTCTGTTTTACCCGGGGTTATTGCTGCTCTCCCTGCTCTTGTCTATGCTAGGCTGCATGGATGAGCAGGGAGTTCTTGCTCAAAACAGAACCATAATGTAATTGTCAAATTATTAGTGTACAAATATTATGCAATTTTGTGTTTATTTAGGATGTATGTAATGTCAGCTATAGCTATTAAATATGATGCATTAGGAAGACAAAGCAATATGCCATTTTATTCAAACAAATTAAAAAAAAATGTCTTTAACGTCACAGAAAGCTGCTAAACACAATACATAATTTAAGATGTTTCAGTTACTCTGTATTTATTAAGGCTCTAATAATACAACAGACCATTAACCAATGTGCAGTAAAATAATCAAATAAATAACATGATCAAAAAAACAGGTCAAAAAATTATAACACATGAGATAAACCACACAAAGAAAAACAAATGTGATGAAACAGGTGTGATAATAATGACACTGTGGTAACAATATTCTTGACATTCCGGGGAAAAAGGACCAAAATAATAGATACATTAACATTTAAAATTAAATAAACTAGAGAGGTTGGATATGTGTTGTGGCGAGAAGGACGAGGCAGAGTGCCGTGAGAGATACGAGACCGGTGCGTCGCGCAGGTGTTGCTCATCATCAATCACACCACCAGTGTTTTAAGGGAGATTCTTTATTTTGAAAGTCCACAGGCACAAAATTATCCATAATTGAAGAAACACCCAAATATCAGCATTAGCGTTCTAAAAAAGACATTAGTCAGCAGGTCTGTCCTTCTCTGCAGATGAAGGACTCTATTTGTGTATTCCCTCTTAATAAAGCCTCCCCCAATCAGAGCACTTAGAAAGGTGCGGGTGAACGAAAACGGAGTATGAGCCTCATCTCTTACATTAGAGCAGAAATTCAGACATTCTCTGGAGTTCTTGACTGGGCTGTTCCTCTTTTCCATTAACCATTTTCCTCAAAACAAGGTGAGAAAAGTACAGAACAAAATCATTACCTCTCACAGAAGACAGAACTACTAAAGTTCTAAAATAGAGAAGTGTGAGCGTGTGTGTATTTTGAAAGTGTGAAGAAAGGGTGTTAGACTGTTGATTATTTTTTGTTCTTTTATATTTTTTTCCAAGCTCTCAGAAGCACAGAACAGACTTGTCATAAATTACCTAACATACAGCACCTTAAAATAAACTTGGAAAAATCACATAATACATAAGAGCACACAAAGACGTGATAACAGTTAAAGTTCCTCTGCATATGACCTGTTTAGTGTACCCTGAATGTAAACATAATCAAGTGTTATCTACCATACAGGTCTCATGCATTTGGGTATTTGAATTAGTTTAAAAGCTTCCAGCATTTATCCAATCTCCATTTAATCTCATTTGAAGGGTATCCAGCAAAGTAAATGTTGTTTTAGATGATGCTGAAGATTCTCCACATTTCTTTAAAAGCTGTTCTGTAATGGACCTGTTTTCCATCCAACCTCTTTGATAATGTAACAAGCCTGAGATTGGCAGAAATGTAAATGCCTGAAAAGGAAAACATAAAAAATGCCCCTTACAAAAAAGTTCTGTCATAGTACCATTGTACTCCTATACTTTAATACCAATTGATTATTGATTGTAATATACCATGATATTTATGAGGTATTCTAAGGTACTTCAAAGAATACCATAGTACTGTATTATAGAAATGTCTGTGCCTTTAAACAGAATTAGCAGGTAAATCTAATCTATAACATATTATCAACTTTATTTGAATTATCTTTGATCTGTTGCCGTAATTATCATTATAGAAGCTGCATATAAACAAATATGCACACCTCCGTACCATATAGTAACTGAGCATGTAATCTGGATTCCATAATCAGATCAAAAGATTACGTACATGTAATTAGATTATATTACATTTTAAAATACTTGACTACAGTCACTTTTTTTATTGATTGTATAATTGTTATTCTCACAAAGGAATTATTCATTGATTCCCCATACTACTACTTTTATCTTTTACATTTTCCTTTTTAAAAAAAGTCTACTACTTATGTGTTCAGAAGGTCTTCCAGGTTTGTGGACAGCACAGCAGACCAGCCACTAGTCATTTGAGTCATTTTAAGAAGTGTTTTCTTAACATTGCATATCTAATCAACTCCTGATGAACACATTAATTATCATTTGAGTTATCTCTCAGTGAGTCTTTTAACCTTGTATTGCTGTCTTTAGAAGCTTTTGTATTACAAACACTTTAAAATGTACAAATTCATATAATTTTATACTTACATTTTTGTCAGCTGAACCTCTTTGACCTAATACGTTTACTTGAAGTACCACTGAGATTTTAATTTAATAAATTAGATCAATAATAATATTAAAACAATAAAAAATTGTAATGTAATAGATTGTTACTAACTACAAATTTTGTCACGTCATTTGTAATCAGTAACCGACTACAATTTGGAAGTAATCTACCCAGCATTGGAAGTAGGCGAAGAACAGAAGTATGTCCAAATTCACAGTATTCATAAAACAGTACGCAAAAAGTTTCTGGATTACGAAAAACAGTATATGAAATCAGTAGTATGTCCAAATTCACAGTATTCATAAAACAGTAGGCAAAAAGTACCCGGATTACCTACCTACCTCTGCAGAGATTCTGCATTCAATGGACACTTTACTGTCCAACTGAATGGCAGTGAAGCAACGCAACTGATGCTGTAGAAAATATAGTATTGTAATATCGCTAAAAATGTGATAATCCAAAAGAGTAAAATACACATATTCAGTGAGTGAGTTTCCCAAAAAAAGCCAAACTTTGAAAAAAACATGAGACGTGTATTGTGTTAAAAAAAATCGAAATAATCAACAGAATATTCTTATTACATACACATTCATGCCATACTGTATAGAACATTATTAATAACAGTTACAAATTAAGTACTTATTCAAAAGAAGTACCTCTTCAGAAAGAATGCGATTTCAAATGCAGTTAAATAGAAAATGCCACTTGCATTTACATTATAAAAGAAATATGTAAATAGATAAATATAAACCTTTCAAGCCACAGGAGTAGACCGAAATGGATTGCTGTGTAATCAACACTTTTATCAATTAGTTACCTCTATCGGCTGTAATCGTAATCTCGTTTATTTATTGATTAACCGTGCAGCCCTATTGTGTGGTGAGTAAATGAAGTGCAGCTGTAGTCCTGAGAAATTCTGTGAGTTTGGAGGACTGATGAAATTCTTCACGGATGAACACCCTCATGTATTATAAGAGAATCTTTCATGAAGCGTTTGTTCTGCGGCCTCTCCTTTCCACAGCCCTTAATGATGTTCACTGCACTCCTCTCTTCTCTTCCTGTGGCCTTCCCTTTCTCTCATTTTTCTCACTATCTCCATTTCGCCCCTTTCTTCTTTACTTCCTTGCTCCCTCTCTCTTTCACTCTTTCTCTCTCCCTCTCTGTTTTCATGAACAGGCTCACTGAGGCGTCAAGTGCAGGACTAGGTCTGCACAAACCTCAAAGACAGGAAACAGAGATGACAGATGAGGAGGAGGAGGAGAGTGAGAGTTTGGTTGACATGAAGGGTCATTGCAGTGTTTTCCTCTGAACTGTGAACATTCAGTGCTGATGGCAATGACAAAGTGGCATAGTTCATAATGCTAAATGAACATCTGGAAACGATATTTCTTGTTTCGAGATTATTTCCAAACTGGCTCCTGTAAGGGATCCTCTGGAGGCAAGTTGTGAGAACCCAAGTGCAGTATTTATTCAAAAACATAACATACAGCAAGATCAAAACATAAAGAAAAGCATGACGTGGCATGAAACAAAACCATGGACAGACTTACTTAACAGAGGTTACAGGAAACAATACTTGACAAAGACATATGGCAAACATGAGGGCTTAAATACACAAGACTAATGACAAGACAAGGGACACCTGTGAACAATGAACAGACGATTATCCAATGACAAGACACATGGAAGGATCACGTGACAAACAGGGAATCACATGACAGACATGGAACAAGACATGAACAAACCAAATCGTGACAGATCCCCCCCCCCCCTCTAAGGGCGACTCCCGACTCCCAACAAAACCAACACAAAACATAAATTCAGGAGGGTGGTGGAGTGGAGGAGGTCTAGGGGGAGGGATGGTGGGCCAGGCCCGTGCAGGGGGACAGGACACGAGACGTGGCATGGCGTGGACGGGCCTGGGTCGTGGCATGGCGTGGGCTGGCCTGGGTCGTGGCATGGCGTGGGCGGGCCTGGGTCGTGGCATGGCGTGGGCGGGCCCGTTGAAGGCCCCTTGGGCAGCCACGGCGGTGAAGGCCCCTCGGGCGGCCACGGCGGATCCGGCAGTGCAGGGAGCCATGGCGGCGCGGCCTTCATGGTCCCATCAATGGACCTACTGCCCCCCCCCCCAAAAAAAAATTTCTTGAGGGCAGCTATGGGGTTATGGGCAGGAACAGTCACCGGCTCAGGAACAGTCACCGGCTCAGGTGTGTGCGCAGCCCACACACACCATATGGCTGTGGCCATAATGGCCAGTGTTGCGGTCACTGAGGTCTCAGGCATAGCGGTGGCCATATCCGCCGTGGGCTCAGGCGGCGCATACGTGGCGTGAGCAGTCTCTGGCTGGGCGGACGTGACGTCAACAGCCTCTTGCTGGGCAGACGTGACGTCAGCAGCCTCTTGCTCGGCAGACGTGACGTCAACAGCCTCTTGCTCGGCAGACGTGACGTCAACAGCCTCTTGCTCGGCAGACGTGACGTCAACAGCCTCTTGCTCGGCAGACGTGACGTCAACAGCCTCTTGCTCGGCAGACGTGACGTCAACAGCCTCTTGCTCGGCAGACGTGACGTCAACAGCCTCTTGCTCGGCAGACGTGACGTCAACAGCCTCTTGCTCGGCAGACGTGACGTCAACAGCCTCTTGCTCGGCAGACGTGACGTCAACAGCCTCTTGCTCGGCAGACGTGACGTCAACAGCCTCTTGCTCGGCAGACGTGACGTCAACAGCCTCTTGCTCGGCAGACGTGACGTCAACAGCCTCTTGCTCGGCAGACGTGACGTCAACAGCCTCTTGCTCGGCAGACGTGACGTCAACAGCCTCTTGCTCGGCAGACGTGACGTGAACATAACCAGGCGTGGCAGGTACTGTGGGGTTGCGGGGCATCTCATCCGCAAAACCCACAGTAACAGTTGAGCCGCTCAAAAAAAGGGCAAAGTCTATGTATTGGGCCAGGGAAAAGTGAATCTTCCCACCTGGCAAACAAGACCGGATAGGTTCATTTAAACCTATCCGAAATATGTCCTTAAGAGCCACGTCATTGAAGTCCAGATGGTGAGAGAGTTCACAAAACTCTCCTACATATTCCTCTATGGTGAGGTCTCCTTGACGCAGGTTTAGGAGGGCAACTAATGGGTTCATGAGTCTGGGTCAAGTATTCTGTAAGGGATCCTCTGGAGGCAAGTTGTGAGAACCCAAGCGCAGTATTTATTCAAAAACATAACATACAGCAAGATCAAAACATAAAGAAAAGCATGACGTGGCATGAAACAAAACCATGGACAGACTTGCTTAACAGAGGTTACAGGAAACAATACTTGACAAAGACACGTGGCAAACATGAGGGCTTAAATACACAAGACTAATGACAAGACAAGGGACACCTGTGAACAATGAACAGACGATTATCCAATGACAAGACACATGGCAGGATCACATGACAAACAGGGAATCACATGACAGACATGGAACAAGACATGAACAAACCAAATTGTGACAGCTCCTTGCATTTGCCAGTCGATCAGTAGTGCTATTGTAAAGACATGAAGGAGAATTAATGACTAAATTATTTTAATGAGTCCAACAATATTAGAATCCATTGTAATTAACGGCAAGTTAGGAATGTATTTATTTTTTAATTATTGAAAACTGAAATCTCTATAAATGACTCCATAATTTGTATTTTTCTAAAAGGATAGTTCACCCAAAAATAAAGATATTTTGAAGAATGTTTCAACTGTTGTTGTCCATACAATGAAAGACAGTGGGACCCAAAACAACATTTGACTCCAACAACATTTTTGTCCAAAAAAAAAGTTTTCCCTAAATATTCTTTACAGAAATTTTACATTTTACAAAATATACAAATGCAAACAGGTTTGGAATGACACAAGAATGAGTAAATAATTGCAAAATGTTTAGTTTTGGGTTAATTATTCATTTAACTGGAAATGATGGAGAATATCCTCTCATTGTTTACTCACCCTCAATGTTGTTCCTGAGAAATATACAGGCTGATCTTTTTAATTCAAAGGCATCCATGATGAAAATTAACTGACGTAAACAAATGATTGAGTCAGATCTTTTCAATTAATCTTTTATCTGATTCACTAAACCAAGTTCTTGAGTTTGACTCAGTAACTCACTGCCATTTTGAAGTTAACAGCTCACTCTGCAACAACATGAGGGTGAAAAATGATGAAAGCATTTTCATTTTCAGATGAACTAACCATAAAAGTTTTCTAAAAGAAAAGAAAAACGTACTGTTTTTTATTTATTTGCCCCAAAGGCGAAGTCAATTGCAAAACAAAAACACCATTAAACATAACGTAAAATAACACATGATGGCTGGTACAAACCAACTCAGTTATAATTCCCCAAACTATAGGCACACTGTACTGACATCTAAATGTCACATGTAACTGACTGGGCATAACTCACAATGTGTCAAAGTGGTGAGTGAAAAGCCTAACAGATAATGACAATGAAGAATGCCATCTGGTGTTGCATCAGACGTGCTTTACAGGTGAGACATTACTAACAGAGTGTACAGCAAGAGCACGGCCTGGCAAATCAACTGCTGCCATGGATACAGGGACTTCTGCAATCTCGGACAGACAGTTAGCTAAGACTGGCGTTTATATGATTCCAGTATGGTTTCATTAGCAGAGAGAGACAGAGAGAGAGAGCAGATGTTTGTGCACAGTGAAATGTGACTTACTGTCCCCCACAGGTACAATCTGTCTCAAACCTGCTATCAGTCTCTCATTCCCCCCTCAGTGTTCTGAGCTGGAGTCCTGGTCCAGTCACACACTCAGACAGCTGCAAGCATGTGTGTGTGCCAGCTTAATGCCTGTCATTTATTTAATAAGTTGCTGGTGATTATGAGACAGACCCGGGAGAAATATGACAGGAACGAGGGTGCTGTTCTTCCTCAAACCCCTAAAGTTACAGGAACACTCCAGAGGCATAAAGACACACATCTTCTTGCTCTGGACTCGTGTGTGCTTGTGACTGTGTGGTAGTTATAAAATGAAACGGTGCATGAGAAAAGGAGAGAAAGATGGAAGGATGATGAGAAAACGATGCAGAAAATTGAGAGGTCTCATTCCCTTCCTGTTCCTGCAGTTATTTACTTAGTTAAGTAGCCATGTATATGTGGGATAATGCAATCAGTCGGTCACTATTGCTAAATAAATTCATTCATGGTGATACAAAGGCTCATGAACTTGGCAAGGGTTATTTTTCATTATGATCGTTAAGATATATACTTTACTTGCTGTATACATCAAACAAATGCTGCTTTCACATACTTCATTTCTTTTCAATGGAATCAGAGTCATCTTATGAAGACTCAAAATAACTTACTGTAGTAAAAAGGCTTTTAGTGCTATATTATGAACAGTATTCATTTTAATATATGTTGGGGATAAAACCTTAAATGGATAGAAGTAAAGGAAACCCCAGTCCAAAAAACTGAAAACATTGATCGGAAGAACAAGAAACTGATATGAGATACAAAGAGCTGGATAAGAGCTTAAAATAAAGGAAACAGTAACAATATAGCTAAATATGTTAGATAGTCCATGGAAAAAGTACACTATAAAAAATTATATGATCAATAACTAATAATACACTACCGTTCAAAGGTTTGGTGCCAGTATAGATGTTTTAAAATGTTTAAGAAATAAATCTCTTATACTGAATAAGACTGCATTTATTTATTTATGATTAAAAACAATAATGTTGTGAAACATTATTATCAATTAAATAACTGTTTTCTATTTTAAAATTTTTAGAAAATGTTTACTACAGTTATTACTACAGTCTTCAGTGTCACATGATCCTTCAGAAATCATTGTAATATGCTGATTTGATGAGCAAGAAACATTTCTTATTATCAATGCAGAAAACAGTTTTGCTGGAAACTGTTATACAATTTTTTTCAAAGTTCAAAAGGACATTCATTTGAAATAGAAATGTTTGTAACATTATACACATCTTTACTGTCTCTTTTGATCAATTTAACCTTCTGGTGCTGTTCAAAAAATGTTATTTTTTTTAAGAATGGTATGAGATTTGGTAAAGGTTTTGGCACTTGTGTGCACACAAAAAAAATCATGGACATGATTCAAAAAGGTTAAATGGTCCTGAAAAAAACAGTCACACTTGTATTGTTTGCATAAAAAATGACCGCATTGGGAATGAATGGGATTGAATTTGATCTACTGGAAACGTTTGGTACTGCGCACAAACTTATTCTTACTGAAAGCAAATTTTTTGAGATATCAAGCTCAAATTTGGAAAACAGCTTGTTTAGATTTATGGCTTTGATTTTCTCACATTTTTATAGTAAAACGTGTTTTGGAAAATATAGATTTCATATAAAAATTTAAAATATATTTTTTTTCCATAACAACAAATGTGTTGGGAATTCCATGTCCATCCTCAAAAAGTGAATAAATGGATTATAACTACAGCATAAATGTAATTTAGTACCATAAAATCTGCTAAAAATACAAAAAATTCAGTCAGAATTTTAAAAAAAAGTCAGTCATTTTTGACTGACAAGTGACGTACTAGAGGGTTAAGGCATCTTTGGTGAAAATAGTTATTGTTGCTAGCCAGAATGTTACATTGTTATGGACGGTTTAGTCTTACAAGTAATACAAAAGAATTTTGGCTTAAATCAATATTTCAAATCCATGTATGTATTATAAGCAGCTACAGTATGTAATAAGTGGGATAGCATACAGTTCAGACTGTACCTTGTTTCTTACATATTTCATGTGCCCTAAAGAAAAATGCTAAGAAACATCCCAAAAATGTCAATTACCTCCATTAAATATGCAGCACCTCTGTTAAGACAGCATTAACAGCACGATTTCTTAGAGAAAAAGTCAAAAAAAAAAAATCTCCATCTGCTCATATATACTTTCCCTCTCCAACCGCTGTACACTCATTGAAAGACTCGCAGTAATGATTAATTGGCAGAACGCACTAGACTTTCAGCTAATGCACCTGCGACCCCTGACTGTGTCAGAAAGAGAGAGCAGCGGGCACCAGATGTGAAGTCCACCCCAACACACAGCATCATTTCAGACTGACCCACTCTCAGTTTTTAACTGTAATTGCTGGTTGAAAAAATGTATCACATCCAAAGATGTCATAAATAATTCTTCTTATTTGCTGAGAGAAAGAGAGAATGTGTATCTAAAACCCCAACATCTAAACTGATCTGAACGTTCCCTCACTATTTATTAATCGGAAACGAAAGCCAGTGAAGAAAATGTGAATCAAACATAATTGTTTAGTGATGTTCAGTTGCCAAGCAACAACTCCTACATGCATCAACACTGTACCAATGACAATCTGAACGGAGAACTACAGAAATGATGAAACTGTTAGGAAGTGCATGATTCTAGTAGACAAAATGTATTTAAAAAAAATCAAAATCATAGTAAAATTTTAATAACATAAAAGTTATCAATTCTCAGCTACTTAATGGAACAGTTTAATGGAAAAGTTAAAATTTTCTCACCTTCATATTATTCCAAACCAGTAGGCCTATGCTGTTAATTTACGTTACACATGAAGAATGTTGAAAAAAAAATACAAAATTGCAAATGGAGAAAATTGTCAGTGAAATATCTGTTCCTCACTTAAATCTACAGCATCATATTGCTTAAAAGGTTTGGGGGAAAAAAACAGGAATCATATGGTGCTTTTATAGTTTGTTTTTTTTTGTCTTTTGTTTGGAGCTTGACAGCCCATAGTCATTACGAACTGTCATATTTTTCTAAATTCTCTGGTGAAAGAGTGACAGAAATGTTAGGTGAACCCTTTAATATAATGTTAGCAAGTTAGTTCACTGTTAAAGGAATAGTTCACCCAAAAATGAAAATTATCCCATAATTTACTCACCCTCAAGTCATCCTATATGTTTAAGACTTTCTTCTTTCAGCCGAACACAATCGTTATATACGTCGGGTCAGAGGTCACCCTTCCGCCAGAACTCAACTCTCTCCTGAGCGCGCGGACGGCTGTTGCCGGAATCCAGTGATAATAGTTTTAAATATGGATATTTTTCTTACAGAAACATTTTGCTTTGCTTAAGGCATTTTTTATGATGGATGGATGCGCTTTTTGGAGCTTCAAAAACTCAGTGCCATTACAAAGCTGGGAAAAGCCAGTACATTATTTAATATCACTCTGAGTTCGGCTGAAAGAAGAAAGTCATATACACCTAAAATGACTTGAGGGTGAGTAAATTATGGGATGTTTTTCATTTTTGAGCAAACTATTCCTTTAACTGCATATAAATGCATGTGGAATTATACACAGTACTTGTAGGTTTGTATTTGTTCTCAGGGGAGTTTTATTATTTTATTTTTTGAGAACTCTCAACCATCACTAATTGCACCCTCCTCTGAGCCTTTCTGCAGCTTTTAAGCAAGAAAACATCAAAGGCAAAGTTTCCAGAAAACAGCCCAGGCAGATGATGGGGGGTGTTGTGTGCGTTCTCCTCAAAAATCTCAATTGTTCAGCCTTATGCTGGAATTTTGTCTATGTTCAGAATTCATCTCGACAAGGACCTGAGCTTCAGATGTCATTCGAATTTAGCAGGGCGTCAATATAGAGCTCTAAAGTGCTCTCTCACCTAATAACAGACTCTATGTTAAACAAGGGTAGAACAGCCATCTGAGACTCTCTCAGTTCTTAGTAGCCTAGCAACCAACGCCAACACAGTTTGCCGTTCAGACCAATGCATAAAGCTTATGGAAGTCCTTAAGTCATTTGAAGGTGAAGGGAACGATGTCTCATTACCTCAGGCGAAGAACGAGGTGTAACCTGAAAGTATGTTTGTGCAAGTGCTTACCTTTCACATGAATGGGTCAAGATGCAAACAGAATAAACCAACACAAAAAAGTGTTTAGATGACCCGTTTCTGATCTAGTTGCCATGGTGATGTTCAGAGCTGAGGTGTTCCTGAATATTTAGCATCTCCCATTGCATATGCTAATTTAACATGATAACACACAAAAGCTATATGCTAATTCCTCAAAAGAAGCCTCGCAGACCTGATCTGAATCCTGCATGTTTAATAAAAGATCTCTTCATCTTCTCAGATCACTGTTTGTGCCAAAGATCTTCATGCCTGAGGGAGCTGGACCTGAGCCAGAGGTTAAATTCAACCTGTGTTAGGCTGCCGTTACAAGAAACATTAAAGTGAAGTTCAGCTAACAGCCAGCGGCAACTGGATTTGCGCAGCACTTTACAGCTCCATCACACAATTCAGCAGAGATCCACAGTGCAGCAAAGCTGGAGAAGCTTCAAGGAGGGATTTGCCAGGAAAAGAGATGGTTTTATCTGGTATACTGTGCGAGAAAGATAAGCTCAATGTATACTGAACATTTAAGGATACTGTATATACATACAATATAGTACATGCACACCTGTTTGGCTCAAACTGGCTCGGTAAAATGTTATTGATGGAGGCATGGAAATGAATAAAAAATGTCAACCAATCAGAAACACCAATCCACAGCTGTCACACTGGTTTTCAGACAATTTTAGACTTAAATATCTATTTAGACTAAAGGGTCAAGGTTTGGCTTGTTAGCACGGCCCAATCTGCAGGGTTGTGCAAAATTCAGAATGGAAGAATTTAAAGATTCCAGAAGTAAAAATCTCATTCATCTTCTCACTAGGGGAATTGATATGTAACTATAACTTATAAACATCTAAAGACAGACCTTCTGTGAGCTCCGAGGTTGGTAATCAAAGGTATGTGGTTTTGTTGAAGCCATCAGCCCACATTATTTAAGCTTAATTTTTAAATAATCATGCTGAACAGTGAAGTCCTGGTGAAAAACTACACTACCCATGATTCTGCAAAGACGTCTCCACCAATCAGAGCACTCCCCATGCAATATAAGCATATTTTGTGATTTTTTTTTTAAATTAAGTTATCATTCGCAATGCTTTGTGAGATTGCAGTTCTGTCCCTCATTAAAGCCTTTAAGTGAACAGGGTGCTTCTCATTTCTTATAAGTGAATCCTCGCTTCCTAACTCCAATCCCCTTAGGATGCAAGGACAGGATGCAAGGAAAGAAAATGAGAATGGACGAATCGAAGGAAAGCTTATTGGAACATTGGAATATTCTTGATTACTCAAGCATCACTTCAAAGCGCCATCCGCTACGTTCAAAGGATCTCTCCCTGTTTTTAAAGTTCAGTTATTTAAGAAATTCATAATAAATATTAAAAAAGAAGGATGCCCTGTTAAAATATTTGAGATGTATGGTTTATTTAAATTTCAAATGTAAAAAAATAAAAAAAATTCAAATTATTGTGACAGATCTGAAGGGAAGGAGAATTTATAGATGCGTCAGCTTTTTTGACAAGAATGATTTTGCTATAGAACCTGAGCATCCTTGCTTATAGCTCCTCTGGAAGCTTCCGTACTCCTCGTTCCTAACCTCATCAAGATGCAACTAGAGAATTGAGATGTCGTTCAAGATGGCTTACTTTGTCCCAGGCTGTAGGACGCAGGAACAAGGAAACAAGGAAGGATCCATTTGAGTATTGAGAAGCACCCACGCTCTTGTACCTTTGACTTTTTGTCAGATTTTCCTTTTTTGTTTCAAATTAAAGTTTGCAATGCTAATGTATAGCTTTCCCCTGGTATTATAGACATCTTTGATTTAGACAAACATACACCGAATTCTTTAGTAAATCGAGCCCACATGGTACTGGACACAAAAGAGTTGTGTACTAGCACTGAGAGAGCTCCAAACCCAGCGCACATACAGCTCTGTTTTGTGGGTATCTCCTGCTGTCTGTACAGATGTTCAACAGGCTGATATCAGTGAGCCCTGTGTTTGGATACAAAGCTAAGTGCAGTGAGCCATGCATTCCTCTAGTTGACCTTAATCCACCCGGCTGCTTAAACACATGTGTGGGTATCTAAAGATCAAATACTTATATGCTTTCTAACAAGCCCAAGTGCATATATAGCATATCGACTGGTGGCTCACACAGTATGTGCATATACATATATATTGCCCAGGTGCCCATTTTTTAAACGTTAAAAAGAACGGCCAATAATTATGGAGCAGAGCAAATGAGGTTAAGTAAGCTTCACTGTCTAATTATTCTTCATCTTACAGAGGTTATACCCTGGTGTAGACATACAAATTTCCCAAATACACAGAAATTACTTCGTGCATTACTGTAGCCTACTCACCATTTCTAAAAAGTTCACATCCATGATCTCGTTCCCTAATTTTCTCCCCATTATTTTCTGTCCTCTCTCGCACTTTCCTATACATAAAGTGGCAAAAAATGTTATTCTAAACCCATCCCATACAGACAATTTTCCATAGAATGACATTTCTATGTGATCAGAACTGTCAAGCCCAAAAAAAAAAAAAACTATAAAAGTTTATTAAAAGTAGTGACTTCAGATTTGAATTTGTGTTGTTATGCTGTTGTTTTTAGTCCTTTTGTGGAGCTTGTCAGCCTCTGGTCACTATGAACTGTTCTTGAATTTGTATGTCAAGACCTGCATGCCTAACAATTCTCAAAGCATTTCTACCTGGAGTTTGTTCACTGGAAAACTTAACAGCATATGGTTGTGGAACAACATGAGGTTGTGAGTAAATAATGAAATTTTGATTTCTGGGTGAACTATTCCCTTGATAATAGTCTGAATTCTTTACATAATGTAAGAGATTAAGCCTGCATTATACTTGTGACACATACAAAAGAACCTCACCATAACCAATGCCATAAAAACTTTCTGATCTACTGCTGTGCTAAGATATAGCTGCAAACCTGTTAAGAGTAAAAGCATCCATTAGCCTGGGCCCTGCAGTGGTTCTGGTAGAACAGGCAGCATCTGTGTGTGCTCAGACACATCCAAGAGGACATGGAGAGATTAGCAATCTTTTCTCTGACATGATTAGTGCTAACAGCCATGCAGCAGCACACAAGGCTAGTATCTGTTCCTTACAACAGCACTCCATTCAGCTTCAGCTGGATTCATTAAAAGGGGGTTTCTTCATCGTTTACTCTGCCCGAGCATCAAAAGCTTCTCTGGAAGCCTGATTCAACTATGACAACTGACTTTCTCCAGACCAAATCACTCAGGTTCAAAATGGGGGAAAGTGAAGTAAGAGGAGGGAGAAGTAAGTTTGATATTAAATATGGAGTGTCGGTTTCTCTGGGAAACAGAGCAATAATCCCCTGATGTGTTTAGCCACATGATAACATTATTTAAAGCCCTTCTCAGTGGGAGTGAATAAGAAAACAAATGGAGTCAAAGAGCATTTGGTGCAGTTTGAGCCTGGTGACCGATATTCATTTTCCATTTGAAAGGATAAAAAAAAAGTGTCATGTTGTAGAAATTTTAATAGTCATTTATTCCTAACAGATATCATAAGGGATTGAACCTATTCAATGTGTAAAAGTATATGTGTGTACGTGCTTGTGCGTGACGTTTTAGGAATATATGGGACAGGACCTCTTGACCTTAGGAATGGTCAGATTTGGCTAGTTCATTTCAATACCAGTTTGTGTCCGTAAGTAGAAACTGAACAGCAGTGGGGACCTTATCTGAGTGGGTGAAAGGTACAGCGGGTGAGGAGGAACCTTGAAAAGAGTATAAAGGCTGTCTCATGTCTTCCTGGTGTGCGTCACTCACTTCACAGGGTAACTGCTGTGTTGGCGACTGGGCCTATTCTTGCAAGAATAAATACTTCTCTTTTAATTAATTTGACTCTGAGTGTCTCTTACGCAGTGATGATGTTTTAACAGAATTTTTGCCACAACAATTTGGTGTCAGAAGAGTGGGATTCCTTGGAAGTGCCTTCTGGACCTGAGAGCGGACGGTGTTTGGCCACCTGGACTGAGCAGTTCCAGCTCTACCTCGTAAGTTTCAGAGAGAGGGGCCGACCGCTATCCGGGCCAGGAGAAACTCCACTGGAATCAAATGAGAACGAACCCGTGGCAATCCAAGACATCTCTGGTAAGAGACGGCTAAAATATTTTTCTTTTGGGCTAAAATGTTTTTCAATTTGTGGGTAAAACCATAGTGTCTGAGTCTGTTCGTTTCTGTGGTGTAGGTCAAGAGTACCGATGCAATAGGGCTAACTGTGCGAAGTGCGTATTTGCAAAACACGTCACGGGGTAGCGATTTTGCAAATCGAGGGATCTTCGTGCAGCAGTTTATTGGGGTCGATTGAGACTTACGGGCGGGTCAAGGGTTAATACAGTAGGGCTAACTGCATGAGGTGCGTATTTGCAAAACACGTCACGGGGTAGCGATTTTGCAAATCGAGGGATCCTCACGTAGCAGTTTAATGGGAGTTAATCGATTCGCCAGGAAGTACTGGGTGCGCCCTGTCTGGTCTTGGGTTAAGGGATCAGATCTGGTTGAGACGTCCAACAGATTATTAGACGCAGCGTCGAACGGAGAAATCCACAGAGTAACAGAAACAGCCAGTATGGGTAAATCTCAGAGTAAGCTTGCCAAATTTGATACACCAGTTTTCTGTAAAATTAGGGGGAAAAAAAACTATGAGGGAAAATGTATGTTAGACATTGAAAAACTGAGAAAATACCATGATTTCCTCAGGGAGGGAATCAGTTGAACAGGGCAGTGAGAAACAAAGAGTTATGGCTGTGTTCAAACGTGTGTAAGCAATGTGGACAAACAATGGATTGTTGTCTTAAAGGGGAAGATAAAAAATAAAAATAAAAGTCGAACTGCAGAGAGAAATAAGGTTTTTACTTCTTCATCCAGTAAATGGATGCATGACATTAGATGTCTATAGAACTTAAATGTATATGGTAAGGATTGAAGTAGCAAGCAGCAGCAATAAGGCTTTCTGTGTGAAATAGAGTGATAGAGTGATAGAAATAGAGTGGAACTGTAAGTGAGAAACTTGATGGAAGAGGGAAGTGAAGGGAAAAACAAGAAGGTTGGTGTGTGAGATATGTGTGTGTGGGGATTGTAGTTAAACAATCATGTACTGGTTAGATAATGAAGGAACTGGCATTGTTGAGAAAAGAAAGGAGAGGATACAGAAGGAACTGGCATGTAGGGAAAGATTGAGAAGAAATATAGTGGAAACCTATATATGATGAAAATAAAATGTCTCACAGAATTTATGGAAATTATAGTTTTACAAAAAACGAATGCATATAGCCTGGTATTTATGATTGTAGACGATGTCTGTATTTATTATCTGAGGAGTGACTGAGGGTCCAGCTATGATGGGAGTACAGCAACAGTGTTTGCTTATTCAGCCCGGCTTCCAGATGTTGGATATGTACTTGTTCTGTAATCAGTGTTGTTGCTGATAATACCAAATTAGTAAAATGTACAGACAACTTTGACCAAAGATTCTTGAAATCAATAATGTATAATGTCGGATATTTGTTGATATTAAGTAATTGACGCAAAAGATGTCTGTTTTATAATGGAAATTCTGGGTCAGGGATCATTTCCCTGGACAAGTATGACTAAAGTTAAATGAAAACTTTGTGCAAACAACTTATGCAGCTTAAGAAAATTGATGTGCGGCCAATAATAATGATAAAGATTATGATTCGGCTATTGGGATTGAATCCGCCACTGGTGGACTGTAAAAGAATACAGAGAACTGCTTATCAGCTCTATTTGCATTCCTGAATGGGACACACTGCTTCAGTGATGTGCAGTAAGTTGGAGCCGACAGAGAGTGCTTTAATTGTGGTCAGCAGGACCATTTAACACGTAACTGTAAATGCCCACCGAGAAGGTGTTTGAAAATGAGATAGTGACAAATTTCTGGTATTAATGTGGGTTTGAAAGTAGATCAGCGTTTGTATGACAATATTAACATTTTTGTCTGAGAAAGAATAAGAGATCAAAACAAGGTCAAAAGATTGAAGTCTTAAAGTGAATCCTTTTGAAGAAAAGATCTATAATAGTAATTTTTTGAAACAGTGAATCAGTTTGATGAAAGTTGCAAAATATATAAAAGTAACTAAAAGGATGATTGTGTTTTAATTCAACATTTTAAGAAGGGTTCAGGTTATATAGAGGGACAAATCTAACGGATGATTTATAATAACTGCAAAAGATGCAGAGTAGCCTTGTCAAAGTTAGTGTGAATCCCGATTGGAGAGTGATAAACTCCTAGAAAAAACGTTGAAGTCAGATATTAAGCTATGGTAATTGAGAACTTGACAATTAAAATTGAGATGAAATATGAAACGTTATTGAGAACTAGAATAATTATTTTTATTTAAGATCAAATAAGTGGAAGTAATAGGCTACTGGATTAACATTTGTTAAATGTAAAATGTGTTCTGTTAGTGTTTTGACCATGAAAGAACTAGAAGCTGATGTTTTGCTTTCAAAAGATAAGTTTGTTATTGGCTGTAATGAAACAGTTCGCTTATCTGAATCTGATGTCTGCTGTGGCTGAAAACCGCCAGTACGACAGAGACTCAATCTGAGTGGAAATTTCTAATGTCTAAATTCCATGAGATATGGGCAAAAGACAACTATAAAAATGTTTATTTGGAAACACATGTAATTTCTGGCAAATATGCCTTAAGCTGGGATAGAGTTAAAAGATGGTAGATAGAGTTTGATGTTAGAAGTTTACGAGAGTACAGTGTGCCAGTCCTGAAAGTCTCAGAGTCTCTCTCAATCATGTCAGCTAAAAGATGTTATCTGAGCCTGTGTCATAAGTAATAAGCTATTTATAGTAAAAGCACAGTGTTTCGGTTGAAAATCAGACACAGAGATGTTAAAATAAATCATTGCCATTAAGTGGGCAATTTGTATTTGAGAATGTTTTAAATGTAAAACTGAATGACTTTAAAGAAGTCTTTCAAATAATGATGCAGATCTTAAACGATAGAGGACCAGTAACTTCTTTAAGTTTCCACCATGAAACAGGGCCGAAGGCTACGGCTACAGATGTATAGTAACAGTACACTGAATGTATGGCGGTGATCTAAATTCACTGAGTATAATCTGAGTAGCTAGGTTGATGATTAAGATGGTTAATGGATTTAAGTGATTAAATACTGCTGTTATTAACCTGTCTCCCTGTGTGAACACTATTAGGCAATCGGAATGGCTCTGGTGACTCTTGAACGTGCCTTTCCTAAGCTCCAGAAAACAGCTCAGTTCTGTTGAAGAAAACTGATTGTGTGATGGGAAAGAGCGGTCACCAGTGTGTACGAGTGGCTACTCAATGACGGGATGATCTTCCTGGCCAGGGGACAGCCCAACGCAGGGGGTCACGAACACTGGGCACCTCCGGATGGAGGTGTTATACGTGAGAAAGGTATGAGAGTTGAGGGCTGATTACTGGAGGCCACTGGGGTCAGCAGAGCATTGAGAGGTGAGATGCGCTGTGAGGAGTTACGGCAGTCTGACCCAGAAAATGTGAGTTTCCTCTATACCACTCGCCGGAAGAAACCGCATTGGTTGTATGGCTTGTTTTTCATTGTGACAAGTGTCTACAGCTATGCCAGGGGGACAACACCCTGAGGAGAAGAAAATTATAGATAAAGAGCTAAGGGGAATGGGCTTTCAAGAGCCGGTGAGACCATGAGGGGGATTGCCATTATTTGTTGTGGAGACAGTAGCAAACTTTGTATGTATTGGTTGCCTTATAGGCAAGAAAATGTATAGAAGTGTTGATTTTGAACTAATATGTCTATAACATAGTTTTAACTCCTGAAGGTCGTTAGACATGGTGGCTAAAGATGAAGACAGCTTTCGTAGATTTAAGAAAGGTCTGTATAACAAAGATGAATGGTCAAAGGTTATTGTAATGAATTTAAATTTTGTCTAAGTTACAGTCTTAGAAGGCTGTGGAAAATACTATTTGTTTATAGCGAGAGAGACTGCCTGAGTTGGAGGAAGGGATGGTAACTGTGTCTTTCTTTCTTTCTGTTATCGGCCTGCTAGAGCAAGCTGAAGAAAAATAATGATAAGGAACCAAAACAACCCAGCTGCCTTTTCTAAAAACCAAATGAATAATGAACAGACATGATTTGAAACTGGTCAAGAGACCATGTAAAATTAGGTAAACCTAGAGGAAAATGTGAAGTTTAAAATCGTACTTAAAATTTTAATCTTTTTAGAGACGATATATTGAAAAGGAGCAGTTGATATGCGTGTCTAATATGAGTATGTGAGTGTGTGTGATGGTGACAGCACTTTGTCTTGTATGTGACTGTGTTAGTTTGGGGTACTAATACTAAGTCTGAATGGGGTGTATATTGTGTCATTACCCACTAGGATGGCTTTTGGCAAATGACAAATTTTAAAGGAAGCTGCTAATTCTGTTAGGTGAAAAGATGATACAGAACATAGGACGAGCTTTAAACTGATTGGTCATCAAGCTCTGTCTGGTATTAATTACTTTTGTCTTTATGATGTTGATTTGAATTACGTTCTGGATCAGTTTAAGTATTTGATGTAAATTGGAATTGTGGAGTTGTAGATTACCATCTGGCATGGGCTGAGATAAATGAAAATGTTATAGATTTGATGACAACAACACAGTGACATATTGGCTAAGTCAACATGAAATTAGCAAGAGAGCCGCTCACATTTATGAGTATTGTGATGAAAAGGGGGAAAAATGATTGACTGACATTGACCAAGTCTGTACAGCACGACCTGACCTGATAGAAACAATAGATGACTTTGGAAATGTTTGTAGATGACTGACTTGAGAGACCAAACAACAGGCCTGAAAAGCAGGATTCAGTGTGAGACTCAGGGCCATTGCCCTTCAAAAACTTCGATAAGAAGATGAGATTGTGGCTTTAAGTGAAGAACGTAATACTTTGTTTCAGAGACAGAGAAAGATGTCTGGAGAAAATTTGGCTGAAGGACGCCGTTTGGGTTGGTGTTGATGGCAAATCAAATTAGTTTAAATTGATGCACGAGTTGAGTCGTGCATCAAAAGGGAGATGGTAAGGATTGACAAAATATGGGTTACTAAAGGACAATATATGTTGGGAGGACACTGGGTTTAATTGAGTAAAAGGCCGTTCCAAACAAAAGTTGCTGTCTGTAAGTGCGCCGCACACGCTGATAACAAAATTGCAGGACTGTTTCAACAGGAGACGCCAGGGCAGATGCAGCAGCGAAGGCCGTGGCAGCATAGCAGACAAAAGAAACTATGTGTATTTTACTATCTGAAAATAACCTCGACATTTGTTTTTCTCTACAGATCATGCAGACTTTTGATACAGGGCAGAATGTGCCCAATAAAATGATGGCTATGGATGAATTTGGCTAACTATCCTGCCCTGGGTTATTATTGTAGGAGAAAGGTTCCACACCTGCGCAGCGCATAACTTAAGATTTTCCTTTTGCAGAATGTCAGGATGGATTGCAGCAAACAGAACTGATTCTGTTCCAAATATATAAATATTGTGTTGTGGACATGAGCAAAGTGGGTTGAGTGTTTTTCAGGGGAAAAGGACCCTGAGTGCTATTAAATGAGCAAGAAATTATCCGGTGATAATATGTTTCAGGCTGTTGATTCCACAGGTCACACCAAAAGGGACGGGCGGCTAAACAAGCATCACTAACAAAATAGTTAAGGTCTCCATTCACAGGTGACAGCAGGCAAGGAATGGTTCATTCCAGTGGGGGTGCGGTCGTGATTTAAGGGAAGACCTTGTAAGGATCAGAAAATGGTTGGAGAGTGTGACACCTGGGTCCAAGCCTCTCACCTTAAACAACACCAACAGGCCTCAACCATCCAATAGAGCAGAAAGTGAGGTTTAAAGAAGACTGTGCTAGTAACTGTCTGCCTCGCCTACGAGGGAAAGACCATTGCAACGGCACGCAAAGTGTCACCCTGGCGAACACGGAACGTCCGTGGGGCGAACAAGATGATCAACACACCTGGAGGGACCAACTGCCAACTGATGGTTTAAGTTTAACAGAAGAATCTGTTTTTGTGATGATTTTGATGATTTGTTTGATTGAATCGAACTAGGTATTGATTTGATTGTAAATGTAGAAAATCTATTGATTGATGTGTCCGTACTAGAGATATTAGAGTTAATTTTGAACAACTAATTTGGTTAGAGGAATGGATAAAATTATAAAACTTCTCTGGTTAGATTTGTTAAACAGTGCATTCAATAGAGCTTAATAAATTGAATTAGAAGTGAATCAAATGTGGAGATGGACATAAATGTAATGGAAAAGGCTTAACGGTAGGAGTTAGGATTGTATGTGTTATGATAATTTTGTTATTCATGGGTGAATACGATAACAGAGACAGGTGAAAACCTGCTGTCTGTTCAATTGGTAAAAAAAAAGACAGTCCATCCTAAGGATTAACAAGATTATGCGACGAGACAGGTAGCGGAAGCTACAGTGAGATGTGTTAAATGTATGTTCTGGTTGTTTTTCTTCTATTTTTTTTATTTTATTTTATTTTCTGAGAAAGATTAAGGGCAAAGATTTAAAGAAGGTTACAAACAGCGGTCATCCGTGTTACGAGGTGGCGTACAAGGAGAGGGTTTAAAATGAAGGATTCTATTCTACTATTCTTTGTATTTTTGATGACCTGCTAAAATAACCAGTGTGAATTGATGGTGTTGTTTTCCTAAGTAATCTGTACACTATTTCTTATTTAATTGAGGTGACTGAGGGTTCGATCTAGGTCGAGAGTGCAATAGCAGTGCCTATTCATTTAGCCCGGCTTTAATTAAATTCTTTACTTGCTTGCTAATATTTAAGGGACTATCCTTGCAAAACCGCCTAAGCTTTTATTTTCTAAATAATATTTCACAAATGTTTATAAAGAGTAGTGTGATGATATGACTTAAAATTTGTTTGTTTTTTTGTTTATTATTGTGATTATGGGTAATCAGAATGATAAAAAGTGGGGAATTGTTGTAGAAATTTTAATAGTCATTTATTCCTAACAGATATCATAAGGGATTGAACCTATTCAATGTGTAAAAGTATATGTGTGTACGTGCTTGTGCGTGACGTTTCAGGAATATATGGGACAGGACCTCTTGACCTTAGGAATGGTCAGATTTGGCTAGTTCATTTCAGTACCAGTTTGTGTCCTTAAGTAGAAACTGAACAGCAGTGGGGACCTTATCTGAGTGGGTGAAAGGTACAGCGGGTGAGGAGGAACCTTGAAAAGAGTACGCAGTGATGATGTTTTAACAGAATTTTTGCCACAACAATTTCACAATACTTTAAAGAGAGAGCAGAGCAGGATTATTCATCCAGGGGCCCCAAACAGTGACATGTTCCCAACACAGTTTAACAGAATCACTTGTAAAATCATAATAATGGTCATAATCATAATATAATCTTTTGATTATAGTTTTATAGGTAGGGATGCACTATTATAGCGATTGCTATTACCAATAACTAATAAATGGCTGATATTAAAATTGTATAATTTTGATAAATAATTTAAATATAAAAACTTATATATATATATATATATATATATATATATATATATATATATATATATATACACACACACACAGGTCCTTCTCAAAAAATTAGCATATTGTGATAAAGTTCATTATTTTCCATAATGTAATGATAAAAATTAAACTTTCATATGTTTTAGATTCATTGCACATCAACTGAAATATGTCAGGTGTTTTATTGTTTTAATACTGGTGATTTTGGCATACAGCTCATGAAAACCCTAAATTCCCGTCTAAAAAAAATTAGCAAATCATGAAAAGGTTCTCTAAACGAGCTATTAACCTAATCATCTGAATCAACTAATTAACTCTAAACACCTGCAAAAGATTCCTGAGGCTTTTAAAAACTCCCAGCCTGTTTCATTACTCAAAAACCGCAATCATGGGTAAGACTGCCGACCTGACTGCTTTCCAGAAGACCATCATTGACACCCTCAAGCAAGAGGGTAAGACACAGAAAGAAATTTCTGAACAAATAGGCTGTTCCCAGAGTGCTGTATCAAGGCACCTCAGTGGGAAGTCTGTGGGAAGGAAAAAGAGTGGCAAAAAACGCTGCACAACGAGAAGAGGTGACCGGACCCTGAGGAAATCAAGGTGCCAGAGTCTGGAGGAAGACTGGGGAGAAGGAAATGCCAAAATGCCTGAAGTCCAGTGTCAAGTACCCACAGTCAGTGATGGTCTGGGGTGCCATGTCAGCTGCTGGTGTTGGTCCACTGTGTTTTATCAAGGGCAGGGTCAATGCAGCTAGCTATCAGGAGGTTTTGGAGCACTTCATGCTTCCACCTGCTGAAAAGCTTTATGGAGATGACGATTTCATTTTTCAGCACGACCTGGCACCTGCTCACAGTGCCAAAACCACTGGTAAATGGTTTACTGACCATGGTATTACTGTGCTCAATTGACCTGCCAACTCTCCTGACCTGAACCCCATAGAGAATCTGTGGGATATTGTGAAGAGAAAGTTGAGAGACGCAAGACCCAACACTCTGGATGAGCTTAAGGCCGCTATCAAAGCATCCTGGGCCTCCATAACACCTCAGCAGTGCCACAGGCTGATTGCCTCCATGCCACGCAGCATTGAAGCAGTCATTTCTGCAAAAGGATTCCCGACCAAGTATTGAGTGCATAACTGAACATAATTATTTGAAGGTTGACTTTTTTTAAAATTAAAAACACTTCTTTTATTGGTCGGATGAAATATGTTAATTTTTTGAGACAGGAATTTGGGGTTTTCATGAAAAACAATAAAAGAACTGAAATATTTCAGTTGGTGTGCAATGAATCTAAAATATATGAAAGTTTCATTTTTATCATTACATTATGGAAAATAATGAACTTTATCACAATATGCTAATTTTTTGAGAAGGACCCGATATATATATATTGGCTAAATATTGCATGTAAAATTATGTTTTCATCTAAATGAGCGTTAGATGATGGCAAAGTTAATCTAAATTAAGAAAATAAAAATTGTGTGAATATAGATCAAATACATATAGCCTAAAACCAATTTGGTACCAAAATATCATGTAGTCCAAGCTCTCTTTGTCCATACAAAGAAAAGGTTCCTTTTTCTACACATTACAGTCTTGATAGAAGATAATATTGTCAATTTACTCAAACATTATGAAATATCACACATTTTTTGATAAAACAGCGTCGTTGATTATTAACACTATGCAGTTTCACACGTCTGTTATGAACATTGTTTCAGCTGGTTCTTCCTGCAACGACTGATGCAGCATTCTTTCAGAGTGGTTTTCTTACATTCTCAATTAAGACTCATATCAGCTCCTCTGGGAGCTCATGCCACCCTTCCAGTGGCCACATGTTATGGGAGGCATGAAATTGTAAAGGCTAAAAACTTGTAAACTCATCTGCACAGCTGTCTTCTGCCTTTCATGTTTACAAATTAAATTTGTGTTCATGGTAGATGCTTTCTTATCAAAGTGAAGCACAAGAAAGAAGTGCAAGTTGTTAAAAACACAGCGGGGCATTTTCACAACTTTATATGGTTGCAGCAATTAAGGTATTTTAGAGCAAAAAAAACTGCATCTTAATAATATATAAGTAAATTAAGTTACCAACAATCTTTTAAAAAATACACCTCCTTTATATAAATTAGACATAGCAATGTAAAAATGGCTTATATAAATAAGATCAAAATTATTTTCATGTTACTTTCAATTTAGGCATCACGTTGAAATTGTTTTTTTAGTTTTATATTTGCTAAAGATTACATTTTACAGTGTCAGTAAATTATTAGCATTTAAAGACTTTATGTAAGCATTTGATGGTAGCATATTACATTTTACTAATTACAAATTATACTATTATTAACAGACACTTTTTGCTAATAATGGGGCGACAGTGGCTCAGTGGTTCATGTGGGTTGTCTACAAACCGGAAGGTTGTTGGTTCAATTCTCGGTTCCACCTGACCAAGTGTTGAAGTGTCCATGAGCAAGACACCTAACCCCAGCTGCTCCCGACGAGCGTGATGGCGCCTTGCATGGCTGACATCGCCGTCGGTGCATGAATGAGTGAGTGAATGTGAGGCAATATGTAAAGCGCTTTGGTGGCCCAGTGGGTCTATGAAAGCGCTATATAAATGCAGTCCATTTACCATTTTATATGGTGACAATATATTTGACATCACTAATTAGGCTCATAGATTCTTAGTGAATTCTGTCTAGTGAGTTCCAATGTAAGATCAGGGCCAAATAAAAAAATTCAACCAATACTACTGTAGATACAAGAGAAGTACTAAGACAGAGATATCATATCACAGAATATCATTATGTACACAGCAGTGAGAAAATTGCAGTGCTGTTAGAGGAATTTGGCAAACCCATAAGTAGACTATTTTAGTAGGTCAGTAAGTTCATCTTGAAAATGTAAGCCTGCTTTTAACTGTCATTGTCTGATTAGTGTTCTGAAATGTTACCAGAGCACAGCAAATCCAACATTCCTGTTTTTGACAGAGGAGATTAGAGGGGAGGTGGGATGTTTCACAAAATTAGTGGATTTTAAATTAAAAATGCTACGTACTGAATTGCCTTTTGCAGATGAAAAAAAAAAAAAGACAAAAAAAAAATCTCTCAATGCAAAACCTTCCTTAAGTTGTGAAACGTTTATCTCCAACAGAGCTGAAAGCAGTGAGATATTTTCCCCCTCATTTGAAGGGACGTGGAGGAGAAGCGTGTCAGATTATATCAACATCCTATTGTGCCTGTTACCAAACAAACTTTTCCCTAGAGTCACACAACCATCCAGAAGACAGAACAGCCCACAGCCGGGTCACACACACATCAATAAAATCAGCATCTGAAAAGAGGTCAAAATGCGCTTGAATTGATAATCAGAAATGACTTCAATCCACCAGCATCCATGACACCGTCAACCATTAGCTGAAACATTATCTGAACTGAAGCATTTCTGAACAGCTCAGGCTGATTTATTGGCATAATCAGCAGTGTTACAAATGACACATGTACTAAACTAAAGAGTTAATCACTCTATCATGCATTCCCGAGAATCTAACATGATCTATTTGGCCCTTGCAAGGTCAACAGAAAGCTGTCATCCGCAGAGCCCCAGAGCCCTAATAAATGTCTCAATTTATCAGTCTTCAGCGTAACTGTGTGGGTGTGTATGTGCTCTCTGGAAGGCTGCAAGCTGCCGCTTCTCTGCGTCCGTTAGTATTTGCCTGTTTCATAAACATGGCCATGTGGCTCTCGCTGAGCTGCTGCTGCCCCACTCGGCAAACCGCTCAGCCTCTTATTTCCCAGCATGCATCTGGCAGCCGTCACAAACTATCTCAGTGAGGGGGGCTCGGAGTGAGATGCCAGAATTCGAGCCAACTTGCTTGTCCTCCTGACTTTCACAAGGAGATACATTTATATAGTTATGCTGTTAAACTCTTAGTACACAAATACATAACACTGGTTCAAAAGTGTCTGTGTTGGACAATAATAACTGGGATGAGGATGTTGACTTCTCAGATGAAGACGAATTTGTAAACTGTCAGTGTGCCTGGGTGAAAAAAGAGACAGCAGTTCTCAATAACTAATAAAAAATAAAAAATAAAAATTTCATGTTTATATGCACAGAAAAGGTTCTCACACAAAATGTATACTAGAACAGGAGTGTATACACATACATTTATGGATAATACACAACACGCACATAGATTTATTCAAATGTTGATAAACCCGAATTATTCTAAATGATGGAGCATGTGGCTGCAGTTAATTTGCATAATACATGACCAAATTCTTCTATATCTGCCCAAATAATATTACAAATTAAATTATTTAATGAATAGAAAACACTTTATAAATGCATTCAAATCCCTTCAAAATAAAGTGCAAGTTATAGGGCAAACTTAATAAAGTACAACTTAAATGTTAAGTAAAGTGCAAACTTACAGATGAGTCATGATTCTGACAGCATTCGTACAAGGTCTTCCGCACAAATACACTCATATGAACATTTAGTGAATGAGACCCAGTGGGAGTAAATCTATCGTAGCTGTTGAGGCATGTGTTGTCTCTGAAAAACAAATCAGAGCAGAATCAAATTTTAGATGCCCTGAGACAAATGACATGCGAGAACAGAAAAATCAGCCATGAGAGTAACTGCCTTGGGAAAAGCGGTAATTACAGAGAAAGACCAAAATATACCCCAATGCACGGGAAAACTACGTAAACATTTTTGTCAGTTTGACTATACTAGGACTATACTTCGGTTTAGTTGGGCTCCTGCAGCCTTTATTGGATGAAGGATATGTGTGGTGTCTGTCAGGAGTTAGTAAACAGCAATAAAGCACACGAGACAGGAGTAGCGAACTTCATTCATCTTGTTTACTCATTTCACTCCACGCATCTAACACCAATACCTCAAAATAGTAGTCAAAAATGTACAATTCACTTACGAATACAAAATGTTCCCCTTTTTTAAAAAAGGGGACGTCTAATGACATTTCGTGCATTATGACTTATTTAAACTTTTAAAGAGTTAAAGAGCCAAACCCTTCTTCAGGATTCGCATACGTTTCGGAAGGTTTTTTTCTGAGTATGGCCCTGTATGATGTCATAAAGGGTAGAATTCCTTGTCTGAGCACTTCTCCTGGAAGAGCGCGTGCACATATTAACCAGAGCGAGAGCAAGAGTCAACGTGAATGAATGAATGAATGAATGAATGAATCAATGAGGCATTTATATATCGCTTTCATATGTACTACTGTACACCCAAAGCGTTGTACAATCATGTCAGGGGATCTCTCCTCAACCACCACCAGTGTGCAGCATCTTGGATGATGTGACGGCAGCCACAGTACAACGGCACCAGTGCGCTCACAACACACCAGATATAGGTGGAGAGGAGAGAGAGTGATAGAGCCGAACGTGCTTCGTTCAGGTTACAGAAGCCGTCGGCAGCGCTGTCATTTTGTTTTTAGACCATGAAATCAGTGTGTTTTTGTTGTGAGGGAAAGATAACCTTGTTCAGCTTCCCAAAGAACCCAGCTTTAGGGGAACAGTGGATGCAGTTAGTTTTTCCGGGGCAGCAACGGAGTTGTGCAAGTGTGGATTTGCAGATCGCTTGAAAATGAAAGATGGAGCGGTCCCAGCGATAATAGATTGTGGTCATGAGTCGGAATTGCAGGCGGTAAGTAACGTCAAATGTCTGTGTTTTGTTTGCAATTGGCGTGTAAGTACATATAATGTAAACAACACGAACGTATAGTGAATCAAAAGTTATCCAGGGATAGTGTGTGATTCTTTAGCTCCGCCCATTGAGCCGCACAATGCAAACACATCCAGACATCAGATCCCGAACAGCACATCAGATCTAACTAACATCTTTAACCAACTAGGCTTCCGAACATCACGTTTAGGTCTAGTGGTATGAGTGTGTGTGTAGTGAGCAGTGTTCTAAGCCGGAGTTGTTGGTGTGCATGAAAACGCAGTGAGATGGAAAGCATTCCATGTCTTTCCATCACTAAGAATGCATGTACCCACACCCAGTCTTTTGGCAACAGGGAAAAGATCAGTAAACTATCTGTGTCCCTTAGGAACATGCAACGGTTTCCATACCCTCACTTTATCCCCCTAATGGAAACAAAGAGTGCGAGCATTGCACTTGGCACCGGTGTATTTTTTCATTTTGTGTTCCAGCTGTGTATCCTTTCGCCGAACAGTCATGTCAGTTGGCGGGTGCACAGGAGCAGATGGCAAACTAGACAGCCTTATACACATTTGCCTGTCATACAGGAACTGAAAGGGTGAAGAACCAGTTGCAGCATGTGGAGTGGCACAGTACACCTGCAAGAAGTTAGTTACCACAGGTTTCCATGGCTTTTCTTGCTGGATGGCCATTTGGACAGCGTGCTTGAGCAGAGTTGAACCTCTCTACAGCACCATTAGATGTAGGGTAGTAGAGAGAGGGACGATGGTGACGAATATTCCTTCCTTCCAGAAAAGCAGTGAAAGTACCAGACGTAAACTGAACACCGTTATCAGTAACAATACTCAATGCATTGCAATGGCGGCTGAAGACTGATGACAAAAACGAAACCACAGAATCCGCAGTGATAGTGTGTGTAAAGGATACCTCATGCCATTTACTGTAATAATCCGTTAATGTTATAGCAAACCTGAAGTCGGATGCAGCAGTGTCAAGTGGCCCGACTATATTTACAGCCACTTTTTGTCATGGTCCATCTGGCAGTGCCACAGGCTGGAGAGGAGCAGGATGTGACTTGACAGTTTTGTCATTGAGCTGACACATGTGGCAGGAACGTACAACATCAATAACCTGAGTATCCATCACTGGCCTCCAATAGAGATCACAAAGGCGTTGTTTGGTTCTCACCTCTCCCTGATGTCCTTCGTGCACTATGGAGACCAGCACAGATCGAAGAGCAGCAAGTGCAATCAGCCATGAGCCTCGGACAATAAAGTTGTCATTCGCAGACAGTTCTAGTCACAGTTTAAGTATGACAACATCTCAACGTCCAGTCCCTTGGGTGAAGGAGGCCAACCATTAGAAATCTGTGTACAAAGTTTGGTTAGAGCAGGACAAGAAGCACATGCAGCATCAGCAGAAGACAGAGAATTACAGGCAGCAGATAGAAAAGCAACAAACTCCATCAACAACATCAACAGGAACTGAAGCTACAGCATTATCTGCAGGAGAAGCAGGTAAGGGCAAACCTGACAGATTAACATCAGGGGCATTTTGAATCGCCTTTGAAGATCCTCTGCTGAAACAGTATGACTTAAGAAGAGCAGGTTGGTTTGTCAGAAGTGACACTTGTCTTTATTGAGCTGCAAGCCGGCAGCTTTTAGTCGTAGTAAGACCGCTTGAAGTGCTTTGTCATGCATGATATGTCATGTCAGAGGATGATAATGTCGTCCAGGTAATTTTCATCCCCTGACAAGCCAGTCAGGATGATGGTCATCATCTTCTGAAATGCCGCAGGCAATGAAGCCAATCTGTAAGGAACATGGAAAAATGGAACAGTCTGCCGTGAGTAATAAAGGCTGTGAGGTCACGTGAGGTCACTGCACTGAAAGATTGGTACAGGAGAAGCAAGAAGAATATTAGGAGACAGGACTTGATTGTTTTCAGTCCTCACATGCAGTGCAGACATTAGATCCCTCCCAATGAGTCGTGTCCCTTTGTCCACGATGAAGAACATTGCAGGAACTGAGTGGTCATGTAGGGAAACGTTCGCATCCAGCCATTGGAATTTAGGTTTTTGAATAGGTCACAAGACTTTGCAGAATCAAGCGGCAGCAGATTCTGGCTTCCTATCGTAACAGCTCTGTCCAGTGTGAGATCAGTTTCTAGTAAAAGTCTCTCACCTATTAGTGGACTAAGCGCATTCTCAACTAACTGATTGTAAATCATTTCATCAGTATTGCCAGCGAGCTCGCATGAAACAACAAGCTCTCGCAAAGCAACAGTGTACTGTAAAACGGTCTTGTGAAGCGCATGAAACTGGTTATGGAAGGTGTAAAAAAAAAAAAAACTCCCCTTGTGGGCAGTCATGTTGTTTTCTTTTTCTCTGTTATGTTTTCTTTTTCTTTTCTCTTCTGTCCTGCTGCTCTAACAGGAGCTGATTGTTAGCTTTTGTTACTATGTTAGCTTGTGGCACGGAGTAGGCTTTCAATGCATCCTTATACGTCGTACCCATGTTAGGCAATGAGTAGAAAATCCGTTGTCTCTGTGCCAAGGCAGAAAAGCAGTACAGCTCGCCATCTTTCGTCCAGCCAGGCATGTCCTGAAGCATCAGGAACCGAAGATAATTTTCAAATATTTTCAAATAAATAAAACGGGATAGCAGGCTCACCAGGCAAGAGAAGGTTAGCAACAGTTATCTTCGGGACCAAAAAATGCCCAATCCTCGCTGTCAATTTGCAGTATCTGTCAAAAGTTAATACGCAGCAATAAAGCACGAGACAGGAGTAGCGAATTTCATCCATCTTGTTAACTCATTTCACTTCCGTTCTCCACACATCACTTCAAAATAGTAGTCAACAATGTACGATTAACTTATGAACACAATAATATGATTGTCTGCAAAACTGTGTGGGACAATTTTCTTTCTTGCTCTGAAGCATGTCAAATAACTATTTTCTTGCTACCTGAGTTTACACTGACAGAAGAAAATTTGTATTACAGCCAGAACATTTCCAGGAAAAACTATGAGAGGGAGATGGGATTTACTTTATTCTTACTCTTGAGGTGTCAAACAGCAATCTTTCGTGCCTGAACACTTCAGTATACTGGAGGAAGTGTATATTACTGTGGTCTAAAATGTAGCTCGTTCTAATATGGCTAGGGTCAGATTACCAGTATATGGCCAAGACCATTACAGCCAAATCGATTGCTTTGACAGTGCTTCTATTAATATGGTGTTTTACTCCACTTTCAATATGTCTCAAAAGCTCTATATAATCAGCCAGTGTTTGTGTGTTAAAGACCATTTGGACTCCTTTGGGGCCATGAAAAATTTGTATCTACTGTAAATAGATTTTCAACTAACAATTGCTTGTCTCTTAATAGAACATATGTTCGGGCCTCCACCAGTAAATATATTGTATCATCAGATATATTGGTTACACTTTATTTTAAGGTGTCTGTGTTGCAGTATAATTATACATTTAAGTACTGAGTAATTATACTGTAATTAACTATATGTACTTATTTTAGGGTTAGGTTTTAGGGTTTGGTTAAAGGTTAGTTGCATATGATTATGCATAAGATTTTGTTATTACCACAGCAACTATATGTAACAGGTAATAAGATGTGTAAAGTGTTACCATTATATCCATTGGTATGCCTAAATACTGTGTGCTATTGATGGACTCCAGATCATAATAAAAACGGTCTTTAGTGGACTGTAATTACAACAATTTAAGTGTAGCATTCTAAGCCAGCGGGCTAACGGTCAGATAATTGGTATATTATCAACTTGTTAAGCTCAGAGCTTGTTAAACCCCATGAAATCAATTGACAAGCACAGATTTCCTTAATTTGTTGATGTATTTCCTATTGAAACAAGAAGTTGGGATCATGATACATATTTTCATTAAAGAAATTAAGAATTAAAATACTAGAATTAAAATTTCAATACGCCTGTGCTTCAGGGAGTCATTCTGAATTGAACAGAGAAATATTTTTAAATTTCAATACAATTCCTGAATTTTTATTTAATTTGCTAGGGACGCACAGATGTATCGACCAATAATCAGTATCAGAAAGATACAGTACAACTTACAAAAATCTCTCTCTCATGTAATCACTCAATCAGTGTTTCAGTCATGAAAAGACATCAATAAAACAGCTTGTGTACATGACACTTAATGTTACATTTACCTCAAAAAAGTTATCAAGGTATCATGTTTGTTAGTTAGTAAACTATAAAAAAAACACTAGAGAGATTATTAACGTTATTTACAAATGAATCATCAATATTGAATCAAATTGTAATACCGTAAATGTAATATTTTCAGATTTTTTTTATCGTCTAAAGCGCAAGCATTGCAAATTCAATAGCTAATAGTAAAATAGCATTCAAAAATTCAAATAACAAATAATTCGTACAGCACATAAAGCTCAAGATATTACAACCAAAATATCTGTATCGATTAGCAGATCTTTCTGAATAATTAGAAATTGCATCTGCTCAGAAATGTTGTATCAGACGGACGGACGGACGGACGGATGGGCGGGTGGACGGATGGACGGACGGACGGACGGGTGGATGGGTGGGTTAACAGATGCTGTGTGTGCTGGATGTGTGACCAATATTATTTGGTCTTCTTTCCTGAAACAGAACAGTTCATTTTAAATGTGTATACCAATATGTGAAGTACACTAGTACATAGATGACCAAAAAGCTAGACTAAAAACAAATTAAAAGGCTCTTTAGCATCAGCTGAAATACATCACAATGTATTATGCTTGCTTGTTGTAATGACTGAAAGGTCTTTCTGAAGGTAAAAGCAGTCACCTATAAGCTTTATCTATTTATACAATTACAACAGCAGCATATAATATTGAGTCGTGAGAGAGAAAAACTCAAAATAATAAGAGCTCTCACACAGATTCATTTGAGAGTCAAAAAAGCACTCCGAATACATCAGAATATTTATCACAGCATGATAAGTTCAGTGATTTTCAGACAGCCGTGCTTCTGTCATGAACAAACAAAATGTAGGGCACATAAGCCCCCAAATGCATACTGATTCTGAAGTTCTGCTTGTGGCAACATAGTGAAGTCCACATTTTTCTATGCTTCCTCTAAACTACATTGCATGCCCTCGTCAATGCCCCATCATCCTTTACTCTCTGGGTGCTGTCTGGTGGATTCACAGTGTGCCAGTGAGAGGTTGAAGAGAGTGTGGGGGGCGTATAAGTGCCAGAGAATATCCCACTGGTCCTCAGGGTGGGCAGCAATGAGAGTGAAAAATAAAACAGTAGAGGCCAAAGCCATCTATCATGTTTTATGAACTAAAGTCACTGTTATCTAATGGGATAATTATAATCATTTAAATGGCAACTGCCATAAAAACTTGATTCCAAACATTTCATTTGTTTGACATATTTTCTTCGACAGGATTACATTTATTCAAACATGCGCTGCCGTTCAAAGGTCTGGGGTCGTTAAAATTTGTTAACGTTTTTCAAAAGAGGTCTCTAATACCTTACAAGGATCCATTTATTTGTATGAAAATGTATAATGGCAAAGCTGAATTTTCAGCATCATTACTCCAGTCTTCATTACCACATGATCCTTGAGAAATAATTCTAATATGCTGATTTGCTGCTCAAGAAACATTTCTTATTGTTAACAATGATGAAAACAGTAGAGCTGCTTAATATTTTTTGGAGACCGTCAAACATTAAGTTTCATGATTCTTTGATGAATAGAAAGAACTGCATTAATTTGAATTAGAAATATTTTGTAACAATGCAAAAAAATCCATTTTGATCAATTTAATGTAACTTTGCTGCTACAAATAATATAAATAAAAAAAAACTACTGACCCCAAACTTTTGAATTGTAGTAAACATTAAATAACTAAGACATCACTTAAGTTTAATGCATTATATTTAACTTATGATGAAGTGCATACACTGTATGTATCATTATATTCACAATTAGTTTGAAAAAAGTTTGAAAGCTTTTTTTTTAAATACCAACATTTGTCTAAAAACGTCCCATTGCAACTTATGACTTCGTTTAGATGGAGCGCATCAAATTTTATCTATTATTATTTTTTAGTTTATATAACCTGCATTCATCGTGGTATTACATAATCAGGAACATCCTGCTGGTTTAAGATGTATATTACTTTCTATTTCATCTTTTCTTTCCAGGTGAAAAGATATGCGAGGTCATGTCACAGTGTTTTCAAGCTAATGCTAATGCTACAGGGTGAATGAGAGATTTTCCTGCTTGATTAGTCGCCCCGTAGGACCGAGAGATTATACACAGAAAAACAAGCTCCTGTCTCCACACACACACCCACCCACCCACACACATCTCTATCCCTCTCTTCTCCAATGTGCGCAAGGATGTGTGACTTTCCCACCCACTCTTTCGCTCTGTCTCTCTGTCACCTCCTCTTCTCTCTGCATGTAAGAGAAAGAGTTTGGCTTGCAGCATCTCTCAGATACACATACAGCACATGCTGATACACAAACACATACATCTAGAGAAACACACACCTCTGCCCCGTTCATGCACACACCCACACACCAGTATGCGGTAAGTCCTAAGAAGTAGCATCGCGGCTCGGCACGTATGCAGAACCATGCGAGAATCGCAGACTCTGCTGCCTAGCTACGTCTCCATGGCAACAAGAGCAGCACAGCCCTGTGTAGCACCATCAAATAACAGGAATGTAATCTTCGCTAGAGAGAGAAAGAGAAAGTAAGATTTAAAAAAAAAAAAGATATGTTTTTCCATATCTATGAGAGGAACAGAACGAATTACCCGACTACTCTCATCTCTGAGTCATTGTGGGGGACAGACCTGTCCTAGCCTATCCCCTCTTCCTCTCTTTTGCGCGCACTTTCAAGCCCTCTCTTTCTTTTTCTCGCACTATTCACTGTTTAACTCGCAGCACAGTTACAGTAGAGTGACGTCCTTGAGGAGGCAGATTCCATCAATTCTAAGAGTGTTTTTAAACGGAGCCTCGAAAAGAGCTTTCTCAGATAACATTCTGTTCCCACAGCTCTCGTGTGCGTCAGAACTTCGACTCATCACCTGCTTTTGGTCAAAGTCTCTTCCTCCTCTCATTATTTCTGCAGAAGTAGTCTGCGGGAGTCTGAGCGTGTTTGAGCGCATTTTTTTACACCATCAAAGCGTCCTGCTGTGCTTCTGTTGTCTTAGATGCTTGATTTTAAAGGGATAGTTCAGCCAAAAACTAAAATTCTGTCATCATTTACTCACCCTCATGTCATTCCAAACCTGTTTGACTTTCTTTTTTTCCTGTGGATCGTAAAAGGAAAAATGTTAATGAATGTACTTGCCACTCATTGCTACGAAAGTGAATGGGGAATTGAGCCGCTGAGTTCCAAAATGGCAACAAAAAAAGTACCATAAAGTTTCATAAAGAGACTAATTCTAACTTTATTTTAATTCTGTACAATGAAATTATTCTAGGGATGCACAAATATTACAATTCTGGTCAAAACCAATAAGGCAATTCTTATTTTCATGCTATAGCTGATAACTGATACATGAACGATATTAAAACTTTATTTTGTCTAGATGAATTAAAAAAAAACATTAAAATTAAACTAAACTAAAAAGTCAATTTAGCCATCTCAGCATTATACTGTACAGTATGAAAAATGGATATTCATTTAGAGATGTGTGACACGTCACTGAGAGTGGGACACACTTATCTATTAATAATGATGTGCATGAGGACACTGGGATGTGACAGCAAACAAACACTTTGTGTGTGTGTATATGTGTGTATGTGTGTGTGTGTGTGTGTGTGTGTGTTAAAGTTTTTTACTAATTTACTACTAAATAATATATATTGTAATGCATACTAAATACATTGGTACTGGAAAAATGGATACAAAAATGGTAAACTGGAAAACAATACAAAGAAAATTTCATACCCTATTTTAGGAGGTTCTTTTGCTTTTGTAGGCTTTAAAGGCCTTTGAAAAAAACTGAAATAATTTGGCTAAAGTGATATGGAACTGTTATGCGGTCAAGACCTGCCTACTTTAGCTGTGTGTTTCCTTAAAAATAATTGCACACCTTAAAACACCTCAGGTTCAAGCATTCAACAGCCCCATATTATAATAATCTATAATTACTATAAACACACACACTGCAGTTCAGAGTAATCCAGGAATGAAAACATTGATCTGTCTTTGCCACTTGATCAAATATATGACAACTCTCACTGAGACAAGTTTGAATTCCCCAGTCCTCATATCTGTGTTTGAGTGACAGGACTACAGAGAATACAGAGCATGTATATATGTGTGTGTGGGTGCGTGAGTGTGCGTGACACCTAAAGAGAGAGGAGAGGAGGGGGAATGCACTGCAGGAGCAAGTGTTTAGACCTGCAGTGCTTCCTCTTTCATTCCCTCTCTGTCTATCTGCTGATATATATGCTAGGACATTGACAGAACGTGCAGTAAATTCTCTGTGGGCAATAGCCAGGAGCACACATACACACACACACAAACAGGCACACACACCTACAATAAAAGTCCCGTTTGAGTGAGGTTCATCTCTGGTTATTAGCATAGATCCACTTAATGTGTCAGTAATGGGAGAAACAGACTGGCTTATGAAAAGATATGCTTCCCAGAGTCCATTCACCCACACACATGGTTGAAGTCTTGCAGCCAGTATTATTATGAATAAACTCCTCACCCACGGCTCAGAGTCTGTTACGTGACCCTGTGGAGGACGCCCCTCTTTCACAAGCAAAAACTCCTTATATAAAGTCACCAAACCCACTCCCAGAATGCCCCAGAATAAGCTCACGAGTCTAAAAGCATCAGAATTCCCCATTCAAGACTGGCAGAAAGTGCAAGTATTCTACACTCAGACTAAAGGGGGTATGACAGGAACCTGTGGAAAGAGCAGCACTTCCTGCTGAAATAAATGTCATTCACACCACAAGTCCCATTTCTGGACATCTAGCGTCCCAAACAAGCAGCCCACCAACCCTACAAGTCCCGAACCTGTTCCAAATGATTATCTCTTCTGAGCAAGCGCAAGTGTTTCGGAGATTAGATGAAGGGACTCACATCTGCTTACCTGTCAGGTGACGAATGAGTCCGTTTGGCTGTGTTCAACTCGATCACAGACAGGCACACGGTCATGGGTGTGGAGAGCTCTCACTCTTTCTGTTTGACTCACTGCAGTACGGTTAGCTCTTCTGTCACACACATAGTGTCGTCCTTTCCCCTCAATCCGTCCTCTTTCATTCAGGCACTCCAAGCATGATTTTAAAAAAATGTGAAGAAAAATAAAAAAAAGGCAGGGAGGATGCAATGCCCTCCACGGAGAAGTAGCAGTTGGCTGAGCGAAGCGCTCTCTACTGCAGCACCACGCAGGAGACACACACACACACACACACACACACACACACTCCACACACGCTCTGACTGATCTACTGAAACACAGCCACAATGAAAACCTGGAGATGGAGCCTAGGAATGATGGCCAGGATCTTTGGTTCTCGTTTAATTTGATTTGGTTCCTCCCCTCCCATCTTTCTCTCTCTCTACAGCTCTATAATACCCACTGAATATTTTATATATTATACCCACTGAAGACCTGTCTCACTCATTCTTTTTGTTCTTAAATGTGACGGTCCCCTCTGAGAGCAAACCACAAGTGACATTGCTTCCATCCTAGTCCAAACATGGGCAACTTCCTAAAGTCGAGTGTCATGATAACATTCGGAAAGGGGGCGTTTTGAGGGAAGAGAGAAAGAGTTGGAGCCTGTATCTGTGCCTCTGAACATGAAAGAAAAACAGCTGAAAGGAGACGGGCATTTAGACCGGATTTGGTGTCCAAGAGGGCAGTTTACAGTAGTGCGGCCAGAGGCATGAAGATGACATGAATTCATAAATTAGGGCTCTGCCAATACAAATGATTAAGCAATGAATCACAATTGTATTTCTCGGCATTGATACTTTAGAAGAGACAATTGATTTTGTCATTCATTAATGCATGTATTCTATGGGTCAGTGAATGAAGATGCAGGCTGTTGAAATGAATGAAAGATTCTAAATGTAATTTAAATCATGAAATAAACATTTTTCAGGTTTTGAACATTTCTTTAAAAGGAAACACCATGGCAAGAAATAATTAACATTCTATTTCATGGCCACTAACAAAGAAATTGTGACATTGATTGATTGTACAAACAGTCAGAAGTTTTTATTTATTTTTCATTTTTATAAAATGATATAATTATACTATTATTTCAATACCAGCTGATAAATATTTTTATGTTATGGCCGATAACCGATAAGTTATTGATATTAAATTCTATATTATTTTGTCAATACTTTTTCAAGAAAACTCCTTTAAAAAATCTCTATATTTTTGTATTATTATACAAAATATTATAATATACAGTATGAAAAATAGATAGATTTGCTAGAGATTACATTTAACAGTGTTATTAAACTATTAGTGTTTTTAAAAGATTAACTTTAAGTGAATATTAGATGATGGTAGAGTAATCTAAATGTAAAAATATGGAAAATTAGCATGAAAAATGTATCAAATATATATATATCGATGTTTTTTTAAATCGCCCTACAGCCAATAACGCGAATATATTGTGCATCACTGATTTTGTCACGATGATAACATAAATAGTAATGCAAAACAATGAATATTAATTCAAAGAAAATTCAAAATAGAAGCATTCTCACTGATGGTCTTAAACTTTTAGACCCTAATGTACATGGACCGTAAATGGCTTTAAACACTGCCATCCATTGATTCAAAATACACACACACACAGAACCTGATTTCAACAAGTTCAACATGTTCCTGGATCAACATATTAGTGTCACGGTAGACACGTTCTCTGTTCCTTCTCGTCTCGTGTTTATGTTGTGGTATGAATTCACGTGTGTAGTGGGCGTGAGTGTATGACATCACCTGATCCACTTCAGCTGATCCTCATCCACTTCACCAGCTGCAATCAATCTTACCACTCTATTTATACTTACCGCTGTTCTATCATCTTTGTCAGATCGTTGTTTGATGTCGTTCGTGTTGGTGTCCCGGTGTTCAGTCCTGCCTCGTCTTCCTGTTCCTGTTCTTCGTCATTGTCACTGGGTTCGTCTTGTTCGTCTCACCATCATCACCGCACCTCTTCACGTCATCGGATCCTGACCACCGAAGTCCCTGCGTTGCCAGTTACATCTGCCTGTACTGCCCATCATCATATTCATTAAACCTCGTTCACTTGCATTTGTTTCCCGTCTTTTATCAGCGTCATGACAGAACGATCTGACCAGGAAAAGGGAAGCAGCGAGTGCATCGCAGAGGTCGATGGAGGAGTTTATTCATTATAGCATCAGGAGAATGGATTCACAGCAGAGAGAGATCGGCGACACGGGCCACGCAGTACAGGCTTTGGTGACGCAGGTGTCCGAGCTCACCCAGCAGATCCAACGCCTACAGGGTCCCACTGCGCCGCCCACACCGGCCGTTCCCCCAACACCACCAGAGAGATCCTCCCAGTCAGAACCCCGTCTTCCGGTTACGGAGTCCTATTCTGGTGAGCCTGCCTTCTGTAGAGCGTTTCTGACCCGCTGTACCATGCATTTCGCTCTGCAGCCCCGCACGTTCAACACAGAACAGGCTAAGGTGGCGTTCGTCCTCACCCTGCTGACTGGGAAGGCTGCGCTTTGGGGGACGGCGGTGTGGGAAAATCAACACCCATGCTGCGCCTCGTTCCAGACCCTCGCCGCCGAGTTGAGAAAAGTGTTCGACAGGGCTGTCCCTGAAAGAGAGGCAGCCAGAAGACTGGCAGAGCTGCAGCAAGGAGAGAGATCAGTTTCCGACTATTCTATAGAGTTTCGGACCCTGGCGGCGGAATGCGGCTGGAACGAGTAGGCGCAGTGGGATATGTTCCTGCATGGGTTGGCTGATCACGGCCAGAGGGAGATCTACGCCCTGGATCTACCCACCACTCTCAACGGGTTGGTCGACTTGGCTCTGCGGGTGGATGCTCGGCTGTCTAGGGTCGAGCGCCGAGTCCCGTCCACCCGTACCTTCGCAGGGACCGACCCTCCACGATCCAGCGGTAGGGACGTGGTCAGCCCCGTCTACGATCCCGAGCCCATGCAGGTGGGTCGAGCTCGGCTTTCCCGGGAGGAGAGGGAGAGGCGGAGATCCCAGGGCCTGTGCCTATATTGTGGAGGAACTGGACATTACGCATACCATTTTCCGGTAAAAGGCCAAGCCCGATAGTAAATTGAGGCTACTATCGGGTGGGATCTCCGCTAGGAAGACCTCATCATCGATTACATCTACCTCCACACTCCTTCCGGTAAGACTTAGGTGGTCAGTCCAACAGCACGACTGCCATGCACTTCTGGACTCTGGGGCTGAAGGTAATTTTATGGACTACACTTTTGCACAGAAGATTCAGATTCCTCTCAGACCCCTCACTCACAGAATTGCTGTTCACGCACTTAATGGACAAGAAGTTCCTACTATTTCCCTTTGCACTGAAGACATTACCCTCATTACCTCCGGCAACCACTCTGAGACCATTTCATTCTACATCATGGACTCACCCCTTGCATCCGTCGTCCTCGGACATCCTTGGCTCATCCGTCACAAACCCCTCGTGGACTGGCACCATAGATCAGTACTGGAGTGGAGCAAGGAATGTCATAAGTCTTGTCTCGTGTCTCCCTGTTCGTCTGTTCCTGTTTCTGTGTTTCAGGAGGAAACAGGGGATTTGTCTAATGTGCCCACGGAGTACCTGGACCTGAAGGAAGTGTTCAGTAAGTCTCGTGCTGCTTCTCTCCCTCCGCATCGTCCCTATGACTGTGCTATAGATTTACTGCCAGGTAAGTGTCCGCCTAGGGGCAAGTTATATTCACTTTCTATTCCAGAAAGAGAGGCTATGGAGAAATATATTTCTGATTCTCTAGCAACCAAGTTCATTCCCCCTTCCTCTTCTCCAGCGGGGGCGGGATTCTTTTTTGTGGGGAAGAAGGACGGTTCTCTGCGACCTTGTATTGATTACCGAGGGCTGAATAACATCACGGTAAAGAATACTTATCCTTTGCCGTTGATGTCTTCAGCCTTCGAGAGGTTGCAGGGAGCGTCCATCTTCACAAAATTGGATTTACGTAACGCTTATCATTTGGTTCGCATTACGGAGGGGGATGAATGGAAAACTGCGTTTAACACCCCCAGGGGGCACTTTGAATACTTGGTCATGCCTTTCGGGCTGTCCAACTCCCCGGCAGTTTTCCAGGCACTGGTTAATGACGTGTTGCGAGATATGATCGATCAGTTCATATATGTCTACCTGGATGACATATTGATTTTTTCATCTTCTCTCCAGGAACACGTGCAGCACGTCAGACAAGTGCTTCAGAGGTTGCTAGAGAATGGGCTTTTTGTCAAGGCGGAGAAATGCGATTTTCATGCACAGTCGGTCCCGTTTCTAGGATACATCGTCTCGTCTGAGGGAGTGCGGATGGACCCTGAGAAGATCAAGGCTGTGGTGGATTGGCCAAGTCCAGATTCCCGCAAGGCCCTGCAGAGGTTTCTGGGATTCGCCAATTTCTACCGGCGTTTTATTCGCAATTTCAGCCAACTAGTCGCACCTCTGACTGCCTTGACCTCCCCCAGAACGACGTTCAGGTGGTCAGACACAGCCGAGGCAGTGTTCTCCAAACTGAAAGGCCGATTTGTTTCAGCCCCCATCCTGGTCGCCCCTGATCCTTCACGTCAGTTTGTGGTGGAGTTCGACGCATCAGAGGTGGGAGTAGGCGCAGTGTTGTCCCAACGCTCTTCCGCAGACGACAGGATGCATCCCTGCGCGTTTTTGTCTCATCGTTTATCTCCAGCCGAAAGAAATTACGACATTGGTAACAGAGTTGTTGGCAGTTAAGTTAGCGTTGGAGGAATGGCGCCACTGGTTAGAAGGGTCGGGGGTACCTTTTATTGTCTGGACTGATCATAAGAACCTAGAATACATCAGAACCGCCAAAAGATTGAACTCCAGGCAGGCTAGGTGGGCATTGTTTTTCGGTCGTTTCGATTTTTCTCTTTCATACCGTCCAGGTTCCAAGAACATCAAACCCGATTCTTTATCCCGCATATTTGATTTTTCCGAATGCCCGTCTACTCCCGAGTACATTTTGCCCGAGACTCTAGTTGTTTCCACACTCACATTGGAGGTCGAATCGAGGGTCAAGCAGGCCTTAGAAGGGGTAATGCCTCCGCCCGGTGGCCCACCGAATCGTCTGTTTGTGCCGGAGGGATTATGGTCCGACGTTATCCAGTGGGGTCATAACTCCAATGTGGCTTGCCATCCAGGGGTTAATCGCACTAGCTTTTTAGTCAAGCAACGATTCTGGTGGCCGTTTATGGCTCGCGACATTCACGATTTTGTTTTGGCTTGCTCGGCTTGTGCCACTGGTAAGACTTCCAATCGACCCCCAGATGGGTTACTTCAGCCGCTGTCGGTTCCTTCGAGACCCTGGTCCCACATCGCGCTAGATTTCATTACCGCCCTCCCACCCTCTCAGGGTAACACAGTCGTTTTGACTGTAGTGGACCGATTCTCGAAGGGAGCCCATTTTGTTCCCTTACCCAAATTACCCTCAGCTGAGGAGACAGCGGTTACGGTCGTAGATCACGTTTTTCGATTACATGGCCTCCCGATTGACGTGGTTTCCGACAGGGGACCCCAGTTTGTGTCCAAATTTTGGCGGGAGTTTTGTAGATTACTGGGGGCAACTGTTAGTTTGTCCTCAGGGTTTCATCCCCAGAGCAATGGTCAGACCGAGAGAGCCAACCAGGATTTGGAGAGAGTGTTGCGATGTTTGGTTTCCAAGAATCCTTTCTCTTGGAGTCAACAACTCTCTATGGTGGAGTACGCCCACAACACGTTGCCAGTGTCGGCTACGGGCCTATCTCCTTTTGAGTGTAGTGTAGGTTACCAGCCACCAATTTTTCCCAGTCTGGAATCCGAGGTCGCGGTCCCCTCCGCTCACGCCTTTGTTCAGAGGTGTCACCGCACCTGGACTAGAGCCCGTGAGACTCTACTCCAGGTGGGGGCGCGCACTAAGGCTAAGGCCGATCGCCACAGGTCGAAGCCTCCCGTATACGTCGTTGGTCAAAAGGTGTGGCTTTCAACCAAGAACATTCCTCTTCGCTCCGTATCTAATAAACTTGCTCCTAAATTTATTGGCCCGTTTACTGTCACCAAGATCATTAGTCCGGGGGCAGTCCGCCTCAAATTACCTCCCGCGTACAGGAGGATCCATTCCGCCTTCCATGTATCTAAGATTAAACCCGTGTTTCATTCTCATATTAATCCGCCTGTCCCGGTTCCTCCCCCACCGCGACTCGTAGAGGGGGAGACCACGTATTCGGTTAATCGTATACTGAACTCTAGGCGCGGATTTCAGTACTTGGTGGACTGGGAAGGGTACGGTCCGGAGGAGAGAAGTTGGGTGCCTGCTAGAGACATACTGGATCACTCCCTCATCGATGATTACAATCGACAGGGTAAGGAGTCTGGGAACGCCAGGAGGCGTTCTTAGGAGGAGGGGTACTGTCACGGTAGACACGTTCTCTGTTCCTTCTCGTCTCGTGTTTATGTTGTGGTATGAATGCACGTGTGTAGTGGGCGTGAGTGTATGACATCACCTGATCCACTTCAGCTGATCCTCATCCACTTCACCAGCTGCAATCAATCTCACCACTCTATTTATACTTACCGCTGTTCTATCATCTTTGTCAGATTGTTGTTTGATGTCGTTCGTGTTGGTGTCCCGGTGTTCAGTCCTGCCTCGTCTTCCTGTCCCTGTTCTTCGTCATTGTCACTGGGTTCGTCTGCCGTCTCATCATCATCACCGCACCTCTTCACGTCATCGGATTCTGACCACCGAAGTCCATGCGTTGCCAGTTACATCTGCCTGTACTGCCCATCATCATATTCATTAAACCTCATTCACTTGCATTTGTTTCCCGTCTTTTATCAGCGTCATGACAATTAGTTGTTCCTGGAACAACATTCCAATCAACCAATCAGATTTGAGGGGCAAGTTTACAGTTTATGTTAAGTTTAGGCTTACAACCAGGGTCAACATCAGTGTTATTCATCTATCATTTCCTTCTGATTTTAGAGATAACACCTGGGTATGGTTAGGTTTAGGGGGTAAGGATATGGTTTGGACCAAATTTTCAGACAGGAATGTTGTTCCAGGATCAACAAAATATGTTGACCCAGGAACGCATCTAACTCTGCAAAATCAGGACGTGCTACACACACACACACACACACACACACACACACACATACAAACACACATTCCTCAAGACTTCCTTTCATGATTAAAATTGAGTGACAGTTAAAGTGACTGACGTCCTGACAATCCAGGCATGTGCTCGGGCCATGAGACCAGCGTGTGCTGTTAACATTCAAATGTAGCGACCCAGGCCATATTTACAATCTGAATCTGCAGTCTCTGCAGGCTTGACTACGCACACTGATCCAAACTCATCCTGAGACTATAAATTATAACAGGAGGAAAAGCAGTGGATTATTTTGAGTATGTGGTGCATTTCAGAGATCAAAAAGATGACCTGAAATAGATCAGCCACCTGTCAGCAGACTTACTGATTAAACATCTAAATACATCAATGATAATATTGTTATCATTGCTCTCTATCAAACAGATGAATTGTTTATTCAATACGCATTGAAATATTTATTTAGAGCATCAACACTCATTAATAGTTGTTGTTGGACTCTGTATCAGGGGGTAGATCAAAAGACCTCTACAGTTTTCACTATTGAGAGTAACTGAATTGTATCATTGCATTAAGTTGAACTCAATGCAACTTGTTGCTCATTAAAGTTCAGGTATAATAGGAGAGCTGTTTGGTAGACCAGTGTTAGTAGAGGAGAGGTAGAGGACAGTTAGTAGAATTGTCATTAGAAAATAATTAATAGACGAGTGTTACGATGTCTTACCATTTTTTTTTTTTGCTGATTTTTAATCTAAAAAACATTTACATAATCGTTTATTAATCAAAGGGTGTTGGTGCACGCAACTGCGTCTGTCAGCGGGTGAGCATTAACAGCCCCGCCAACTCAATTCCCTGCTGAGTTAATGGCCCTCCCAAATCTCTTCACAGCCTCTGAGAACAACCAACCAGTTCTGTGCACAATTCAGAAGTGGATTGAGAAAATTTTTAAGTTGTAATTCAATTCCTGAATCTGAATTGTATTTGATTTTGAATTGGCATAGCAAATCAGAACCAGAATAGAAACCCAAACTTGAATTTAAAGCAGAATTAAAATTAATTCAAAGAAACCAAATAATAACCAAAATATGTGTAATTTTTAATAAGAAAAAGGAAAGTTTGTCAACAAACTTTGTAAAACCGGCTAGAAAGTCTTGTTTGAAAGTTTTGGTTTGAACGTTTATAGGCATTATAGAAAGACTATAAAAAAGTTCACTACAAACATTTAAAGCATTTAAAACATTTAAACATTTAACATACAAACAACATACTTCACCGCTGGCAAAATGGGCTTTCAATAAAACATGGCTGCCTATACAGTAAAAAGATGGGTAAAATAAAATTGAAATCAGACACCTGGTGAATAGGATTAGGGTTAGGGTTAGGGTAAAATTTCCTGACAAGAAAAACAAAGGGTGTTGTTTTCCCTTTTGCCAAATAGGTAGGAAACCTTCAACAACCATAATGTACTGGGCATGTTGCATAGAGTCAAATACCGCCTTGCTTTAGTAGGAAATACTTTTTAAAAAACTTTTATTCTTAATGGTGCCGACTTTGTATTGTTCCCCTGTGAAAGAATTCAAAGAGTAAACGTTTAGTGGGAGTAAATTACATTCGGTTTCCAGTGAAGGATCCAGCGCGTTGTAGGCAGTGGCTAAAGGCTGAAAATCGTAGATCGTAAATACGGAGAGAAATCCACGTCAGAAAATCTGAAAAACCTCAGTGATTGTAGTCAACATTTCAAACTGGATGACCATGAACACAGGCAAAATGAAAGAAAAAACTAAAAGAGATTGCCGTTATCTCAGTTTTGGCCTATTCCTTGGAGCAAAATTGAGCAATGATTGACAACCTGTCACTCATATGATCACAGCAGTAGCAAACCATAATGATCTAATGACCCAATAAATTCCAGATGGACAATATCAAGCCCTGTCTAACATTTTTGTCTTGTTAAAGAATCCATTTCACTTGGATATACTTCACAATAGGAAGAAAAGACTATGGCAACTTCGGTCTCATGCCGACTTAAAACTGAAAGCAAGCGAATTCTTATATCTTAATTCTGTACAACCTTGCAACCAAGATGGAATTCAAACTTCAGCTTAAAAGGCACATACCACAAACTCTATACATCTGTTGATCCATCATGGAATCATTTTGCTGGAGTTCATCTAAATTAAATGATCAATAAATCTGTCTGTTAACTGAGTGAACATCTTTTTCTCATTGTAGCTGGCAAGAGCTCCAGCACATGAAACACTTTCTGTGGCAAGCCCCGAAGGGACAAATACACATCACACACCAAAGTCACTCTATGAATTGCATCCTAATTCATCTATTACAATTCTTCACCTTTGTGTAGCACAGCTGCTCAAAGTTTCACACTGATTTTCTGCCAAAAATTGGGACATTGCAGTACATGACCAGGAATCTGTAAGAAATGTCAGCGACAACATTTGATTAGTCTGGCTTTGTTTTGATTTTTTTGGTAAATGCATTTCAGCCTGAATAGTTAGGTTGGATTTCAATTAGTTTTTTCATCATTCAGGACATGATGTGACTAACTTCATACACAAAGTGACAATACAGTTGAGTCTGAATTCACTCATATATTGTGACAATATACTAAACAGTGAATGAGCATGCAAGTAGTTTCAGACAAAAAAAATGTTCGAATACATACACTCTAGATTAGTGAAATATTAAAAAGAATACAATGAACTAAAATTAAAATCAACTAAATTAATTATGCCCCCTTGACCGTGTAAATTCCCTGTACTAATTTGCATTTACCCAGAACTGGCAGAGCAGTTAACACAGAACACATCAAGATAGATATTAGCATCAGCAAAGTTTTTTCCACAACGGCACAAGTCTCTTAGCATCACTATGACGACACTTACATCATTATATAGAAACTGATATAGATGTGTCAGATATTTATTTCATCAATTGCAAAATAACAGCTCTGACAGTCAGTCCTACAGATCAGTTTTAAAAAACAAATCAGATTTATGTGCAGTATGAACAAAGCCTTGGACAAAGAATAACTTGGACTAAAAACCTAGCTTGTGGCTTTACTGTATAGTTTATTGGGAAGAATGGATGAATTAGGAAAATGAAACCCATATGCTTTCTTCGATTCTTTTTCTTGGCTCGGTCTCCTGTGACAGTGTGGACCCCAGAAACAAACCTAATGATCATTTACTGTACTTCCAACCTACTGTTGGCTAGCATTTCTCACAGTCTTGTGGCGTAGCAGCGTAACGGGGATATTCCAGCAGAGAGGACAGAGTATATAAGAACAATAGAAAATGGAGGCCTTGAGCACGATGACAAAGAGGAAAGAATGACTTCTCCGCATGAACAAGCAAGCACAGAGACAGTAGCAATTCAGTTCGGCATGTTTTAATTTCAAGGCGTATTACCCTAAAGTTTTAAATTTAAAGCTTAATAACTTGTATGCATCTGTAAAGACATGCTAGCCATGTATAACCCGGACTGACATCATCTGCTCCTCCTGCCTCTGTGAAAATCTGATTGAACCTGAGGCCATGACATGCCGATATGCTAACCTCACCTCACTAGCGCATTATTACAGCATTTGTGTATCTGCCTAACCTTTTCAGGAGCTTTGTAAACAATTCTCCTTTTTCAAATGGCAACGAAGCTCTCAGCTTCAATTATTTTTCCTATTCAAATAACAAATCTCTGCCAGCACCAAATCGAAAGCGGATAATTCACACGTGCCTCAAAGCAGACATGCAGTGATGTATAATTTCGACATCTGACATCAAGGGCTAGTTTTCCCACACACACAATATGTACGGGTTTAAACTGATACTGATTAGAACCAAAGAAGCTCTCTTTAAGTCTTACTTATACACATTTATTTATTTATCTATTTATTTAATTAGGTAGATATCACTCTCTCTGCTGAAAGTCACCTTAATGAGAGGGATAAATTGAAATCCATTCAAATTTTCTTCATGGTTAACAATGCAAGAAATTAGCGAATGCAATTACTTTCAAGCACAGTTTGATTACAAGGAAATAAATGGATACTAAATACCAACATATTCACAAACTCCTATCAGGAGGCCACCTAGCTCATTCACATCTCTAAGGCCTTCGCTATATCTCAAAACCCAATGAACAACAACAACAGCAACAAAAAATCAATACATGAAAATTATTGTGTTAAAGTCAGTGATCCTGACTTCAGACGATGGTTTGGGGCTTTAGCTCACAAAGGGAGCTTAAGATTAATGAGCATCCAACAGGATGGCTCCTCTGACTTCATTAGGGAGTCTGTGATGCAGCAAACGGCATCGTTTTATGATATTTACCCCCACATCTGGCACCATGACAGCCTGATGGATTATGGTTAGTGTGTTTATCCTGACAGGGGACATTAAAACGAGACTTTATTTGTTTATTTGGCAGTGGTCTGAATCTTTTTTTGTGTGTTTGCATATGGGATCGACGGGTCTCAGGAATCATATTATTCCAGTTCACTGCAGGACTTTTCACTCTAGCTCAGTGGTGCTCTGCTCAGCCTTTTTGACTTGAAACCCCTCCGTAATCCAACACAATATTCAAAGTATATTATATATTACAAAGTATTTCATATACACAAATGCAAATATGCCATTATATTTCCGGTATTGCTGGCTGTAATTAGGACAAAGCAGCTTGTTTTCAATTTTTTTTTTATTGATAATGTAGTTAGTAAATTTAAAACAGTAAATAAATCAACCATGATTTATTTTGTGATTCCAGAAGTTATGTTCTGCAATCGAAAACTGTATGTTGTTCAATAAAAACAATAGTTATTGAGGGAAAATAAAAAATAAATAAATTCCTTTTTGTATGTTCATTTTAGCCATTTAATTGATTAGTGATAGTTTTTTTTATATAAATATTAATAATAATTCATTAATTTAAATACTTTTTGAATCAATTTAAATAAAGTTTGCTGCCTGATGATCCATGAAATGATCCACACATCTGACAGTCTTCCCCATTGAAATCACTTCATATTCTAAACCCCTAGTTCCTAAAAGAAAAGAGCACTTTGTGTGTCTGTCCAGATAAAAAATTAAAGTGACTTCAGTGTATTCCTGTAAAAATGTTCTTGAGTATATTGTTTTAGGGCAGGATCCACACAAGACTGACATTTGATTGTAGAGGCAAACTCTCTAAAGTTCAGGGAGAGTATTGACCTTCATAAGTCTGCTCTGGGAAAGAGGTACGTTGATCGAATGCAAAGCAAGATACATCCTGTCTTGATCCGTCCTGCTTACATTTGTTCAAGCTTATTACTGTTTCTCTTGAATGATTCAAGGGACTATCGCTGAAGTACACCTGCCATGCATGGTTTCAAACAGAGAAAAAAAAAATCATCTAAATTTAAATTCAACCAACGTAGTCGAGAATCTTCTCCATTTATTTGGCACTACCATCTGATTTTCTGTCACCTCGGACGACAATAGACATTTCCATACTGACTCACTATCTAGGGGTCAACTAGGATGGAAAAAGTAATTAAAGTAATTGTAGATGATTGCTTTGAGGAATCCTCACACTTAGAAGGGTTCCAGACTGAATATGAATAAAATAAAAAAATGCAACAATTTAAAAGTTGTAGTCTGTAGTCTGGTTTGTTTAAATGCGGTTTTGTCCAATATCTTGTGAAGTGCTGTTAGTTTATTACATCTTTACTCAACAATAAAAGTTCTTTATTGGCATCCATGGTTCCATGAAGAACCTTTGTTTACGGTGACATTAATAAATACAGTAGTGATATATTACAAACATAAATATGCATTCACTAAAATCAAGATCACTATGACAACATCAAATAGGAACTAATGTGCTTCTGAACAACCATCTTTATTCAGAAATTCTGTCAACTAAAAATTATTTAGCTCTCAAATGTTTACATCATAGGCTCCCCAAATCATTTTCTAGTCTGGAATCCTGCTTAGATTGCTTTTGGCCTCTCCCTCTTCGTCATCTTCATCACTATCCACAATGTTTCAAAACACTGGTGACCTGTGTAACATATTGCTATGCATCTGAACGATCAAGCTTGGTTTCTATGACAACCGATACATAAATGGCCATGGTGATTGGTGATGTTATAAGACGGTTCCTATCTAGAGATTCAGATTCGACTTTCCAGTAGTACATGAGGTTAAGCAGTTGTTGGAGAGAAAGAAAAAAAAAGGGAAAGAAAAAAAAAGGAAAAAAGAATGAAACTGGATGAGACATCCACCGGTTTGATGAGTGCTGAACAAGTCTTATTGCAACCCAAATGGGGACGATTAAAATGTAAAGACTTGGTTGATAATTTAAGAACAATTAATTGAAATTATTTTAAAAGGTGGACATATAAGCATGGAAACATTTTGTACTGTATATGAATATGCTTACTTTAAGAATCTATTACCTTGTTATTGATTTTCCCTGAGAACAGTTCAAGTTCCCACAATCCTCACTGCCCTGGGGAGACTAATGTCCTGAGGGGGGAAAGCCCTCGGTCTATGAGAACCTGATTAAAAATATAAATCTTTAAAGTGATTTAATTATAGAGCTGTAATGGATCATTACAGATCCTCTTGTAATTTGATATTAAACTGGTAAAACTGGTCTACAGCACCATCTAATGGTATTAATGGCCATCACAGGAGAAAGTAGCTGCCAATGTTTTGCCGTCTAAAAGCAAGACAGATCAGGCCATTCCTCTGAGGGGTTCATTTGTGCTTGTTGAATTCATGATAGCCCCATGTCCTAATATTAAAAATAGCCTAAACACACATACCGACAATATCAAAACCTTTATTATTTATTAGTTTGAAACTGTTTTAATACATACACTACCGTTCAAAAGTTTGGGGTCGGTAAGATTTTTTTATGTTTTTAAAAGAAGTCTCTACTGCTCACCAAGGCTGCATTTATTTGATTAAAAAATACAAAACAAACCCAGTAATATTGTTAAATATTATTTCAATGTAAAACAGCTGTTGTCTATGTGAATAAATTTTTAATGAAAAAATTCCTGTGATCAAAGCTGAATTTTCAGCATCATTACTCCAGTCTTCAGTGTCACATGATCCTTCAGAAATCACACTAATATGATTATTTGATGCTCAAGAAACATTTATGTTACAACAGTTGTGCTGCTACATATTTTTGTGCAAACAGTGATTCATTTTTTTCAGGATTCTTTGAAAGTTCAAGAGAAAAGCATTTCATTAAAAAATAAATATTTTGCATTATTTTAAATGTCTTTACTGTCACTTTATATCAATTTCATGCGTCTTTTCTGAAGAAAAGTATTAATTTCTTAAAAAAAAAAAATTTGACCCCAAACTTTTGAACGGTAGTGTATTTGATTTAACAGAATAGGAAACTAAAATATGCATTAACCTCACTGATGAAACATCAGGAAAGAAACATACACTTAAAGTAGTCATTAAACCAAAATTGACAGTTATGTCAAAAATAATACATTATTGATTATTTTCCATGAAATCCCTTAATACTGTAATTATAATTAATCAAATATTTCAGCTGAAACCTGTTTCTGAATTAATCATTTATCAGTAATTCAAGACAGTGACCTAAGAGTCAACTTCAAATTGTTCCTCTTAGCAGCATGAAAAACAAAACAGTTATTTAAACACTCTCTGTGCCTTCTTAATTATTATGCTAGCATGACGCTTTTGCTTGAAGTGTTCATTAGACGAAAGTCACAACATCTGACCAATCATAATACAATTTTAATCTTGGCTCTATTTTTTTTATTAATTGTGCAGCTCTAATTTACCGTAATTTAAACCTAGTTCAAATATCTGGGGTCAATAAGATTTTTAAAAATTTTTGAAAAGAGTCTCTTATGCTCACAAAGTCAGTACACAGTAGAAGTGTAAAATTACACTTTAAAATAATAATAATAACAAAAATAACTGTTTCCTTCTAATATATTTGAAAATATATTCCTGTGATGCAAAGCTGAATTTTCAACATCACTACTCCAGTCTCCATGTCACATGATCCTTCAAAAATCATAATATGCTAATTTTGGGTTCAAGTATATCAAAATAAAAAAGATAAAAAAAATTAGGATTCTTTGCTGACCAGAAAATTCAAGAGAACAGCATTTATTTGAAATTTGTAACATTTGTGACATCACTTTTGTAACATTATAAATGTTTTTCTGTCACTTTTGACCAATTTATAACCTTGCTGAGTAAATGTATACATTTCTTTAAAAAAAAAAAATAAATAAATAAATAAATATATATATATATATATATACATATCCAGAGGTCATAGCAGCACATGGGATGGTGGAGGAAGGCCGCCTCAACTTTGAGCGGGAACCAACTGAGGAGAGGCGCAGTGAGCTGAACGAAGCCAAACAGTTTCTTTTCAGAACCTATGATACCATCAAAGGGGAAGAACTAATGGAAAGGGTGTGGAGGGTGCAGGCGGCGCATGGGGAACAGCAGTATGGGGAGGCATGGAAGGTCATCAACGAAATGACGGGGTGGAAGAGGACCAAGGAGGGACAGGTGAAGGGACACAGCCCGGAAGAGAGGGTGGCGACCTGGTCAAGCCACTTCCAAAGGCTGCTGGGAGAAACAGCAGACGCAGCTGAGGAAGAGGAAATACCATCAGACCTCCCAAACCTGAACGTCAATGATGGTGCCTTCGCACTCGGTGAGCTCGTCAGGGCAAAAGCCACAGTAAGAATGGAAAAAAGCGCTGGTACGGATGGAATACCCCCAGAGGTGCTGAAGAACTGTGATCTTGATGACATCATTCTGGAGTTCTGCAACCTTGCTCTGCTTCACAATCGGCAGCCTGATATGTGGTCTCTATCAAACATCGTGCCAGTGCCCAAATCCGGAGACCTCTCGAAGCCGGACAACTACCGAGGTATCAGCCTGACCTGTATCACTGAGAAAATTTACAACCGCATGATTCTAAATAGGGTCCGGCAAGCAATCGACCCTCACCTGAGAGTAAATCAGAATGGATTTCGAGTAGGGCGAACTGCTACAAGCCAGATCTTGGCACTCAGGAAATTGATAGAGGGGGTGAGGAAGGACAACCTGACTGCAGTCTTATGTTTCATAGACTTCAAAAAGGCATTTGACTCGATTAATCGAGGCATGATGGTGAAGATCCTGAAGGCATACAGGATTCCTCCGAACCTACTCCGTGCAATAGAGTCCATGTACTCAGGAACAAGGGCCAAGGTGGTGACTCCAGATGGCAACAGCGAGGAGTTTGACATCCTGGCTGGAGTTATGCAAGGGGATACATTAGCCCCCTTCCTCTTTATCATAGTCCTTGATAATGCGCTCAAGAAGGCAATCAGTGGGCGAGAGCAGGAACTTGGCTTCACGTTGACACCAAGGAGGTCAAGTCGGCACCCGGCAGTAGTCTTGACAGACCTTGACTATGCAGATGACATTTGCTTGCTCTCCAATAACATGGAACAAGCTCAAGAACTACTACATAGGGTGGAGCTAGACTGCACTAAGGTTGGCCTTAGGGTAAATGCTAAGAAAACTGAGGTCATGACCTACAACGTACCACCGGAACATCAACCTCTGATAACAGTAAGAGACACTGTGCTGAAAGAAGTTGAGGACTTTAAGTACCTGGGCGCATGGGTCAACTCAACTGAGCAAGATCTAAAAGTGAGGAAGGGACTTGCATGGAGGGCCCTGAACGGCATGAACAGTGTATGGAACTCCAACCTCTCCCGCCAAATCAAACTCAGCTTCTTCTACGCGACAGTAGAGTCTGTTCTCCTCTATGGCAGTGAATGCTGGACCCTGAATCCAACCCTAGAGAAGTCCCTGGACAGGTGCTACACCAGGATGCTGCGTGCAGTGCTTAAAATCAGTAAGAGTGTGCATGTAAACAACAAAATCCTGTATGAGGGAGTGAGCAACAAGATTGCTGTGAGGAGAATGAGACTTGCAGGGCATTGCCGAAGGCATCGCGAGCTGCCAGCCAGTAAGCAGGTGCTATGGGAACCAACACATGGCCATCAGTCAAGAGGACGTCCCACGCTAACATACGTGGACATACTCAAGAGGGATACAGGAGCCCAGAGCACCAACGAACTGGCCGGATGCATGGAGAACCGGGATGCCTGGAGGCAACGATGGAAGGCTCGTCTGAGGACGACTTAGTAGTAGTAGTATAGGCTATATATATACAGACTATAAATCTACAGACTGCAAACTTTTTGAACATTACAGTGTATGTCATATAACAGATATAAAATGGGTTGGAAATGTGAATTCAAGTCTTTAAACTCCTAATTTCATCTTAAATTATTGTGTAAATTTCAATGTTCACCCATTAAAACTATATAAGCTTTAGTTTACCGTATAAAATGCTCATGTATTTTCACACATGAAGAAGCCATATCACAGTCAAATTGTAGATGTCCTTTGTATAGTATGGGTGAAAGGAACTATATGTGCACATCTGTGTTTGTTTTTGTGCGTGGGTGCATGCGTCTCTTTGTGAAATCCTCTGCGTGTTTGCATCTGTGTTTGTGTGTGTGCATCTGCTTGAAGTTTTGGCCACAGCTGAAGCAGGTGTGAACAAAATCACACCATTCCATTTTTTTAATGAGCTTGTGGTCTATGGCCAGCAGTGACTGAAGTGGAATCCTGCGCTCTCCAGGCCCTACACCTTCTAATAACAGCCATCTGTCTTCATGACTGTCTGCTCAACAAGCACACGGGAAGGAGGAAGAGAGAAAATAACTTTTTCTTCTTTATATTGGTCAGAGTAGAGAAAGGGCAAATGATGTTTATAAATGATTCAACTATTTACTCTGCAACACTTAACAATAAGGATGTCTTTCTGCAGGCACGTTTAGTTTAGCAGTTTACATGTTTACTTTCCTTGCCATTATTCTCTCTGGCCCCACCATTTAAACAGTTAAAATAAAATAAAAATGTATTTAATTTTTTTGTATATTTTCCTTATATTGTTATTACATATATTATAAATTACAAAGATTTTAAGTTAAATTTTAAGCAATTATAGCTATTAGAAGTGACAGCAATTAACTCCATGATGGCTAAAAAACCTTAGACAACCATCATAGAATCATTTCCAAGGTCAACATATAAACACCCATTCAAAAGTGTGTCAGTATGGTTTTTTTTTTGACAATGTTACAAAATATTTCTATTTCAAATAAATACGGTGTTTTTGAATTTTCCATTAATCAAATAATAGCATGCATCATGGTTTCCACAAAAATTTCAAACAGCACAAAAGTTTTCATCATTGATAATAATCAAAAGAAATTTTTCTAGAGCAGCAAACCAGCAAATTAGAATGTCTCTGAAGGATCATGTGACACTGAAGACTAGCCCCTAGTCATCGTTCATCCTTCCTTAATGATGTGACCTTCAAGTTCTATGAACAGATCATGCTGATCCATTTATCAAACTTCTTACTGTAACCCCTAAACCTTCCAGACTGTCCCATATTTCCCTGATTTACATATCCAACTAGAAACCAACAACATGTGATCCTTTATAATGGATTAGTAAATACGCACAACCGCGGTAGTTCCCTTGTCTCCGGCGAGCAGCTCTGGGGGGTTAGCAGTGCTGATGAGCTGTGTGATGGGGTCCTGAGCTCTCTGGCCATGCCGTTCAAGGTCAGATCAGGTCTGAGCGCTGACTCAGACAGGTCAAACACACAGCAGAACCATATCAAGCCCTCCACTATCTAATTTCCTGTGCAGCACAGTGATTTCCTTTCCCCCGCTTCCATTCTATCTCCTCCTCTCCCTCATGTTTGCGAACCATCCTATCCCGAGTTTGGTGCCACCCACATCCCCTCTGCATGTGTATTATGCATACACGAATAATACAATTTTCATCAGAAATTAATAGTGTTGTCAAAAAATATAGATATTTCGATATGTATCATTACTGACATATCTGAAACGGTTCTAAATCTTTTGCACTCTTGGATATTAACATTTATGCACTATTGATACACCGATACCAAACTGCGCATTCTCACACTCTCTTCTTTCCGAATAGCGGATTGACAAACACCTGCATCCTGTCACTTACTCGTCTCATTCACTCCGGTTAAATAGTGGTTGTATTTTGCATTATTTTTTGTCATTACGGCAGGTTTGGCGCTCTCATAAAGCCGCATCTCAAACAGCTCGCGAGTGTCAAATTTACCTCTTTTTCTTGGCTTATTGCACCTAAACGGTCAAATACATAGAAAATGATATCAAAATGCTCGCCTTGCCGAGTATTCAGGTACAGGCGGTTTTGGAATGTAAATACTTTAAAAATAAATCACATGTTGTTTAACAGTATATTGGATCTGTGCAGTAGCTCTTAATATGAATTTGTTTTGAAAATGTAGTTTTACCATTCAAATACAGCCTGTGCTGTGTGTGAGCTATTACAACCAAATTACTATCAAAATAGATAAACTATCAAAAAATTATGAGATAATAAATTATTCGAAAATGGTATCGAATATCGATATTTTCCAAGTTACATCAAATTTCAGTACCACGAAAAGACTACAAGAGAAGATGACACAGAAAGCTTTCTTCACATTTTAAAGCACACACACTTTCGTTTGCTTTCATTTGCTGAGCACTGTGTTTGTAGTTCCTCCTCCAAAGCGCAATGAGTTGTGGGCAATATTAGCCTTTGGAGTGTGCATGGATCCACACTTAGAAAGTCCACCGGAAAGAGTAGACCATCCGGAGGACTTCTGCCAACTTCTCTTCTACTCTTTTCAACACATATGGAAATCAAGGACACTCCAGCTGGTGGATGTAACATACATATATATACATATGTATATATATATGTATGTTACATCCACCAGCTGGAATGTCCTTGATTTCCACCAGAGGGCACTCCTTCCATCTTGGTTATCTCACCATAGACTACACATCCCACAACCCATTGCCCGGATTCATTTTTCCTGATTACATCCACCTTTGTTTAATTTTTCTTTTCTTGTTAATCCTGGCTATATAAACCAATGCTGCGTCTCAATTCTCCTACTTATACTACGCCCTAAAAGTACTTTTTGTGAAGAAAAAGCGCATACTTTTGAGTGTGTAGCAGAAGAGTAGACAAGCGTTGGGACATACTATCACGTCATACAATTGCGTCTTTAAAGGTTGCTCTCTGTCGCTTAGTTACACGCATCCTGTCACGCAAAATGACCTGTCAATCATCTTGTCAAAGATAAAAAACCCTCCACATTTCATATCGTACCATATCGGAGAGAAATGCAGAAGCACTTTGATTCGCAGTCGCGGGTCTTCATGCAGAGAACTCTCCTCATATTAAAAGTTAATGGCCAGACTTTATCTAAACCTCTCACCGTCGGTCACGCATATCTGCCATGTTTTGTAGTTTTTTACACTTTGTAACACTTTTTACTCGTGTTTGTAGTTCCTCCTCCAAAGCGCAATGAGTTGTGGGCAATATTAGCCTTTCGAGTGTGCATGGATCCACACTTAGAAAGTCCACTGGAAAGAGTAGACCATCCGGAGGACTTCTGCCAAAGAGGACTTCTCTTCTACTCTTTTCAACACTAACAGTATGTAGTGTTAGTGTTTGGGACACACTTATTTTAATCTCACATGCTGTTTAGGATGGATAGTATGAACATTGAGACACAGGGCCTGTGTTTTCTATCATTCATTACAAATCTTGTTAAGTGTCACTGCATTTATGTGTTTCCCTTACGTGTTTAGTATGTACAGTTTTGTACAGTTTTAACCAAAATTGGTAAATCATGCAGCTCACATTTGGATAGTAATGACACAAACATAAGTTTATATAGTACACACGCATGAATGTCAAATGTAGAATGTATAAAAAGGGTTGAAACACATAAGGCTTGAACTTTTTGTAATATGCACCAACTAACCCTTACACTATCAATGAAATAAGTGGCTCTGAAATATATACCAAATATAAACTGAATGTCTAAATAAAAAGTGTGTTAAAATCATCACAATTTTCACGATATTCATTTTTCATGTAAATATACTGTGAATATCCATTGTTATAATCCTGCCCTACTTTGGATGCATTTCAAGAGTGCCTTTACTTGGGGGAAAATGACCTTGGCCAAACAGGACAAATTTGTTTCTCTATAGCAATTTTCATTAGCAGGACTCCCACTACATGCTGATGAAACACTAACACTACATACTGATGTCCTAAAATCTGAATGACCATGACATAGAGGGGAGAGGAAGCAAGAGGAGGGTTTTCTCTGTCAACTACAATCTTTATATCAGACAGAAAGAGAGAGAGAGAGTGCACATAACCCCTACAGGGACTGAAAAATCGATACAAACACTCTTCTAAGAATGCAAAGCAGAGCCCCACAAAAACTTTTGTGGAACATCAGCAATTACAAAAAAAAAAAACTTTGCACCTCTGCAGACTAATCAAAACCCTAGCATATATGAGAAAGTCATTCACAAGAGCAAATGGGAAATTCTGTTATTTAACGATAGAAACTTCTTTAACTTCTTCCAACCACCAACAGTGAAAGCAGTGGAAAGTAATGCTGAAATATTAACATGGTTATTAAGAGCAGAGTATGCCCCCCACACACACACACACACGGATACACCTTAAATCATTTACTATGGTATAGTATGAGGGCAAAAGGACAAAGAACAAGAACAAATGAGACAATGATGGGGTCAAACAGACAGGAATAAATAAGTTTAAAGCAGGTGTTTTTTCTCTAAGGAAAATGTGGATAAGAAAATGATAATAAAACAATAAAGCAAAATGAATGTAATAAAATATGAGACTGGATAGTTATAGATCACTTTTTAAAGTATCTTAGTTGCTTCACTTGTTCTCACTAGATACTCAGTAAGGTCCTAGTGTGTCTTTCTTACACAAGCATTTTAAAATGAAATATTTGCCTCCGTGAGTACGCTGAGGATTTTATGAGCAATGGTCCAAAAGGAAGATGACAGAAGATAAGCTACAGTATGCTTGGTAAAAGTTTGTAAAAAATACATTTGATGAAATACTATAGTTGTACTATCAATATTTAAGCTATTTATATTTTTATCAATAAATCTATAAACAAATCAAAAAACTAGATGAGACATCAATGTGAACTGATTTAAAGAATAGTATGTACTATGTACTTACTGTAAATAAAATGTTATGGTACTGTGTGCTTGTTGAAAATGTAAGGTATAAGGTGCTTCATAAGCTTTTAGCACAAGAAACTGTGCACTGTACACTGGGGAAAAAGAGAGGGGGCTTTGCTCTTCATTTAAGAAGTCCACCACACACCACTGGTGTAAAGTGTTTACGTGTCACTCCTCATGACATGATTCTGTAGCTGACTATCACAGCCACCCGCAGCTGTAGCAGAGCCAGAAGAGCTGTGTGGGTGGCTGTTGTTAGCTGTCAGGGGAAAAAAAAAAGACATTGTCTGCTTTACAGAACATTTATTACTGAAACTTACTCACTGATTCTTGAATTCATGTTATTTCTGTATTGTTAGCTCATTGCCAGAAGCAAGTGTGTTTTCTTCCTCGTCATCAAAAGCTGCTACATATAGCCTAAACATCTACCTCTCGCTTCATGTCGTAGAGAAAGACACAGCCAGTGTCTTTGTACTCACAGATGCTGCTTTCTGCCTTGCAACAGGTCTATACAAAGCTGAGAGAGGAAAAATCAGTGACACCAATTTGCATAATGAGGGGAAGTTCGGTGGTGGCCACCTTCAATGCCTGGAGTTGAGATCAGCTCCGAAGCAAAGGCCAAACCTGAAATTTAAAATGTAAATTGGACGATGCCTGTGAATGCTTTAGATGCATTAGGTGCAATGGGCTTTCAGACAAATATAAAATGATAGTAAACCTATACTAACATGGTCTACATTGTCTCCATAGAAACAGGATGAATCCATGGTCACAGCAGTGGTGCAATACCACCAATTCATTCAGACTCTACATCCACTAATAAAAACCACCAACTTCCAAACTTGGCACAATGGGGTTCATACAAAATGCCCAATGGAGGCAGAACAGTGAATAATTGCTGCATTTCTAAGGCTTTTATAATGCAAAAACTGAAGGTCTACATGTCATGAACGTTTTTTTTAATCAACACAGCACCTGGCATCTTCTACAATTATCTAATTAAAACACGCACCTCTGGTTCAGTCTGTAAACTCATTCTGTTGTATTATTACAGGTGGTGAAAGAGGGGCAAATGCCCCAGCAGAGAAAACCACTTGGCATATTATGCAAAAATTATGAACACTAGTTTATCAAGCTTTGTTTTGACAAATGCCCTTGCTGTCATAGTCATCTGCACACACAATACAGGAATGCATAATGAGCAAAATAATATTTCATATTTATCAGGACACTTAATCTTTACGGAGAACAGAGACGGTTTCGTGATCATCCGCCATGTGGATTATGATGAGGCTGCATTAATGCATCTCCTGTAAGGTCACTAGTTTGCCATGGCTGTGTTAGGGGACGATATTGTGATCCCCCGTTCATTTTTTTTAATTCTCTTTCCATGGCACACTCAAAGGTCCACTGGAAATTATTTCCCCAAAGAAACCTACTTATAACCACACACACAGTACACACTTTAGCTATCTAAATGGGGACATATCATTGACTTATTATTTTAACCCTACTATAACAGAAAACGTTGTACTTTACACACTCTTAAAAACACATAAACACACTCAACACTAAAGACCACTAGATTCCCTCATTACGCAAAGGTACACACAGTTATTTACAAATAATTTTCTTAATCAGCATTTTAGTGATGTTTTACGTATATTGAAACAAAAAAATTAAATAATCAAATTTACCTTCGAATCCAAATTATTTCAGATCATTTTGAATTAAGTTTATTTTCTGCAAATTGCAAAAAACACTTTATTTAATATCTTATGTCATTTTGCTTCTCAAGAAAATGTATTTTCATTTTAGTATATGTTTACTGGAAAAATGGGGGGGGGGGATAGTACATACTCAAAAGTGTACTCAGCATAAAAAATAAAGGAAAAGCATAATGATAACTAGTTAATAATTTTTTTTTTGCCTCTTCACAATAACCAGCAGTGTAAAATATAACAAATGCATTTAGTTTTAGCTTTTAAAGTCCTCCAGTCCTCCTAGCCCTTTGTACTCCCAAGTACATTCACAAATGCACTTAATTATCTAAAATTTTTGTAAATGGTTACAATTAAATGGATGAAACTGTAAGTGCAAGAAGCACAGGTACAATCCAAACACACCGAGTCATCAAATTAGGCCCTTCCCTCAACTAAACCTTTCCTCAAAATGAATTTTTGTTCCAGGTTTTGCTCCAAATGTTTATTTTTAAACCCCAAGAGACACTTTTTTGGTCTATTTTGAGCCGTATGTGAAGCTGGCTCTACATCAGAAGATCAACACAGGCCGAGTCAGAGTCTTTGGAACAGATGCACAGCGAGTACCTCAGTAAATCTAACTGCCCAATCAATTACGTCAAAACTAAAACGTATTCAGGCATGTTTAACACACAAACTGGTAGATCAGCATCTACTTTGACACACCGTTAGCGGAAGGGCCTCTGGCTCTGGGCCTAATCACACCATTGCATTTGAATGACAGGTGTGTGGTTTTACCTGTGTTCCTGTCTGGGAGGATACAGCAGTGTTGTTGCACTATGCTCAGCAGCACCTGCCAGGTGGGGAGAAGGATAGAGGCATCAGGGAATGAGAGAGAGAAACTTAGAAATAAAATAAAAATTAGAACAAGCATGCATGAAGGCACATGCAGTCTAAACAGCCATTAATTACAGGCAGAAGCTGTCAGGTCTAGAAAGCATTAAGTGGCGGTTTCCCTGCTGTGTGTGTGTGTGTGTGTGTGTGTGTGTGTGTGTGTGTGTGTGTGTGTGTGTGTGTGTGTGTGTGTGTGTGTGTGTGTGTGTGGCAGGAACGGCTGTGTGGGTGAAACATTTTATAACAAGAATCTCTTTACATGGATGTTAGTGAAGAATGAAGCCAAAACAGAAGATTACAGCACCAATTTGTTCACTGAGAGAAAAAAGAGGCCTCTCTACACACAAAATGCTCCAATTCGAACACCCTCGACATATACATAAGATGAGAAAAGTGTGTTGCAGTAGAGTATTTGGAAGCAGTACAAAATTGGGTCTTTACATTCATGCTATCTCAGATGTAATTCGGCTACACTTTAGTTCAGTAATTCCCATGTAAATTCAGCTTTCTTTCACACTTCCAGGTGTTTCTGGAAGCTCAGATGGTATTTGTATCTCTTCAAGGCCACAATTAAATAGTGCTCAAGAAAACTACAAATAACAGTATTCTGTTTAATAATAATCATGTTCAGATGAAGCTTGGAAGTTTTAAAATGAGCAAATAACATAGTATTTGATTTTGTTTGTTCATATAGTTTTTTATGATTTTGCTCTCTAAACAGAAACACAGAATACGACTTTGAAAAGTTCCAGATCAGATTTTATGTGCAAGTATCCTTCACACTCTGAGCCATTTATGCTGCTCATATTTTATGGTTTATGCTGAATTTAACATATAAAACCATACATCAATCTCCATTTAACAGTATTTCATATCTGCAGTCAAGCAGGACAAATTTACCCTCTAAAAGCAGATTGGAATGACGCTGCCATCTAGTGGCTGGGTGGCTTTGGCACTAGACTTTTTACCAGACAGCCTGACACACACTCAGTAGTACCATTGAGATACTAGTACACCAATCAACCCGTTTCATCTCAACAGAATTTTAATTGCTCAATTGGTTAAGATATTAAGTGTCACAGCATCATAAAGTGTCATAATCCATTTTCACAATTTCAACAAAATCCTGTTAGCTAGAAAACCTTCGTTAACTTGGTGACGTTAAATTAGCAGCATTAACAACAACAACAATATTACACACCATATAGAATAGAATAAAATAGTGTAGAATAGTTTTTGGTCATTCTGCGCATTCACACTGCATCTGATGATTCAGGTGCTCATATTTTCTATACACACAGCACACAAAAGAGTGATATATTAACCAATCAGCTGGAAAATTGTCACTTGTATAGGCAGAGATCAAAACAAATAGACAGGACTGTTGGGTTTTGTGTTGTTTGTATGTGTGACAGAGATAGTGTGTGATAGAGAGAGAAAGAGAATAAAATCAAGTGTGTGCAGTTTTGATGAAAGAAAAGGGGAAAATGTTTGTTTCACAATCCCTCATTCCCGAAATAAATGTCTTCCATCTTACATGAATTGTATTTAGCTCATCAGAGGAAGCTTACAGAAAACGGCTTAACGTTTATGAAATAAGCTAAATGAGGAATCTGATTAGAACAGAGTCAATTCATATAGCAATCGGCTGCAGGATATGCAACACACAGTAATCATGGATTCTGAAGTCAGGAGTAAGGGGGGGCTGAATCTGCTATGTTGAGCTGAATCTTAAACATAAACCAGATTTGGGACTTTCTCAGTTCAGTTATTCTGAATTTCTTCATGCCTTCACATTGTATTTAATAAACTAGTGTTCACTCTGATTCTCTCGCCCATTCACTCCAAGAACAACTGCAGTTCTGTTGCCTGTCACTTTAAATGATTGAGCTCTTTTAACAAGTGGATTCTGATTGGCTGCCAATGTTTGTGTTTATTTCTTGGATATGCACATTTGACAGTAAAGCACTGAGCTTGAGTTGAGATGCAGATCAAATTAACTTAAGAACAACCTAAATTTTATAGGGACATTTTTTAATATTCTACTCTTATTAAATGTACCATTGTTCTTCAAAAGTATCATGCTGAACTGAGCAACAGCTTCACTGGTTATAAAAAGAGTGCTCTTTACTTGATTTCTCTGTTTTTCATGAGACTTCTTGACTTTTCATTCTTGATACTTAAAAAACTTTTGCTAAACTTTTTCAAAAATGTATTTCTTGATGATTTGCTGTTTTAAAACAGATTATCTAAATGTAAATTTAATAGCAAAACATGTTAAAAAATATATTAAAAAAATTAAAAAAAATTGTTTATATATATTAGGGAGTGGAAATGGGTAATGAGCCAATAAATGCTCCATTATTGGATAAATACCGCCATCTACAATCAAACGTCTCGCCGCTAATAGCCTTGTGGGCAGCACCGACATATAGTGCCGTTGTGCTTCAGGAGATCCTGGTTCAAGTCCCGGCTCGCAGACCTTTCACGGTTCGTCCGTCCCCCCCTCTCTCTCCCACAACGCTTCCTGTCCACTCTATCACATCATCATAAAAAGGCAAAAATCACCGCAAAAAAAAAGGGTTTATGGATCTGCCTGAAGTGTACGTGTTGAATGCACATGAATGTAGTTGAATGCACTTCAAAATGGTGGTGGGGATTCACCCAAGAGGAGGTGCTTAGGGAAGTTTGCGAGTGTATGTCTAAAAGTGGAGTTAAACGCAGCCTGCAATAAACCACTCTAAGATGCAGTTAAACAGAATCTCAGGTTAACTCAAAGACGACTCAGCTTAAATTCAAAGTTCTAGCTCTCAATCCAAATTCTGCATTCTCTAGACTACATCCTCAGAATGCTAATCAAGCTGTGGAACCTGCGCCTACAATTCAGATGAGCCATCAGAGAGCAAGAGAGAGAGAACTGAAATTGAAATCAAGAGGGAGAGGAGAGAAATTTCACGCAAGAGCAATTCCAAGGTTCCCCTGCACAGAACAGACATCACAAACTGCATCCTGATCTAAAGCACAATAGTCAAATCAAACTCAAAGCAAATCAGAGAGCACTGCTGACCAGTCCTTGCAAAAGAACACACAGGAAACCTGCTAATATTGACCAACATGGCCTTGAACTTACTCCACTATTTTCCCTCCGTTTGTGGTCATTACATGTTTGTTTTATTTTTATTTTTATGCATCAACGTGATTGACTACGGAGAGAGAAATCAGTCTCGTGACTCAAGTCAAATCCACACCAGCTCATGTTAATCATGCCTGCTGTAAAAGGACATCCTTCAGGAATCAATTCAATAGAGACATCAAGCTAATTTGATATTAAAGTAAATTTAGGACTTACAATGTTAATGATAACTCACCCACAAGTGTCACTTTCATAATGTGGGGAATTCCCATTTATTTACTTGAACATGTAGAGCAGGGTTCCTCAAACCCAGTCCTGTCCAGGCCGCTGTCCTGCACAGTTTAGCTCCAACACTGATCAAACACACCTGAGCAAGCTAATCAATGTCTTCAGGATCAGTAGAAACTCACAGCTAGGTGTATGATCAGGGTTGGAGCTAAACTGTGCAGGACAGTGGCCCTCCAGGACTGAGTTTGAGGAACCCTGATATAGAGTCACGTGATCTGCACTGCCGCATCTCTCCCTCGCGGTTATGTAAAATAATGAATAATTAAGTGTTCACTGTATAAATTAAATTTTGTAAAAAAAATTCTTAAAGATGTGTTTTGTTTGATTAACATTAATGACATCACCTAAAGAACGGATCCAATTTAATGATACACATCATATTTCTTTCTCATCTGTTTATGTTCCCTTAAGACATACCGGCTGTGTTTGTGAGAATACTTGCTGAGATGGACACACACAAAATTATGTTAAAATATCAGTTCAAGTGCAAGGAGACATTAAAGAGGAATCAAATCGGTGTTCGAGTTCTCTTTCACTTAAATCGCTTGTGTAATTTGTCAAGACATGTGCAAATGACTAACTTTCACTCTATGATAGTTAAACTTAGCAATTAATATGCAAATCACATGCGTGCCGAACAGTGGGGACTTGTCTGTACTGATCACAGATCAACTGCGATCAATTGCAACCCGAATGTTAAAGATAGGCTATAATTTTTGGTTTTGAGAGAGGTTTGAAAGAGAAATATGTGTAAATTAATATAAAAATCAACTTGTGAGGTGAAAGATCCAAGTGGAGAACAAAACCAATGACAATTCTCACCAGTCTGACGCATCACTTCCATTAATAAACCTGATTTCAACACCTCCGATAAAAACTGTGATGCATACATTTCACATCTGAAAACATTAGTTTGAGATTAAGAAAATCTCAGCTATAGGCCAAAGATGTTGTTAACTTTATCAACACAGCAACTCAAGCTCTCACAGAAACAGCCAAGTAATGAAGAAATGAGGTTGGTGACGTGTGGGTACCTCCGCCGGCATCATACTGCACAAAATTAAATTGACTGTTTTCTTTAGAATTAATGAACCTCCGCTCTTCCCTGAGCTCCCAGTGCACGGGAACTGACACAGTAGAGCTGGCGTCCCAGAACTCATTTTTCTACCCAAACCAAAGTGCACTGTCTCACGTTCAATGTTCTGCTTAGTCGCCTGTGACGAGGATAAAGTGAAAAGAGTACAAAAAAGAGAGAAAACTGACTCATAAACCCAAGGGTTTTCCTCTCATCTCAGATAAGATAATGCATAGGATTTCACCCCGCAAAAAAAAAAAAAAGCCAATAAAAACTAATTTAACCATCTGAGACAGTTAGCAGATCATTGATGTAATCTATTCTGGACTCTAAGAGTGAGTTTAAGTATTCAATAATAAAAAAAATAAAAGAATGCATCTTCTTTTCTAATGTCAATTATCCAGTTTTAGCACAGTGATAAAAAAAAAAGTGATTAAACAGCAGTGGTAGCCTATACATGGGGAATGTCATTATTCTTCAATGCTGCTTACTCCCAAAAGCAACTATCTTATACTTAAGCACTTATGTGTATGAGGTATGCAATACAACATTTACATAGGTCTGCATGCATATACTATATTGTGATGTCTGCATGAATCCCCCTAAATGGGACTTTTCCAGCCGCATGAGGGTCATTGTGAATGAACCCTTTGCTAAGCCCTGCCTTAAAAACTTTACTAACCAATCCTACCTTAGTAACTGTTCCTGTCTGCTATTTTTCAGACGAGGTTTTGCTCTTTGTTATTTGCAAGTCTATGGAGGATCTGTGAGTAAAATAATATATTATGGAAATAATCCAAAAATATGGTAATAATTGTTGCCGGGTCACTATTATCAGAGAAGATACAAAAGCAGTATGTTATTCTTTTTTCAAATCTTTAAATAAATCATAAAAAAAGTTAATATCTCTGCTTCGTTTCCAAAAGAACCTCACTGTGGATTTGCTCCAAGATAAATAATGTTATAAGCTTTATGTCATTTCATTACATATTTATTCAGGTCATTGTAGTGTGGAGAAACTAAAGAGTAAAATAGTAAAATAATGTAGAAACATTCAAATTAGTTCTACTATTATCATCAGCTGTAAACACTTTCAAATGAGGCTTTTCTCTTTTTAGTATGTGTGGCACATTTACCTCAGTCTCCAAAGTCTTTAACCACTTTTACTGCGTAATTTAACAATTTCTTCAAGAAAAGTGACAGATAAAATGCTTTGCAAAGGCCCCATAAGAATCACACTAAATCAATTTTTACCTCATGCATACAAATCATAGTTTTTTATGTGATGTGTCTAGTGTCACGATCACTGTGGTTTGTGCGCATGTCATCTAAAGAAAAACCCTAAACTGTTGTAAGACTTACTTGATTTCTCATTCATAAATCTAACATACATGCATCTGGCTACTATCTAATATATCAAACATAGAATATATGAAATATATAGTGTGATATAGAATCCATCTCTACAATAACCATTGCCCTAGCTGACCCCCTTACCACAGGACACCAGCTGGCTCATGGTAGAGCATGTGTGAAATCTCTGTGTAATCAGTGTGTGTACACTTACGGTGTGCTTAATCAGTGTGTATATAATCAGTGTGTCTAATCGCAGCTCTCTAAATTACTAAATAGCTCCAACTGTCACAATCAGAAAAGAAAAAAAACACTCAGCCGCACAAGCAGATACTCTCTGTGTGCATGTGTGTGTGTGCGTCTCAGGCTTACAGAACTCACTTTTTGTATTAATTCCCAGAGTAATTGGAGGAAGGTGGAGCTCTGAGACAGCAGCACTAATTACAGGGTTTTCTGGAGAACATGCTGTGGCCCCCAAAAAATCCAGAGAGACTAAACAGATTTAACCTACAGTCAGAGATGATAAGGTCAGAAACCACAGAAAGGGTGAGAAGTTGTGAAGAACTCTTGTTTTCTGTTAAGGTTTTTAGTTTTCGGTGCTGTGATACTCCAATCATGTAAATGTAAAAATAATAATAGTCATTTTGAAATTAGCCTGTTTTGCCTTCATATCATTTTAATAAGTATCTCTAACCTATTTTTTGTTTTATTTATATACTATTATATACTTATAATTTTTTTATTAGCTTTTATTTATTTTTTATTTAAATTTGACATTTTTTTTAGATTGAGCTGTATTAAGTTTGTAAATAGTTATGTTTTATTTTATTTTTTTGTTAATCTATTCAGCTTCAATTTCTTTACATTTTTTAAGTTTGAATCATTTTTGTACTTTAATTTAAACTTATTTTCATTTCATTTAATGGCCATGGCAACATTTCTAATTTTTAAGTTTTCATCTTATATTTTAGTTCTACTTTATTTCAATTAACAAAAACTATTTTATTACTTAACAATATAAAAACACTGGTATGCAGATATTATTGAAGTTTAATACTCTGGTTTTCCACAAAACATGCACTTTGTCAGAAATAGGACTGGTATCTATTCTAGTTAAGGGCTGGGTATTGACACAAATTTCAAGATTCGATTCGATTCACAAGCTTGCAATTCGATTCGATTTCGATTCGGATTCGATTCTATTCAATATTGATTATTTTGGATATCAGGTAGAATACATGGCAAATTGTCACAAGGAAAACAAATCTCTTAACTAATGCTGTAAACTATGGGAGTCAGTTGTAGCCTACTAGGCTTCATTAGCCTATAATATTGAAGGTAAAAAAATTAACTGATTTGTTTACAAACACTTAAATTACACTTTTCTTTATTTGTATAACAATAAAGTTATATGAAATTGTAGTGAATTCAGTGTAGTTGGAGGAAGAAGAAGACGAGGTCGGCGAAGTTTGGGACTCTATTATTGGCACTTTATTAAATCCTTCAACAAAGAGGAAATTCAAAGGGTGCGCTCGTGCGCGGCCGCCGTGACACGTTCACGGCAAACAGAAAACAAACAGTCAAAGAACAAACACTCAGTCCACGATTACTGCTCAACACGTCCACAATTGTAGCGCGAGTCCCAGGTCTCTCTCTCCTTCACTCTCACCGCCGGCAGCTTATATGCAGTCTCCACGCCAATTACTGCAATCAGACACAGGTGTTCGTTATCTGCACTTGACCCACTTACTCACCGCGCGGCTCGCTGACTTCTCTCCCGCTACAGACTTCGCGGAACCACGCCCCCCTCGCCACAGAAATATAAACATTTAAATGGTGGCTATCATAAAAAAAAAATTCTAGCTGACGAACAAGTTTATGAACACTGGATATGGTTTTTCTGAGGTAGCCTAAAGCCCAATTTATACTTCTATGTAGAACTCACGCCGTAGCTGCACCGTAGGCTGTGTGTAGCGCGCGTACCCTATGGCGTACCCTGATGCGCACCTCTCCAAAAATGCAACAACGCGTCAATTCTACGCGGACGCAAGCGCTGTGATTGGTCTGCTAGAACCCCTCCCTCGGGTTTCATATGCTCCCTCTGCATGTGTAATTGCGCTTAAACGCGGACAACGACGCAGAGGTATAAATGAAAACCAACGCGTAGTCTATAGCGTTGAGGCACCGGCGTAGGTCCGACGCTGAAGTATAAATCAGCCTTAAATGTGACTTTATGACATTGTTTACAAACTGTTTTACTGACGTCTTTCCAAAGTTGAAAGACTGATTGAGCGATTCCATGTGACATAATACGGATTTCGATACATTGTACTCTACCTTTTAACACACCTTCAGATGCTCATTCATGTTTATTTCGTGCTGTAACTGGTTTAAGGCGGAAGAGGAGATCATGCGCTGCTGCTTCTCTTGAGCTGCACTGCACCGGAGCGATCTCACGCCACAGCGCCAAAACGGTATTTATGTTTTTGTATTTCGTAAGAATGGACGTAATCTGAAATCTGAGACTTTGTTTCATATCAATAAGTAACAAAGCACAAAGAGTATTGCGATTTATTGGATGGGATGCTCGCTATGTTCCATTCGTTCATCAACTGAAAACAGGATGACTAATCGATTCTTGGGATTTAAGAATCGAGATCGGTTCGTAAAAATGAGAATCGATTAAAATCGAGAACCCTAATTCTAGTAGGGATGGGTGAAATCGATAACCATATCATTTTTATCTTAAGAAAGTAAACAATAAATGAGCAGGAAAAAATATATAATTTATTTGCACAGAATAATGTAAACACAAAAAAACTAAAATTACTTGTTTTAACAAGTAAACTTAGACATCATAACAATAATGTGCAGTGTTAAAATTTGATATTTATTTTGAGATTTGCTAAAGACTACATTCAACGATTACAATTTGCATGCTATTAAATTAGTAGCATTTTAGTGACTGTTGGATGATGAACTAAATAATCTTTATGTAAAAAATAAATGAATAAAATTCTGGTATGTCAATTTGATTTTTCACTTTTAAGTATATTTTTCAAGCTAATGATCTTGGGGTCCCTGCACAGCACGGAAACATATTGCCTCATTAATTCATTCATTTTTTTCAGTCATTCATTTTTGTGCCATCCTCTCGTTTTTTCCTGTACTTATCTTGCAATGCAGCAGAGCTTCCACAGAAGCCCAAACACATGCCTGCATTATGAATGGGAGAAGTCAAAGAAATAATACTGTAGCTGCCGTTAAGCTGATGACACAAGCACACATGCGAGACACGAAAAGCTTCTTGTGGCTTGATGTCCATGAGTTCTCCTGTCATATCACGCTTTACCAGATATGAGCTAAAAATAAAGGCAATCCCATGGAGTGTTTTATTCAAAAGGCTCCACTTTCGAAATATTTATGGGAAAAGAACAATAGAGGAACCTGCATCATGATCCACATCATACACAACTAGTAGGGATGCACCATTGTAGTATGGTTAAATATCTAGTTTAGTGCTCATCATTTTACAAAAATATCTGTTCGCAGAAAGTTGTGATCGACCAAAAAGTATTAAGCATTCCAAAGAATCGCTTAATAAAAACAATTTGTTTTATATTACATCCCTTATAAATCTGTACTGTTTTTTTTCTTTTTTTTTCTTCTAATCACACATTAAACTCTTATCTAAATTTTTTGTGAAATGAGCCATAAAAATTATACATATATAGTAAAGCTGCACGATTCTGGATAAATTGAGAATCACAATTTTTAGGTTAAAATAAAGATCATGATTCTCCAATGATTATGAATAGAAAACTACACAAAATAACATGTAATTTACTAACAGTTCTGACAAAATGTTAATTGCTGCACTTTATGTAAAAAATATTTAAATAATTTGAATTACTTTTTTATTGGTTTGAATGAATGATTCAATGACTCACTCATAGGGACTTGACTTGTTTTACTGCATGAATCAACATTTTTGAATGAATCTCTAGAAAGAATGATTCAATAAACAAATACATTTTTTAAATAGTCACTTGTCACCACCTACTGGTGAAATCATGCAATTTATGCAATCTTTATTTGAACCGTCAAGTTACATTTAAAAGGCGATTTACTCTATTTTGTTTCCTATCGTAGAATTCAGTGTTTATCTCTGAATCTATTTTTATCCCAGTACTTCTGTGATCATTTGAATTATTGTGACCTAAAAATTATTATGATTTTATTTGTAAAGCTGTTTGTGAATCATTTTGTTTGTTTCATACCTATAAATGACAACTGCAATCTCTGGGACAGCGGAAGCGCCAACGCAGATCTGAACCGCTGTGATCGCACTGGTCAAAGGTTAACGCCATAGCCGAATCGTTGTCATTTACTGTAGGAATGAGATCCCGATCATTTAGTGATTAATCATGGAGCTCTATAAATGTTGGACTGACACCTGTACTTTTGAATGCCTACAGAGGAAAACAACATACTGTGTGAATTGGTAATTGAAAATTACATAACATTATTTGCTTCCAATATTGGACTGAACCCTCTAATTATGCTGAAAAATAATACAAATGCTAATATTAAACTATAGCGATATGATAAACAAATGCTAATATTGGCATAGCAAGTAGAACAAAATTCCACACCTGTTTCAACCTATTCTGAGTAACTGAACTGAATAAATGATTTTTTAAAGATATTTACAGGTAAAGCAGCTATATAAGAAGCTTTAATAAACTCTCAGCATTGGCCACAGAACCCTTCAGATCCTCAGTTAAATGTGCTGTCTATCAGCATAAGTGCAAGATACAGAGAAGGCTGATTCTGCCCGTCTGAGTTATTTCTGTAGAGCTGGTGTTTGAAACTGCAAATGAATGCAGCACCCAGCACTTACATTGACAGACAGCTGCATCTGGGAAGCTTTGTACTGCATCTGCTGCTGGCTTATGTAATATGTTTAAAATGGGCATCTTAGAGTCATTTTAGAGAACAGCTTAGATAATGGATGCATATTTTGTCAAATTTGCTCTTTCACAGTCACACACACAGACACAAACACACATTTGCACTGTGGGATAGAAAGCGCTCTTTCAATCCTTAAGATTTTCAAGCAAAAGCTACACAGACACAGCCTTCCACTGTTATCCCAACAGCATCAATTAACTGGACTGAGGTGTGGATGACATTTTGGGTGACAACAAATGGGTTTTTTTCTTATTTGCAACATTGTATTAGGGATGACCTGATATTGAATAATTACCGGTAGCCTATATTAATGTCAGAAAATCGATAAATACCCAATAATTAAATTCTACGCTAGTTTTATATAATATATATATATATATATATATATATATATATATATATTATAAACTAAAATAAATTGTTTTAAACGCTGCAAGTGAATTTAGGTATCACAACATATGTAGATTTTTGAAAATGGATATTCATTTTGAGATATGCAAAAGATTCTTAGGCCTGGTTTCAGAGACAGGGCTTAAATTAAACCAGGATTACGCCTTAGTTTAAATCGGACATTTAAGTAGCTTTTATAAATGTGTCTTAGAAAAAAAACATTACTGGTGTGCATCTTGAGACAAAACAAAGGCAATGACCATATTTTAAGATATGCCAGTATGTTGCTTCAGTTAAAACAGCTCAAACATGCTTTTCAGTCTGGGATTAGGCTTTAGCTTTGTCTGTGAAACTGGGGGATTGTGTAACTTTTAAGTGAGTGTAAAGGTAATCTAAAAGTAAAAATAACGTAAATCTGCATGTAAAATTAAATATCCAACATAATGTTATTCTAATAAATTACAAAGAAAATCTCTAATATCACTCATTAACCTAGTGATGGAGTGTATCTTTAATGTTTCTATTTAATATCTTCCCAACATTAAGAAAGGTGATGTCCCACTGTCACCCGAATATTCGAAGATTAGTGGTAGATCAATTGTTTTAATTACCGATTCTTAAAAAGTTTACATTTATAAGAGGATGTAACCTAATATTGGGTGCCTATAAAGTGCAAATCAGTGAATGTTTACATATCAGTCTGAACTAGGAAAAAATGTTCTTTGAGGTAGACATATTTAAGCTTACGTTCATGATAAGATGGAAAATTAGCAGTTTTGAAAATTGCACTCCAGTTGACCCACCACAGAAACAGGAAGTTGTTTACAAGTCAATGTCAATGTTCAAGAATGAACAATCTGAGCAAACTTGGGTAATTTTCGGAATAAAAATTGAAGAAAATAAAAGGCTAAATTAAATTGATAACAAACCTAAATAAGCAAAATATTTGTTGAATCCGACAGGTGAAAATGTCACGCCTTCTCTCGTCAGGTAGGGTGGTGATGTAATGCTGAGATCTGCATGCCGCCGCACACAAGCTCGTTAGAGTGGACTTTTTAGTTTTTTTTCTCCACCTTTCAAAAAACAAGCATGCAGAAATTCCTGAACGTACCTTCTTCCACGCTGACATTCTAGGTATTCGTTGAGCTTGCGGCTACATGGTGAAGATGCAGTGAAGTTTTGAGAGTGCATGTGATTAGCAGTCGCCGCCCCGCGGGTGCAGATGCGGCGGTCCCCTGGAGGTGATGTAGCGCTTGTCCACGCCGCTGGAGGGCGCAGTTCAGGACGCTGCACGTTCAGGCGCCATCATGATAAGGTCGGAAATACGACAACACAGAGAAATAACCTGACGGTACTTTCTTTACATTATTATGACATATGTGTGCGATTTTACAGCTCATTATTTTATATTCCCTTAATGTTAAATCCTGAATTCTTATTAAATCTGTAAAGTAGTCAAAAATGTGATGGCTTAAAGACGGTTGACTTGATTTGCGCTTTATCATCTACTAACCCAGCCACTGTTTACACCTGTCAGAAAAGTGTAATGGAGAGTAATTTTGTTTACGATTGAGGAAAAAGAGGTCATGATTCTCAGCCGCTGATATGTCTGTCAGAAAAGAAGGTAAGAAGAGAGCATTTAATAAAAGTGTATGTGTCCACGTGCTACAGAACTTGTGCTCTGCACGTGTTTTATTGTTGACATATTGTTGACACACAAGAACACAACGTGTGTGTGTGTGTGTGTGTGTGTGTGTGTGTGTGTGTGTGTGTGTGTGTGTGTGTGTGTGTGTGTGTTAGTATTCCAGTCCAAGGTCCTGCAAAGATTGTATCCTGCATCCCAAGAGCAGAGTCTGTTACAACCTGTTGCCCAGGAGCAGAGCATACTTGTACCTGTGTCACCCGTGTCAAGACCTCAGTACATCCCACCCAAACAGTCAGGTTGGAGTTTTTATTTATGCTTAAGTCCTTAATGACTCTTTAATGTCTCATAAATTACATTTCAGTATCACCTCATTTTTCACAGTGCCTGAAATGGTACGATATAAATGAATCTGTCTTCCTAAGCCACTTTCCGTGAGCTAACACTGCTCTGATGGGTCAGATGGCCCAGTCTGCTGTGATTGGTCTACCACTTAAAGCGCAAGCCTAGTACTATAACTCTGTAATTTTGAAAACTTAATTAAAAAATATATATATCTGAACTCCGGTGGCTTCATTAGCACTTGTATACAATGGCAATGGTGTACCATATCTATTTGAGCTTGAGTCCTCATCCTTGGAACTGCATGCAAAGTGGATTTGTTTTTGCAATTTGCAGCGTAGAAAACAATAGGTTACTAGCGTAACCCCGGTTCTCTGAAACATCGAGTGGAGAGATCCACCTATGGGAAGGGCATCCGTACCTGACCTCTGCAGAAGCATCCAATTGCACCAAGTCTGGCTAGACAGACAGAAGCGCGCAGCCAATGCCAGGTGAGGCCACACCCCCTCACCTACGGGCATATAACATCTGGGCGCGCTGCTATTCCTCAGTAAGTATATTCGCTTCTCGTGCGGCAAGCGGGGCAAAGCTGGTGGATCTCTCCACTCGATGTTTCAGAGAACCGGGGTTACGCTAGTAACCTATTGTTCTCTTTCATCATCTCGTGTTCGAGATCCACCTATGGGAGAGACATGGACAGCTCCCCGATTGCCCAATACACTCACAGTGAGGTTCTGAAAGCCAGAGAAAGACGGTCACCTCGGGGAGGCGGTGCCTGACACGTCCATTAATCATGAACCTGCAAAGGTGACGCCACACCAAACTGCTATGGACAAGCAGGACATGAAACATGCATGAGACACATACATGATAGTAACCCCAACCCACCAAGGCACATAAACTATACCCATGACGGGAAGTAAATGTTTGGTGGCAGGAATGAACATGGCCAGCCGGCCCATTCACTCTTATTGGTTTCAACAGGGTACAGGGAAGAGCTAAGAAGACCCCACCCCTAAAACCGAATGTGCTACCGAGGTTCTGGTGACATCCAGCCGGTAGTAACGCACAAAGGTATGAGGAGAAGCCCAACTGGCAGCGGAGCAGATGTCCTGCAGTGACACTCCCCTAAACAAAGCCCAAGAGGCGGCTAAGCCCCTTGTGGAATGAGCTCTGATGCCCCTTGGGGGCTGCACTCCCTTTGCTTCATAAGCCATATTTATAGCGTCCACAGCCCAATGTGAGTATGGTATGTACAAGAGTTGTTTCCTCGGGCCGGGAGGGGGTCCCAGCACTTTCCCATCATAAATATCCCTCTCCTGGTCGGTGGCGCTCTGTGGTGCCGGCCATTCAATGTTGAGCCGAGCGGCCGCTCGTTCACACACTTCTAGGAGGATGGCTTGAGGCAGAACCGCGTGGGCGGTAGCCTGGGGAACACCAGAGGGCGGGATGGCCTCCTCGTCCTCTGAAACCCCAAGAATGGCCGCATCCTCCTCTTCGCCAGAACCGGGCGGTTCGTGGACGAGAGCGAGGTTGTCCCCGAAGATGTCCTCCTCGGGGAAGGCGGGATTGGGCTGGTCAGCCCAGATGAGAGACGTTGCGCCCCGGGAGGCCCCCGGTAGCGCGTCGTCATCACCGTGTCCTCCGTCCGAGTCAGAAGGGCTGAGCCCGGTGCACTGTGTCACTGCCACCTTAAGACGGCGTTTAAGCAGCTTCCTAGGCAGCATGAGGCAGAAACTGCAATTCTCCGGGTTCTCAAGGGCTTCCCGAGCGTGCTTAAGACCCATACAGACCACGCAAAGCTGGTGAAGATCCTTAGCTGCGATAAGGGCACCACACGCGGCCGGGCAGGCCCGTGATATGCTATCCCCTGGAGAGGCTGCAGGCTTAGACAGTGACATACCAGTTTTTTTTTTTTTGTGAAGAAAACGGAGAAATCCGTGGCGGGCAGCCGTGAGGAGAAACGGTGAAAAAAGCGAGAGTGTGGGCGGCTCCGAATGCAAAGCAGCAGTCGTTGAAAAATAAACAACTGTCACGTCTGGCGGAGGCTGATCTGGTCGATATGTCCTCCTGAAGACACGAGGTGAGCAGTGTAAAATCAACCGAGCTGTGAGATGCAGAGATCGCGAGAAGCGAATGTCAACTGAGGAATAGCAGCGCGCCCAGATGTTATATGCCCGTAGGTGAGGGGGTGTGGCCTCACCTGGCATTGGCTGCGCGCTTCTGTCTGTCTAGCCAGACTTGGTGCAATTGGATGCTTCTGCAGAGGTCAGGTACGGATGCCCTTCCCATAGGTGGATCTCGAACACGAGATGATGAAAGAGAACAGTGTCTTTGCGACATGTCTGAACCAAACTCTTCCATGCCTCAGCTACAACTGCAGTGTTGTGTTTGAAGGTTTTAATTAGACATTGTTAACGGACAGCCAAAGAAGACCATAGGCAGTTTATGCAAATTTGTTACAAACATACATAGGTTTGTGCAGGAAATAAGAATTCTTTCTTTTTGGAGACAATAACTCAATTTCTTGTGCACTTTAGTCTTTGGAAATTTGTAGACATTTTACATTCACAAATAGCTATATATTATATGAAACACTACATGGAAGATAGTATCCGAAAAAGCATTATAGGAGCACTAACAGGGGACTTGACTGCTTGTTCGCCCTTTCTTTCTCTCCCTTTCTTAGGTAATGAGAAAAGTATAGCTGTACCAGTCAAAAAGCTCTACACTGTACTTCCTCCTCCTCAAGGCTACCTGATCACTAGCGGGGATGATCCTGTCACACTGTCCAATCCAGATTCCATTGAGTCTGAGAACAGCCTAGTCGGTGAGTTGGTGACTAACGTGTTCTATCTGATTAATGACACACCTCTTAGGTTAAGACCACCATCGCGTTTCCCTTTTATTTGATTTCTCTTTCAGTCACACATTCCAGTATGAAATGGATACCACTAGTTGCGATGAAGAGATCCTAGTAATCTCTGTAAATAATTATTATTAGTCACTGCAGATTATATTAGCCAGTCTGCAGCTGTATCTTGATATCCTGATAGATATTTTACTTTTGAATTATTTAGATTAATCAATTGTGTTTTTTAAATATTGGGTGATTTTTCTGTTTATTTTAATTTGCAACTCCTGTTGTGGATCCAAATGATCAAATCGTTTGATTCAGTGGAGCATATTAGCCACAGCTCCCATGATAAAATAAAATAAAAACTCAGAAATAACATCCTTATTCATCAGGACAACAGTTTGGATTTATCATCTACACAAAAACAAAATGAGTAATTTCTATGTTTAATTCGCACAAATATCACGGAACCAAAAGGAATCAGACCGTTTTAGATATTTGATGTTCCTTAAACAATTGTGATATTTCATTGTGGCTCAATTGGTACATGCTTTTTCCTGCTTCCTGATGCATTTATACAATTTAATGACAAAACCAAGCACCTCTATACGAGGTGACATTGTTGCATCTTTTATTACACATTACTCATCCCACCATCATGAGTCTTTTATTCCAGGTGTCGTATTTGTGGTTTGGCTTAGTGTGCATGTTATACTTCTTTCCTCCTTCACTAAAGGGCTCTGCAGATTTCTTCCTCTTACTGTCTTTTTGTTGCTATTGATCTGAATAGACCTCAATAGACCTGCAGAGCAGCAATAACTTCTTTCACAAGCTCTCTCTCTCTCTCACTCACACACACACACACTTACTCATACTGTCCATGTTATTGAGGCCTTTCCTCATCCCTCCTTTATTGCAAACCGGTCTCATTGTATGAGCTGTATGCTGATGAGCTGAATCTTTGCTTCCTGCGGTGTGTCACTCAGATGTGTGGTCAGTTTCTCTGCTCTGAATACAGATGAAAAAAATCAATAGCTCAGCACAACTCAGTGTGTTTGTATAGTCCTAAGGAGCTCGAAAAGCCTGCAGAAAACTCCTGAAAGGGCAAATGACAAAGGGGTTTGTGTGCGCTTGTGTGTGTGTGCGCTTGTGTGTGTTTGTGCGAGGACTATCCACTCTGGTAATTGCCTCTTATACAGCATGTGCACAATTCTTGTAGGATGCTTTTTATTTGAAAGAGTCTACCAAGAGCATCAATGTAATGAGGCTGTAACTGATGTCATTCAGTTTTTAGTGTATTTTTTTTTAAATCCGTTCATGACAAATCAGTCACATTAAACCTCTTTTTACAGATAATGGAGCCTGATGCTTGTCGGATTTAAAACCCTTTTGTAATAATTCTAATACTGTGAGAAAGTTCATAATCCTCCTCACCAATGAGCCATTTTTGGATCTTTCAGACGCAGATGACCATGAGTTACATAAGAAGAGGAAAAGGAGGAGAAAGAAAAAAGTGTCTCCCATTACTTCAGCCAAGGTATCCACCTCTCCATCAGAGGGCGCTGTACAGGGCCAGACAGATGCTGTACATCACAGCGATGAAGGGGATGCTGGAAGCTCATTGAGCATAGAGCAGCTCAGCAAGAACAGAAAAAGGAAGATGAAGAAGAAACGACACAAAGAGAAACTCATCGCTCTTGGACTGGTGCCTCATGTGAGAGCTGTTGAGTTCACATACAAACAGAGTGGACATGGAAATTCAGAGGAGGTGCTCGAATTCCTTCGTACCACACAGGAGATCTACCTGTCTGATCGCAAGTCCTCTGGTATAGCATTTTGTTATAGCATCACTTTTTCTCTGTTGAGGACAAATAAAAACTACCCTTCCAAATTTTGAGGTTGGTAAGATTTTTTTATGTTTTTGAAAGAAGTCTTGATGGTGGCCAAGGTTGCATTTATTTGATCAAAAGTGCAAAAGAACACAATTTTTCTGAAATGGAAAGCTTTTGTAACATACACTACCATTCAAAAGTTTCGGGTCAGTAAGAATTTTTTTTGTATACTTTTATAATACCAATACTTTTATTCAGCAAGGATGCATTAAATTGATCAAAAGAGACAGTAAAGACATTTATAATGTTACAAAAGCTTTCTATATCAGATAAATTGTTATTTTGAACTTTCTATTCATCAAAGAATTTTGAAGAAAATTTACACAACTGTTTTCAACATTGATAATATGAATTAATGTTTCTTGAGCAGCAAATCAGCATATTAGAATGATTTAGAATGAAGGATCATGTGACACTGAAGACTGAAAATTGCTGAAAATTAAGCTTTGCCATCACAGAAATAAATTCCATTTTAAAATATATTCAAGTAGAAAACATGATTTTAAATTAAAAATAAAGTAAAAAATATTTCACAATATTACTGTTTTTGCTGTAATTTGGATCAAATAAAATGCAGTCTTGGTGAGCAGAAGACACTTCTTTTAAAAACATAGAAAATCTTACAGATCCGAAACTTTGATACAGTGTGTGTGTGTGTGTGTGTGTGTGTGTGTGTGTGTGTGTGTGTGTGTGTGTGTGTGTGTGTGTGTGTGTGTGTGTGTGTGTGTGTGTGTGTGTGTGTGTGTGTGTAAAAGTAGTAAGATATACATAATGTATTGCTACTCTTCTTTTTAGGCTCCTGTGTAGAAAGTGGACCTGCTCTCTCCCTCACTCCAGCTGACACTCTGTTCTCTCGTCTGTCTGGTAGGAGGCTGCCTCCTGCTGAGATCTCCAGGCTTTGGGGACTCCGGGCTCTATTGGTGAATAATGAAACGCAGTTAAAATCACAGCTGCAAGAATTCAGGGACACAAGCACATTGCCTGCAGGTGAGTGAGGGCGCTTGGACCTCCCATGTCTGAACATCAAGCAAGTGTGTTTCTGTTTAATAGTAATAGTTGCAAACAATAAAATGTTGATTTCACTGTCAAAAGACTAAAAATGCCCACAAATACACAAGCTACTATTGTTGTATTACAAATGTATTAAATGTTTAATTTAGGTTCCAATACATATGCTGATGAGGTCAGGGCTGGGGAATGTCCAGTAAGGAGCTGACTTCTGTACTTCATTTACATGCTTTGTTTCAGAGTGTCTCCATCTCTGTGTAAACCCCCCCCCCCCCCCCCCCCGAAAGGTATATAAACTACAAGGTACACTGCCTTGGTTACACTAGACGGGGATGACTACAGCGACGCACAGCGAGTTCTCGATAAAGAATCCTGCTTGAAAGATATCCCAATGTCTCTGCTTCGACAAAGGAAAAGTTTCCAAAACCATCATGTAAAATTTTGGGGTCACTAATATATACAATTTAAAAAAAAAAAAATGAATTAATAGTTTTAAAGTAATAAAAAGTGACAGTAAAAACATTTATATTGTTTTAAAAAAAACATCAAATTATGTCATTCTTCCACAAAAGTATTAAGCGGAACAACTGTTTTCTACATTGATAATAATAATAAAAATTATTCTTGACCACCAAATCAGCATATTAGAATAATTCAAGAAGGATCATGTGACACTGAAGATTGGATGGATGGTGAGCCTTCCATCAGAGGAATAAATTACATTTTAAAATATAGACTATATAAATAGTAATACAATTTTTTATGTATTTTAGATCAAATTAATGCAGACCTCAATATTTTGAATGGTAGATGTATAATCTTTTTTATATATTTTTGTCTTTAGTTGCATGACATTAACTGGATGCCACTCACTTTAAGAAGGTCATGTGATGATAACTTAGCATTCTACTGTTTTAAATGTTTATTGTTAAATAATGCTTTTCATTATGCAGCTTACAATGTGTATTGTGCAACAGTCAGTTAGTTTGATTCTCAGCATACCCAAAGTATCGATCAAGTAAAAGCTGCAGCATACAAAGTGATTTCTAGGAAACTTTTGGCTTTATATGGATAAAAAAACAATAACAATTTTGTGTGTTTACATTGAATGTGCCTACAGTGGGGTTGTTTAGCATTACTATTCACGTATGTGAGTTTTTGAAGTCTCACAAGATCTTTCATTAGACCTTAATAAGATGATCAGTGTTTTACTAAGGAGCTACAAGCACCCAGCGGATTCCCGACATCCTGTGCAGGTGTCCATGGTGACTCATAAACATAACCTCCATCTCCACAACAACCACACGAGACAATATTTATCAATTTTTTCCCCCATGCACCATTATTTCCACCAGTAATTGCAGTAGGCCATTAATGTTACTCTCCAGATATGTGTTTTTCCTCAGATGTCCTAATAACAAAAAATTGAATGGGAATCTAGGTCCAATAGAGCATCTTAATAAAGCTGTACTTTTTATTTAGCCCTTATTTGTCCAGGTTGGTCCTGTTGTGATTTTAATCTCTGGCCAAAATATCAACCAAATCCAGACAGTAGTAAACATAAATTCATGATACCTGAGCAAACAACATAAGAACACACCTAAAAATGGGCAAATGTTATATTTAGATGATCTTTCTCTTTCTCGTTTTACAGATGAGGTTTCAGTGGTATGTGCTCTTATTGAATATTGGCTGACAGAGATTCTGCCCATGCAGAGAGAGCAGAAGACATGACGTCCCCAGATTCAGATCCTAAGCGGAAAGCGACTGTGGATAACCAGCAGGTCTCTGATTGTAATATGTCATAATATATCGTCAGTCATGCTGTTTTATAGTCAAAGAATTCAAAAAACTCCAGATCAAATTGCAGCCGCAACAATTTGCATACCTTTTAAAGACCCAGCATGATATATTCTAGTTTATCTTGCCAATAATTAAAAGATTTTTTACACATTTTCTGCTGCTAATTTTTTTATCTTAGGGCACCAATACACTCTCACAGCTGTTCCAGAAAGTATGTTTCTGCTATCCAAACACTAGACTATTATTGTTGAGCATGATGCTGGATCACCAGTCTTCCACAGCTCATTTAGAGGACTCCGTGGTTTAGCATCTTTAGCTAATTACCTTAACATCAGAACATCAGCAGCCCGTCACTGATCTCAGAGACTGTTTAGACCATGACATTTACGCTTTTACTCACTAGACTGCTCATTTCACCAAATCGAAGCCTCATTTACGTGTTTTTTTTTTTCACATTTAATGAGCTACTTTGGGGCATCGATGTGACAAGCCACTGTGACTATCAGTGTGACTAGAAAAATGTCTTAGTGCAGCTATAAAGATATTAAAGTTTTATTTCAATTCATGAGATAAACAAATGTGTCCTTGTTTCCATTGATTGTTTCATATACCTACCTGCATTAAATGCAGTGCACGACATACAAAGATTCATTTAAACGGATTCAATGGCTTATCCATGACGTCAAGGAAGAATGACTTTAGCTAAACAAGCATCTCTAGACAGCCATGTGTGTGTTTGTGCTAATCTGAGATACTCAAGGCGACCCACGGCATGGGCTTTGATGCCATCATAGGATCACATGGATCTCGGTTGTCTCAGACAGAGAATGCGTTTTTTTTATTGCTTCCCATTAGGTTACAATGTTTAGAAATAATAACCCTTCTGTTTCTCTGAGAAATGTTTTCTTACGCTAGCTGGAATATGGGGCGGACTACACAGGAGGTGTGATGGTGGAATTAAAGCAGCTGAAAAGAACAAAATATCATCTTGTTTTAGCACTAAGCGTAGCATATCATCACACTAAATACTCTCTGCAGCTTTAATACCGCAGTTTATTGATTTACGGTTTATAGATCATATCCACTCAAAAGATGAGAGGCAATTCTGCAAAGAGGTGGAGCAAATATCTGCCAGTCATAAATGCTCGGAAAAGCAATTTAATTTAAACATACTTAATGATCTGCCACTGACTGAGGTCTGTTTGTTTAACAGGTCCTCATAAAGAACAAGATTTGTCGGTCGCCAGGCCCTCAACTCACATACTGATATAACATTCTGTGGCTAAAGGGTCTATAGGACTGTGTTGGGAAAGACAATATTCTGCTGTCCCCTGTTTATTATGTTTATTATACTCTTGACAGGTTCATTTTGCAGTGTGTAGCAACAAATAGATATTTAACTAGGTGAATAAGCAAGACAAAATGGTGGCAGAAACGGCTACACCATACTATTTCTGTTTGTAGAATCTACACCACCATTCAAAAGTTTGGGGTCAGTAAGAGTTTTGTATAGTGTAACTTGTATTAATCATGCATTAAATGTATCAAAAGTAACTAAAACGTTTACATTGTTACAAAAGATTTATATTTTAAATAAATGCTGTTAAATGTTTTTTAACTTTATATTCATTAAATAATCCTAAAAAATAAAGTTTCCATAGAAATATTAACAACAAAAATATTATTTTTAATATGATAACATTGATAGCAATAAAAAAATTATTTAACAGCAAATCAACATATTAGAATGATTTCTGAAAGATCATGCGACCCTGAAGACTGTAATGATGCTGAAAATTCAGCTTTACCATCACAAGAATGAAATACATTTTAAAATGTATTCAAAAAGAAAACAGTTATTTTACATTGAATAATATTTCATATATTTAATGTTTTTTTTAAGACTTTCAAAAACCAAATCTGACCCCAGACTTTTTAACAGTTGTGTAATTTCACGTTAAATAATGTCTTACCCTAACCACTCAGAAAGGTTGATGCCTCAAGTTTTGACTACAAAAACAAGCATTACCTATAGGACTATTGTCTGTACTGTAGTAATACATTGGTATTCTTGGTGTATATACACTGTATGGTATCATACAGTACCATGGTAATATCATCTGAATGGTAATTGTTTTTTTGTGTAAAAATTTGTTTCTTTTATGTCATGTTTTTATTAGGGCTGTCAACGATTAACGCAGCATCCGTTAATTTCTGTTATCCTTTGACTAGCGTTACATTATTTATATGATCCTGCTCTTATGCATGCAAATGTTTTTAAACCATTAGAGAGTGACAGACAAAAGATACCGCACTGCACGTGAGTGTCCAGACACACGCACACACACACGCGCACCAGAATACAGTTCTCTGTCCCGCTTGAACCATAACACACACAATTATCCCAAAATGTCAGTTTTGTCGAGTATCTTCATAACAAAAGAGCGGTCTTAAATGAGTTAAATAAAGTATTAAATGAACGTGCATAGTTATGAGAATGAGGAGCGTGTGAGATCCACAGCAGCGGCTGCTCTTAAAGGGACAGCGCCGCTAATTATGTCTAGATTCCAATTACACTGTAATGTTGGATGGCTATAATTAATGGGGGGGGGGGGGTCATTTTTATCCAGACATCAGTAGCTGTATTAATATTAGTGATACTGGCCTTCATTCATACAAAAGATGCCATTGAACAAGTATTTAAAATTTACTGTCTTTATGTTGTTTCCACATTAATTTGGATATTAACTGTGAAATTATTACATTATAAAATTTATGAAAGGAGAATAACGTGTTTTGCGATTGATCACAGAAAAAATCTGCGATTAATCAAGTAAAAAATTGTAATCGATTGACAGCACTAGTTTTTATATTGTTTTGTGGGGGGGGTGGGGGTGTTATCTTTTTTTCCATTTAGTTTTTGTTCTGATAACTGGGTCGCCTCCAACCTGTCTTTTTTTTTGTTTGTTTGTTTGTTTGTTTGTTTGTTTTTTATAGTTCTTATTTTATTTTTGCTCTCGTCTTACCTCCGTCCTAACAAACCTCTAACCTGTGTCAGTAGACTTCATAGCCCTTTCCGGCTTTAAACGTGTTATACAAGGATGTCGTCCTTCACAACAACTTAACCTCACATCCTATACTGTCGCAGCTGTCGTCATTAGCATGTCTAAGTGTGTGCTAGCCTCTTTTGTTAATCTCATTGAGAGACAGACAAACAGATGGGGACTGTCTATATAAGCTATGATCACAGGAAGACGTGATAGACGTGCACTCCTACCTGAGTGAGCTCTATCCTCTGTGAAGACTCTCTGTCAGAAAGGAAAGAAACAAGGAACCAGAGGAAGAAGTAGTCCTGCTCACAAACAGCTCCGAGGCCTAGTGACAAACTTGACATGTTTTTTGGTCTCCCACGTCCTATTTCAGGATACATTCGCTACTTGCAGGTAAGTGAAAGAATCTGTCCAGATGTGCATGTTATGGATAAAAAACTGAATAGCTTAACAGTCTAAATTAATCATCTGTATTATGTTTATTGTTTTGTATATATTTACACCTGAACTGGGGCAGAACTCCAGTGCTTTACATAAAGCTGATTGGACGTTGATGTAATGGGTGAATAATTGTTTTCTATAATTCAAGAATTTTTATAACATTCCACATAGTGTGATTTCAATCACTATACTCTTAAATTAAGCCTTAAATCTCCAATTATTAAATTAGAGAACTGTATGATCTAATTATAATACATTTGTGTTTCAATCCGGTCATTATAGAATTATTATGATTTACAAGTGTACTTGGTCATTGTTCAAACATTTAATGTTTCACCGCCAAAAGAAAAGAATCATCATTCAGTCATGCAGGTTGAGGTGTTCTTATTTAAATGTGACCTGAAATGTAATGTTTGTCATTTCATCACACAATATAACCATGTGTTTACACTCTCTTTCAGACGCCAGCAGTGCAGACTGTGATCTACAGGGCTCACGGTCTTGTAGTGCCGAGGTTGCCTGTTGTTCTGGGTGCTTTAGGGTTTGCAATGTCCGGATACAGCTCTCGCCAACTCACTATTCACCACCGACCCTCCACGCGCATCCTTCATTGGATGTCCAAACCCGCCATTAATGTTGAGAGTCCAGGATCCCCATCAGCCCGAGCCCGTCAGGTTCCAGCCAATGCTGCCATGGCATTCATCAAAAAAAATGAAGAGGATCAACCCATCAAAAACACAGGTGGCATTGAGCAGCCTTTGAAGATATCAACTGCTGTATAAAGAAAAAAACTTAGGCCATACAAGGTCTTTTGACTTAGACTTTATTGTCATTCAACTACACATTCACAATATACAGTTGAGCGAAATTTATATATAAATAAATAAATATAAATAGCAAAGACAGTATAAATATAAAATTGAACAATTATGAGACAATTATGACTAGTGCAAATATCTGTAGCAGCAGGATGTATTGCAGTAAAAAAAAAAACAGATTAATGGGCAATATAACATGACATTTAGTGCAAATAAGGTTCACAGTGACCATGTAAGTGACTAGTGTCATATGTATGGGGGGGGGGGATTATTGGGAGTTTAGCAGTCTTATAACTGTTGTGAAATCTGGATGCTTACTGTGTAAGATGGAGCATTAGTCAATTATTTAGTCAGTAGTGGAATGTGCCTTTGTACAAGAAAGCCGGTTTGCCCTGATTAGTTGTGTTTATTTATGAGGTCGGCCACAGTTGCACAAATGATTCAGCAGATCTGTAGTAATGAACAACTGTTGGTCAAACATTGAATTGACATGTTTGTGAAAATTACTGTGTATTAATCTGTGTAAAAATACAGGCATATGGTTTGATGATGTCATGCTTAGGCGCTGTTCTTTGGTCGAGCACATTGTGAATTCAAATCAATTTTAATATGCTGAAGCAAGCCCACATTCTTGGCATAATTTACACATGTCTGTCAGTGACATCCTGATGACTGGTCTTAGAAATGTATTTACAGTCACAATATCACCCACTATGTCTGGGATATTTCTTAAGCGTAATCGTTTCCTGAAGATTAGTTCACTGAGTTTATTTACTAGGGCTTGTTAATGAGATGTAAACATAGGGTAGACTGAATGAGTGAGAAGCTGATTGACCTGTTCTACGCTCTTACAGAGAGAATATGGCATTAAAACAGTCCTGTATATTGCACACAGATTTAAACTACATGCAGACAACTGGGAGTATTGTTCTGATATGTTTTCTATTTATAATGTTTTAAATGTTTATTTTAGTTTTTATATGTTTGCTGTCCTGATAACTGTATATCTTATAAACAAGAAATGCAAAATATTGTGTAAATTTAGCTGTGTATGAATTTACATTTTATGCAAATAAAGAACTAAATTAATTTTCTTAGCCTTTTTATTTAAAAGCCGTTGATTTTTATGGTCTATAGTTTTTTTTATATTGTGATTTTAAAAAAATCATTAATAGATCACTTCAGCTTATTGCCTTGCAGTCGTTACGCAGTGGTTCGGCGCCCTTAACCACCCTTAACCCTTAAACCTTTTTTTAAAAAAAGAATTATTTATTTTGCCATTCATAAATAAGTGTTTTGACATGTCTAGCCGAGTGGCACTATCCATGGGACTGGGAGAGGGATTAATTCTTGCATGTTTTTTCGTTGTGCATGATCACAGTTCATGTGTTGGGAAAGATAAGCTATTAGAGTAGCCTACAAATATTGCGTTAGACTACTTCATGAGTTAATAAGAAAAAATATTTTACAATTCCTGGAAATGCAGTGATGATGTTCATGTTCTCATAATGAATTTTTATGAATAAAAATGTTTAAAAACATCCCCCCCTCTGTTTATTTCCACAAATCGCACCCTGAATATCATAATGCTTTAGGTCGAGTTCGCGCTGTTTGCAGTAGTAGTACTGCTCAGTCCTCATGAGGGGGTAAAAGGACCGTTTTTAACCTTGCTTCAAAGTTCATAACCACATCCTGCAGTCTCTGCTCATGATCCGCTCCCGTCCGTGTCCGTGTCCGTGAAGAGGCGCGACTCCACCAGCGACAGCATGTAAAACTTCCCCGTCAGTCCCGGTGAACACAAGACCTCTAATAAGGTGTGTATCAAAAACGATTCATTCGTATGGTTTTCTCTATCGTTTAGGTGTTTATATATTTTATTAATTCATATAAGTACGATTTGCTGTCCTTTTCTGCAGATGGTCGCTGTCCGTGTAATCTGTGTTATTTTCTTGTTTTATTATCTTGGTTTAAAGATGTAATTGATAGACTTTATTCTCTTCTTTTAAAGTTGCTTGTTCGTTAAACTTGAAGTAGGAGATGCCGGAGAATGTTGTAACACTGTGTAGCAAGTTAACAGTTTAGTTAGACTACAAAATATTAGATATTAAAAACAATACGTTATTATTGTTGTTAGTAGCCTAGTATTAATGAATAAATCGTCGTAATTTATAGCCTAAAGTTCTTTTGTGAAGAAATGGTCGCAAATATATTTCCATGTTTTGGTTGTCACTGACTGCTAAGTTCAGAATCCTACATTGTTCACCTTAGATTGAATGCCTATAAAAAGTCATTATGCAAACAATACAAACTTTGCCTGTTGAACATTTTTAGATGCTGTTCTTTATAGAGACCAACCAAAATGTGCCATTTTTTATTAGTCCTGATATTATATGATGACCAAATTTACTCGCTAAGTAAGTTTTATATTCTATATGCTTTTTTTAAATTACATAGAAACCAAATGTCTTACAATAATCCATGGTGTTCCCTAATTATTTGCTAGTGCTGTCAATAGGCTTTTGCATTTTCATGCAAACTTTACCACAAACCTTATTCAAATTGCTCTACCAGTTGTTGGAGAGCTTTCTGAATATCTCAGAGACCTGGAAGAGGAGTATGAGTGGAGATACTAATGTACAATCTTGTTATATCTTTTGAGTTATTGTTATGAATGTGCCGACACCACTATTATTTGGATAATGAATAAAGAGTGCATGCATAGAACACGTGTGTGAGAATGGGTGCTAAAGAAAAGGGTAACACTTGATTTTGATGGTCTACTTTAGACATTCTAATATATTTAAGTAACTTTGCAACTATGTCAACTGCCAGTCAATTATTAGTACACTATCTGCTTAATAATATCAGCTAATACTTTATTTTGATACTCCCCCAACAGACATTACTGACTATAATAAGTAATTTTGTTTTGTAACTACATCAGGGTTACCAAGTCTGGGGTTTTCCAGTGGAATTGGAGGTTTATTTGACTGAAATGCGTGTATTGTTAATGAGATATTTTAGTAATTTTACATTCTAACAACAATACAACTGTGCTATCTGATTGGTAATGGCATTGGTGTTCTTTATGAAAACAGACAGAGTTTATGATTACATAGAGGTTTAGGTGTGGGAGTGGCATATTTTGAGTTTTTATATTTGGGATAGGGTCATTTGGCTAATTTAAGGCTACTTTTGATTGGCCATTGGACTATTTTTGTTATGCAGACCTGGGTAACCCTTAACATACTAACCCAAATATCGAACCAACCTAACAGTCTACTAATACTTAGTTAGTTAGTTGACATGTAGTTGCAAAGTTACGTAAGTAGAATGTCTAAAGTGGACCATTAAAATAAATTGTAACCAAGAAAATAAATAATGTGTATAATTAATTTTTTGATTCGTTCACTAGACTGAAAAAGCTGTTGGTAACATGGGTAATAACTCTGGAAAAGAACGACATGGATCTTCAGGTAACTAGCTTTTGACAACAAACACACACATATTTGAATTTCCTGGTGTTTTATTGAAATCTGAGGCAATAACCCTCAAGGGGCAGGGACCAACAGAGGCATTTTTCACAAGAGATAAAATAACAGCATGCAGAGACAGAGAGATATAGAAACAAAAAATAAAGGACTACAGAAATGAGTGCTGTGTAAAGCGTAGTTTCTAGGCATGTGACTGTCAAATTTTGTGAAAAGAACTGCAGGACAGTTATTAAATGTATTAGAGAGCGAGTCATTATTGGCATACTGTATTGTACATTCTTCCCTGTTATTGGTGGTGTCCAGAGCCCTCAGACTTACTGAATCAGCAAACCTTTCCCACCCAGGGAGAGACAGAGGCTTTTTAATGAAGAACACCCACTCACACACATTGAATCTAATCTGCTCCTGTTGGTTTGTATTCAGAAAAAGCAAATAGTGATACCTGCCTATTTTAAAAAACTATTAAATATTATTTACTATACTATTTAAAATTTTTCCTAAATGATTAATTCACATAAAAATGAAAATCATTTACTCATACTCAAGATGTTTCAACACTGTATGATTAACTTTTGTACATAGAGCATTTTGAATAGTGTGCTGGTTCCTCTAATAATAATGTACAAAAGAGTATTTAAAGTGTGAAAATAAATGTATTTATTTTTTTATTGCAACAACAGCAATTATAAACAGAATAGTAATAAAAAAATAATAAGGACAATCATATTGTAGTACAAATACAAAATGTAAAGTCATTCCACAGACTTACAATATAATGTGAAAAGAAACAAAAAAAATATTATGTCCTGTATACAGAATTGTTGTTGACTGAGGAGAAGAAGAAAAAAAACATGCTTAAAAGATGCACTTAAAAGGGGCAGAACGATAATGGATATTTTTCTTATAGAAAAGATTTACAAAGGATTATTATTATTTATTTTGATTTTATTATTTGAAAATACATTGTTCAAAAAAATTAATTCAATTTAATATAAATTAAAATGGATCTTTAGATATTTAGCTTAAAAACAAGAAAAAAGCAGTAATAGTAGTGTCATTTATCCAAATGGAGAGACAAAAAAAATCTGTACTTGGTAGTCAAATCTGTACTGTATATGGTATTCACATACTGTAATTCTGTACCCTGAAATCATGAATATGAACCACATTTTGAACATCCCATATTATGTAATGTTTTATTAAAGTATTCTGAGAGCTCCACCTCTGTCTCTCTGCAGGCACTGCTGTGGACATTTATGAAACACCTCCCGCCTCGCCATATAGTCTTGTTTCTACTTGTTCACCAACGTCTCAGCTGGTGTCCATTTCCAACTGCACAAGCACAGCCACCCTAGAAACGGCTCAAGATGCTCTCAGTCCGCCACTCATCTCCACCAATCAGAATGATTCACTTTTGGACTGCAGGACAGGGCCTGCGAAAGAGGCTGAGGAATGTGAGATTACAGAAGTACCTAGTCCGGTATCTCATCCGTCGTGTGCGTGTGTGCATGGAGACACAGAAGTGGACGCAAAACTCCTCCAGGAGTGTTTGAACACACTGCATCTCAACAACACTGAAGAATCTACACACATTCTGAATGGTGAGTCAGACAGTCATGTTATGTCCACTGATTCGTTCATAAATTAGAGCATGCACATGATTAAATGAACTGCAAACATTTTTAGGAAGTGGACCGCACACAGTATTAGCAAAGTTACTCTAAAAAATCAATTGTATTACTATCTACTAATTACATCTTCAATAGTGTGATTAGATTACAGTACTATTTACTCTTTCTAAAAAGTATTGCATTACTTATTATTAATTAATTTCTAAATCCCGTATCAACCTCGACCAATTGAATGATACAAGGATAGATATGAAACTGCCCTATTAATTCTTTCAAATAAATTAAATTTATTTAATGGGAGAAGGTTAAATTAAAAACATACATTTAGATGTTTCATTTTTATGTAAATCCTCTATTGTGTTATATAGAATTGTTCTATAGTTTATACAATATTGCATCCAATTTCATCAGAAATAACTAATTAAATTACAGAAAATGTAAGAGTAATACTTAACTTTTTCAAGGGAAAAGTAATTAAATTACAGTAATTCATTACTTGTATGTGTTACACCCAACACTCTCTGCACATAATAATACATTATATCAAGGTATTATGTAAAATGTGGGTCTCAAATGGTGTTGCTGGTATGTTCTTACCATGGACAGCAGGAAAGACAAATAATAAAATGTAGTTAGCCGTACAAGCATTTGTTTTTATACTGGCTTATTAAAAAAAAAAAAAAAAAAAAAAAAAAAACAAAGAGGAGAAAATTCTCAAATTCTCCAATCTTTTGTTGTTAAAGTCACTTGGCCAACATGGACAGGTTGCATGACATTCTTGAAAACCACAAACAAAACTGTGAAAGGTAAAAGAAAATATAACCCACAGTACATTAAAAATAGTATTTATTTATTTATTCATTCAAATTTTTTATTCATTCATTTGTTCATTTTCATTTGTCAATTTGGGTTGCCACTTGTCCTGAATCTGGGTCCTGAAGAAAACCTCTGATACCCTTATAGATTTTAATTCATTAAATGTTAATTGAACATTTGTATCACTTTTATCATAATTATTGCTGATGCTGTGGTTTTATATTAAAAAAAAAAAACAATAAGTCGTTCGAGGTCATGCATTGCAGTGATTTTAGCACTGCTGTAAAACCTAAAGTAACACACTTCCTTTAGTGCGTTATTGCTTTATTATGTTCTTAACAAATACCAGTATTATTTATAATTTGATAAATATTTAGAATCACTTTTTTGTATGTTTTTCAGATCTGTTACAATGTTTTCTGGTGGAGAGGGAGAAGTTGAAGGAGGAATTGAGAAGTTGTAAGGAAAAGATTCAGGTGAATCACACATGCTTCTTTTTGGATCATCCATGTACTCTTAGTTTTTGCTTGACACTTTGGTTTCTAAATTTCCCTCTTTTGAAGACAGGAAAATGCAACAGGAAGTAACATTGTTCCCAGAGGGGCAGGTCCGGGAGGGTTTGATAACAGCCTGTCAGCTTCAGCAAAGGCTTATGGGACATGCAATCCTACAAATGACTCCCTTCCTGTCTTAGTTGAGGAATGGACATTGTTTTTGTGAGTGGTTTGTGTAATGGTTCTGCTAACATGGTCCTAATCTGGTAGTCCCAAGGAATCAGATAAAATATAATCTATTTTTGACAGGAAGGAGGAGAGGAAGGGAGGAAGGGGAAGAGAAGAACAAATGAAGAAAGAGAGGGTGCAATTGTGCATTTCTCTTAGACTTGCATTGATTTCTGAATATATTGATTTAGCATTGATCTATAGCATTAATATGACACGAAGAGAATGTTTATTAGTTAGTTATAGCAACATTTAAAAAACAGAATGGTGCTCTGGTCACAAGCAGCTATACAGGGTGTCAGGCCTGAAGAAGTAGGAGTGTTTGAGACACAGATGGAAACAGGGAGTGAACAGGACATAATGAGGGGGATGTGGGGAATTCTGTTCAGCTCCTGCAAGAACAAAACTTTTTTGTTTGCCCCCTGTGACAGTAGAAGTCAGCTTGTAACGACTCACTGACCAAACAACAGAGTGAGTGTGTTCCTCCCCAGCCGTCTGTGAGTGCGCATATCTTTAAAATGCAACTCAACTACTAAGTGCACTTACACGCACTTCAGTTTTGACTAAAGCAGTAACTGATCTTTAACTACAATTCTTTTTTTAATGGAATAATGCAGTGTTTGATATACATTATTTATCAGTGTTCAACATAATCTTTTTAATTATTGTGCCATCATAATCTTTAATTAACTTTCCCTCTCCCTTGGAAAGACATCTCTTCTCTGAAGACCTTCACCGGCATGAGGGCGGGACAATAATCCTCCCTTCCAGAAACCTGTCATTCACATGACATCACAGGAATTATCCAACCAGCAATCCAAAAAATTCCCTTTTTAGAAAAATAAAATTAAATCTTCTTCTAGAAGCCACAGATTTACGCCACAATAAAGAAAGTCAGTCGCAATTTTCTGTTCATTTTTACTTTAAAAAGTCATATTGACTCTAGTCTGAAATCGTCTTTTTTGTGATGTCTTTGCAGTTGGACTAATGGACCTTGATAATGCAGCTATAGTTTGGCTTTCGCTGCGTCTGAAATCGCGTACTGTCTGAGTAGGTACTACATTTGAATTTGAATTTACTTCCCGACCGATAAAAAAGGAACGTTTTATGTAGTATGAATGTGTTTAGTATGAATGTAATCCGGACGTACTACTTCCGCCATGTTGTCGTTATCATGTGACCTACCAGCGTCAGTTGCGTTTCTTCAGTTCCTTCATCTCCCTTCATAAATCCTCTCCCGTGGCCTCGTGGGATTGTAAAGTGTTCATTGAATGCACACTTCAGACTCTCGCTGGAAGTAGTAGGTCATCCATGGAATTTTCGCCTACTGTTTTTCGAATACTATTTTATTAATTTATTTATTTATTTATTCCGGACAGTGCACATTAATGGACAATCTAACATTTCTGTAAAGACTGTTGAAGAGCCAGGTTATAGCATAAATGCTAATTTTCACCTGTAGTCCCGAGGCAGGAAGACAACAACATATAAAAATATGACAATATACAATATCAAGCAAAAAACACATTTGCACACATTCAGGCAGTATACTTTGCATCAATAAAATTATTCCAGATGAGGACATAACTGGGAACTTTTTAGAAGCTGTTTAAGGTGCTTTTTAAATGTGCAGTAAGTGGGACATTCTCTAATGTTTGTTGGGATGCTGTTCCAAAAATGACCTCCTCTGACAGTCAGAACAGTTTGTCCAAAGGTAGTTTTTCTATGCGCAATCTCTATATCACCTCTGAATGAAGCTCTGGTACAACAACCTCTGTCAGGCCTTTGTTTAATGTATGTAGAAAGTGGACGTGGGGCCAGTCCATGCAAAACTTTATAAATTAAACAACTATTTTTAAAATGAATAAAATTTTCAAAACTGAGCATATTATATTTTCCTAAAATATTACACTGATGGTATGACAGAGGTTTTTGATCAAGTATTTTTATTGATTTTTTTAATAACATTTCTATGGGTTTTAAAATTGTATTTCCAGTGAGTGACCAGGTTGTGATGCAGTAATCTATATGTGAAAATATCATTGAGTGTAGGAACATTTTAGCAGAAGTAATTGTCATTGATGGTCTGATTTGTTTAAAGTTATATAAGTTGAATTTAATTTTGTTCGCTGTGAGTTTGATGTGTTTTTTAAAAGAAAGTGTTGGGTCCAGTGTGACCCCGAGGTACTTGAACTCCTCTACAATGTCAAGTTCCACTTCCCCCACGAACACATTGGACCGCTCCAGTTTTCTGGGTTTTTTTTTTGTGAAAATCATGGCAACAGTTTTCTTTTTGTTCAGTAGTAGGCAAGATTTAAACAGCCAATGCTGTATATTCTCCAGTTCTGATGTAAGGACGGATGATGCTTCCTGTGTGCTTTTAGCAGGTGTAAAAATAACCGCATCATCAGCATACATTTGAAAATTGACTTTTTGACAAACGTTTGCCAGATCATTTATATAAACAGAGAACAATACTGGTCCCAAAGTAGAACCTTGTGGAACCCCTGCTGAACATTCAAGATAAGACGACTTAGCGTCACCAATACTCACAGATTGTCTTCTGTTGGACAAATAAGATTGAAACAAATCTAGCGCATGTTCTGCAAAGTTGAAGTGAGTTAGTTTAGACAGAGGGGCTCGATGATCTACAGTATATTTTGTAATATTTTGTTGAATACTATGCATTCTGACATTCTTCTCTGCTGGCGTACTGTTTTCTGCATACTATAGTAGGGAAGTATTCAATTTCGGATGCAACGTCTTTCCATCATGCAATGTGTATTAAATCTTTCAAATATTTGGTTAAACGTATTGTAATGCGTAATGTAATGTTCGTCATGTATACTTCAAAACATATGAAAACTGTATCTCAACTACGTAAAAAAAGCTGTATGACATAACTGCACATGTACATTTACTCAATGACACTCGCACATTACCACACAACTTTCATATTCACTCATATGATCTATAAGTCACTCTTCGTAATATTTCCAGTTTCATTTTGACCTGAACAAGCTCTCTCTTGCCCCACTGAACATTGCAAAAATGTTAAATTTGGTGTTCTAGCAATGACTGTACTCAGGGAGCACAAAATCTGTGTCTGTGTGTAAGAGTGAAACAATAACTATGGATGGAGCAACCCACCACCACCCATTACACACTCACACACTCTCTCTCTCTCGGTTGTCCATCGAGATCCGATGATGACGTCCACGCCTTTAACTGGGAGATCTTTGATGGCTAAACAGTCCTATCCTGGACCCACAAGCTCTATTGCAGCTGGGGCATATGAATGTAATGGTGGTGGTAGTCACATTGGCAGCTATGGCTGCATTTCTCCTGGCTCGCTTCTGCTGTTTTCTGGTTGTCCTCTCCATCTCTAGTGTACAAACCCCCTCTCCACATAGCTGTCGCCAGATGGTGCGGTCAGCAGCAACATCCTCCAGATCCTCAGGTCTGATCTTACACTTTCTCAAGGCGTTCTTCATCTGATCTTTATAGCGCTTCTTTGGACCCCCAGCTGAGCGTCGACCATGATGTAACTGGCCATATAGTACTCTGCGGGGCAGACGACATGGTGGCATCCTTATCACATGCCCCAACCACTGCAGTTGGCGCTGGGTAATAATGGCCTCAATACTTCTGCAGTTCGTCTTTTTAAGTACTTCAGTGTGAGGTACATGATTACGCCAGGTAATTCCCAAAATGCGCTGAAGGCAGCTTATGTGGAATTGTTCTAAGGACTTGATGTGACGGCAGTTGGTTACCCATGCTTCACAGCTATAGAGGAGGGTGGTGACACAGACCGCTTGGTATACGCCGATCTTTTTGGATAGATGAAGGTTCTTATTATGAAAGACTCTGCATCTAAGTCTTCCAAAGGCAGCTGATGCCTGTTTAATTCGGCTCTGGATTTCATTGTCGATGCTGCTATCCTCAGAGAGAAAACTCCCCAGATATTTGAAAGATGGCACTACTGACAACTGTTCATCTCCAACAGTGAAGGCAGGAGATGTGGGTGGGACATTGGCACTCCATTGGCAGACCACTTCTGTCTTGGTGGTGTTGACAGTCAGCCCCATCCTGCTGTACACCCTCACCGCCACAGCAAGGACAGTTTGAAGATCCTCTGGAGGATGGGCCACAAAAGCACAATCGTCTGCATACTGTAGCTCCAGGACCTGCTCTCTGCTGATTTTTGTTGTTGCATGTAGCCTCCTAATGTTAAAGAGGTTGCCATCTAATCTGAAGTCCACTGCCACACCACTGCTGTTTTCAATCTCATTGTGGAGAAGCTTGGTGACATACAGGAGGAAGATGTTAAAGAGGACTGGCGCTAACACACATCCCTGCCTCACCCCTGTGCGTACAGGGAACGGCTCAGACTCTTGTCCGCCTACGGTCACCCGAGCAGTCATCCAATCATGGAATTGGCGGAGGATGTGAACAAACTTATCTGGACATCCAAACCTGAGGAGGACATCCCATAAGAGCTCTCTTTGCACAGTGTCGAATGCTTTCGAGAGATCGACAAAAGCCATAAACATGTCCTGATGTTGCTCCCGGCACTTTTCCTGAAGCTGCCGGGCTGTGAAGATCATGTCGATCGTGCTCCTGTTCTTTCTAAACCCACACTGCGATTCTGGCAGCATTGACTCAGTGATGTTGTTAATAAGCCTCTGATGCAGCACTTTGGCCATGACCTTACCACCAACTGAAAGGAGTGATATGCCCCTGCTATTGCCGCATACGGCCTTGTCACCCTTGTTCTTATATATGACTACAATGTTTGCATCTCTCCATTGCTGTGGGATGTTCTCATCAGTCCAGGCCTTGGTGATGTACTGGTAGAGGGTGCGCATACATATGTACCCTCCCTCCTTCAGTAGCTCAGCAGGGATGTTATCAGCGCCAGGGGACTTGTTGTTCTTAAGGGAACGGACAGATGATAGAACCTCCTGGAAGGTTGGTGGTAGACTGAGATCGTGGATGGGAGGAAGTTCAGGCAGTTCGTCCAGGATGGTGGGGTATGCATCAGAGTCCTGATTAAGCAGGGTGTCAAAATGGTCAGCCCACCTCAGTAGGATACTATTCTGGTCCTTCAGAAGTGTTTGACCATCAGCTGTTTTCAGGGGAGTGACACAGCGATTTGTTGGACCGTAGATGGATTTGACAGCATTATAAAAATTATGCATGTCATTTTTATCTGCAAAGGATTGGATTTCATGTGCCTTTTCAGTCCACCACTCATTCTGTATGACCCGTATATCCTTTTGCACTTTCCCCCGAGCTGCCTGCCAATCCTGTCTAGCCTTAATGGATGAAGGGTTGTCTAATGTTTCCCGGTGTGCTTTCCGCATATCCTTAAGCAGGTTGTGGATGATGTCTGAGTTATCGTCAAACCAGTCTTGGTGGTTCTTGCTCTTATAGCCGATGGATTTGGCTGCTGCCTCATAGAGCACAGAGCTAATATAGTTCCACTGTTCCTCCATTGTGTTTTCTGAGCTCAGACAAGTTTCAGACTCCATAAGCTTCTCAGCTAGGAGACGTCGAAACTCACTTCTTTCTTCTATGTTTCCAAAGAGGCTACAATTTAGCCTCTTATTTTTGGACTTTTGCCGTCGCAAAGGGGAACGCACTTCCATATTGACCTTGGCCACAATCATACGATGGTCAGTCCAGCACTCTGCACCTCTCATGGCACGAGTGATGAAAACATCCTTTATGTCATTTCTCCTCACCATGATGAAGTCAATCATGTGCCAATGTTTAGAGCGAGGGTGCATCCACGAGGTCTTATATTTTGCCTTTTGCTGGAAGATGGTGTTAGTTATGGTAAGGTTATGCTCAGAGCAAAGAGTAAGTAACCTCATACCATTTGCATTCTCCCTGCCAATACCATGTCTACCTAGTACTCCACTCCATATCCTGTAGTTCTGTCCCACCCTAGCGTTAAAATACCCAAGCAAGAGGATCTTATCACTCTTAGGGATCTGGCGAAGAGTTTCATCCAGTGCTTGCTAAAAGCATTCCTTGGCTTCATTTTCAGATGGCAAAGTTGGTGCATAGGCATTGAGAAGTGTGGCTTAACGCTTTTTTGCCAGGGGGATACGGAGGGTCATTAGCCTTTCACTAATGCCAATAGGTGTTTCTGTGAGAATTGGTAGAAGCGTGTTTTTGATGGCCAGTCCTACTCCATAAAGATGTTTTCCACCTGGGGGGAAACCTTTCCAGAAGAAGGTATAGCCCGTTCCTTCCTCTGTTAGAGATCCTTCATCCAGAAGCCTAGTCTCACTCAGGCCAGCAATGTCGATGTTGTAGCGGCTCAGCTCAGCAGCGATCAGGGCTGTTCTCCTGTGTGGTCTGTCCGAGATGCCATGCGAGTCCAGGAGAGTCCTTACATTCCATGTTGCCAATTTTATATTGTATTGTTTCTTATTTTTCTTATTTTGACCGCAGTAGTGGAATAACCCGACAGGCGCGGTAATCTATCCAGGTAAATGGTTGAATGGGCAATTTTTAGGCCACCTTTTCTAGGCCCTTCCCCAATGAGGTAGAGCAGTGCGGCCCCTTAATAGGGCTGCTCCGTCGCACAGGGGTCTGCCGAAACACCTGCCATTCAGGCCCAGTTGATAGCGACCAAATACCCTGTGCCGCTGCCGTGCAGGGCTCTGACTAAGAGCTCCCAGTCCATTCAAACCTGCCCCCATCATCAGATTCCCCATCGCCATCAGACTTTTAACCATATGTAAGGTCCAGGTATTGTCACCGTGGGTCAGAGGTGGAGACCTGCGCAAGGAAGGTTTTAAAGTGCCAAAGGAGGTGCGCCATCCCCAGTAGCACTATCTTCACCATGATGAGGTAAGTCCCGATGGCAAGGGTAGTCCCAGGACAACCGGTCCCCCATCTTGGCTGCAGGAGGCTGCCGGGTCCTTCGTCTGTTAAGGCCCGCCTACTGCGCACCTCCAGCACATTGCTTTTCTGTCAGGGTATGCTCCCTTAGCCTTATCTCAACAGACTATCCACAAGGCAGTGGGGCTATTTTCCCATAGCTGGGACAGTGGTTGACGGGCGCCAGGGCATTATCCACACAGTGGTGGGCCTGCACACCGCGTCTCTGGGGCCCACTGCTGCTCCGAGATCCCCTGTAGTTTAGCCTGGGACCATATGATACCCAGTTTCCGTGTGTGGCCCCTAGGAGGCACTACAGGAGTCTTGGTGTTGGAGAGGCTCTGGACTGGCAGAAGGAGGCTTACGCACTCGGCTCCTCTTTTCACCCTCTATCAAGAAGGCTAGCCAGCGGCAACAGCTGTAAGCAGAGAGTAACAAGCAGAGAGCACAGCATAGCATGTACTAACTACCAGCACCACTATACTACTGCACTAAACGCTTCACACACACCCTGTGTATTAACACACTCACACACACACACACACACACACACACACACACACACACACAAACACACACACACGTTATGAACATAAGAAGCTGGCGGATCAGTTCCAGATGGACTGCTCTGAATGAAGGAGTCACACACTGGATTTGGGTTTGGCTGGAAAAAGCTTTACACAGTGTATTAGGCCATTGTGTTAGGCGCACTTGTCTGTGGGCACTTTTCTGTGCGTGTATTACTGAGTGTAGTGATTATGTAGTGTGCAAGGGGTTGTCAAGTAGGATGATAGAGTCTCTACCCACCCCCACACACACTGTGCAAAGCCCCAAAAAAGAGCAACAGCTTCTTATCATCTGAGATGGGTGTGATACTTCCTTAGAAATCCCACTGAGTCAATGAGCTGATGTCTAAAACATCACCACTGTCCAGAGAGAGAGAGAGGTGGGGTCATTTTCTGTTGTGCCGGGATGCCTGGAAAGTGGTGAGTGTGAGCAAGGTTGGGTGATTATTGGGTTTAATTCAGTCCTTATCCATCAATAAAATGAAGTATTCTTTTAGAACAAATGCTTCCGGATTTAAACAGGGTAAAGGGAATAGGAAAAGTTAATGAAAATCTCTCCTGTGACAGAAAATTCTTAACTAATCCATTCTTAACTAATAATCACTTTTGCCCAGATATTTTCCATGATTTATAGTCTGGAATAGTTGCTGAAAGTCAGAGGCAGTCTGCAGATTTGGGCCAGTTGGAGTTGACAGATTTCACAGACATTTGCGTAGTGTATGATGGGCACTGGTTATTTTAAGCTTCTCATTCCGTCCAACTGGAGGATATTTTGGGCTAATTTTAGAGCACATATTGTTTTCAATTGTCACGTGTCTCCTTCTGTGTGAGTTGGTTGTGTTCAGAACCACTTAAAAGTCTGATGAAGTGTGTGATCCTCAATCTTTAAGTGTATGATGCATTTTAAAATCTGTTTAGATAGTGTGTTCCAGCCTTTAGTGGATTTTAAAAGCAGGACATTTAGTAAATATTGGTTTGAAAATTCAAATGTAACATTAATAGTTAAAATTATAGATTTAAAAAATACAATACTTGTAGTGCATAAAATACTTGTTTACACAATTGAGTATTTTCTCAAGGTTTCACAAAGTGTGCTGTCAACAATTGGCAATTGTGCTTTTTCGGTTTAAAGTTGAAAGTGATTTTCACATTTCAGACAGCATAGAAAAACCTAAAAACCCTCCAATGCATGTGTTTCAATATCAGATAGACTCTCATGTGTGTGTCGGAGGAAGTTTTGCTATAATGAGCTCCAGCTGGGGTCTGGAGGCCTCAGAGTGATGAAGAGGGTATTTTCCTGCTCTCTCTCTCCTCCTACTCTAATTCTGTCCTCCATTTATTTAATCGGGTTTTCAACCTTTTTCAGGCTAAGGAACTAACGTCTGACCTATGCCAACATACATATAGTATCATGATGTATTTACATATTTTGTTATGATGCTAACATTGCAATGCCATTCAAATAATCATTAAAGAAGTCAGAGTAACGGTAACGCTTTAGATTGCAGCCCGAAAAGTACTGCGTACTTAAAGGGATTTTACAACGTGACTTTCAGTCATTATAATGTACCTATAAAGTTCTTACGTAAGTATAAGGGAACAATATGTAAAGTTTGGGGAATAAAGGGGCAATAACTAGGAGAACTAAAAAAAATGTATACTGTAAGTATTATAGAACTAAAGGGTACTTATTCTACTATTATGATACAACAATCTTACATTTGGGAGCACTTTAGCAAGAACATACACTCTGTGCCTTTTTGTAATAATGGTGTATCGATACATGTAGGCTTTTTAATAATTACAGGGTACATAGTATCTATGCATTTATACAGTAATCTTTTTAACAAAAGTGCACTGAAAACTAAAACAATTGCAACTTTTGCTTAAATATTGGGGAAAAATACTCTTGTTTCATGTAGTAGTGCTTGTTACCCTCTTGTTCCATGTAGTTACAGAGTAAGTACAAAAAAATACATACACAATCTTATATCACTGACTTTATATCACAAACCTTTGTTTGAAAAACAACTTAATTCAAAACAGATTTACAACATTTCTTTTTCGTTTAAAACTGCTTTTTTAAATCAACAATTCATTTCAAATGAAGTCTTGACAGAAAGCAACACGTTTTGTCCCCTTTTTTTCTCTTGCTTGGCTTCTTCCATTTGTTGCTCTTCTTTTTCTTTCTTTCCACTGACTAATCTGAGGAAGAAATTATGTCTCTTGTTATTCTGTATTATACTGTATATCAAAAGAAAATGCAGTACACCCAGAAATACGTCCACACCATTTACTCATCTTTTACCCTCATGCCATCCAAGATGTATACGACTCTCATTCAGATTAACACAAATGAAGGTTGTTAGAAAAATAAAATACACCTCTGAGAATACATATAATGCCAGCTCATTTGTTCCTAAAAGTTGGAGCATCAAACAGCATATACTGCAATAACTGCAGTAACCCATACGACCCCAATGGATGGATCAATGTCTTCTGAAGTGAAATGATAGAAAAATGACAATATTTTAAACTTTTTAAACTGTAGACTATCGCTTCAGGCCAACTGTAATAAGTTGTTTTTCAAATAAAGGTTTCCGAGTCAGTGATATTAGATTGTGTATGTATTTTTATTGTACTTACCCTGTAGCTACGTGGATCAAGAGGGTAGCAAGCACCACTTTAATTTACGGCCTGCAATGTCACACTCACCCTGTAACTACATGGAACAAGAGTATATTTCACAGTATTTAAAAAAAAAAATGCAATCGTTTTAGCTTTACTTACCTTGAAACATGTATGCCTAAACTTAAACATCTGCACTTTTGCTATAAAATTTTTTAAAAACCTGTAGAAATGCAAAGATATGTACCCTGTAATTTTTAAAAAGCCTATACAGTTTGAATTGGTACAAAATTATTACAAAAAGATACACATGTTCTCGATAAATTGCTCCCAATCATAATAGTAGAATAAGTACCCTTTAGTTCTATAATACTTACAGTATAATTTTTTTTTAATTCTCCTGGTTGTTACCCCTTTATTCCCCAAACTTTCCCCAAGTGCTTACATGTACTTTATAGGTACACTATAATTACCGAATGTTACGCTGTAAATTCGTCTTAATTACGCAGTACTTTCCGGGCTGTAATCTAAAGCATTAACAAGTTAACATACTGATATATTTGTTTAATGCATTCTCTTTTCTTTTTTCTCCACAAAAATGAGCTTAATAATCTGTAGGCTTCTAGTTGGCCTCATGACTCTTTTGTAACGTTTCTACATAGTTCTCCACCCTTCATCTTAAAAACTCTTGCCATTTTTTTAGAATTTCTCATGAATTTACCCCTACTTTTGGCCTCTCTTGTCCTAAATGACTTTGCCAGCTAATTGTTTTTACCTTTTTCTTTCTGCTTTATATTATTGTACAGGATTGTACAATCATGATTAACTCACTTTGATAACTTTAGTAGTCATTAGTTTGTGTTTATTTAAGTCACTTTTCCTCTCTGGCAGAATGAAGATAGAGTTTCAGTCCTATTGAGAGAGAGACAAGAAATGAACGAGATGACGAAAGAGAAACAGAATAGATTTAGATTGTATGTGTTTTACAAATGTGTTGTCATGCCTGGGAATCACTCTTGTATTTCTTGACATCTGACTATTGAGCAATAATTTTATTGCCAGAACACGCTCAGGGCTGCAAGCGGAGTAAAATGAGTGTGTGTGTGTGTGTGTGTGTGTGTGTGTGTGTAATTAAATATTTTATAATAAAAATACATAATGTATATTAAATAAAAACAAAATCAAATTAAATATATTATAGAAATATGTAACATGCCTATTAAAACGACTCTACCACTGTTTTCTCCTTCTGTAGGCAGAACGTGAGGAGTGGCAGCAATTCCAGGCTGACCTGAAGGTGGCGCTGGTGGTTTCAGACAGACTGAGGGCAGAATCTGAGGAAGAGCTAAGTTCTTTAAGAGCGACAGTGCAGGATATGGGCACACAGCTAGCCGATGCCTTACAGGGTCGCCAGGAGTTCAAATGTCAATTTGAGAACCTCAGTGTTGAACTGGAGCAGAGCCAGCAGAAATTGAAGCAGGTCACAGGCAGCCACCAGGGGGCGCCGGTACTGAGAAGCCTAGAGAGACGAGTGGAGGGTTACGAGAAGAGCACTGGACCCGAAGAGCAACTGCGGACAGATGAGATTAAGGGGAAAAGAGAAATTCGCATCTCTGGTACTGCAGAGAGGTCAAGGTTAGTATAATCCAGGATTCAAAATGTCAAAAATTTAGAAAAATGGATCCTACACATTCAAAGGCTAAAGTTTTGAGATCAAATAAATATGAATTATAAAAGTTTCATATAAAGTCAATTGGTTATACTTTACAATAAGGTCCCATTAGTTATCTTTATGTCAATATACCTTTTAGCTGTTTTTCCTCTATATTTTAAATTAGTGCTGATGGTGTTTCGGTTGTGAATGCTTCTGTCTGCATCCGAAATAATCGCATACTTCCCTACTTTATAGTAGGCGAAAAACAGTGTGTGGCAAAAGAATTATGTTCGAATTCACAGAAGTCATAAAAGAATAGGCAAAAAAGTACCTGGAAGACCTACTTCTTCTAGCGAGATTCAGAAGTATGCATATGATGGACACTTAACAGTATAAAATGGCAGTGACGCGAGCAAAGTCCCTTTCAAGGACGCGATGCAACTGACGCTGGCAGGTCACGTGATATGGGCAACATGGCGAGATTACATGCATTCTACAAACATTCATACTATATAGAATGTACCTTTTAAGCATTCGTGAAGTAATTACTTATTCAAAATAAGTACCTACTCAAGAGAGATTTCGGATGCAGCCCAAGTGTTTTTGAAGGAATCTGTTGAGTGAATGATTGAAAGAATTACTCAGTACTCAAACAGATGCTTACTCATCACCACCTGATGTAATGATGTAACAGTCACAGAATAAATCACGATCTGACCGAGCTTTGTTGGTGATCTAAATCAAAAGATTCAAGTAAATTCAAAATGAATCAAAATCCTCAATTTTAGCTCTTCTGGCTTTCTTTGAACATGAAGTAGTTTGGTAATCGAGGTAATGGATCTCTCTCGTCTGAACATGTTAGAATGAAGTCGATTCGCCTGAGTGGAATCGATTCACACCTTTGGAATCAACAGTCCTTCTCTCTCACTTCCCAACTGAATCAAAGAATCAGTCTGGATTCAGTCTTATTCAAGCTTGTCTGTTCATCGAATGAGTTCCATTCCATTGTGAATCAGTGCACAGTTCTGCAGACTTATCTGATTTGAGAGCATTTTTTAGTGACTCTAAATGATTCATTGTTTACAGCCCACAGTCTGTCAAAGAGACCTATGTTACATTCATGGATCATTCCATCATTTTGCAGGAGTCTGTGCAGACTGCCCTCCAATTACCCTGATGTTGTTGTAAATGGTACTTCCCAAACCTCCATGGCTATGACAACAGAATCTGTGGGTAGAAAAAGTAAAACATATTCCCTTTTTCTGTTTTTGGATTTTTTTTTTATTAATACATCTGAAATATTTGATCACTCCTCAGAGCAAGACTCAAGCAGTAAATTTAGAGCAACAGACCAACATGACCAGCTCCATTAAAGGTATCAAAACAGGGGTTTCATTTGCACAATGTCCTGTTGATTAGGTTTCATTGAATGTTTGTACTTTTACAAAGCATACCAGACTCATACGGACACAAATTATTTATTCTAAGTGCATGTCTGTGCATGTCTAACAGACAAGAAAGTGGAGAATTCACAACTACAAACATGCAACTCTTCGGGTTTAGATGTGACAAATAAGATCAACAGGACAAGGTGAATCAAACACCATTATCTCTTTTTCCATTACCATTCATTCTTGAGAAACACTGGAATGATAGTCAAATAAGAGAGAATTGACATCCATCTCCTTTCCCATCAGGACACAGGAGGATTTCCCATCAGGACTCAGGTCATTGAGGCTTCATGGAAGTTCTAGGCGGAACTCCCTGCTTCGCTGGAGTCAAGGCAGAACTCAGGGATACAAGGTACTGAATTGAACCAAACTAAATGAAATAGCTGACAGATCTAACTTGGCAGTCAGCCACATACCCCCTTGTCTCAGCCTTGGACAGCACGGACCACCCACAGTCCTTTCACTGACCATCTGATGCACATTGTACACACAACTCAAAAGCACTTTCTCAATCTGGAAAGCTCTTGTCTGACTCGCATTGTTTTTTTATCAGTCTGCCTGCTCAAAAATAAAGCCTCGGAAGTCATGTTTACAAGCTACTGGGTTGAAACAACAAACACTCTGAAGAAAGAAATTGTCACTGGATTTCCTAAAGTGCAATTTTGATTTTGTTTGAGACTCTTAGTAGCAAGACATTAATGTATTTATTAATGCAAAATGTATATATTCATATTTAAATTAATATATTCAGCAAGGATGCATTGAATTGATCAAAGGTTACAGTAAAGATATTTATAATAATACAAACTATTTCTGTTTCAAATAAATGCTGTTCTTTAAGAATCTTGAAAATATTTATCACGGTTTTCATAAAAAAATATTAATCAGCACAACTGTTTTCAATATTAATAATAATAATAAGAAGAAATTATTCTTTAGCACCAAATCAGCATATTAGAATGATTTCTGAAGGATCATGTGACACTGAAGACTGGAGTAATGATGCTCAAAATTCAGCTTTGCCATTAAAGGAATAAATAACATTTTAAAATATATTAAAATAGAAAACAGTTATTTAAATTGTTTTCTATTTTATAATATAAATGTAAATAAACAATATAAATATATATTACTGTTTTCACTGTATTTTTTATCAAATACGTCCTCTGTGAGCATGAGACTTAATTCCAAAACATATTTGAAAAGTAGTGTATTTGTATTTTCCGCCGCCCTTTTTAATTGTATCTGTGAAACAATAGGGATGAATTAATTTTATTAAAGACAGGAATTGTCACCACAGAGTGTGAACATATTTGCTTCTATTGATCTTTTTTTCTGTACAACCAATTCATGAAGACTCCCACACCATTGTTTAAATAAACTTTTTCTACACAGGTCTATTACACACTATAAAACCAAACAGTATGTAACAAAGACTAAACTAACTGTGGTTGGTCACTTGATATATCAACCACCCAAGTCTCTTCCTGTCTAAGTGGGTGGTTCTTGGCCAGAACAAAGATACAATAAAATTGTTTTAAAATTGCCCTGACTGATGTAGAATATCTGCCTGTGTCTCTATCATTCTGCTGCCTCCTGTCTTTCCTGCAGAATATAGAGATCACTAATTTCAGCAGTTGCTGGGTGGACGGTTTGGCCTTTTGTGCGATTTACCACAGTTACCTTCCCTCTCACATACCATATGACAAACTCAGACCAGAGAACAAGGTAATACACACATCGTACACATGCTTGCATGCAAAAGCATTAGCAAAAGGGATGTTATGATGATTTTGATGATGATTTTTATCCATAGAAAGAGAACCTGACTCTAGCATTCCAGACTGGAGAAGATTTTGGAATCTCTGCATCACTGGTGAGATGATTGAGTTTTTTCTAAGCTGTCATATTTAATTTCATAACTTAATCCTATAATTACTCCACCCTGATTCAGCCACCAAACTAATCAACCAATGCACAATGAATTATTTCCAGCTTGAATCAAAAACATTCTGTCAGATATTGGTACTGACTTCTCATGCAAGACATGAAAATGGAAACCATGTCAGGCCAGATGTGAAAATGACTCATGATTGAATAGACATGAGAAAGACTAAGATATGATTGATTAGATATGTAATTGACTCAGAAATGAATGGCTGAACATGATAATTACTCAGAGAGGATTGACTGGATATGTAAATGCCTGGCTGAATGTATTAACAATCATGATTGGCCTGATTCAAAAAACGACTCATACATGATTTATTGGAATAATTCAAACATGAATGCAAATAGGATTTCATGTGTTTGTTCATTTGTGAATAATGTTTCATTGTGGTTCCTCAGACAGTGGAGGAGATGCTTAAAGATGATGCACCAGACTGGCATAGAGTTCTGGAATACGTAGAGAGCATCTACCGACATTTTGAGATGTGAGACTCTGGATATACATGTCCTGATCATTTGCACAGTCATCACAAATGCTTTCAAAATTTCAATACGGCCTCAGAGGGGACCGCACAACTTTGAACAACCTTAAAGTAGACCTGAAAGTTCATCTTTTGCTGCTGTTTTGTATTTGATTTTGGCTGGTTAGCATGGCCCGCTAACCCTGCCATGGATTCTGACTTATTGCAAGCAACAAGTGAATTGCTTATTTCATTATATTATACTGAAGGGCTCTTAAAAGTGTCAAATGAACTTAAAGTCAGCATGAAACAAAGGCTGCAATAGTCTTTTCTATTGCAATTATTATGAGTTATTGAGCAATTATTAGATTATGAGTGCACATGAATTCAAAATAAATAAATAAATAATGGTGTGCATGGATACGGCATTATACTGCAATATTCCATAAAAATACAAGAATTGTCTTTTTGATTTCATGGTGATTGTGTGCTTTCTTGTTGTGCCATTAATCAATCAAAATTTAATGCTCAGTTAATTAGCTCACAAGTATGTGTCTAGAACTGAGAGGCCAAAAAGGAAACAAGCAGGTTGCATACTTGTGCGGGTCCTGCATTCATCCCACTGAGATGAACTGGAATACTATTTGATGTTCTAGTATTATAGACCTCCTGATCAAAACTCCTAAAGAAGAGCGGTGTGTTTGTGTAAGGGTTGTGAGTTTGATGAGGAGTGTCTTGTTTTGTTGTTGCTGCTTTCTGCACTCTGCTGGTTTTCATGTGGAATTGCAGGTTTCATCGTCATTTTCTCGTTTTGCTCTTTTTTTTTATTCCGATACAACACGACATGAACTACATTGTAAATCATAAATGACAGAAATCATTACTTCTTTATGTGTGCCATGTTTTATTCTTTGTGATGTTAAAGTCTGAATAAGGAACAGAGCTGATTCATTCAGCAGCTGTATCATCCTGTTCTGTTGATTTTGAGCCCCAAAACCCACTGATACTCTTTTTTTGTGTAGATATTAATGGAAAGTAAGATTCCAAAGACAAGCATTAATAAATACATATTTTTATTTATACTGTTTGTTTCATTGACCAATGAGGAGTGAGGCTTGGCTAAATTTGAGAGTGATGCTTGTGTAAGTATGTGGTTGAAAATGTGGGTATAGGAACATATGAAAAAGTGTGGATGAAAGGGACAGGCATAATCATAAATGTTTAACTGCACTTTACAGATTCAATCGTCTCAAATGTCAGTGGATCATTATTCACACGTTATTGATTTCAGTATATTTTTTCTCTCTCTAGCACTCTTGGAAATGCATTCCTATTTATATTTATATACCTATATGCAATTTTTAGTTCAGTGGTCTTTGATGAATATAGAAGTGATTCTTCCTGTTTTGAAATAAATGAATAAACCAGTTGACTGACATATGATCATTGGACAGACACGTCAGAATGAAAGTTTTGTGCGTAAGGGAAAAAAGTTCTCCTGTGAGGAAACAACTTTCTTTCATAATAAAAGTCATTGTGAGAAAACATGATTAATCAAAGCCGTTGCTACTTTATGTTGGTAGGTACTGTAAGTTAATGTATGTTTATATTACTGAATTTTGCCTTCCTTAGTCCATTCCTTATCTTTTTTTTCTCCTGGTTTTTGTTTGTTTTAACAATGGTTTATATTTTTTAAATCTGCAAAAAAATGCAACAAAAAATAAAGCTGGAAAAAAGTAAAACAATAATAAAAAACAATAAAAACGTGTCAACATTAATCAAAGAATCATATACATTACATTTTTCACACTGTGGTTCAAGGCTTCCATGATACTTGATATATTTTTGTAATTATATTGATTTGCGTTTTTCTCCAAAGAACACATTTTAATGAGCATAATGCATTATTAGGAGGGCAGTTACAGTGTTGGTTTACTGGACACTGATCTCCTGCTAAAGAACACAAAAATTCTGCATGGATGAATAGGCAGTTGAAAATGACAAATTAATCAAAATATGAAAGACTTTTACTTTGAAAATGAGTTATGCAGCACGTGCATTAGCTGCTTCACACAATTCCACGTATCCCTGAAACCAGGAAGCAAGAATGAATAAACCAAGCAGACTCGGTAAACTCTTCCCGTCTGTCACCTGCTCTCCTATAACCCTTACTGAACCGCATTCATCAGCATGGTGAGTGTAAATAGATCTGAATGCGAGCTGTTGTATTGTATTGTTACTCTGTTTTGCTCTGGAAGTTTAGAGATCTTATCTTACTTTCTTCCTTCAGTCAGGTGACATTTAAAGTCTTTCTGTGTTTAATATCAGTGTAGTCAGTGTACCAGTGTAGTCAGGCTGATTTTAACTATATTGATCTCTTGAACGGGTTGGAAATCATTCGTGTGGTTTAAATGATGTTGTGATGTGACCGCCATTGATGAATGAAAGAGCTCCATTCAAATCCAGTGAAACGGGATGCTACTGGTCAAGGCAGAGCCACGTAGTGCATGTACAGTTTGAGTACGGGTAGGGCACACCCACACACCTGTTAACAATGATCCAGTAATTACATTCACTTTGTATGTCTATCTTTCTGTCTGTGCTTTAAGGCTCTCAACATGGGTCAGAAGATCTTGGTGACAGGAGGAGGTGGATACATTGGCAGCCACTGTGTTGTGGAGCTCATTGAGGCTGGTTTTCACCCTGTGGTCATCGATAATTTCAGTAATGCTGTCAGAGGTAAACAGACTTCTATAAATCCTATTACACTGCTGAAGGTCCTTGTTGGTGTCCTGAACACATTGCATTACAAAGAGTCAGAAATACCCTGCACACACATTGAGCCCTTGTGTGGAATATATCAAGTTAAGTTACTAAACTTTTTTTTTTTAAGTATCAATTTAAATATTTTATAATAATATTAAATCTTTTACATAGTTTTTCCTATTCATAGTATTAAATATTTATATATTACATTTTGAATTTTAAATAAAAAAATATTGTAATAATATTCCTTTCTCTACATTTTGGTTTAAGACAAAAAGTTTCTTGTTAGCTGACAGTATTTTCTAATGTATTTTTTAAATGACCGTCGTTCTTTGTGGATGTGTGTTGTGTTGAGGAGAGGGGGATGTTCCAGAGAGCTTGCGGCGGATAGAGAAGTTTCTGAACACTCAGATTGAGTTCCATGAGCTGGACCTTCTGGATAAACCTGGACTGGAGAAAATGTTTAAAAAGGTAAAAACGAACGCCTACTCTTGTTTGTATCCATGTATCTTGTATAATGAAATCTAATCTTTATTTTGCTGTTATACATTGAGCCACAACATGTCTGCTGTTTATATATGTGCGTTTCCTGATTGGGAGGCAGTGTCTTCAAAATAAATTTGTATAAGAAAAGAATCAATATTACAAAAATAAAACAACGCAAATATTAGAAAATATGACATTACAAAGTGTAAATGTCACTCATTTTTATAAAGTGTCCAACAGCGACACCCACAGTTAAAGTTACATTCCAAGTTACAGTCTATTGACTTTTAACAGGCCCTCCAAAGCGTGCAGTGAGTTTGATGGGGGGGTTATTGAGAATGAATAGGGGAAAGTCACATGAGAGGAGGCAATGACTCCATCGCGCTATGATTGGATATGATCGGTTACGATGATTGGTTTGTGCGATAAATCCCGCCTCTTGTTTTCGTGCGCATTCTTAAATGGGCCAGAATGAAGACAATGATGGTGTTAATTAATGGGAAGACTAATTAAAAAGTAAGAAAACAACTAAGCCACTTTGTTGTCTGTCACCTCAGGAAAATAATGCGAGTTTCCTAGTAGGAAAATAATGCGAGTTTCCTAGTAGGAAAATAATGCGAGTTTCCTAGTAGGAAAATAATGCGAGTTTCCTAGTAGGAAAATAATGCGAGTTTCCTAGTAGGAAAATATTATAATATTTCTTTTACTCATGAAATTGGACATGAACTGACTCTCTAATCAGATGTCCCAGTTGTAAACTCAAACTTTGTCTTATACTCAGACTTCCTAGTGGGAAAATACGAGTGTCCTCGTAGGAAATTATTATTTCTATTTTTTTTATGTAATGTTTATTTAACCAGGAAAATTAAGTTTAACAGAGACGTACATTTACATTTGATATATATAAATAAATAAAAAGTGAGGATTTTGCCGCCTCATTTTAAAACACCACCACGCACACCACTTGTGTGTGTGGGTGTGCGCTTTCCTTCATACTAGCATTTTCTTGACTCAAATCAATGTACTAATTTCTGAACCGAGCTGGTTAAATGTATAACAGCGTCCCCTAATGGTTAAATGATTTCATTGTTTTCTCTCTGCTCTGTCTCAGCACTCGTTCTATGCAGTGATGCACTTTGCAGGACTGAAAGCTGTGGGTGAATCAGTAGAACAGCCTTTAAGATACTACAGAGTCAATCTCACAGGAACCATCAATCTGCTGGAGGTAAGAAATGTGTCTGAAAATGTAAATGTCTTTGCATGGATCATTTTTATGCATGGAGAGTCCATTTGAATCTGATTCTTGAAATCCAGATTTAGTTCAGTTAGGGATCTGTTTGTGAATGTTAGTGCTTTCGGCTCTTAAGGAATGCTGGCTGTGGCTCTGTTTGTGTGTCTGAATCAGGTGATGCAGTCTCATGGGGTGCGTAATCTGGTATTCAGCAGTTCTGCCACAGTGTACGGCGACCCACAGAAACTCCCCATTGATGAGCAGCATCCAGCGGGTGGTTGCACAAACCCCTATGGCAAGACCAAGTACTTCATTGAGGAAATTATTAGGGACCAGTGCACGGCAGAAAAGGTAGTTGACCGCTCTGTTATGAAGCCTTTGTGTCTGTGTGGCAGGTGTGTAACTGATCAAATGTCTCGCAGGACTGGAATGCTGTGCTGCTCAGGTACTTCAATCCCATTGGTGCTCACATCTCAGGACAGATTGGTGAAGATCCTCAGGGAATCCCAAACAACCTTCTGCCTTATGTTGCCCAGGTAACCTGTCTGAGCACTTGAGGTTCAGAGTCTGTGTGCATTGTAAAGGATGTTCTTTCTCACTTTGTATGGCAGGTTGCTGTTGGAAGACGAAAACATCTGAATGTGTTTGGAAATGACTACAGCACACCTGATGGGACTGGTAATAATTTTTGTCTTAACATCTTATTTATCTGGAGTTTTATTACTTTTGAATAATCAATTCATTATGTATTCATATATTTATCTGTTGGTAATGTTAACAAACTATTAAACATTGGGTTTTTTTTTACTGAATTTTTAATTGAAATAAAGCTGAAATAAAATGTAAATATTAGATGAAAAAAACTTTAAAAATGAAATTTAGAAAAGTTCCCTTTGGCATTTAACTGAAATAATCAGTTTAAGGTAAAGTACTAAAATGACTAAAACTAAACTAAGGTGATAAAAAAGCTCAAATTAAACTGAAAATATAAAAATGAAAGCTATTTCATTATATGAATAAATACTGTAACAGTATATTAATAATACTAAAATAACACTGGTGGAAGGCCCGGCTAAATCGATCCAATGGCGGCATTCGATCGGCAGGGAAGGTCTCTGCGCGTTGCTGTCTTTCCGCGTGGGATTTTGATTAAATACAATACATTTTCTCATGTATTAACTCGTTATTTCATCTGACTCCATAAATGAAAAGGTTTTAATGATATCTGTGCATCATTAAATGTCAGCAAATGTTTGACTATTCTTTTTAACTCTTTAATGAAAATAACAACGTCCGTTAGAATAAAATCAAATGTTTACAATTTATGTCAGGTAAATGTATCATGCCAATTTCATAATCAGTTCAAAATGAATCAATAACATTGAATGCTCTAGAATAAAGAGAAAGAGATGCAAACCCGACATAAAGAAATGCATGAGGCTGAGAGTCTCGGCCGCTCTAATCTGAGGTACAGAAGGCCCCGAACCCTTTGCTGCATTTCATTATATAGACAAAACCTCTTTCACATGGAAACGGGCTAACAATGGAAATTTGCATTCAGATGTTACACCTTTTGGGGGGTAGGTCTGTTTGTCTAGAGATCATCTTCCTTCTTGTGCCATTTTTCTCTAAACTCTTAAAAACCTTATTACCTTTTGTTTTACTTATTTGGAAATGAGACATTTGTACCAATCAACCTGAGACATTTCGAATGATACTAAATATGTATAATACTGTATGATAATAATTCACATTAAACCATATAGATTCTTGGGTGAACTTTGATGATCTCGCATGAAGGGGAAGGAGTTGAGGATGAGGGGAAGAAATGTAGATTAGGATGATTCAGAGGTGAGACTTTTATTCTCGGATGGTGATGCTACTTTCACAAGAGTGAGTTCAAATGCTAATATCCAGCAAGGTTCTTTGTCTTCTCGAGAAGTGGTCGTTCCTCAACCAGTTTTTCAAGTTTCTTCAGTCTTACACTGGTTTTATTTGAGGTTTTAGTCTTTATTTTAATTGTAGTGCTGTCTAAGTTTGCAAACTGGTATCATTTATCATTTTAATGAATGCAGTTAAAATGTTCTGCAGTGTCTAATGTTAACGTATTCATTCATAGGCATTTAATGTTTAATGCAGAAGGGTTGTAAAAGTTATATAATATACCGTTATAACCATGTTGTTATTTTAGTTTGCTTTGTACTCATGAAAATTGTTTAAAGTTTTTTTCCTTAGTTATGTTTTTTTATTTCAGTTCATTTTGTTTCCATTTTTTGTTCCTTTCCAATAACACTGATTTACTCTTCCTGGCTAGGTGTGAGAGACTACATCCATGTTGTTGACTTGGCAAAGGGGCACATTGCTGCCATCAGGAAACTGAAGAAGGACCGCTGTGGGTGTAAAGTATGACATTTTTTTTCTTCCTCTTTAATGTACTCAGTTTTTCACATCCCTTTTTCTCAGTTTTACTTTTCTGTCCTGGACTCTGTGAAGGTCTATAACCTTGGCACAGGTACAGGTTACTCTGTGCTACAGATGGTGAATGCCATGGAAAAAGCTTCAGGTCGAAAGGTGAGGGGTAAACCTGCTGTGGTCCAAAGCACATATTTACAATTTATATATGCACATATACAATTTGTTTAGCCTGAGGTCACCTTTTTGAAATCTCAATGTGATGTTTAAACTCGCAAAATACCAATATTTTCTCCAATGGTAGTATTTTTCCTCTGGTCCCAGATTGCCTATCAGATTGCCCCTCGGCGGAGTGGGGATGTGGCCTCCTGCTATGGAGATCCAACTCTGGCGGAGAAAGAGCTGTCCTGGAAGGCTGAATACGGCCTGGAGAGGATGTGTAAGTGTAAACTAAAATCATTTTCATAGATTTAGATGGGTGAGAAATACTGACAGCTCACGATTAATCTGACTGTTTTATCTGATCACACAGGTGAAGATCTATGGCGTTGGCAATCCCAGAATCCCACGGGATTCAGTAATGGAGCACTGCCTTGAAGCTGAATGAATGCAGACTGTTTCTTACGAAAATAAGGGAATTCCACACATAGCAAAAAACAAAACCAAATTGGGACTATGGTTTCTTTCATTTGTAATAATTATATGTAAAATCATTATATTACAAGAAGCCTGAATCTAAACAAATGATTTCATCTAATTCCGCATCTCTTTTTTTTATGTACACAATTTTAATGTAATCTCACTTGTATTAAAGTACATTGATCTAATATTGAATTATTTATACTTGTCAGTATTGATATAATAAAAATGATTTAATATGTGGTGTTCTCTTTTTCTTTTCTTTTTTTATCTGGAAGGGGGTTATATTATTACAGTAATTTTTTCAGCATTTAACTAATTGGTTATTGGTTTACCTGGCATCTTATTGTAACAAAACACATGCTTCAATAAATTAGCTTAGACCCTAGTGTATGAAATTAAATAGTTCCCTGTCAAATCATTGGCGCTGTCTTCTGACTATGAGACGAGAGGGCCAACACAAGTGCTAAAAAAAAATATTAACATTTTAAGGGCCAGAAGGCGTAAATGAATAGGTTTTGCTGTGCGGGGGCGCGTGTGCTTTAAGCGGTTCTCCGGTCCCGGGCGCTCCGGACACCCACGTCAGCAAAACGTTTTTCTAGCACAAACGGGTTTCGGTCTTTCGGGCAAAGCAGGAAGTGAAAGCAGTTCGCCCTGATAACAAAAGCTGGACAAATACATCCAAAGTAGGCAGAGAAATGGAGATGGTTTGTGAAAGTGGGACATGTCGACCGTACCGGAGTGCGGGTGACGCGGGGCATCTGTGAGTATTATGTTTAAAGAGACTGGGGGAAACGGTGCCCGGGTGAAGAGGGTGGGCGAAGGGGACCAGCACAAGGCTCAGCGTCAACCCACGGGGCGTCCGAGCTCAGGTAATCCGAAATATGAAAAAAGGCGACGGTGTTGCAAAGCCGGGTGTTTTGCGTTTTAAGATCCAGCCTGAGGTCGGTTCGGTGGGCGGCTCTCCACGGACGACAGGGCCCCCGTCAGAAACCACCCCACTGCCTCTATTTCCTTATCCGACAGCTTTAATTCGTAATGTAAGAAATCATATGTGTGGTTAATGTATAAATGCCCTTTTAGTAAAGTACAGGCGTGTGTGTGCGTTATCTCAGGTATTATTTTTCCGGCGGGCGTTTTACACATAAAGGGGGCAGAGCACTTAAATCTCATAGCTAATTGACTTGTCGAGCGTTTTCTCGGTTGCTACGATTCTATTGCTTTATATTAATTTGGTTATTTATTTATTTATATATTTATGTCTTGACTTGCGGTGTAACCCAGTTTTGGTAGTGTGCGCGTGCTGCGAGGGGACACGAATGATGGAGAGATTTTTTTTAACAGCAAAAACGTCCCCTAATTTGTCTTTATTGTAATTATTTCAATATCTCTAACGTCAGTGTAAAACCCGCGTTTCTCGTCTTCACTCCCTCTTTCTGTATTTCCTCCTTTTTTCTCCCTGCTTCTCTCCCCTGTTACCCGATGCGCAAAGTCGGGTGTTGCCCCTTCCACAGCGAATATACATGATTGACAGATGTGTAGTCCAATCAGAGAACAGTAGGCGGGGTCTTACTGCCTCCTTGTGAAATCAAATCGCTGCCATTACGTCACACAAAAGCACAAATACACGTTGCAGAAATAATGTAAAACTGAATAATGATAAGTTAATTAGGCAACTTTTTATTTTATTTTATTAAAGTTCTCACTTCTTTTTTCAGACCTGTTCACAAATGGACCAGTGCAGATATGTCGGCCATTCACCAGAGCTGTTTGCTAAAACAGCTGGACCAGCAGAGGCAGCAGGAGTTGTTCTGTGACTGCAACGTGCTGGTTGAGGGTCAGATTTTCCGTGCACACCGTAATGTCCTGTACGGCAGCAGTGGATATTTCAGAATGTTGCTGTCTCAGGGTTCTAAAGACACTCTGGAGTCTGTAAGTGCTTCTTTTGATGTCTTCAGCCCTGATATCTTTGCCATCATCCTGGACTTCATTTACTCTGGTCAGCTGGAGCTCAACAGCTCTAACGTAATAGAAGTGATGTCAGCCGCCAGCTACCTGCAGATGAATGACGTAATTTCCTACTGCAAGGCATTCATTAAATCTTTCCTTGAGATCAGTGCAAAAGAGGACGATGAGAATCGGTATTTGTGTCTGTCGGATAGCAGTCCATTTCAGGACAGACGTGAGAACGTAATCGAGCCGTCCAACATGTGTGACGTCAGCATGAGTCCTCAGACCAGACTCTGGGATCAACAAGAGGATGAACAGTCGCAGGAAGACTTCAGAGGAACAAGCCCGCAGCCGTCAGGGCTTCAGCAAAACTCTCCTCCGCAGTCCAGCCTGGAGGAGGAGCAGTACGGCTCTGGGCCCCCGGAACTCAGGAGAAGAGGAAGCAGGAAAAGAACCGCCACCAGTCGCTTGGTAACAGAAGACACTTCTCTCATTGACCTACAGGGGGTGGTGTCACACTGCTCGCAAAAAGCAGACGAGCTGTACGCCAACCTTCCGTCCATTGTTGGGGTAGTTGGGGTGTTCAATAAAGGTAAGCAGTAGCACTTTTACTCTGCCGTCTAAAAGTTTTAGACGGCAGCAAGGATGCATTAAATTAACCAAACAGTAAATACATTTACGTTGTTGCAATAATCTATTTCAAATAAATGCTGTTCGTTTGAACGTTCTATTCATCAAAAGCACAACTGTTTTCAGAATTGATCATTCTGACTGCTGAACGATTCAGCTTTGCCTTCACAGGAGTACATTACATTTTAAATATATTCAAATAGAAACTGTGAAACTTTGAATTAAATTGTTGTAATATTTCACAATATTGCTGTTTTTACTGTTTTGTTTTTATTATTAAATAAATGCTGTTTTGGTGAGTATACAGACTTTAAAAACATTAAAAAAAAGAATTTTAGAGAACCCAAAAAAGAAATATAAATTATGTTTTATTCTTTTCTATTTAACATAAATATAAAGTGTTTTCTTGTCCTCCAGCAAGACTTTCTCTGCCTCCCACAGTGAAAGAGTCAAGTCATATTGCTCAAATCTGTTTTGTATTTCAGAGCTATTCATGGTTTTAATCAACAGCCAAAATTTGGACAGTAGATAAAAATGCTAAACATTTCTCCTTTAGGCCTTTATCACACATTATGCTCCTGATTCTTTCTTTATATCTCTATTATGGAATGTTTCTGGACTTTCTGGGTAAACAAGAGATGTTATTTTTTAAATAGGCTTTCAGATAGTTATTTGATGTGGTGATGCATGAAAGGGATCTGACAGTCAATGTCTCTCTATCTCTCTCTGTCTCAGATTCCACTCCCTCTATGCGTTATAAATGCCCGTTTTGCACGCACACAGTAAAGAGGAAGGCAGACTTGAAGCGTCATCTCCGCTGTCATACAGGTGAGCGTCCGTATCCCTGTCAGGCCTGCAGCAAACGTTTCACTCGCCTGGAACACCTGCGCAGCCATTTTGAGACGGTGAGAAACACACTAAGCTTCACACATGTCCGGTTCATTAACACCTCCACAGGCTGTACACATCCACATGCTGCTGCTGGTCATTAATTCATCATATCTTGGAGCATGTTTGTATATGTTTTTCAGTCTGTTAAACAAAAGAAAAATGATATTGATGTGAGATAAATCTAAAACATCCACTCTCCTTTTTAACACTGGTGTTACATAGATTCATCAGGCCCGTAAGCTGGTGTGCAGGAAGTGCAAACGGCATGTAACCGAAGTCAACGGCCGAGTGGTAAGCGAGGGAACCCGCAAATACAGGCTGTGCGACGTTTGCATTCAGGAGACCGGCTACAGTGAGTTAATCACAGATGGAACTGATGAAAATGAGGAGAAGGAAGGCCTGTTGTTGGGCGTGGAGGAGAACATGAGTGACAACAGGCAAATTACATGGGTCATGGACGACGATGACCTCGCGGAAGATTCTGGAGCAGATCTCATAATCCAGGAAGTGGGGGACAGTGATGAGGAAGCCAGTGGAAAGTGATGATATGTTTGTGTGTGTGAGGGTGAATGGGTAAGAACTGTCGTCTTGGCAGTTTAACATCTGTTAATGTTTCTCTTAATTTCATAAGGGAAATGATTGTGCGTTTTTGTACAAATAAAAATACTTTCTCATTACAAATCTAAAGTATTTAAGTATCTAAAGTTTTTATAAAAGTACAAGTATATTTCTGTAATTTAAAGTATATTTAGTTTATTTTAAAATGAGCAAAAGGACAATGTGGTAATTCAGTTTAGATCCAATGCTGACACTGGGATTTTTCTTTAACTAAAAATGAAAAATTCTGTTATATCAAGCTTTCAAACTTTAGTTAATGCCAAGGTTTACTTTTATAATTTTATATACTATGCTGCATGGATTTCACGTGACCTACTTTGTGTAATGTGTAACAGACTCATTTATTTATTTAAGTTGCAACAAGTTATTTGTTATCAGTCACAGGCTCAACTTAAACATTGTCTAAATAAAATCTTGTATGTATGAATGTATGTGTTTCTGTTTGACTCTGGAAAATTATCCTCTTTGCAATTTTTTATTTTGGCATGACAATTATTTGCTTTGATTATTTAGACTAAAGAAATGTATTTTATACGCAGTGTGTGTAAGAATCATCATTTACATTTAACCAGAATAAAACGCAAATAAATTTGCTGATTCTACATTTATACTATCATTTAACAAAAACTCTTGGAATTTTTCACTTTTTGGTCAAACGAAAACATTTAGCTCTCGAAATCTGATCCCGTATTATCGCGAGATCTAAATTCATATATAGTGTTATGACGTCAGGGCTAATGGGGGCGTGTGAAGATGGCGGCGCTTATGATGAGAGTTGGTCCTGGTCCTTTCGCCTCTCTTCGGCTTTACCGACCTGCTCTGCACTCCTATGCTGCCGTCGTGCTCAGATCCGTAAGTTTTTATTTGCTGTTTTGAATGTAACGATGTTATGTGGTTTGTATTCGCCCTTTTGTATGCATGTTTGTCTATTTTTTGTGTGTGATTTGACAGGTCAGTGTGTCTGCCATTCAGTCATTCCCAGAGAGGGTTAAGATTGTGGAGGTTGGACCCCGAGATGGACTCCAGAATGAGAAGGTGAAGATCCTTTTGTTTAAGCCTGCACCAAAATCCAACATGACCATGTGCAATGTGGTTATCACTTCTGTTTTGAGTTTACCAACTGTCAAACACGGGTGTTTCAAAGTAAATCAAGTCAGTTTTGCAAATATTATGGACTTTCAAAGGTATAGTTAGATACAGAAATTGTAATTACCTTTATTTATATATATATATATATATATATATATATATATATATATATATATATATATATATAATATTTTTTTTTTTTTTTTATATAAAAACATTTTTTTATTTTGTTATAAAAACATTAAAAGTAATCGAAAATTACGGAATAGTTCATGGAAATGTATTAGTGTGAGAAGTTCTGGGAACCATGTGTTGTGAAATAGAGGAGCTATATAATTTCTGCGTCCATCAGACCATCGTTCCCACTGAAGTGAAGATCCATCTGATTGATATGCTCTCTGAGGCGGGACTTCCTGTCATTGAGGCCACAAGTTTTGTTTCACCTAAATGGGTCCCTCAGGTGAGATACAGCATTACAGTACACACCAATGAAGCATGCAAACATTACATTAATAGACCTTCACAACATAAAATGCAATAAAATAGGGAATTATGAGAGGATCTTTGATGTAACCATTGAAGTTTGGCTGCATTTGATTGGCAGATGGCTGATCAGGAGGAAGTGATGCGTGGTCTCCACAAGAAACCAGGCGTGAATTACCCCGTTCTAACCCCTAATCTGAAGGGATTCCTGGCTGCTGTGAGTGAATAACAGCAGACTGTCAAATGCTAATGCTGTACAACATATATGTTTATACTATCATTCAAAAGATTTCTGTCAGTAAGATTTAATAGAAGTAAACTAGATTTAAAAGATTTAATACTGTTATTCAGCAAGGATGCGTTAAATTGATCAAACTGACAGCAACGATTTTTACATTGTTACAAAAAAAATTATTTAAATAAAGGAACACACCAACTTTTTGGGACTTTAGCTTATTCGCCATATCCCCCAGAGGTATGTATGGACTTATCTAACTCTGGGGGATATGGTGAATAAGCTAAAGTCGGCGTGTTCCTTTAAATGGTGTTCTTTTGAACTTTCTGTTTTTCTAAGAATCCTGGGGGGAAATGTATCATGGTTTCTACAAAAATATTAATCAGTAAACTGTTAACAACATTAAACTGTTTACCACATTGATAATATTGAGCACCAAATTGAGCACCAAATCCACATATTAGGTTGATTTCTGAAGGATCATGAGACCCTAAAGACTGGGGTAATGATGCTCAAAATTCAACCTTGCTATCACAGGAATAAATTACATTTTAAAACGTATTAAAATAGAAAACAGTGATTTTAAATCGTAGTATTGTTGCAGTGTATAGTTTCTGCTGTATTTTTGATGTATTTATATTTTTATATATATATATATATATAATTTTTATCTCAGGTGAAGGCTGGTGCAAAAGAGGTGGCAATATTTGGTGCTGCATCAGAGCTCTTCAGCAAGAAGAACATAAACTGTTCAGTGGATGAGAGTCTCGTGCGCTTTGAGGAGGTGATGAAAGCGGCCAAACAAGAAGGAGTTCCTGTGAGAGGGTAAGACAAACGCGGATTGCACAGTTCGTCTCACTTATTTTTATTTTTTATTTTTTACATAACCTAGTGTGCAAAAAGTTAGAATTACTGTGCTCCTATTGTTGAAAAATCCTCTTTTGCTCTGTTTTTCCAAGCTATGTGTCGTGTGTGCTCGGTTGTCCATATGAAGGGAAGGTATCGCCAAACAAAGTGGCAGAGGTTGCTAAGCGACTGTATGCCATGGGGTGCTATGAGATTTCACTTGGGGATACCATCGGAGTAGGCACTCCGGGTGGCATGTCGGAGATGTTGACTGCTGTGAAAAAAGAGGTTCCTGTGGAGGCTTTAGCAGTTCATTGTCATGACACTTATGGACAAGCACTTGCTAACATACTTGTGGCATTACAGGTGAGTCAGAGGGTGTGTGGAATCATGCCCATTGCACAGTGTCTCTTTGCCTGTCTGTCATGACTGATATTTATTTTACTATATTTGTATTGTTTTATTGTATTCGGCCCTAAGGGCTTGGGCGTTGGGCCCTATTGTTTTCCTAAGGTACATTTTTTTCAATCTTTTGGGCACTTTTGTGGACCTCATCATGCTCAAAAACTCTTGAAACTTTGCACACGTGGGAATTTTTGGCCATCAGGGCCGGTTACAAGTTGACATGAGGGGGGCTTTATGGCTTACCCTTTTGTATGGTTGTATTAGAGGGGCTCTGTAGCGCACTCCTTTTCACCTACAGTAACCAAACTTCATACACTTATAGATCGGGCCAAGCTACTTTCACTCTCATAGTCATACGCTAGTCAAACAGGAAGTCGGCTATTATGGTTTGTTTGAAAAACGCATCCTCTGGAATTTTATATGCTCCTCCTAGGAGATTCATACGATGACCACCAAACTTGGTAAGCGTGACGCCAAGCCATTGATGCAGAATTGCTAGCAGATTTTTTTTATATCTTGAACGGTTTGGCGAAAAAGGGAAACAGGAAATGTGTTATAACATCTGCGTTCATTGATTTTGATGAAGCTTCAGCTGTTTGTTCGTTGTAGGAGGCCGATCACATGGATGTGACTATTGTGAGTCAAAGTCATAGTGCCACCAACTGGTAGCAGGAAGTGTGTCACTTTCATAATGCTTTGAAATCATCCTCTTATTTTTACCCAATTTGTTTTACTTACAGTCCAGTTTGTTTTTGTACTTACAGTACAGTTTGTTTTACGAACAGTTACTTGCAGTACATATTTTGTTCTCACCAAGCCAGACTTTTTAATGTACAGTCATTAGCTCCGACCAACAGGAAGTCAGATATTTTTATTTGGATGTGTATTTTTTTTAATCAAGCTCTTAATTTAACTACTGCACCAAAAGGCTTCATACAATTTACATCAAACTTTCTTTCATGATGCCAATATATTGAAGATGCTAAATTGCGAACGTCTTTTGGGTAACTTGAACAAAGTTGCAATGGCGTGGGATGATAATAATGACAAATGGGAAACTGGAAGAGTTTCATATCTTCTAAATAATAAATTATACACCATTTATTTCTAAATACAATATTACAAATAAAAAAATATAAAAAATATAAAAATACAATTGTAAAAAATACAAAAAAAAAATATTACAAATACTGTTCTTTGCGTACATGCCATGCATTCTGTTATTTTTCACATTCTTCAGCAACTGAGCAACTACCTTTTAAATGCAACGCACTTTTGTTTCCTGCGATCTATTCTAGAATGGGGTGAGTGTCGTGGATTCATCTGTTGCAGGGCTAGGCGGCTGCCCTTATGCCCAGGGGGCTTCTGGGAATGTTGCAACTGAAGATGTGGTCTATATGCTGCACGGACTGGGAATCCATACTGTAAGTCCAACACGACTGTGTCTGTACTTATTCTTTCTGTCAATTTTTCTCTCATCTGGGTTTTTGGTCTGGTCTGTAATGCATCATCTTACTAGCCCTACCCAAAATAACTTGGTTTTGATTGGTGATGTTACACCTAATGACTGATTTTGCTGGATGATTATGTATCTTCTTAATTGGGGCTTTCTGTAAAGTACACCTACCTTAAAAAGTTTGGGGTCAGTAAGATTTTATGTTTTGGAAAGAAGTCTCTATGGTCACCAAGACTGGATTTTTTTATCAGTAGTTATACCGTAAGGGAGTATAAGGTAATGATCAGCTTCAGACAGAAAAAAGTTTACAAACTAAACATTAATTAAACAAATTGTTCTGCCTCTGCTTTTGATTTTTAGTAATCAATTAGGGACCTGTAAAATCAGCAGCCAATCAATGCATACTGGCATTAGTCATGTGACATTCTTCATAACAGTCTGAACTTTGGTTCACAGTCACACTGCTTGATTTTGGCCACGATTTGGCCGTCTGAGACAAATTTTGTAAATCCTAAAAGATGTCTTTGACAATTATTTTGACATGTTTACCAACAACTGATTAATGACCAAGCCAGAATTTCATCTGAGGTAAAAATTTGATTGCAGTGTCAAAAGATTTGAAGCACAGTCCTGTAAAGTGACTTCTACGACAACCATCAAATCAAAACCAATAGGAGCACAAGAACCTAAAGATGCAATTTGTGATACAACAAATCACCACTTCCTCCACACACATCGTCTTTGTTTTTTACATTTTCAAGAGAAGCCATGATCAAAATTAAAGCTAGAGATTGTTTTGTTTGCCAGCCAACATTTCAATCCTGCATATAGTTCAGCTCACGTCACGGATAATATTAAACCCCCTACGAGTCTCCTTGCGTGCATCCCTTTTCAACACGTCTTGACTGGCGTTCAGTCTAACATTGATTAATTAACTGAGATCCCACAGTGTGGCATGGCTTACAGCGGGGATCATGTTCATACAGTCTGACAAGCAACAATCATAAAGGACTATTGTAAATCGTACTCTGTGCACCCGGCTTAAAATGGGGACTGAGAATTGACATGAAATGTTATGAAAAAATGTAATATGTCCCAAAAATATCTTTGCTTACATGAAGCTCTGGGTAAAAGAAATATTTGTAAACGATTATAGCACCCATTCAGACTGTTGTTTCTGTGTTTTAGGGAGTGGACTTGCCCAAGCTGTTGGACGCTGGCTCATACATCTGTCATTCACTTAAGAGAAGAACAAATTCAAAAGTTGCTCAGGCCTCCTGCAAACTCTGAAGTCTTTTTTCTCTTCTTAGTGATCGTAGTCTGGGTTTACTCTTGTGGAGGGTCACACTGCTATCCCTTAGTATGCAGTGAAGCCTCTTAATTTACAGCATATTTGAAATGCATATCTCTAATCACAGTGGAGCTAGACTCTGGGGATGAGCACATCCGTTCTCTACTGTGAATGTGGGAATTAGTCTGGTGGTGAAAAAGGACGCTTGTGAACTTGTATCACCTAACATTCACAACCAGACAGACCAAAAATGTGTTCTTGTGCCTTGAAAACTGATGACAGGCAAGCAATAAATACAGAGTTGTTTTTATTTCTAACAAGTTAATTCAGTGTTTTATGTACTGCTGAAGTAAGATCAATGTAGGATGCCTAAAGGCAATAAATGCTAGACAGGGACCTAATTTGACTTTGCGGAATATTGTTAATCATATGGGTGCAAATGTCTTCCTGCTTAGACTGCATCACATTACTAATGTTGATTAGTATTATAACTAATGCCTCATGGAATGAGGCGTCACGATTGGTTTTATGTCTAACATCCCCAGATATGTGTCTGCGAATGCAAATTTGGCTAATTTTGAAACGGAAGTATCTTTTATTACCAGTAAAGTGCATTACAACACTGGTAGTCATAACAAACCCATTACAATGAAAATATTCTCAGGGAGTGGAATTGATGCACCATTATGATAACTGATTACTGATTATGTTCCTCTAGGAAATCCCTTTACATAAGCAGCGTGTTTGTTACAGGCAGAAATCAAACTGAAGCTCTGCAGGTTTGTTGAATGCCTGTAGATTTTTAGACATGTCATGCGGGTGAAATGGCTTATTATTGTTTCTCTTTGTGTTGTTAACTGACATTGTGTGATTTTTCTTTTTCAGTCCACAATTTATGATGTTTAATTATGATGTAATTAATTTTATTGATTAAAGACAAGATCATTCGAAAAGTGAATTTATGAGTCATTATGCAATGTGGCAAACTTATTTTTAGACTAATAAAACTGGCAGCTGAACTGAACTTTACAACTGTGACAAACAAAAAACTGGAATCATCTTGCTAGTTAGGCTGACAACTCTTGTTACAACTGTAACAAACTAGAATCTCCTTGCCAAGAGGAAAGCTCCTTGCTTCAACTTATCTGTTGAAGGCTGATTAACTGGATCAACGACTCTTGCAAAAAAAAATTGCATATTTCATCCGACCAATAAAAGAAGTGTTTTTAATACAAAAAAAAAAAGTCAACCTTCAAATAATTATGTTCAGTTATGTACTCAATACTAGGTCGGGAATCCTTTTGCAGAAATGACTGCTTCAATGTGGCGTGGCATGGAGGCAATCAGCCTGTGGCACTGCTGAGGTGTTATGGAGGCCCAGGATGCTTCGATAGCGGCCTTAAGCTCATCCAGAGTGTTGGGTCTTGCGTCTCTCAACTTTCTCTTCACAATATCCCACAGATTCTCTATGGGGTTCAGGTCAGGAGAGTTGGCAGGTCAACTGAGCACAGTAATACCATGGTCAGTAAACCATTTACCAGTGGTTTTGGCACTGTGAGCAAGTGCCAGGTCGTGCTGAAAAATGAAATCGTCATTTCCATAAAGCTTTTCAGCAGGTGGAAGCATGAAGTGCTCCAAAACCTCCTGATAGCTAGCTGCATTGACCCTGCCCTTGATAAAACACCGTGGACCAACACCAGCAGCTGACATGGCACCCCAGACCATCACCGACTGTGGGTACTTGACACTGGACTTCAAGCATTTTGGCATTTCCTTCTCCCCAGTCTTCCTCCAGACTCTGGCACCTTGATTTCCGAATGACATGCAACCACTGAGCAACAGTCCAGTGCTGCTTCTCTGTAGCCCAGGTCAGGCGCTTCTGCCGCTGTTTCTGGTTCAAAAGTGGCTTGGCCTGGGGAATGCGGCACCTGTAGCCCATTTCCTGCACACGCCTGTGCACGGTGGCTCTGGATGTTTCTACTCCAGACTCAGTCCACTGCTTCCGCAGGTCCCCCAAGGTCTGGAATCGGTCCTTCTCCACAATCTTCCTCAGGGTCCGGTCACCTCTTCTCGTTGTGCAGCGTTTTTTGCCACACTTTTTGCTTCCCACTGACTTCCCACTGAGGTGCCTTGATACAGCACTCTGGGAACAGCCTATTTGTTCAGAAATTTCTTTGTGTCTTACCCTCTTGCTTGAGGGTGTCAATGATGGCCTTCTGGACAGCAGTCAGGTCGGCAGTCTTACCCATGATTGCGGTTTTGAGTAATGCAACAGGCTGGGAGTTTTTAAAAGCCTCAGGAATCTTTTGCAGGTGTTTAGAGTTAATTAGTTGATTCAGATGATTAGGTTAATAGCTCGTTTAGAGAACCTTTTCATGATATGCTAATTTTTTGAGCCAGGAATTTTGGGTTTTCATGAGCTGTATGCCAAAATCATCAGTATTAAAACAATAAAAGACCTGAAATATTTCAGTTGATGTGCAATGAATCTAAAACATATGAAAGTTTAATTTTTATCATTACATTATGGAAAATAATTACCTTTATCACAATATGCTAATTTTTTGAGAAGGACCTATACATGTCGTTATTCTAAAGAATTACTTTATAAAAAAAAGTTCTATAAATGTCTCTATGATTTTTTATTTTTTTATTTGATGATGTTCATATGTCCAAACATTAATAATAATGGTACCTATACATTGGGTAGGCATTATATTTTCTAGAGATTTTGATCCATTAAGATTCTGACTTGAAGAGCAAGTAAACTTTTTTTAAAGCCGTCAAAACAAAAATACAGAAACCAGTAATTTTGTGAAATTTTATTACAATTTAAAATCCCTTTTATATTTGAATATTTTAAAATGTAATTTATTCCTGTGATGCAAAGCTGAATTTTCAGCATCATTACTACAGTCTTCAGTGTCACATGATCATTCTGATATTCTGATTTGGTGTTGAAAATAATATTTTAGAGGAAACCCTGATCCATTTTTCTGTATTCATTGATGAGTAAAACATTCAAAAGAACAGCATTTATTTGAAATCTTTTGTAAAGTTGTTTCACTGTCCATAGGCTATAGTTAATGTATTATTGTGGTTTGATCATTTGAATGCGTCTTTGCTGAATAACAGTATTAAATTATTTTCTTTTTATCTTACTGACCCTAAACATTTGAATGCTATTTTAAATAGATCATCATAAATGTATTACTATTACAATAAGTTCCCATTTTATAATGTGAAACTTCTGACAGGATAATGAATAACAATGTTCATTTTCTGTGAAAGTGAATTGAAGTTGTTTATCCACTTCCTTCATTGTTTCCTCTTTGATTCCAATGTCTGTTCATGATTTGAGCTATTGCAATTTCACACTGTTAATCTTTTTTTTTTTAAAATGTGACAAAATGGTTCTTTCATACTTTATTTACAGAGTATCAAAATTAATAACTTTCAAAACTTCCTCAATTTACAACACCATCTCATATTGTCATAAAAGCTATTTAAACAATAACCTGAAGATATTTTATAAAATATGTCAGTGCATTTATTTATTTTTTATACAAAGGCAGGGAATGCAGCATGAAATATCTCATCTCATGTCATCTAAAATATATAACGTGATCATAACAGCAAGTCTGAACAAAGTGAGATTCTTACAAATGCTTGCCAAGTGTAGATCAGAAGAGGTTAGTCCACAGTATTTTGCAACACATAGTAGAAGAAAAACTTTCCATTGTTGTCCATCTTTAGACACTGGTATATTTGATATACCACTCATTTTTCCAGCATAAGAATTTGTGTTCAGATAGAGTTCAGGAGTGTTCGCACATAAACATCAACTATGATCTCTCTGAAACTGTGATAGTCAAAACAGCTTCAACTATGAAATTTGATTTTGATCTTTGCTACAAATCCAGAACCTTGAGAAATGATACATTGTAAACAATCAATGACCCATGAACCATTTTCATTACATCTCACATACAATGAAACCACTCTTCCTCCTATCGTTCTTTGTGCATGAGAAGGCGGAGGTGGGTTTTGTAAGGTGTGTTCTCCATGAATGTCTTCCTGGTTATTTTATGACTATTTTGCTTTTTAGCTTTCTAAGAAATGAATGAGAAGAATGAATCAGAAGAAAAGGAATGCCTTTGTCAGCACTAGTTCTTTGGATCATGGTGATAATGCAGTCAAGCTGGTATTGAAGCCTAAAGGAACTAAGCTGTTATTCCAAGTTTGAACCCAGGTAGCAGTGAAATCACAATACTAATTAAACCCCACTTCGCCATTAGGCAAAAAAATGTAACCCTTCTATTTTCAAGGGAAATGTATCTGGCATACAGAATTTCATGAACCTTCTGCAAAATGACAAACACACAAGACTGGCAGTTCAAAATATCTTGATGGACATTGAAAGACTTTGGGACTGTCCAGACCTTCAAAGCCTGTTCTATACCTCTGGGTGACTTTGTAAATACTTGACGCAGAGGGAAACATGATCTTTAGAGGATATCAGACTGTATCTTGTACATAGGTACTGAGAGATTTGGAGCAGAAGCTCTCATGTCCACGCTCAACCTGTAGGCTGGCTTAAATGTTGGCTTGAGTTCAGATTTAAACTGCGGTTTAGACCCAGGTTTATAGTCAGACTTAAAGTCTGGTTTAGACTCTGTCTTATACTGGGGTTTACTGTCCAACTCATGCATAGGAAGGGTGCAGTTGCTGTCCTCGTCTCTGTATCGTCCATCAAGCGGTGTGCTATTTCTGTGGGGTTTCTTAAACTTGTTGGCACAGCGAATGACTCTTTTGGAGATCAGATAGATAATCTCACAGACACTGAGCACTATACAGAGTGCCGAAGCTCCGACCATGAAGTAGGTGAATACTCTTTTCTCTGTGGGTCGGCCAATGTAACAGTCCACAGTGTTGGGACACGGCTGGACGCTACACTTCACCAGCCGTGGCAGGTAGAAACTGTCGTAGATGTGATGGAGGATGTACAAGAAGGTGACCTCGATGGTGGTCTTGACAAAAAGGCTGATCAGGTACGTCCACCACAGCCCACCATGCTTCTTCCCCGTGTTGTCGTAGAGCTTGACTTTATCACCATGCTTCACACGGTACTTGCGTTCGCGCTCGTCACGGTATTTCACGTGCATGACGACCATCAACGACGGACAAGTGACGAAGATGAGCTGCAGAGCCCACAGTCGGATGTGGGAAATAGGGAAGAAGTAGTCGTAGCAGACATTCGAGCAGCCCGGCTGCTTGGTGTTGCAGTCAAAGTCCTTCTGCTCATCGCCCCAAACTCTCTCGGCCGCTACAACGTAAACCATCACTCTGAACACAAAAACCACAGAGAGCCAGATCCGTCCAAACGCGGTAGAGTACCTATTCACCCCACTGAGAAGGGCTTGAAAAGTCTTCCAGTCCATGGCTCAAAGCAAAGACAACTCACTCTTCTCTGAATTCTTCCTCTGATCCTCTTCGACACTGAACAAAAAAACATATTGTAATAAAAAGCAATATGGTGGGATAGTTCAAGCTAAAATTCTGTCATCATGTAGGCCTAGTCGCCCTAACAATATTCCAACACACCAAGGGCATGTTTGCACGACAATAATGTCCTAAAAACATAAAATATTTCCTTTGCGTTTTTCGTGTACAGACTAAAGAAAAACTATGCACCTGCAGTCTAAACACGTAATACGCATGATGCCACCATTTTCACAAAAGTATGTTTTTTGTACTTTACATGGAGTAATGCTTTAAAAATCGAGCATTTTAAAACCTGTTTTCAAAATTTTGCATTTTCAGGCCCCCAAAACAAGGTGGCATGTGAACAGTCAAAACAAGTTTTCTGTTTTTAGTTGAAAATGGTGTTGAGTAAACGGCCCCCAAATGTAATTTTTTAAGAATATCCAGGCCCCTCTTATCCATATATACTTAATGGATTATTGTGGTAATTTGGGGAAAGAGGCCCTGAATGATTCATTCATGTATTGAACTCATTTGATTGACTTAATGCCTTAATTTTTAATCTGTTAGTCACAGTTGTATGTCTTCAGAAGGCTTAGGCTACAGAGTAATGATACTTTTATGGCGCTCTTTTGTTATTTTGAAACTTGACAGACCCATACAATTTTTCCCTCGACCGAATGAATGTGCTTTAACATTTGATGATATTTAAGTACGTAGGCCTACACGTGTGTTGAATCTGCGGCTGATATCTATTGTTTTTTTGTTGTTGTTTTTTGTAAAGTAGGCTAAACCAGTGCCGCTCTCTTATCCAGAATTTCTTTGCTATGGCTGTCGGCGGTTTTCATTTTTAATTGTCATTCGCAGTTTTGTAACACTGATTATAACAATATTTAGTTTTGTAAAGGCAGGCATATTTAGTATAATAATAGAATTATAACAGCGCTTCTAAAGATAGATTTCACATTTAAAAAAATCAACCGACTAAAATTGTAAGTTTAATTGCTATACTTTTAAAAAGTTCAACCACTTTGCCTTCAATTCCAGATGAATAAAATCGCTTTGATCAAGCAGAAATGACATATCAAGGTAAATTAACGGAAACGAGGAAATTATAGTGATGAAAACCTTTCTAGCGCAGACGATTGTCATTTGAATAAATTGCACAAAAACAAAGTTTACTACTTACGTTGGATGTTTCAGTTCTCTTATAGCCTAATTCAACGGCTATTAAACTCTTCTCTTCTCTTTCTTTCTTGTGAATCTGGTTTAGTTAGCACGCCTCTCTCTGAGGGTGGAGTTCAGTATCCAGACTAGAGGACACAGCTCTACCATAAACGTTCTACTTTAAAGATACATGCTAATTAAATACATAGCATAGTGTGTGTGTGTGTGTGTATGTGTGTGTGTGCGTGCGTGCGAAGTGCGTGTAAAATCATCATGCATTCCCGTGTATTATCTTAAATGTCCAATGTGGGGAACAAAGCATGTTCTTATTCTGATCTTATTATCTCTTATTCAGTGTCTAAAATTACTTGCTAATATGACTCCATAAAGGTTTAGTTGTGGTTATTATTGTTTTGTAGGCTATATACTGTTAATATTATTGCTACTGCATTGTGTTTTGTGGGACAAACAGGAAACCCTTGCCTGTGAAGCCTAGTAACATTTTCCATCTTATTGCTCAATAAATAAGACTCCCTTTGTTTGGACAGCTCTGTCAACCAAACACTGCTTGTTAGTGGTTTGTGGAGTTGCCAACGTCTCGAGGCTTCTCTATGTTCAAACTTGTCCATGAATGTCTGTGCTCCCTAGCCACGTAAAGGACCACACCTCGTCCTGAACAATAGCTTTAGATGTTGTTGTGTTTTTTTTACTTTTATTGCCTAGAAACTTGTGTAGTGGGTTTGTGGAGGAATACTTTAAATATTTTGTCAAACACCCTTTTACAGACACGTAGTTACCTTGGTTAATTATTGTTTATGTATTGCATTAGATCAATGGTAAATCCTTGGCAAAAGCCCTTCATTTGGTTTGAATGTGAGTTTATATCTCAACTTGATTCTCCTTATATCAATAATATAGTTTTAGCTGGTGGTGGGAGCTTAATGGTTAAGGATTTTGGGATAGTATACAAAAGACTGGTGGTTTGATTCCGAGAAGTAAACCAGAAGTTGAGTTTTCCAAAGGAAAAGTCTCTGTGGTTCTTTGTCAGCAAAGCGAAGAGAAATTCTGTTCCGTCACACATGTGAAACCCTCTGACTCACTGCTAAAACATGCACAGATGATTAATTCTCTGCTTCGGGTATAAAATAAGCTCTAGTTAAAAAAAAAAAACTATCAATAATTTTGTCACAGGACTGCCAGTCTTCCTTTTAATGTGTTTTCAAAGTATTAAAGGAAATCATTCCTGCTTTGAGTTCTTCATAGCATGTGAGCTGTCTGAACTTATTTGTTCAGCAAGAGGAAATATTATGAAACATTGCAGAAGAACACTGAACCAGATCAGTCAGGTCTGTTTTAAAGGTTTTCAACCAGTTCACTTGTTAATGTGGGGAAATGGTTAACCTCATTTGGATTTGTATACGGAACCTCTAAATTAGATTTTTACCAATAAAAACATTAGTTAAACATGCACCAAGCTTGCTAAGTGCATATACAGAATATATATGGTTAGCAAATGTTGGTATTTATGAATTAACTATGATGAAAAGAGATGAGGAAGTAAAGCAAGAGCACAGTCAATAGGGAATGGAATGTAAGTTGTGTTAAAAAAGGAAAGAGACTCGTTGGATCAGTTTCCACGCCTTAAGAACTTAGATGTGACTTACAAAACCTGCTTAAACATGAAGGTAACTACATCTACCCTACCCTTTCACTGTACAGAGGTTATGAAGATATCAAGAATAATAGAGAGACAGGGAGGGACATTTTTTTGTCTTGGTGCACTTTTATCTACTGAAAGGTGGGGATACTGAATGGTGTTATCTAGTTACAAAACGGCCTTAATATTCATTTAAGAAAAGTGGTTTGTTATTCCACAGTGTGACAGACATTTACACAATGTCTCTCTTTCTCTCTCTCTCTCTATATGTATATATATATATATATAAAAATTAAACTAGATTTTTCTCATACTGTCTTGCCATTTTGCAACTTGATGCAGAAAATGAAATGTCATGTCGACACAGCACATGATGTTTATCTCTGTGTATTTTCATTCTTGCCTTTTTTTTTTGCTCCACAGCACTCACATCCAGAACAACTGGTTTCAAAAGTTAAATCAAATCTACGGACAGCAAAGTCACAGCTTTCATCTGCATCCTCTTAAGCCATACATCACTGATTTAAATGGGCAACAGATTGTAAGAAAATATAAAGCAGATTTTAATGTATCTAAAATGTAAACAACTCTAAACACAGCAATGAGGAAAGAATCCTGAAAGGTTAGTATACAAACAGAGGAACCTCAGAGAATGTTTACTTTTATGGATACATGTTTATCATTGAATGAAGAACTCTCTCATACACACACAGGCTAAACAGCCTCTTTTGAATTTGCTCATCTTGGCAGTGTTGAAAGTCTTTATCAATAAATTCTTGAAATTTTAAATACTGCAAATTCTTGGAAGACATTAGATTGAAGCACCACAGTTTATGCAGACATTAGCATAAACACACAAACACCAGCTAATATAAAAATGCAAAATAATGCAAAAATGACAAAATATTGAATAGTAATAATAATTAAAAAAATGCACATATTTGTGAACAAACAAATTTACATTCCAATTTAAGTATAAATTAGGGTTCATTTTCTAGGTTTACAAAATAATGGATTTGGGGATGTATTTGTAAAAATGTGTTGAGTTTAACAGCATGTGCTTTATGTGATGACTGTAAATAGATGGAGAAGAAATGTAGACATCTTTGGATGCTGTTCTTACATCCAACAGAACAAAATCATTTTACAAGTAAAAGCCGATTGAAGATAATTCTGGAAGCCTGTTTCCGCCTCGAAGAAAGAAATAGAAAAGGTAATTATGAGATGAGTTTAAACTAAAATAAGAAATAAGGCCACATTGTGACATATAAAGTCACACTGCGAGTCAGAATTCTGATATTCAAAGGGATAGTCAACTCAAAAATTAAAATTTATAAAAATGCGGTGATCATTTTACTAACTGCCATGTCATTCTAAACCTGTCTGACTTTCTTTCTTCTGTGGAACACAAAAGATGTTTTGGAAAAAAAAACATACAATGGTAGTCAATGGGGTGCAATGTTGTTTTTGATCCCATTTACCTTCATTATATGGACAAAAATATGTAACATTCTTCTGAAGTCTTTTATATTCTACAGAAGAAAGTCAAATGGGTTCAGAATGACGAGGGTGAGTAAATGATGACAGATTTTTCAAATAGTGAAATATTAAGATGGAAACAGGTTTTCATAGATAATGGCCTTTTTTTGTTTCCTGCAAACACATGAGTACAATTATTAAAATATGTGAACGAAAGTGTGCTTTAGCATAATTTGCAGTCATGTTTTGCTTGTTAGTGTCAATTGAAAAAACTGACAAATATGTAATAATTAATATTAATTATCTGGTCTTATAACAAGTGTTTTGTATTTACTATTGATCAAAGTGCCCATTGGTGTTCTGGAGCTTAGCCTAAGAGAAGCCACACCACACCCAAAACCCTGAACTGACTTGCTTTAGTGAGACTAAAGACAGTGTCATCCTGAATGATGGCGTTTTGACCCATCTTTTTTTTTCCAGCAAAAAGATCCAGTGGAAATAGGGCAAGTATACAAGCAGCTTCCTCTATTGCCGTCCATTGAGTCAATCTTGTTCGAATTCACACATTGGGCCAAAGCATTTTTTCTTCATGTTTTCTTTAGGATGAGATGACCACACTGTATGCTGGCGCTGGCTGGTCATTCCTCACCAGTTTCTTGCTGTTTGTCTCTAAAAGAGTATTTGAGCCCCTCATGTTTGCAATGGACCTTGCCTTGTTTACCTGCCGTGACCCTTGCACCCTGTGGACACACTCAAAGCAGCGTTTGCCCACCAGGTAGAGTGTCTCGATGAGCGAGAGCAGGATGCACACCAGACTTGACACCACCATGAAGATGGTGAATATTCGTTTCTCTGTGGGCCGAGAGATGAAGCAGTCGACCAGATTTGGGCAGGGAGCCTCTGAACACTTCAACATGATGGGGAAGTCATAGCCCTCATAGATGTGATATAGCAGATACACGAAGGTCGCATCCACACCCATCTTAAATACCAGCGAGAGGACGTACGTCCACCAAAGACCACCGCGCTTCTTTCCGGTGTTGATGTACAACCGCTGACAGTCGTCACCGAATTTAAGGCGGTGCTTGCGTTCGCGTTCGTCGCGGTACGCCACATGCAGGACCACGAGGAATGACGGGCAGGTGACGAAGATGAGCTGCAGCGCCCACAGTCGTATGTGGGACACCGGGAAGAAGTGGTCATAGCAAACGTTGTGGCAGCCAGGCTGAGCAGTGTTACAATTAAAGTCTTTCTGCTCGTCGCCCCACACCTTCTCTGCAGCAACAACGAAGACCATGATCCTGAAAAGGAAGACAATGGACAGCCAGACACGACCGAACGCGGTGGAGTACTTGTTGACCCCGCTCAGGAGATTTTGAAGAAAAGCCCAATTCATGGCACCTGCGAGCGATCAGGTTATCTCACCTGAATACCTCTCACCTGGAAGGGAGGGGTGCACAAAAAGAGAGAGTGAGACAAAACATCTCAAAGAAACTTGCCATTACCACACATTACAATTTATTTGGGTAGTTATTGTTATACAAAGTTAAACTACACATCATCTGTGATAATTCAAAGTTTGATATTAAAGCAGGGGGTCTTTAATCTTTTAGAAAGTTATTTTTAAACCAGTTATACTGTATGAAACTGATTGTTGAATTTGAAGGCATGCTTATAATTACACGAAGTACCTTATTAATACATTAACTTACTTTATGTCGCTTTTAAAGCTTTTAAAATAATTGCTAGTGATGTACAGTCATTTAGGCTATTTTTTGATACTACTACATCTGAATGAAGGAGGCGCAATAAGCATTTATCTAAACTTTCACTTAAGCAGCGTTTGGCCACCAGAAAAATTTCACTTAACATTGCATGCTTTATTTCTTTTATCATAAAATTAGTTATTATCAAACAATTATTAGAATAAACAAGACAATATTTTAGCTAAACAAATCCCCTTGTCCTTCAAAATTCAGTCAAGTAGTTTAGAAATGCCTTTATTTTTCCACTTTATAGGATGCGGTTAAACGGTATAAATATATTGAGACGGGTATTATAATGATGTGTAGCTATATTGTGCACAATCGCCGAACATTTTAAACTGTCGACTCGGTTCACAAATAGGCTATGTATCTACAAAAGCCATCTACAAAGGTTACTTTTTGACTGTTTAAAAAAACTTACGGAATGTGTAACGTTAGATTTAGAGATTAGAGACTTGATAATCTCTATACATTAACACCAAATGCATTAGTAAAACAAACAAACGGAGGATTATTTAGTGTATACTTACAGTCTGAGGATTCACAGTCGTCTTCACTGTAGTCGCAGCGCCGTGATTGTGTTGTACAGGGTCGGACTGGCGAACTGCGGGCGTTAAACCAAACATAACCGTGACACGTGTGATGAAGTGTACACATCGACGCCACCTAGTGGAGAACATCATGAGCGACGCTTTGACGCCACCAACTGATATGTCTCAAAAAATGAATAAAAATATGAAAAAATGAACACAAATAAAAATATTCTAGACTCTAGACATTTAAAATGTCGATACGGCCAACAGTCGTATCTCAAAATATTCAAATATTTCATTTTAAGTTTGATAATATTTAACAGTAGTAGGGTAGGAGGGGGGGGGAGATGCCCCCCTTAAGAACAATGTGGATTTACTTTTAAATTGTAACATATTTAGATATGTTTAGCCTGCGCATGATGCTGATGCGTCAGCCATTGTGGCATCTGCTTATTTAGTTATTAACACAAAATTAAGATATAAGATTATAAAATTAAGATTGTGTATTAAGATACAAAATATTAAGAGAGGGGTAAGATGGGGTAAAACGGCCCCTGGAAAAACTTTTACAGAGTGTATACATTTGATATAATTCTTATTCATATATTTATATATTTTTTAAAAGTTTCATTAATGTAAAATACTAAATACACTATTGTATTTAAATTTTTATTTTGACAAAATAATTAGTTGATAATAATTTAATAAACGATGACAAAGTAGAATACCGCCAATAGAGATTCATCAAAATTAATTCAAAATTATTCTGTGACTTGTATACAGGGATTTGAATATATGCTTATTCAATTACCCATATTTTAATTGAAGATGTCATAATAGCAACACTATGAATGGAAATTGAATTATTTCACTCAACTAACCTATAGGTGTTAATCAAAGCAAAGATGTCTGAAATGTACATCTACTGAAATACTGAATAATAACCTCATTAATTAAAATGTTTATTTCATTTAAAAATTATAACAGTAGAGGAGGGGGGGGGGGGGGTTGCATCTTACCCCAAGGGTCTAACTTTATATTTTTTCCTTAAAATAAAAACTATAACTTTTACCCCACAAATCTAAAAACATCAGTGTCGACAAATCCAAAAACATCAGTGTCCACAAATTTAAAAAAAAACTTGATATTCACCATAACACAGTCAGACACAAAAAATAGCGTAGCCATTCATCAAAAGCACTGAGATGAGATTTTGCGCCATCTATGGTCAGGAGAAAACATTAAGGTGTGTGTAAATGTACCTGATATAAATACCAGGTATCTTTAGTTCTGTCTTCTTGACAGTTGCCCAAAAGACGATAATCGACATCCGCCACAGAAGGTCATCGCCAAGCATATTCACAGAAAGTTGATTGGAAGGAAGAATTGTGGCAGGGAAAGGTGCACAAATAACAAGTCAAGTGTATTTATATAGAGCTTTTCACAATATAAATTGCATCAAAGCAGCTTCACAGTATCAATCAAATAACATAATGTTTGTTTCTTAGTGGAAGAAACATCCACGTTTGGTACAGGGATGAAAGCAGCCTTCAGAAAACTGTCGAGGGAAGAGTGGACTGGAGATGGAATCAGTGCATCAAGAGCCACCACACAGAGGTCTTCAGGATATGGGCTACAACCGTCACATTCATAGTTGGTCCTGAACCAGAGACGTCAGAAGCGTCTAACCTAGACTAAGAAAATACTGGTCTATTGCTCAGTGGTCCAAAGTCCTCTTTTCAGTCAATTATTGCATAAATAAACATACTTTTCAGAACTTGAACATTTCTGTTTTGTATTCCTTTTTTGATTGGTCTTAGGACATTCTAATATTTTGTGATTCTGGATTTTTGATGAGCTGTAAGCTGTAATCATCCAAATAAAAAAGATTAAAAATATTTTTCTTTACATGTAATGAATCTAAAATATATGAAAGTTGTATTAAATTACCAACAAAAAAAAGAACTTCATAATATTCAAATATTTTTGAGATGTACCTGTACAGAACAACGGTATCCTAAAAACTGTAAATCACTTGTGCTAACTAGATCAAAACAATTATTGACCCATTAGTTTCTTTTGTTAACGACAGGAATTTTCATCTTTAACATTTTTCCAGTCATTTTTGACTACTGAATAAGCATTTATAAAAAATAATTACCATAGATTGCAATAACAGTAGTTTCTAGCTGATGAAATCATTTAGAGCCAAGCATAACATTTTACAAATTCCCATTACTTTTGTAGAGCTAGAAAAAAAAAAATTAAATTATAAATATATATATATACACACACACACAGAATATATAAAATGTATTTACATGCATATACGGTCTTCAGGTTGATCCATTTCACATCATCGCTGTCATTTAGAGCCAGGAAAGAAAATGTGAGATGAAATGAATCCAAACAAGATGAGAACAAAGCAGTATTTATTTCATTTAAACTGTACAACAGTCGCCGATATATTGTTTGCATGAAAGGTTTTGGTTGACGCTAACTGCAACCACTGTATAATTAACATACACACCTCTGGCCTTGAGTTTTTAATATTTATGTTGTAATGGGAGAGGATCACATTTTTTGTTCTCAAGACCAAGAACTGGGTTATGACTGCAGAGGGTGTAAAAAAAACCTCATCTGAAATCACACACAGGACACAGAAATCAAACATGAGAAATGACTGTGACAGAGAGAGCAATGACGACAGATAAATCAAGGATGTAAGCAGAGGACAATGTTGATGAGCATAATCATGATAAGCTCATATGCTCGGACCACTGGGACACCGGACGTCTGTTTAAGGATGCAATCGAGCTGTGGGGATTGAAGGGGGATTTGGTTTGGGAAACCCACAGTATCCCATTGTAGCTGGGCAACAAAACAGGCAGTTAGAGGTCAAAGGAAAGGTGACCCGAATGGACCTCAAATGTGTGTGTGCTCTCTCTGCACGAGGAGCTGTCAGTCACCCAGACTGAGGGTCACATGCCCTTCATGACTGTTCTGAGAAAGACAACCACAAGTCCAGACTGCATTGGCTATCGGAATTCTATAAAACATTACCTTTTGTTTTGTTACAATAAAATTCAACAAAATGAAAAATAAAATGAAATCATATATAAATGCAAGGGTGCTTTTTTGGGTATTATTCCTCCTCGCTTTCATTTTCAGGGTCCAGATCTGAATCACCATTTATTTTTGATTCATCTTTCATATCTTCCTCTTCCTCCTGTTTGTGGTTCTTTTTGTCTTCTGTCAAATCCATTGCTGTCTCATCCTCCTCCCAGTTCTGAAAAGACAAGTCAACATGAGAACACAATAATGCCATTCTCCAAACACCCCAGAAGGAAAAAGTGTGAGAGAGCATCTTACATCAGAGTCATCCTCAGGACGCCCTTCATCTCCTGAACCTTCATCCTCATCTGAAGACTCTGTAGAAAAAAAGGAAGTGTATTTATTTTTGCCATGTCAATATTCAATGCCATTTTGATGGGTAAAATCAGTCGAAATGGGTACACTAATAAACACTTAAAAAGGAATTAAGATTAAACCTAATAAATTTACACAGAATGATCAAATATATTAAGATAATTTAGTCAGCTACTCAATAGAGGGTATGCGCGTGACATCACCGTTGGCCAGAGTTACTAAAATCTTGCCCACTGAGTGGCAAAAAGACTAAGCAACAGCATTGGTTTTCAGCATGAATGTTGCGAAAAACACAAACCACATCTAAAACGAAAAAGAGCTTTGACAATATAAATGGATTAGACAAAATCTGAGGTATTTAACAGACTGCCGAAATCTACAGAAAAAAAGCAAATGAATTATGCAATTCACAGAAACAACTGGACTAAATATTGAACATCTTATATTCCGCATAATTGGATGCTTTTAAACAAACTGAAAGAAAAAAAGAAAAAACATTCAAGTTTTAGAGCTGGACAACAAGATGTATATAACATTGATAAAAGTGATTACCCAGATTTAGACCTACATATATTTATATAAAGCCTTCACAGGAACCCGGTGTCGAAATCAGGCACATATAAATGACAGGAAACAATTCCTGGCTGCATGGCAATATCCATGGATCACTGGATCTTGGGTAAGTTGTGAGGAACACTATATCAAGTCCAACCTTTAGTTTAAACTGATAATAGTTCGTTTTACTCACGTTTTCACCTATCAAATCTAGCCATGCAGTTCTTTTGTCACTCAGTCCAGCTGAGGGGGCGTGTTCCGGTGGGAAAGTATGTCAATGCATACCCTCAATTAGTCTTGATTTAACTACTATTCTACTAAACTACTATCAAGAGCTATTTAAACTTCTTAAGTGATTAAACTACAACTTTATTGGTTAATTATATGAGTGTATTTTACTACAAAATCAAACTGCTAACTGTTACTAAAAATAAAAGAGCTCATTACCTTCTTCATAAACCAGTTTTGCTGTGCGATCAACATCAGTTTTCTGAGGGCTGCTGCTGGTCGCCACCTAGTGGAAAAATATTCAAAAGTGAGAAAAATGTGTTTTAATTCTTAGGTAAACTACCCCCTTTAAGCCATTTGTTCTGGTTACTTGTGTTTGAGTAGCTCACCTGTGACATAAGCAGGAACAATTTGCCATGAAGCCTGCTAAGCTGATGATATAACTTTACCCTGCTCTCAATCATATGGTAGATCAAGCCCAACTGAGACACTAGATCCGGCAGCTATGGGGAAACAAGACGAACAGACCAAATGAGGAACCCCAAATATTATCTACCGTGGATACAAGACTAAATAAGCACTGGTGTAAGATTAAGATCTGGATTATGCAAATCTATTTGACAGGTATAGATGTACAGGTCCTTCTAAAAAAATTAGCATATTGTGATAAAGTTCATTATTTTCCATAATGTAATGATAAAATTAAACTTTCATATGTTTTAGATTCATTGCACACCAACTGAAGTATTTCAGGTGTTTTATTGTTTTAATACTGATGATTTTGGCATGCAGCTCATGAAAACCCAAAATTCCTGTCTCAAAAAATTAGCATATCATGAAAAGGTTCTCTAAACGAGCTATTAACCTAATCATCTGAATCAACTAATTAACTCTAAACACCTGCAAAAGATTCCTGAGGCTTTTAAAAACTCCCAGCCTGTTTCATTACTCAAAACCGCAATCATGGGTAAGACTGCCGACCTGACTGCTGTCCAGAAGGCCATCATTGACACCCTCAAGCAAGAGGGTAAGACACAAAGAAATTTCTGAACAAATAGGCTGTTCCCAGAGTGCTGTATCAAGGCACCTCAGTGGGAAGTCTGTGGGAAGCAAAAAGTGTGGCAAAAAACGCTGCACAACGAGAAGAGGTGACCGGACCCTGAGGAAGATTGTGGAGAAGGACCGATTCCAGACCTTGGGGGACCTGCGGAAGCAGTGGACTGAGTCTGTAGTAGAAACACCCAGAGCCACAGTGCACAGGCGTGTGCAGGAAATGGGCTACAGGTGCCGCATTCCCCAGGTCAAGCCACTTTTGAACCAGAAACAGCAGCAGAAGCGCCTGACCTGGGCTACAGAGAAGCAGCACTGGACTGTTGCTCAGTGGTTGCATGTCATTCTGAAATCAAGGTGCCAGAGTCTGGAGGAAGACTGGGGAGAAGGAAATGCCAAAATGCCTGAAGTCCAGTGTCAAGTACCCACAGTCAGTGATGGTCTGGGGCGCCATGTCAGCTGCTGGTGTGGGTCCACTGTGTTTTATCAAGGGCAGGGGCAATGCAGCTAGCTATCAGGAGATTTTGGAGCACTTCATGCTTCCACCTGCTGAAAAGCTTTATGGAGATGTTTTCATTTCAGCACGACCTGGCACCTGCTCACAGTGCCAAAACCACTGGTAAATGGTTTACTGACCATGGTATTATTGTGCTCAATTGGCCTGCCAACTCTCCTGACCTGAACCCCATAGAGAATCTGTGGGATATTGTGAATAGAAAGTTGAGACGCAAGACCCAATACTCTGGATGAGCTTAAGGCCGCTATCGAAGCATCCTGGGCCTCGATAACACCTCAGCAGTGCCACAGGCTGATTGCCTCCATGCCACGCCGCATTGAAGCAGTCATTTCTGCAAAAGGATTCCCGACCAAGTATTGAGTGCATAACTGAACAATTATTTGAAGGTTGACTTTTTTTGTATTAAAAACACTTCTTTTATTGGTCGGATGAAATATGCTAATTTTTTGAGACAGGAATTTTGGGTTTTCATGAGCTGTATGCCAAAATCATCAGTATTAAAACAAAAGACCTGAAATATTTCAGTTGGTGTGCAATGAATCTAAAATATATGAATGTTTAATTTTTTTCATTACATTATGGAAAATAATGAACTATCACAATATGCTAATTTTTTGAGAAGGACCCGTATATAAGCACTTACCGAAGACAAGTATGATGCGTGTTGTGTAAGTACAGCCTTAAACCACTGAACTATAAGCAAGGCCCTGCACACAGTACAATAATCACGTTACAAAAATTTAAATGACTTAAAACCTTAAAAGGAACAAAAAACAAAAGTAAAAATATACTCACGCGAACGGATGCCCCTGCAGTCTTCTGGACAGCTAAAGAAACAACCATAGAATAATTTAAATGTATATAATTTACACTAATCAAAAGTTTGGGGACAGTAAGATTGTTTAAATACTTAATACTGTTTAACAACGTAGGCATACCTCTTCCAGCAATGGCAGGATAGCTGGGGGTGGTAACCGGGAAACAGTGTTCTTTATCAATATCTCTTTTTTGGTTTGAAATATTTTCTGTTAGAATGAATCAAATCAGAATGAGAACATGAACAGCGTTCATTGACAATGGGTCTATGAACAGACAACAACCTGTTGTGTATGATGTTTGTAGCGAAAGGAGTGTAACTTACATTAAGGATCTTCTCGTCTTTGCTCTCTAGGCCTTGAACAAGCAGTACAGCAAAGCTGTCCGTCTGCAGGGAGGACGAGCCTTTAGCAGCACCCTTCCTGCCTCCACTCAACTCAATCTGCTCCAACCGCTCTTCGATAGACAACTAGAGTATGATGGAGAGGTTTTTCATATATTCAATTGAAGAAATTCCTTTTTATTGGGGGATATAAATTTAAGCATTTTACACAAATTGTCTGGAGTCTTACCTCTGTGGTACTGTCCTCTTTTCTCCTTTTCTCTGCTTCATTGGGAGTTAATTTGATTGGTGCCTTGTGTCCTGTTAGTCCTGGCATTAAAACTTTGCTCTTTTGATTAACAACTGGTGTCTTCACCTAGAAGATGATGTTCAAATTAGTGCACAGTTAAGAAACCATTTTATACCATTATCGTACCAGTGTTACAGCGGAAATGGGTAGTTCATTTAGTCATTTGTCCATGAACTTAATTGACTAAAATGCACCAGTTTTCACAAAAATAACAGTTTTTAACACTGATAACATCATTCTGGGTTTCTTGAGCAGCAAATCTGCAAAAAAAAAGATTTCTGAAGGATCATGTGACACTAGGGGACTGGAATAATGGCTGCTGAAAAGTCAGATTTTAAATGATTAAAATAGTGAATGTTGTGGAAAATTATTATATTTTAAAATGACTATTTTTGATTAAACAAACCCAGCCTTAGTGAGTATAAGAGACTTTTTACTTTTAAATCTTGTCAACTTTTTGAACTGTTGCGTACATTTCATCTGCTGTAACCGATTACCATTTCTTCTAAATCAGGGGTGTCTAATCCTGCTCCTGGAGGGCCAGTATCCAGCAAAGTTGAACTTTAACTCCAATTAAACACACCTGAATCAGCTAATCAAGGTTTATCTAGGCATACTAGAAACTTCAGGCAGGTGAGTTGAGGCAAGTTACAGCTAAGACCCTCCAGGACCGAGTTTGGACACCCCTGTTCAAAATATTTCACTATTTTAAAATTCTTTTTGCAGTTCACTTAAATTGTTCCGCAGTGTGACAAATGTTACAAATATCTCAGGTAGACAGATTAAAGAAAGGAATGTGTAATTATACAGAATCGGAAACAAAGAAGTTTTTTAACCCTTTCACACACAAGTTTAAAATATTCTAGCTAAGAGTTAACGTATCATCTTATTTCCATGGGGTCACGTTATGCTTGTCACGAGACACACCGCAGCCACAATAGAGCTGTATGACAGATGCATCGCTTTTATTTTCTTTTTTATTCAGAATATTCACAAATTTGTAAGCCATTTCATCACCTACCTGATATTCCGATTCTCAAATACGTGCAAGTACATGTATTTTGCCATTTAAAAACCTTTATAATGATCATGTTAGTTGATCTATACCGTGCGATGGGCACCACCATGTTAGTTTGTGCCGCAATTCAGAGAATCAGATGTCAGATTTACAACACGTAAATGTATCCACTTCTCCCGAAATACATGAAAGTGAGTGGCTGGTGAAGTGGGAGAATAATAGAGTAAATATTAGCTACCTACACAATGTGTAATTGATATGAATAAAACACCTCGCCAATTTATATATGAAATTATTATTATTGTTGCTATTCTGTACTCTACAAACTATAAATGGTTTTTTTTGCCAGTACTTATGAGTATTTAAAGGTCTGAGACCTAAAATAAAACTTATGTGGTTGAAAACACTGAATAGGTCAGATATATGGCGAGTCTCTGGCTCAGCTCCAGCCAACGTACGAAAGAACATTTGAACTTAGCAGCTGATCACATGATGCACTGAACGTTCTAATCACACCTGTGTGATCGTACACTCCAGGGAGCAGCCAAGATTGATCACACTGGTGTGTTCATTAGGGATGGGAGATATGGACTATTACGATATCACAATATTTGTGCGAGTCGGGCGCCTCTCACTAGTGTTTACTGTGCGTCAAACACACTGTGCATTCATTGAGATGAACTCAAATAGGGCGCTTTACGGACTGCTTGACGGAGAGCGAAACTCTCAAGCGCTCATTAAGTGTTCGGCGAGTGAAAATATATCTGTGTACCAGTTCCATATTGTAGAGGTAGTTCCTCATTTAGCGATAAACTCCGCCTCAGCTTCACGTCTGCCTTCCGCCATAGTTGTTTTCGCTCTGCACATGAGCTGCGAATGGGTCCCAAACAGAAATACGTCATCAAGAAGGCTTTATCGTTATTATCACGAAAGACATTCTTATCCTGAGGAGAATTTTTACCGGTATATCGCAAAGAATATATCCCCCATCCCAAGTGATCATACGAGTTAAAGGGTTAATGGTTTTACAAATATGGTATGCAATACTGCAGATACTGTCTGAAATTGAATGCCAAATGACCAATAAGTAACAGAGCATTTATTGATGGCACAGATGGGGTCTTACCTTGGAGACAGCCATGTCTACAGAGAGAGAAAGTGTGGAAAGTACATCTCGGACTAAGCACGCATGTCTTTCTGACGTGTTAAATGGCTGTGGGAAGAGACGGCATGTTAGAAAATTGACCAATTGAATAACCCACTTAATTCAATGATCAATCTCTGCTGTACTTACAGTTTTCTCCATGACAGGCTGCAGGTGATGTCCGTATGCCAGCTTTAGGTTCTGTCTGTCTGCACACAAAGCTGCTGCGAGCAGAGGTACTGGCACAGGTGAGTCTCCCTTCATAGTGGACACCTGCAGGGAGCACACTGGTGACAGTGGCTTCTTACATATCCTGAGGAAGGAAAATATCAACATGAGCTTCACTGAACTGTTTTAAAGAATAACCATTAACGCTGATAAATGAAAGTTGTTCAGACTCACCCATTCAGAAAGTGCTCAAAGAGATGAAGCTGACCATCCTTACACACCACTGCTAACCTCATAGCCTGAGAAACATATAGAGGGGTGTCAAAACCTAAGCACATAAATCCAATCATGGATAATGATTAAGGCCATTAAATCCTCACCTCCTCTTTGTGGCTGGATGTCTGAAGATCTATGTGTTGGGGTTCATCTGTCAGAGTAAATGACACCACAGAGTTCTTGTCCTTGCCATCGGACCTCACTTGCCTGAGGAGCACAGAAGCAACTAAATCAGACATCAGTTTATTGACCCTCAGATTTCTATGAGCCTCATTTCTATGAGCTTGTTTTTTTTTACAATATCATGAACCAGGAGTCTTAGTTGTAATTTGGGCTGCTCGATTATGGCAAAAATCATAAATCACAATTGTTTTGGTTAAAGGGTTAGTTCACCCAAAAATTAAAATTAGCCCATGATTTACTCACCCTGAAGCCATCCTAGGTGTATATTAGGGATTAGTCACGATTTTAGAATATTCGATTAGTTAATTTCATAATAGAATATCGAATTGGTTGTGGATTAATGTCTTTAAAAAAATCCCTGTGTTTTCGGTGCTGATGCGTTCATTTAACAATAGGGTGAAGCTAATAACGAACTTAAAAGCTGTCAATCAACTCGGACAACAGAGGAAGAACACAGTCTCACACCAGAGCATGTGATCAGAGTGGTAATATTTCCTCACGAGCGGAGAGCCTTTTGAAGATTACACTCTACGCGCTTAGTCCTGCCTGAGCAAAATAATCGTTTCATGGTGGGAATGGAGCATGAGAGCCGCTCCGTCATCCCAGAATGCCTAATTACTGACTAAAGTTTTTTTCCTAGTCGATTAGTAGTAGTTCATTTAAGCCATTAGTCTAATCGCATATTTATATGAATTAAATTACTTAAATATATACTGGAGAGAGAGAATACTAAAGTAATGATTATGAATGTTTCAAATATAACAAGGAGAGAGTTTTCTATGTCAGTGTCAGACTAGGCTGCAAAGATGAAGTTGACAATGCCGACTCACCATCTTTGCAGTTGTGAACGCGTCTATAGAGAGAAATGCACATTTCACACATTACATAAGCAGAAACTAGTCTGTTTCTTTTCGTTTTGAATTATTTTGTTTAAAAAGTAGACATTTCAAGCTTTCTATATAATATATATTAGGGCTGCACGATACTGGGACAATATGCAATGTTGTTGAGTATTGCCACAACGATATTTTTGCGATATAAAATTTCCCTAGAGAAATACTATTTTCATTCAGCTTTTTTTAAAAATAATTTATAGGCTATGTAATGATCATACTAAAATAAACAGGTAAGCTAAAATATTTTCTAATCTTCAGAAAAATATCTCAGGGTTTTTTTTTTTTTCCCAGGAGTCGCACTTGCAGAACTTTGATTAATATTGTCAGTGAAACTCTGTTATTGTTACTTGGCATTTCGTTAGCAGTTTTGGTAGATGTGGGCTTACACTTTTTTTAAGTCTTCATATAGCTCCATGAGGTTGTGTTTTAGATGACTGTGGAGATTAGTTTCCTCTCGACGTGGCCACAATTTTTCCACACGACTTCACACATCGCGCCTTTTGCGCACGCAAATTCGTTATTTCAAATGCAGGCGCGCGGCAAGCACGCTCAAAATGGAAGCACATTTTTTCAGGCCCGCCTATGCCGCGATGAGATGAGAACATCTCAACTTTTCAGAATGACGCAAGCTCACCGCAGGTCATGAGACAAAAAACCAACAATCAGTTCCGGCCTTTCCGTAACAACATCGAAAGCTCGGCCCGCACAGCTGATCATAGCTGTACAGGGCGGGTTTTTATTTCTCAGCTCCATAAATATATAGAAGTAAAACTAATACAAGGGCTGGAAATCAATTAATCCTTTGCTGATACTTATACGTCATCATGGAAAGCCCTTCCATGCGCAGGTCACGGTTGCATAGAAACGACAGACACAAGTGCTTGTGGAAAGGAGGAGATAGCGGCGCGGCTGCACTTTCCAGGCGTTTTTAGACGCGATGTGAACGGCCCCTTACACAGTACCTGCATTTGTGACGCTTCCTTCTCTATTGAAACCAAAATGTTTGCCATATTTCAGACGTACAGGCCAATCAGGATGTTCTCTGTCTTATAAGCGTTTCATAAGGCCCACACACGCAAAGTCACTCGCTCTCTCCCTCTCTGCCGTCCGCGCGCTACACGGTTGGAGCAGCACAGTATATGTTCTGTCACGCATGCGTGCTCTTGCTCACTCGCTCTAGATTCCGGGAGATTTTAACTCATTTGCGGGCATCAAGGAGCCGCTGTCAATAAGCGGGAGACTCCCGGAACTTCCGGGAAACTTGGGATGTCTGAAAATAAAGTCATTTATCGCACCTCTCTGCGATACGGATATCGCATATACTATTATCGCGATTACGATAATTTTCCGATATATCCTGCAGCCCTAATATATATATGTACACAATGTGAGGGAAGTAGCCTATACGCTGAGTTTCGGTTCATTTATGAGACGAGCTTCAGTTCACCCAATATGGAAAATACCCATATTTAAAACTTTATAAACTATAATCACTTGCTTCCAACAGACAGCCGTAACGGTGGAAGACAAACCCCTGACCCAACGTAATCATGAACGCGGAAGCTCAGAGGAAAGAGCGCAAAACATCAGTCGCGAATTAGAAATTTTTAAGAGAAATGTCAGAGCATTTCTATATAATAATAGAAGAGGAGCTTCAGCTTGTTGCACATCACTATTTGTTTAAACCGCGAGAGGCGTTTTTTATAATGGATGGATTACGTTTTTGGGCTTCAATTTTTCACCGGCCATTCATTCCCATTTTAAAGCTTGGATTAGCCAGGACATTCTTTTTGCGACTGATTGTATTTGTCTGAAAGAAGAACGTCATGTACACCTAGGAAGGCTTGAGGGGGGAGTAAATCATGGGTTAATTAAAATTTTCGATTTCTATCACATTTTCACATTGTGATTAAATACATCACAATTTAACACAATTAGTAGGGATGCACCGACACCATTTTTTTAGAACCAATACCAAAAATTGAGTATCGTCTGTGATAAATAAATAAAAAGTTAGAATTTCTATACCTGTGTGTTGAACTGATAATTACTCTTGTGTGTTTAATTTTTATAAAGAAAAAAACTAAAACAAAATATGATCATAACCCATGACAAAATACTATTATAAACTAGACTAGTGGAAAAATAAGCAGCAAAAGTTACTCTAGAAAAATCCTGAGTGCACAATTATTGTATTAAATCTAAACATTTAGTGATATACATTTAGTGGAGATGGAGAACAAATAAAAGTGAATTAGTGTAGCACTAAATCTGGTAAAATGTTACATTGTATTGTTGTAAAATGCATTAATGAAAAACAAGTGTGTGCAGAATGATGCGGTTGAAGCAACATGGAGTTGCAGTGCATCGCATTAAAAAGTTCAAAGCAAAAAGGGAAGAGATATTGATGCGTAGTATATTGCAAAAGTTTGAGCCTTTTCTTTTAAGTTTTAAATTTCAGTTACTATGTGCGTGAAGAACAATTCTCTACTTGCTCTCTACTTGTGTTAAATCTGTTGTGATCTAAAAGACACCCAGGAGAAAGTTACATGAACAGCAATAAACTCCAGCAAGTTTGAGTGCTGAAGGGAGAATGACTGAGCCGCAGCGGAGGGAAGCACTGACATGAACTTGAATTTAACGACTTCAATATTCATCTCTATGTCACATTAAACTATGGAATGTCATTAGAACACGTAATAAAGGGCACAAAAAGTTGATGGTGCTTTATAATGTTGTTGTGCATTCTGTGAGGCTTAACAATAACACAGAATAGTAGGGCTGGGCGATAAATTGATTTTATCGATTAACTCGAATGTGTAGTGTACGTTGATTTGTTGGAAGGAAAATCGGTTTTCTCTTTAACATCCGGAGACACTCCCATCTGGGCTCCTGTAGTCCCGAACGGGCTCAGCGCTTGCCATAGAGATACACAAACATGGCAAATGAACGATACCGCGGCAGCACAAGCACCAAAAACATTTATGAACTGAATCCGCAGGGCTACCAACTCTCACGAATTTACCGTGAGACTCACGCGTCACTTTTTACATGCTCACGTCAAACATCCACTTTCTCACACAAAGAAAAATCACACTGGCACCAACAGACAAGACAGAGGTTACCATTGATATGAAACAAATTCTAAGCTCTCAGATTCTGTCAATTTAATTAAAAAATTCAAACAATAAACAGTTTTGGCGCTTGTAAATGTGACGTGACAGATCACTGACAGATCTCAGTTCAAGCGGCACGTGAACCGATCATCTGTTACTCGTCTTTACTACTAGTTAATAGTAAATAAACACGAATGATCATTAGGTAATTTGAAAGATAGCTACAGTTCAACTTACCGAAATGTAATAAAATCGATCGATGTGTGTTTTTAAACTGCGAAACGAGGTCCATAAAACAGCTGGAGGACAATGTCACGTAACGTTACATTTACCTCAGGAAAGCCATTTAACCATAGCACGTTAGTTGGACTTAAATTGCTATAGAGGAGTATTTTGCTAAATATGATAACTATATTAGCCTACATATTTATTATATTTTTACCTATATCATTAAAATATTACAACATTGATATTATAAAAAAATGCATATTTAATTTGAGATGTTATTTTTAACCTTTAATAATAATACCAGCTGACAGGGCTCTCTATGCTTACAGAATTAGGTGAGGTTTTTTTTTAGAAAAATTTACATAACACATTAATGTATCTACTGTAGGCTACCAAATATTTATCCAAAGGAAACGATATTGAATAAAGATCAGAATCAAATCACAAGAATTGGATTGAAATTGTGAAATTTGTCAAGCAATAATAAAAAATAAAAAAACAGTAGGATACCAGTCATTGTACGATGTAAACATTGTGTTGTCACTAAATGTTTTGACAATAACAATACACTTATTGTGATGCAAGTTTTTTTGTGTTTTTTTTTTTACAGCATCGCAAAGTTGTGTGGTTGGAACGACAGCTCTCGACCTGTGGTTAGAAGCATAGTTTCTTGTTTGCGTGACATGTGGACTCAAAACCTTATCTTGAGCAAAATAAGCAAGCTGACATTGTACAATCTGTCTTTTATTTAGAATACATACAAATGCCATTTATGTCTTTTAGTTTGTCAAGAGATTTAAATTGTCGTTTTAGAACATGCTCTACTACGCAAGAATGAGCCTGGCTTGAATCTGGAAATAAATAAAAATAACTAAGAAAAATAGTCCTCAGATGCCATGTTCGTAATTTATAGTAAAACATCTAGCATTTATTCGATCTGAAACCGATTAATTAACAGTAGTTATGACTCCACCTGCGTGACATCATTAACCAATGTGGTTGAACGACTAATTTACGACAATACGGTCTCGGGAATCAGTCGTGACTTGCTAGCTTTTTTCTTCAACGATGCATCGCACTATGGTAGTTAAACAGCGAGTTACGTTGTTGTACGGGAAACGCACCACTGACTGATACCCGATCTGTCAAAGAATGGTGGAATTGGGATTGGCGCATCCCTAATTAGATAGGCCAAATTGTAATAACTGTACACCAACCATAAATGATTGTTATGGGTTTATTTCTGTGTGCTATGGTTAGCTAGTAAAGGTGTAACATACCACACACTCAGGAGCCTGTCGTGAGCAGCTCCTGACAGAAAGTACATCCCATTGCTGTCTGGGGGTCGTGTTGTGGCGAAGCAGAGAGTTGTTACCATGGTAGAGTGACCCGTGAATTTCTGCAAATTTGGGAGGTATATAGTTAAATCTGAAACTTTTGTATATTTACCCTTGGCTGGTAATAGCATAGATGTCAGACTCACCCTGTACACTTCCTTAGTCTCCAGGTTCCACATCTTGATGGTCATTCCTGCCGAGAGCAGTAGCTTTCCATCTGGACTTATACACAGGCTGCTGACGGCTGATCTGTCTGCTTTCCATTTGCTGAACACAGAACATGTTTGCTTGTAAATCAGATGCACAAATTTATTACTTTGAATAAAACCAGAGTCAAACATCCAACACAAATAACTACACACTCACCAACTAACTTTTCCTTTCTGCAGGTCCCATTCGGCTATGTGTGAGTCATCTGAGCCACTGTATAACACAGAGTCCTCTGGATGCCACTGGACGCTGTTCACTGGTCCACTGTGTTCTCCATCCTGAGAGGATAAGACATCATTAAACATTCTTATTTTCCCCTAAATTAACAGAAATCACTCGTGTGCCTTTTTTAGTTAGTTGAACTACTTTCTCCCCTGGTTATTACAAACCTAAGGAAGTGACGTGAGCTGTTTGCTTGCCATTTTCAAGTCCACTGTAGTTCACCAAACTTCCCTCAACCCTCTGGGGACCAAGGTGTTTTTGGGGCCATTGGGATATTTTGACATGTACTGACATTTGTGCTTTTTTCAGTTATTTATAAACATGTTAATGGCAAAGGTGTAAATTCACTCTATATAGCACAAACGGGGCTACCATACTTTGTGAGCAAGATGCATGTACATGTTTATATTTTTGAGAGAATATTGTTTATGCATGGTTATTGAAAAAACAAAAAAAATGAAAGTTTCTGAAATAAGGCCACAAAACACATACTAAATATGTGTCCACAAGACTTTTGACTAATGGAAGTTGTCACCTAGAATTTTTGCTTCAAAATGATCTGAAAATCATCCTGCCTAATCATTCACATAACACAATATATTGATTAAAATTGTGAATAACATTTTTTTGTTTGCCAAGGCAAAATGCGAATGGGTGTCAACGGCCCAACCCCCTTGTGAATAACCTGCATCGTAATGACTGCATAGTAATGAGCCTTTCATTCAGGTGTGAGAAAGAATGCAAGGACCCCAAAGAATGCAAGAACAATACATACATACACATATATACATATATATACTCTAAATATAAATGAAAGTCAAAAGCACATTTTCAGTCATACTTGGAAACAAATCCTGTTCAAATAGGTTATATGGGCCATTCTACAGAATTGGTTCAAAGTTAGATTTGGAAACATCTTGAAAAGAAAATTGTCTTTCCATAAATGTCTTAGCAGGCCAATACATCTTTTATTTCGTCTGTAACAGTGCGCATCTGTGCGTTCATTCATTCCTTTCACACACACACACACACACACACACACACACAGAAACATGATTCAAATTTAAACAGTATGCTATTTTTGCGTTTACAGACACTAACGTTATTCTATATCGCGATTAGAACAAAGCACAAGAATAAAAACACTTACACACTTCTCAGCTGGATCTGTTGCTCCTCCTCGAAGTGAAAATAAACCAGCACTTGTTCTGAGGTAGGTAAATGTCCCAGGATTATTCCTCACAGCCGCGCAAGACGACAGTACAATAATCTGACTAAATATAATGTGTTCACAGAATATATGTGGGCGTTTACACTCTCAATGTGTTGATTCAGATAATTTGCGTTTGAATAGCGCGCGCTCTCCGTGGGCATGTCACATTAGCGGAATAATGAGATGCGAGAACGATAATGAGAACGGCTGACACCTCTCTCTTTTTATATAGATTACATAAACGGAGAATATTTATTTTAGTTTTGAATCAGATCATTTAAAAAGTGCAAACTTGATTTAAAAGATATATTGCTCATGGCTGGGTGAATAGTATTCGCTGAGTTTTGTTTAAGTTTAGAGACCTGCTCCAGAAAAAAAGTTCATGGAGACAGAGTGGCAGAACACACACCCTGCTTATTTTCTTTATTTTACAAAAGCACTATTTTATTTCGATTGTATGTGGGCACATAAAAAAGTACACATTTAACAGTTTGTTTTCTCATATTTCTTAACTCTGTATGACCAGAAATTATGGTAGTACTTTAAGTCTATTTTTCTGCTTTGTGAAAAAAATCTGCCAAAACACGCTGGCTTGTTTTTGGTCCCCAGAGGGTTAAAGGGATAGTTCACCCATAAATTGAATTCTTTTAATTTTTCACCCTCATGTCATTCCAAACCCGTAAAACTTTCATTCATCTTTGGAGCACAAATTAGGATATTTTTATTAAGATCTGATAGATTTCTGACTCTCCAATGACAGTCTATTCGCCCAAAATTTTGACAAAATAAAAACATTTATAAAGACATACAATAAATCCATATGAATGAAGTGGTTTAATGCAAGTCTTCTAAAGAGACAATTGCTGTATTTGATGAACAGATTCAATTTAGACTAATTCACATATAAACTTTGATTAGCGAAAAAATACAGAGCACTCAACCATATTTTCTTTATTTTATGATTTGAAGCAAGTTTTGGTTGAATAGACTTTCAATGGATTGACAAATCTCTCGGACTTCATTAAAAATATCTTCATTTGGGTTCCAAAGAACAAAAGTCTTGTGATTTTGGAACAGGGATGTCAATTTACACAAATTCCCATGTTCGACCGTCGTTTAAATTAACGATCAATTAATCGTTAGCCTTAATACTGCAATGGCATATAGCCAACAGCATGACAGGGTGTGCAAGTGCTGCTCAAAATGTCACTTCCTCAACAAATTAATGAGAAGGGTTTTTAATCTAATTAAAGGGTTAGTAGAATTGTAAAATGAGTCGATGTGATTGATCAGTTATTCAATTACTTATTTAATAATCAAATATATCAACTTATACAACATTTCACCAACGCAGCCTCAGATGCGTGTTTATCAGAATGTGTACTCCTGTTGTGGACTAGAGATGTGCGGATGGTAGGGCTGGGCGATAAAACGATAACGATAATTATCACGATATATTTTTTTCTTGATAAAACGATATAAAGAGTTCGATAGTGTTTATGCGTGAAAAGCGGAACAAAACTTATTTGAACAGCGCGCCACACAGACCATTTATACGCTCGGCTCAAAGCAGATGCGTTTACTCTGATCGGTCTCGGTCACGAGATCCAGTGAGAAGCGCTTGAATTCAGCGAAGAACACAAATGTCTCAGTGATTTAAACCAGTTTAAAGGCAGATGAAACAGCGCTGACGAACAGGAGAAACTGTGCGCAATGATAGTCTACAAATTCCCATCATTTTCCATGGATTTACTGTAACATTAGCATAGTTATATTAACTGCACCATGAAATGTGGGATATACATATTGAATTGATTATTAATGTAGACAGTGTATTAAAGGCCTAATGGAATATAATTACAGTATTTAATAATGTAGTCAGGCTACTGTTTTTCATACAAATACCACAGAAACCATAAAGTTAAATTTTGCCATGATAGTGAGGTGCTATAGGCTATGCCTGGTTTTATCTGTGGTTATCATGATCTAAATGCATGATACTGGATGACCAATGGTTAATTTTAATAAAACGATATAATTTGAATAAAAAAGTCAGAATTACACTTTACCAAATAAATATGAGGTCGTTAAATTTTTTTAACAGATGTTACCGTTTTTGTTAATGAACATAAATGTAACATTAAATCTGCATCCTAACTCAAGCTAATACTACTGTCAACTCACTGTCAAATATGCGTTTCGAGACAAAACATGTAATATCAATATTGCAGCCTGCACTGCAAACTGTGCTGAAGGTATGTGCCATCAGGCAACACAAACCTGTTTCGAGACTTGAAACAATATCCCCCATTAGCAAGAAATTTTCTTAGAAACTAAGACCTTAATTTTCCAATGAAGATATTTATTTTGTTAAGGAAAAATGACAAATGTTTGAATGTTCTACCTTTGTGAAATGTTCACCTGTTTGGCAAGTGTTTGTCATGATATGTTCTGACAATAAAGACTATTTAAAAACCACAATTAACAATCAGGTTTCTACAACTTTCACTTAAGAGTAAAAATCTGCTTTAAAGGGGCTATATGGAACTTTTCCCCCAAAATAAACGTAACAATAGTCTTTTTATTTTACCATTCATGACTCAAACATCTCCTGTTGAGCATACTGGCACCTTGTCCGCTCACAGTGGGTGCAGCTATAAGCCTGTATCCTACTTTTCCTATATTCGGTCGGGTCAGATTTTCCCGCGCTGTCTGCGGATGTGACGTCAAGCGCGTTCATGTTAAACGTTTCAAATCACTCTGCCACCACCGCTAGTCAGCAAGTAGCCTACACTCGCAAGCAGTGCAATGGATTTTGATATTTTGTGACTGTTCTTACCTCTGTAAACAATGTTGGCCTCCTTGCAGCAGATGACTTGTGAAGTGTGCACGTACGAGCGCTGCGAGAGCGAGCAGAAAGGAAGAGCAGTTCCGTTTTTTGGCCACAGGTGTCAGTCGCGAGTTTAAATTTCAGGAAAACGCATATAGCCTCTTTAAACTTGAAAGAAATAAAGATTTGACATTTATCGTAATAATTATCGATATCGACTGATATAAAACAATTATCGTGATAATTTTGCCATATCGCCCAGCCCTAGAGGATGGGCTATTATTTCATCAGCAACCGCATCAGCAACAGCAACTCATCCGTCCGCACCAACGTTTTTTTGACCAATTTTCAAAGCCGCACCCGCCCGCCATCCGCTGATTGTTTTAAGGTCAATGGAGGCGCTGCTGACGCGAGCCACGAGGCGCTGCTGACGAGAGCCACGAGGCGCTGCTGACGAGAGCCACGAGGCGCTGCTGACGAGAGCCACGAGGCGCTGCTGACGAGAGCCACGAGGCTAGAAAGCTCTTGCCTGTTCTAGAAAGGATACAGATGTACTTTTCGAATGTTGGTAACAATATTTAACAATGTATATATTTTTTCTCATTTGATTGGTTCAATCGCAACCCGCCCGGTATTTAATTAAAATATAATTCGTCATCCGCCCGATCTGCGGTTTATCCACGGCTGTAACCGCCAACCCCTTATCTCTATTGTGGACACGCTCTTGCTGGAACAACGTGCTGAAAACGGCAACTAAACCAAATGAAATCCCAACAATTTATTAATATAGTGTTCTCATTAATGTTATGTAATAAGATCCAATCAGTGCAATCATAGTTATTAGTCGTGCATTGCCGTTTGAGTTTCATTGAGCTGCACGCACTGAATGAACACCGGTAAACTGAAGCCTTTGCTAGCACATTACTTAAAACTACAAGAGATTAATCAGATACATACAAAAACATAAAATTACAATTTATATCTGCATAAAATGACACGAATGTACAAGTGAACTTGAACTAAATTACATGCTATTCAGAATGTGTGACTCATGTTGTTGACGTGATCTTGGAGCAGCGCGTTGCTTTTCGAGCTGCATGTGCTGAAGCTGATCACCGGTGCTCTTTATCCCGCTTTAATTCTTAACCAAATTCATCATATATGAGAGAAATCAGATATAGATAGGCCTACACAAAATAAACAATATTACAACTTACATTTGCACAAAACAAAAGGACAAAAGGCTGCGAATGCACACGCAAACTTAGTCATGATGAAGATGTAACTAGTTGTATAATGGTCCCAAACAGAACTATATATGGCTCGATTTTCCTCGTGTCTGCTTTACATGTTTCGAGGTTGAGCAGCACACGCACAAACCTGCTCAATCAACGATCGTTTTATCGATTAAACGTAGTAACAATTAATCGATCGTTAACATCCCTAGTTTGGAACGACATGAGGGTGAGTAATTGATGACAAATCTCATTTTTGGGTGAACTAATCCTTTAAATCTTTGAGATGCATTGGCCAAATACGCTAAGGACCAGCTGCTGGTGAATTCTTACCAGAGTGCAATGCAGGTCTCCCTTCACTGTGCTGTAGATGAGGACAGACCCAGCAGCAGTGCCCAGAGCCAACAGATCTGTCTGCTCAACTGCTGACCCGGCCTCACATTTCCTCCTCTTCCTCTGTGGAACATCCTAAAGTGCACACACATAAAAAGAAAATTATTACCATTAATTTCCATTTATTCTGCATTTTAGTTAAGATGTGAAAAATGTGAAATTTGTTTTGCATTAACACTTCAATGTATGTAACCTACCAAGAGCTATTTTAACATTACTAGTAAATAATCAAAATACTAGTGACAAGTTTTCAATTTCACTAGAAACTTTGATACTGGTACATAAAACCTAGCATGTTTTGTTACTGGTGACAAACTATTTATTAAGTTAATAAGGACTATTTATTAAGTATTAAAAAAAAAATCTAGCTACCAGTAATTGCTTATTATCTATTATATAGGTGCTAGGATCCATTTGCACTAAGAAACTGGAGCAGTTATGAATAATCACTTGCAGTTACAACTAACATACAATTAATAACTAATAAATAGCAAACCCACAGGTACAAAGAAAAATTAGAATATACTATCAATCAACATTTATTTATATAGCAAAATAAAAGCAACAGTAGTTGGCCATTGTGCTGTACAACAAGATAAATATCTAATCACAAGACCGACCGCAAAACAAATGATAAAGGGAGTTTACATCGAAAACACCAATCATAAAATTCAATATTAAAATCAAGGACAGTTGTAAGCCAGTTATTAACTTAATAGTAAGTTAGTGTTTGATATCTGAATCGAACAGAAAAGAGCTCCAAGTCAAACATTTAACATGCGTGCGTTACTTGTAACAATGGAAGAGTTACTTGTCAAAGATGTTTCAGCCCAACTTTCTCCAACACTAGCTAGAATCAACTACTATGACGGTCCGCGTGTTACTATACATCAGTCTGACAGAAAGACTGATTTCTGATACACTTTACAAACAGCATCAAGAGAAAGTTCACCAGAGTGTTGTGCAGCCATGTGACCATGTGCTAGTTTGCTAAAGTACATTTAAATACAACACTGATAATTGAAACTACAAAAAAAGAGATATCTACACTAAAAGAGATGTCGACATGATTTTTTTTAGTTATAAAATAAATAGCAGGGAATCATCACTTTAGCCAACATCAACTTATTAGCCTACGTTATTAGCCACAGACAACCTACTGATGACTATAACAATGTTTACGAGCCCCAATATGCGCATGTAGCTGAACTTCTGGAATAAGTGTAGAGATTGTAAAGGTTTTGAGTAGAGAACATATATGAGTTTAGTGTTGGATCTGCGCGTCTCGCGGCCTGCGTCTGAACATGTGCCACACGCAACATGTGCGCAGCACATTCCACGAGTGCAGCTCTAAAGCACCCAGTAAATACATTGTCAAATTATCAGTGTTCAGTTTTATGATCGTATGCTCGGTAAATACACAGTCCAAGCGACCCGAGGACCCTGCAACGGTGCACTGCGATCCAACAGGCCGCATCCCCCGACTGAACCCCGAACACTGTGTTACCTGAACTGCTCGGCACGGTCCCCATGTCACACAGGTACAGGCTGCGCTCAGGTGCGCGGAAGGCACGTATTCCTGTTGTATAGTTTTGCTCTCGGTATTCCAAATCCGTAGTCTCCCGTCCTGTGCGCAGAGAGCCAGAAACTGTTGTGATTTGGGGCTGAAGGCGCAGGGTAGCGTAGCTCGGCCTCCGTCCGCCGCCATCTTACCAGTCCGCGTGCGTCCGTCTGCTTCACGGGAAACACGTGTGAGAGAAAATTCCAAAGCGCACATGCGCAGCTGCACAGGCGCTACCTAAACGCTAATTGGCCCTCCTGGGTTCTGTGGGCGTGCCCTTTTTTTTACCAACCGCAGACGGACGCGGAAGTTTCATAGTCGAATTTTGTTATAATGGAAGTTGACATTGAGAATTATCTTTGAGTTATCATCAAATGCAAGTTTCATTTGCTTTCTATAACTGAAATGAATGCGCTACATACTAAGTTAAGTATATTTTTTACAATTAAATTGTATTTATATGTTTTTACTAACTGTAGGAAATATAAAAACTATATAACTGTTACAGGAAAAATAGACATCTAATCAAAGTTCTCATTCTGTAACATAATGGAAACGGTTACACATTTATTTTGTACATGTAATTATTCTAAAGAATTGTGGGTAATTTGTCTTCATGAATATTTAGCATTTAAAGCCTATAGCCTACTAACATTTATGTGCATTTAACAAATAATTCCAATAATGTTTTATTTTAAAAAGCTTAATTTTATTTAAATATGATACGTGTACCTTTATAAGCGAGTACAATAATTTGTTTATGTTGCTGCAAAGATTTTTTTATATTACTTGGTAACACTTTATGATAAGGTTTCATTAGGTAACATTAGTTAACTACTTTAGTTAACATGAACTAAGAATTAACAATACTTCTACAGCATTTCTTTATCTTAGTTAATGTTAATTTCAAGATTTATTAATAGCCTATACTTCAAAATCATATTTGTATTTGTTAACATTAGTTCATGTACTGTGAACTAACATGAACAATCAATGACCACCTGGATTTTTATTAACTAACATTATCAAAGATTAATAAATAGGCATTAAATACATTGCTCATTGTTAGTTAATGCTAGAAAATACATTAACTAAAGTTAACAAATTAGACCTTATTGTAAAGTGTTACCATGTACTTATTTTTATTTATTTTGTATAAAGAAATGTATTGTATATGTATATGTAAATGTATTCAACAGTAAAAACAGTTTTAAACTAACAGTAGCAATAAGGTGATTAAGATTTATAATAAAGAAAACATACACATAGATAATATATTATATAGGCTTTAAGAAAATAATTCCCTTGACCTAATCATACAACCCTGGTAAATATATATGTTATCTTTTAAAGATGTTTATCATTAGGGAAACTGAATCAGGACAATAACAGACAAATCTGAACAAGTTTTAGAGAAAGAAACCATCTACCGGAGACCAGGTGGTACTGCATCTGTCAGTGACGTCTTTTCCATCATGGCGGCGCCCTTTGAGAATCATGCTGGATTGTTTTTCTTCTTTCTTTTACTGTCTATGTTTTTCTTCTAACATAACGGACACAGGTTAAGTTGCCATTTACGCTAGTATCCTGCTAGTAAACAATTATATAGTGAATTATTTAAGTATTATTACAGGTCGTTTGAAATTGTCCATTTACTACAAATTTGTTTGATTTTTTTGACAAAGGTTATTGTGTAGAGGTAATTTGTAGTGAATTATATAATGCAAGATTTGCGAGTTCCTACCATTACGTCTGGTCTGTGTAGAAGCGCTCAATAGCTGCAGTGTGTGATGTTTCTGATCTCTGTGTGGTAACAAGAACCGATTAAGCCTTCAAAAGTGTACCATCTTCATCCTTCAAGTCATTCTTTCTTGAGCTCAAAACCATGACAGTTTTATTCCATTTGGGTCGTTCATTCATGACTCGTAAATTTGCCAAAGTCCATGTCATGCGTTTGGACAGACATCATGTGGTTCGCATTAAACCGTTTCTCTGTGGCATGAGGAGCTTTGGGACTGACCCAAATGATAATGACAAGGGTTTAGATGCACCTGTGTCCACTTTCTCACCGTTCTCTCGAAGAACTTCTTTGTCTGGAAGACGTAGACCTCTGTCCCCACTGGAGAGAGTCAGTCAACTGCTGCCTGAAGACAGTCTGAGTCAAGAGGTTTGGGAACTACGGGACACTCAAAACAATGAGGTTGAACATGACACTCACAGTCTGGGGAAGGAGCGAGAAGAGGCAACAGAGGAACCTCAATCTTTTGCTCCACATCATGTGTGTGTTCCTGGGGAAAGGCCAATATGTTTCGGAGAGACTCTACTGGCCGAGTTCAGTCGAAAGAGACGTTTAGAGTTTCGGAAGATGTTCCAGCTAAAGGAGGGCATGAAGCTCCACAGTAACTGGGGATTAATAGCTCATGAGGACATGGAGGGACGTCCTGCTGGAAGCATCATACGCACTTCAATGGGAATCCCGATTCTCATTCGCCGACCCAGCCTGGATGATTTCACTCTCTTCATGAAGAGAGGGCCAGCTATTGTATACCCTAAAGTAAGAAATTATCGTCATCATAAAACAGCATTCAGTCATACACATCAGTGAAAATGTAATATCTGCACTGTTTGCATACGGGTCAGTGATATGACGAATATTAAATCTGGTAATTTATTGACACCACCGTAAGATCTGGTTCATTTAATAATGTTAATGTCAATATGCTCATTCAATAATGATGCATTAAATTGATCAATAGTGACAAATACTTTTAAATTGTTATAAAAAAAATAACTTTCTATTCATCAAAGAATCCTGAAAAAAATGTATCACAGTTTCCACAAAAATATTAAGCAGCACAAATATATATATTTTTTTAAATCTTGAGAATCAAATCATCATATTAGAATGATTTCTGAAGAATCTTGTTGAGACTGAGGACTGGAGTAATGATACTGAAAATTCAGCTTCCTGCCATCACAGGAATAAATTACATTTTAAAATTTTAAAACAGTTTAAAAAAAAGTAAACAGAAAACAATTATTTTTATTTTAAATTGTGATATTTGATATCATTGACGTTACTGTTTTTTGAACAAATAAAATACTTAAATAAAAATCGTACAGACTCCAAATGTTTGAAAGGTAATTTACATGCATTGAAATTATGCCAATGAAAACAGTCTCTCGAATCTCTTCCCTCTGCAGGACGCCAGTGCGATGTTGACAATGATGGATGTGACCGAAGGAGATTGTGTTCTGGAATCAGGCTCTGGATCTGGTGCTATGAGCCTTTTCCTGTCCAGGGCAGGTGTGTGAGTCTTCCTCCATTTTTAAGTGTTCATTAAAAGCAATGTAATGAGTCGCCTGATTATGAGGGGATTGTAGAAGTGGGAGTTAATTTATGCTTGTGTCATCAGTGGGTTATAAAGGAAGTGTTTTGAGTGTGGAGATAAGAGAGGACCACCACAGAGTTGCTGTATTAAACTACAAGCGTTGGCGGTCCACGTGGAGTCTTCGACGAGGGGAGGAATGGCCTGATAATGTTCACTTTCACCATGGAGACCTCATATCTGCCGGTCCTCTTCTGTCTGGGCGGGGTTTTAACTCGGTGAGGAGCCACACCCTGTGATGTGTTTTATGTTTTTATCATAATATAAGAATCATTTGCTGTCTGTATATGAAAGACTTCTTGTGTGCTAGGTCGCTCTGGATATGGTTAATCCACAGTTGCCCTTACCTGCTGTGGTTCCTCACCTCCTTCCTGGATCTGTCTGTGCTGTTTATCTAGCAAAGTAACACAAAATTTTGTTCATACACAAAGCAACAATGTAAACCTTATACGTACACTACCATTTAAAATTTTGGGGTCAATACGATTTTTTTAAAGTCTCTTATGCTCACCAAGGCTGCGTCTTTTTAATCAAAGTAGAGTAAAAACAGTAATATTGTGAAATTATATTACAATTTAAAAACTGTTTTCTATTTGAATACATTTTAAAATGTACTTTATTCCTGTGATGGCAAGCTGAATTTTCAGCACAATTACTCGGGTCTTCACTTCAGTCACACGATCCTTCAGAAATCATTCTAGTTTGCTGCTCAAGTAACATTGTTATATCCACTTTGAAAACAGTTGTGCCATATATTTTTGTGGAAACCATACTTTTTTTTATATAGAAAGGTCAATAGAACAGTATTTATTTGAAACTTTTTTAAATCAATTGAATGCGTCCTTTCTTAAAACAAGTATTAATTTCTTTTTTTTTTTTTAAATGACAGTAGTGTATAGAATGTATCAGTAATGTTTGCTTGATTTTGTTGCCAGTATCACACAGGTCATTGATCTGATGGAAGGTCTGCGATGCTCCTCCCTTCCTCTGGTGTGTGAACGCATTGTTGAGGTTCAGTACAGAGATTGGCTTGTTGGACCGTCACTCAAAAAGGATGGAACATTTAACAAACGAAAAGCTCTACATGAACATGATGAATGTGAACCAAGTGAAGACACAGCAGGTGATTTATAACATGGTCTTTCTTGTATCATACAAATCACAGATTCTGTATTGCTTATATTACACAAAACTTCAAACATCAGCACAAATCATTCCTGGTTAGAATCATGCTAACCTGTCTGTGTTTATGGGGATTTGAATTGTCAAGATCCGGTGCCGTTTGGAGATGTCCCGTACATTGCACGTCCTCATCCTGAACAGACCGGTCATACAGGTGAGTTACAGCTCTCCATTGTTGTGCTTAATAAAAATAGTAGTAGTATACCTTCTCTTGGTATTTTGTATGTGATTGAAATGTACCTGATTTTTAATGTGTTTCTTTTCAGCCTTCCTCATAAAATTACGAAAGATCTTGAAATAGATGTGCACTACTAATGTGCATAAAAGAGTACAACAAAGCTGAGGTGTCTCATATATATATATACGCTTTATCAATAAACTTGTCCAATAAAAGTATTTTTATTGTACATTTTTCTTTCATGCTCTTGAGTATTTATGACAGAGTATATTGAATCTAAATATCTGCTCAATTCATTTCATAGGTGGTCATTCACACACACACACACATATATATATATATATATATATATATATATCAGGCAAATGTTATACTGACAATAAGTGCACACTACAGAAATAGCAAAGTACTTTGTACAATAACAAATAAATAAATAGTGATGAGGATTATGATACAGTAAAACACGTGTACAAACCTTCACATAGTGAGAGGATTTTCTGACATATTCTTTAGATCTTATATGAACAATGTACATGACCATTACTTTTTTCACACCAATGCTGTACATTTCTTTTAAGGTCAGTTTAGAGACTGAAATTCTGTTCTGCCCCTTAGACAGCTGAAGTGACTCTGATATAGACAAGAGGCAAATATGATCGGTTTAATGTTATGCAATCGAGCTACTCCTCATTGATCCAGTCCATCGAATGATCTTGACACATTTCGATGACTCCATCACTTCCTGTAAATATGCATAAGAGAAGAAAAGGCAATTGTAAATATTTCTACAGAGGGATTAGTACAGATCAAATTAAAGAATTTCAGCTGCAGTGGCCTAAGTAAAACCAGAGACAATTTATATAGAGACATGCCACTTCCTCAATCCTCAATACAACTATATAGGGAAAACCCGTAATGGCAAAGATGGCGGTTGTATGCACATGCCCCGCCCCTCCTGCTGGAAAGCCAATCGTCTGCTCTTAACAGTCAAGCCGGGAAACATTTAAGCCTATCGTCTGGTTCCACTGACGCATACGCACAGTTGAGGTTTGCGACAGCGGAGACGAGTACCCTTGCGCATGCGTAGTAAAAGTATAACCTGTGGGGAAAAAGGCGTTTTAAACTTTATTTTAGGGCAAAGTCATCAAACTTTTTCAGCGATTTTATCATATTTTACTGCTGTTTCTATACATGCAGTTTTTATGTCCCGGTGACCAGTGAAAGTGCAGTTCTGACTCTCTGCCAGTGCCCATTCGTTTAGATAGGATCCTGGTCTTGTTAGTCTGAAATAGCTGCCCGGAGGCGTTGCCAAGATGGCGGCTGAGTGGTATGCCTTGCCTAAAAGGACTTTGGTAAAACCCATCTGTCATACAAATGGATTCACCCCACCCAATCTGATAGTATATGGCTAGATATAGAACAATCGCTATGCAAAGAATTAAATATAGCTGACATACCGTTTCTCACCAAATCAATTAAACAACACACATGTTTTAATGCAGTAACTATAGCCACCACTCTGACAGCCTGGTGGAAATTTCACCAAATCACAAATTCTACATTAGCTCCATCTAACCTCACCCCACTATGGAACAACCGTGACTTTATAAGCAATAAGAAAACACTGAATTTTCACACATGGGCGGAAAAGGGTATCACACACATTAAGTATATTTTCAAATCTAACACATTTAGACCATTTCCGCAACTGGCCCAGGAGTATGGCATCGGGAGCAACGAATTTTTAAAATACCTGCAAATCAAATCTTCTGTTCTGACTAAAATAAACATCAGAGACACAAATTTAGAACTTCCGCCGGCAATATCAGACTTGGTCAACATTTCCTCCCCAAAGAAACTTCTCTCTAAAATATACAAAATGATTTCAAACAAACTTCAGACCATACACTTACCAACAATAAAATGGGAAAACGATCTTTCAATAGCCCCTGATGCCAACTTCTGGACCCAAATCTGTAAAAACATCTATCTCATGTCCAAAAATGCGAATCTTCAGTTAATACAATACAAAATACTTCACAGAACATTACACGGGAAACAGATTAGCTAAAATGGGTTTCACATCAGAAGTTTGCACACATTGCAATCAAAATTCTACAGATACATACATCCATGCAACCTGGCACTGCACTCCAATCAAACACTTTTGGGAAGAGGTCACACAGTCACTATCCACTATAGTTGGCTGCCACATCCCACTGTTGCCTTCTCTTTGCTTGCTGGGGGACCTCACAACAATCACTGATAAAACTATAAACTCTAAAATACTCCTCATAGCTCTAACCATCGCCAAGAAAACAATCCTCATGAACTGGAAAACTAGAAATAAATTACACATTAACATTTGGAAAAATCTTATTACAGACTACATTACAGTGGAATACACATCTCCCCTTCATAATTACGCATCTGAAACTGACCTCTGCCATCCAACACTTTCTGACCTCTTACAGCTATGAATCCATTCTCTATTTTCAACTCCGACTCCTCCCACCTTCTTAATCAACCCACGAATATTAATGCATTTTAGTTGTTTAAACTTGTTTGTCATCATTGTTATTACTATCTTTACTGTTATTATTATGGTTACTATTTTCACTTTTATTTTTTCATTGTTGTAATTGCTGTTGTTGCTGTCTTTTGCTTTCACCATTGCGGTTGCCACTGCCATCATCATTGTCATTTATTATTAATATTATTATTATCATTAATATTGCCATTGTCAATGCTGTATTGGAATTAAGTGTCATTGTCATCACTACTGCAATAACTCCCCCCTTATCTCTTCATGGGCTTTTAATGCACCACAACATAGAATAGGAAAAAAAAAAAAAAAGAATATGTATGGAAAACCTAACAAACACCAAGGCAGGCAAGACAGGCGAGAAGTGGTTTCAACGGGACAGCATCTCTGTCCCAATTAGAGACACTCTCGCACTGTACTCCCTCTTTTAATGCACCTTAGACATTGCACATAACACACACAAAAAAAAAAAGAAAAAGGAAAAGATAGGGACTGATGAGATGTGGGGGAAGGTTATCTTATATTATCTCATTATATTATCTTTTATTTTGTACAGGATTGACAATGGCAATTGTAACATAGGAGGAAGGATGGAAATAAAAATCGACCAACACATTGGCAATATGGTGGTAGTGGGGAGTGGGGTGGTGATGGTGGTGACAATGGTAATAGATAATAAATGGTTACTTTGTTTACGCATACACACACATACAAATACACATACCCACACTCACACCCGCTCACATACACACTTAGATCAAACACTTAAATCACTTTTATGTCACTTCTGGAATTATGGATTTACAAGATTGCTCACTACTGCACTATGTTGGTTTGTATGTATGTCTGACTGTTAAATAAAAAAAAAATTGAATAATTGTTTTTTTTTTTTTTAACCATCTGTCATAAAAAGTAATGCACTGTGCACACCATAAATTTCCTTTACACCGCTAGAGGGCGTCACACACTCATTTACCTGCTGTAGTTGTACAGTTAAAGGTGTGCTGAGCTTTGGTCATCTTACTAGGCCTTTGTGAAGCTTTGGTCTTCGGGGGTACAGATGAAGAACAAGCCACAGAAGAGGATGGGCGAGGCACAGGAACAGCAGAGGTCTTGGCACAGAGAGAACAAGGCTCTGGAGAAGCAGAAGGCCCGCGGGGAATGTGGATCCCCCCACAGTTTTGGTACAACCTCTGAGCACCACTGTGATGCTCTGCACGCTCACGCTGCCAGATGAAATTAGATGGCACAATAGCCATTACCTGCAATCATGCATCAAGCACAAAGTGGTTTAGAGCTATTTTTCAGAACCAGCCACTTCTAAAATGATTTACAGTGCATGTTTAGTGAGCTGCACACCTCCTCGCAGCATCGTCTGCTGACAGCAGCTCGGTACTCTATGCGTGCCCACAGTTGGTCTCTTTGCTTTAGGAATCGTGGGAAATTTTTCCTCCAGCTTTTTCCAAGAGCCCATGGGAAGATCTCATATTTGGTCTCCTCTTCATCCTCTTCCATTGTGTTTGCCAGATAGCTTGAGTATGAAATATGTAACACACAGACTCTAGGAATTAAGGTTGTACCCATAAATAGGACTTCTCTGTTGTGCTTATAATAACATATTGCAGTTATATTGAAGAACTTTAACATCGCCAAGCCAAGTACAACCCTACATACTGTAAATGCAGAAAAATGCTAGAGCAAAAACCTGTTAGTTGGTTAACTGTAAGTTACCTTACCATTTATCGTGAAAAATTGTAAATGTTTAACCACATATGTACAAATGTTTGGCTTCTGGAAGTAAAAAATATAAATTGCAGAATTACCAAATAATTTAGTTATAAACAGTAAAAGACATTCCCAGAAGTCCCTGCATGACGTCACATTATTTTTTAAATAGTTTTGTCTCCTCCAATTTTTGTTATCAGTAATGTATTAGGGTGTTTCTATGCTACATTTTCTGTTATTTAATGTTTTTTGCAATACTATTTTAAGTGTTAGCCTGACTGTTTTGTCTGACCCTGTGCACTATCTAATGAGTTTTGGCCATGTTTTATGGACACTTACGATGAACTCGGAATCATCATGTGGCTTTCAATTGTAATTATTTCATTTTCAATATTATTGTTATTATGGTGGTTATCAGTACAACTTAAGGTAAAATGCAGATTTTGGTAGTTCAAAATAGGTATATTAACATTCTATAAAATAAAATGGTGATAGGTAGTAAAATGTATAACGTTACATCCTGTAAAACACTGTCACAGTATTTTTACAGTGAATTTCTGACAACCACAGCTGCCATTTGTTTATGATAAATTGAACAGGATATTTTTTACAGTGTACAGAACATGCTCATGTACAGAATGATCAACTCACAGGGCAAGGAAGAAGTTCATTCTGTTGTGTTCAGTGATACTGAAACGAGCCCTCCTGAAGTACACAAATGTCATAGCCAACAAATACTATAATAGATAAAGACATACACAACTGGGTTTAGAGACAGCTGAATATATAACATTTTCTAAATTCAACGAGAACAATCTATAAACCACTCAATATTAATATATACACCAAAATACGTCTTGCTACCTTGTCCGTAAGTTTGCAACAGCAGTCCATCCACAGAAAGTCCTGTATTAGATCATCATCTGAGCAGACAGCAAATCAAAGAGTTATTATTCCACAGAATTATTTATATAAAGTTAGATCTTGATTTACATTTTTTGAAGTTTCATTTGGTTAAGAAGGATTCCTGAACTCACCGAACAGTCTGAAGAAGGCGGCCATCTCCTGCCTCTGGATCAGCAGGGTCGGGCCGGTCGTCTTCCTGCGAGGCTGCTGAGATGAAGAGTCCGGCTGGTTCCGACCCGCTGGGGTCGGCCTCGTTCTCCGCGGGCCTCGCCGGATCTGCAGACCGTGAGTAGGTCCAGATGGGGCGGTTTCGGCCCATGGTCGGCTCAGTTTAATCATGTTTTAATGATTAAATCAGCCGATATTACAGACCTGCCACTGTGTAAATAGTATCATCATATGATTATTCGGTATATATTTTAGTATCAATGGTATGCTTATTTCGTTATTTATTTAATTCCTGTTTGTTTATAATCTCAGACTTTTGCTAATACAATTTAAAGTAGCGTCTTGAAATCTATCACCTAAATTAAGATTTAAAAAAATGTTTTACCATTCCCATCGGACTAAGATATAAATACAAATGTTATATGCTGAATTTTATGTGGTTATTATGATTTTATAGAAGCGAGTTTTCAATTGTAAACCAGATTTACCTCAGTTTAAAAAAAACGCGGCTCAGTAATGGCACGCGCTCTCAGGTAACTTATGTGTTTAGATAGACTACTGGAATAGGTGAGATTTAATTTTTGCTGTTGTATTTATCATTAATACTATTTTTTCTAAATGTGAATTAAAACAAAATCAACATTTAATAAATATTTCAAAATGGAAGACACGCTATTCGCGCGAGCACGCACGTGCACCTGCTCTTTCTTGGGCAGCGCGGGAATCGTGTCAGCAGTCACATGGTCATATATTCGTCAATCAGAGGACACTTTGTAAGAACACAAAAGATCAAGTTGGGACATTTTTGGAAAGGCTTTTTTTTGCATTTAAAAACGTGCACTTATATTTATAGCATTGTTTTTGAAATAGTTTGACAACTCAACTGACTAAATACAACAAAGATCTAATTCAAGTGATTAGTGAACAAAATATACACATGAAAAGCAGTATAGCCTAAATGATCCAGTAAACAAATTTATTGCATCTTTGCTATTAGATTTTGCTTATAATACTTTATACAGTGAATAATGCACAACATATTTTTAGAAGAGTAGCCTTCCTGTATTTCGTAGAACATGCTAATTAAAGCACATATAGTCCAATAACTCAAACAGACCATAGGCTGATTTATTCAGATATTTCAAAATTACAATGTTCATTAAGTCAGATCAATAACATTTATTTACACATGCTCAAATGCTGACAGGTTTGTTCGGTATTACCAGGAAACAGTAAGTGAAATATCAGGAATTGATATTTTTGTGCATATTTCTTGCAGATGTGTTCAAGGACTTTCATTGCTTTGCAAACAGCCTTTATTTCCTAAAACAAAAACACATTTATTTAAAGGTTGGGAAGGTATTTAAGCAAAATATCTGTAATCAATTTAGGTGGAAGAAAGTATTAGTTTACCTTTTTAATCTCATGGAGAATTATCCCCTTGATCTCATGAATTGACTTCTTGCAAACCCAGCACGTAATGACGTTCATATCAGACTTCAAGGAAAAAATGTTTGGACATTAGTAACTTTATATTTGTTTTATTGTATTGCATTACGTAGTGCGTCAGTTTACCTCAATGCTTAATTCATGACTGTTTTTGTCTTCTTCGGGAAAGTTCAATTCATTTCTCTCCAGCATGCTCTTCCAATGTGCTTTGTTAGTAGTGCTGCTCTCAACAAGAACTGAGCCACAACAACAGACAACAACGTTTATGTGCAGAATTGATTGAATATGATTGTAAAAAATTAATTAAAAGCAAATGTGAGACAATGAAAAGAGCCACAGTAGAAGTTTGAAGTAAAATTGGTATAGTCCTTCAGTCTCACCTGAGCACATGATAAGCAGTCCCAAATGAATAACAAGTGACATGATTCTTCAAATCCTCTCCTTTGGATAAAAAAAGCTGCTTGGCTTCTACACGTTTGGGTGATTTTCAGTTGAAGGGATACTTCTGACACTATCTCTTCTGTGTTTGTCATGTGCTCCTCTTTTCTCACAGTTATGTGTAAGGTTGAAGATAATAAATGTCTATGCAAGTCTTTTGAAGTGCTGATGTTTAGGGCACCAAAACCACAGTGGACCAAAGTGTCAAGTTTTAATGGAGCTCCTGTCAGCATTTTCTAACACTGTATGTCTGTTCAGTTCACCACCTAACCATCAGTAATACATTCTTAATCAAAGCAGATGTGCAGATTAGTAAAATAAGTAAAATAGTGTAAATGGCTAAATAACCATCACCATTATTAGATTTTGGGTTTCAGATGTGAATTTATGTACTTCCTGTATTTAAAAAAAAATCAAACAAATGAATCATCAGCTCACACTGCTTTTGCATTTAAAACATTTATTAATGCTTTTGACAAAACAAAGGAAACAATCTCTAAACAGCTGATATTTTTATTGATGTGTTAGTTAAGGATTAATCAATCCTTTACTTTACACATTTTGTACTTAATGCACGACTTTAGAGGACTTCCTGGGAAATATCCTTTGATGACCATATTTTTCCCTATTCTGCCAAGTTGTCTACAATTTCTCCAGAAAAATAGGTTGGGACTGCATACAGAATTTATTTTCTAAGATAGAAAGAAAAAAATAAGATTTTTATAAAAGGTAAACTTACATCAGTGTAAGACACACAAATACATTTCTTCACATTTTCTAATAACAGTAAATAGCAGAGCTGAGATGGCTAATAATACCAAGATATTTCCCAGGACGGCTTAGCAAATCACATTTATTATTTTATTTTCCTTTTTAAATGAATATATGATTTTAAATTCACAAATATTGTGTTTTCAACAAACAAACAGAAATTGAAAAACAGGAATTCAGGAAAGTAATATTTACCTTGTCAATTACAGCGTTTATAATGGGTATATATTTCTTTATCATTTTCAAACATATACAACATTTTATGGCCATCTAGGAAGAGAAATAATATAAAAAGGGATGGTTATCAAGAATATCCTTGATAGACATGTATACTCCACACTAATGTCCTCTGAACTTCACTACAGGATTATTTTGTAAATGTTTTTTTTTTTTTACTTTAAGCATGAGAAATTACAACATTCTTATATATATCCATTTCATTACCTTGGAATTACAAAGATCGTCCTTGTCATAGAAGGTGATTGTCTGCACCGTCTCACGACTGGCGTCATATGGAGAACTTTCAGCAGTAGCTGCACAAAATATAACTTCATATATATTATATATATTATATAACTACATTATAATCGTAACATTCTGACAAAATGCGATTCATGGTTTAAATTGCAAGGTAATCAAATCAAACAAATGAGACAAAGCGGTACTAAAACATTATTTCTTACCAAAGAGAATCACGAAAGATCCAACGATACAGGCTAGATACATTGTTCTATAAGAGCTAACCTGGGGGTTTTTTCTTCTCGTTGTTTTTGCTGATATGATCACAGACAAAGCTGCTAAATTTAAGTGTTAAAGTAAGTTGAACCCTCCTCTAACCGTTCATTTGTTCTAACGATGTAACAAAAGTAGCTGCTTCTTGTTGCTGATCTCTATTATTGAAATAAGTTTACAAGTCAATTTCTATTTTCTATTTCAATTGACTACATTTTAAACTATTCTAAATAGCAACTGAAACATTATAAGCATTATAAACCCCAATGTCCAGTTACCTGAGAGTAACTGTTTGACTATAGGATGAGGAAACAAAAATTATCAAGTTTAAAGTCTAAAACAGTATTTAAAAATATTTTTACAGAATTTATTTGGTAACACTATCATAACTTTAGTTAGTCAAGTCAAGTCACCTTTATTTATATAGCACTTTTTACAGTACAGATTGTATCAAAGCAGCTTCACAGTGATAACATGAAAATAAAGTTTATTTCTAGAAGACAATTGCAACATCATCCACCTGAAGTATGCAGATCAATAATATTGTTGAATATTAAATGTCCCCAAAGCAAGCCAAAAGCCAAGGCAACGGTGGCAAGGAACCAAAACTCCATCAGGTGACAGAATGGAGAAAAAAACCTTGGGAGAAACCAGGCTCAGTTGGGGGCCAGTTCTCCTCTGGCCAATGAACAAACAGTGTATGATTATGATTCAGGCATCATTACAGGTCAAAAGTCATATTAGATCAGAACATTCACAATATTTATCCAGATCCATCTGGTTGAAGGTCGGAGTCATCACGCCGGTATGGAGATGAGTTTGTTGAGGTGTCCATGAGGCCTTCACAGGGCTGATGAGGCCGGCACTTCGGGGATGCGTTGTGGTCGTGTCCAGGCGCAGGTCCACCATCTAATCTGGATACGGCCCAGATCCGGCTGACTTCAGTAAACCTCAGAATAAACGGAAAGACTAACATTAGCGTAGATGCCATTCTTCTTATGATGTAACTAGTACATCGGGTTTTAGGAAGTGTCCCTGGTTCCGGCTGACCTAATCTATTCAGCCTAATAATCATTTAACTGATTTGAATAATAGAAATGTATAATGTTCTATGTGAATGCCAGGTAAAAGATATATGTTTTAGTCTAGATTTAAACTGACAAAGTGTATGGAGATGACGCCGGTATGGAGATGAGTTTGTTGAGGGGTCCATGAGGCCTTCTGCTTCCTGGACAATGTTAGGGAGACTGATTATGCCTGTTGAAAATGATACCGCCTGCAGTTGATTTTGATATTCTAGGTATTATCAACTGGCCAGAATTTTGAGATCGCAATAGACGTGAAGTTAAGAGCTCGCTCAAGTACTGGGGAGCTAAACCATTTAGTGCTTTGTAAGTAGTCAGCAATATTTAAAAATGTACACAATGTTTAATAGGGAGCCAATGCAGCGTTGACAGAACCGGGCTAATATGGTCATACTTCCTGGTTCTTGTAAGAACTCTAGCTGGTGCGTTTTGGACCAGCTGTAATTTGTTTATTAAGTGTGCAGGGCAACCACCCATAAGAGCATTACAATAATCTATCCTTGAGGTCATGAACGCATGAACTAACCATTCCGCATTTTTCATTGAAAGCAGATGTCGTAATTTAGATATATTTTTAAGATGGAAGAATGCGGTTTTACAGATGCTAGAAACGTTGCTTTCAAATGAAAGATTGGTATCAAAGAGCACACCCAGGTTCCTATCCGACAGCGAAGACTTAACAGAGCAGCCATCAATTGTAAGACACTATTCTAGGTTATTACGTGAAGACGTTTTTGGCCCAATAATTAGAATCTCTGTTTTTTCAGAATTAAGTTGTAGCAAATTACTATTCATCCAAATTTTTATATCAGCTATGCATTCCATTAATTTTGTGAATTGGTGGGTTTCGTCGGGGCATGAAGAAATATAGAGTATATATAGAGATATAGAGAAATATAGTATAAACATAACAGTGAAAACTAATGTCACTGTTAATAAATCATTAAACAGTATATTATTAATAAATCATTAAACATATTCATAATTAATAAATTATTAAACATTATATATTGCTTAATAGATCATTAGTTAGTATATTCACATAGCTAGAAATGTGACAATGCTCGTTAATGTGTACTAATTAACTTTACATTAAATTATGATCTGTTAATCATTATGTAATGTTTAATTGAAATGCTTCCAAATGTCATTAAACTTTCTATTCATAATATGATCAAGCACTTTTTTTTTAAATCTACAAATTATTTTAACAAATGGTTTACAATGTGGAGGAGAGTTGCTGAACCCATGTGGCGTTTATTAAACAAAATACGTAAACAAAGAACGACTGGACTGGACTGGACTGGACTGGACTGGACTGGACTGGACTGGACTAATAGAACACTCACCATCAGTAACAAAGCTAGACAAGATACAATGGTAACATGAGGGCTATCTATACACAAGGACTAATCACTAAACAAGGTGCACCTGTGAACAATCAAACTATGAACCAATAAGAACACAGGACACATGACCAGAAGAATCAATCAGAACATGACACATAAAGGAGAAGCACAAGACATGATCACATGATTGCAAGTGAGGAGCAAGAAGCAAACATGAAGCATTACAAAGAGCATGAATTACAAAATAAAGGACATAAAACATAAACATGAAACAAACCCAAATGTAACAATGATTAAAGCTTCAATTAATGAATCATTAACAAACATTATAATTATTAACGGAACATTACACTCTAAAAAATGATTGTGATTTTAACAGTAAAATACTGTAAAAATGCTACAGTGAAAAACTGAATTGGTTAACAGAAAGTTTCCTTACTATATACGGTAAATAACTGATAGATCTAATGGTACATTTAATGTAATTTTACTGTAAAATACCGTTAAATTTAGTTTGAAAGTGAAAAAGAACAACTCATTGTATAATTTACAGTGAAAAAACGTAAATTGACAACAATTCCCTGCATGACACTTCGCATTTGATGTATTTTTGTTGAAATAACTGTTTCTGCATAGTTTTCTTAGTTTTTTTCTAATTAGTTATGTACATTAGGCTTTTATGTTACATTTAATGTTGTTAAATTCATGTTTATTTCATTTTTAAATTTCATGTGTTACCATGATGGTGTTTAGTGTTTGTGTGAATCAAACTTTGCAGCTTAAATATATTTGAAAAAAAGGTAAGAAATATTACCTTTCTAGTGAAAGAGCTGCTTTATTAGAGCTTTGATTGAACATGTGACACTCATCATTACTGTGGTTGTTGGATGTCAGTGCATCACAATGGTACAAAGCAGATAATAATACTTCAATAGATCAGTAAATTAACATTATATCAGATTATGAAATACGGTTTATTACTGTAAGTTTTAAGTTAAGTCTGTAAAACCTAATATGTTGCTACCATATTTTATACGGTAATTACCGTAAATTGAACTGATTATTTTTACAGTGTAGTTATTCAAATAGCTATGAGATATTATGCTTGTTAATGCTTAAATAAACTTAAAAAGAATGATTCATATGATTAACAGATCATTTCAAAGTCCCCCTGTATTTAATAATTGTATCCCTTAAAACTAATTTTTGATCACCAAAATGACATATTTAAACGTTTTTCTTTTTCCTTAAAAAATCGTCATGCCTTAAAATAGCTTGAATGTAAATCTACACTCTTGTCTCAGTTAGTATACGCGATTGTATGAATAAGCAAATTAGCCCCGCCTCTACTCACTCACACCAGGGCTGCGTTCAGCCCCGACCAAAAATTGCAAAACGTTTTTTAAATGGAAACGGTGTTGCGCTGAACACTGTTCTGATGACGCAAGTTGCAACTATGGCAGCTGAGAAGGCCATTCTTTGTGTTCTTTTTGAAGAATTTTCGCAGCCTGATGAAACCGGTATAAATACGTGTTTAATAGGCCTACTGCAAAATACGCTCAATGTTACAGTCACTGCCCTTGCGATCCAGAATAAAAGAGAACATCCCAATCGAGTGAAGGGATTTGTGCAACTGTGTTTCCTAATTATTGTGATCCAACATTTGCCTCTCATTTCAGGATGAAAAGACAAACATTTGAGGTGAAGGATAATCCACTTCTTACCTCCGAGACTGTTATGATCTATATGACCTTATTATTTTAATTGTGAGTATTTGGCTTATCATTATTGCTAAATCTGTTGATATGCTATATTTTTACAATAAACTCTTAAGACAAACATGTCTTCTAATATCTTCAATTACTGCATCGAGCTGCAGCCAACACATTTGTAAACGACTTTACTTGGACCCATTATACTAATAGGCTACTGTATGGTTTATATACATGTTGCTGCTGATTGGGCTGATATTTTTGACAGACCCACCAAACAAGAGGAAACGTATCTCAAACCCCCGTTGGACACCGTTTCCAGGAAACATGTCGTTCAACCCAGAGACTGTAGCAAAACGTTGCACACCAGTTTGAGCTTGAACGTGCCCCAGCTCAGAGATCCACTCGTTGACGATCAGACATAGATGTGATTGGTTAAAGGGTAGTTTGTGTCGTCAAAAACACCAGCGATTTCAAACCACATTTTTGAGACTATCTTTGGTTCACTGCAGTTTTAAGGAGAAAATACTCAGCAATGGTGTTGACTTATGCATTTGCCTGAGACATGTTTTGTCTTAAAGCATATTAAAAACACCACACATATAAACAACATTAAAAGCATGATTTTAACCACAGGGGGACTTTAAACACCTCACATATTCAACTTAACATATTACTCATAACATACTCATAACATAACCACAGTCAGTAAAGGTCGTACATCTGGTCTTCATTTGTTGTGGTGTGTATTATTTTTATTTTTTACAAATCATGTATTAATTAATTTTTCATGTTTTTACCCAATCTAAAGGTGTTCCCTTACAGTAATCAAACTGACCCCACACTGTTGACACCCTAACCCAGTGTTTCCCAACCCTGCTCCTGGAGGCACACCAACAGTGCACATTTTGGATGTCTCCCTTATCTGACCCATATATTTCTGGTCTTGGAGTCTTTACTAATGAGCTGATGAGCCTAAGCTTACCCGTATCACACCTCAATAGCTGCTAGAGTATTTTGCAATAGAACATGAACACAATAAGTACTACCAAACAATTCATTTTTTTTTAAATGTAGGTACATAGTTAAGACACCTAATATAAAATGGGAACAGTCATTCTTATATTGTTACTTTTTCTGTTGAACATCTGCTCACTCATAGATACCAAACAACTTTTTGCATTTGTACATAAATGTATAAAAAAAGTGCATTAGGTAATAATATCAATATGTACTGATATTTAAAGGTATTTGTAGATTTTCAAGTGCATGATCAAATGATTTGAAAGTTTAATAACATTTGTATGCACATGAAATAATGATACGTTAATCAATCAACATGTAATGTTTAATAAGTTAGTAAAACATACAATTAGTAAACATCAACAAGCACAGTAAGGCCCATCTCATATAGCTATGTGAATATATATTAACTAATGATCTGTTAAGCATTATATAATGTTTGTTGATGATATATTAATACAAGTTATTATAAAGTTTGACCATATCTGAGCAATAACATTTATTTACACATGCTCAAATGCTGACAGGTTTGTTCGGTATTACCAGGAAACAGTAAGTGAAATATCAGGAATTGATATTTTTGTGCATATTTCTTGCAGATGTGTTCAAGGACTTTCATTGCTTTGCAAACAGCCTTTATTTCCTAAAACAAAAACACATTTATTTAAAGGTTGGGAAGGTATTTAAGCAAAATATCTGTAATCAATTTAGGTGGAAGAAAGTATTAGTTTACCTTTTTAATCTCATGGAGAATTATCCCCTTGATCTCATGAATTGACTTCTTGCAAACCCAGCACGTAATGACGTTCATATCAGACTTCAAGGAAAAAATGTTTGGACATTAGTAACTTTATATTTGTTTTATTGCATTACGTAGTGCGTCAGTTTACCTCAATGCTTAATTCATGACTGTTTTTGTCTTCTTCGGGAAAGTTCAATTCATTTCTCTCCAGCATGCTCTTCCAATGTGCTTTGTTAGTAGTGCTGCTCTCAACAAGAACTGAGCCACAACAACAGACAACAACGTTTATGTGCAGAATTGATTGAATATGATTGTAAAAAATTAATTAAAAGCAAATGTGAGACAATGAAAAGAGCCACAGTAGAAGTTTGAAGTAAAATTGGTATAGTCCTTCAGTCTCACCTGAGCACATGATAAGCAGTCCCAAATGAATAACAAGTGACATGATTCTTCAAATCCTCTCCTTTGGATAAAAAAAAAAGCTGCTTGGCTTCTACACGTTTGGGTGATTTTCAGTTGAAGGGATACTTCTGACACTATCTCTTCTGTGTTTGTCATGTGCTCCTCTTTTCTCACAGTTATGTGTAAGGTTGAAGATAATAAATGTCTATGCAAGTCTTTTGAAGTGCTGATGTTTAGGGCACCAAAACCACAGTGGACCAAAGTGTCAAGTTTTAATGGAGCTCCTGTCAGCATTTTCTAACACTGTATGTCTGTTCAGTTCACCACCTAACCATCAGTAATACATTCTTAATCAATGCAGATGTGCAGATTAAACGCTAGATTACGCTATGAGTAAAAAATAGTGTAAATAGCTGAATAGCCATCACCATTATTAGGTTATTACTTTTGTGTTTCAGATGTGAATTTATGTGCTTCCTTTTTTGCATATTAGGTATATATTTAAAAAAAAAACAAATGAATCATCAACTCGCACTGCTTTTGCATTTAAAACATTTATTACCTCATGCTTTTGACAAAGCAAAGGAAACAATCTTCTCTTAACAGATGATATTTGATTGACTTGTTAGTTTAGGTTTAATCAATCCTTTACTTTGCACATTTTGTACTTAAAACAGGACTTTCGAGGATTTAGATATACTTTTAAGACTTTCATTTTCAACTTTATGGCAAGTTTTATACATTTTTTTTTTAGAAATATGTTGGCATTGCATACAGAATGCACATTCTGAGAGAGAAAACAAAAAATAAGATGGTTTTAATAAAAAGTTAACTTACATCAGTGTAAGACAATGTAAGACACACAAATACTTTCACATAGTTTCATAAACAAAGTATATAACAGAGCTGTAACCAGAATGTGGCTAATAATACCAAGATATTTCCCCGGAGGGCTTAGCAAATCACATTTATAAACATTATTTTAGCTTCCTTTTTAAATGAATATATGATTTTAAATTCACAAATAATGTGTTTTCAACAAACAAACAAAAATTGAAAAACAGGAACTCAGGAATAAAAGTAATATTTACCTTGTCAATTACAGCGTTTATAATGGGTATATATTTCTTTATCATTTTCAAACATATACAACATTTTATGGCCATCTAGGAAGAGAAATAATATAAAAAGGGATGGTTATCAAGAATATCCTTGATAGACATGTATACTCCACACTAATGTCCTCTGAACTTCACTACAGGATTATTTTGTAAATGTTTTTTTTTTTTTTTTACTTTAAGCGTGAGAAATTATAACATTCTTATATATATACATTTTATTACCTTGGCATTACAAAGATCTTCCTTGTCATAGAAGGTGATTGTCTGCACCGTCTCACGACTGGCGTCATATGGAGAACTTTCAGCAGCAGCTGCACAAAATATAACTTCATATATATTATATATATTATATAACTACATTATAATCGTAACATTCTGACAAAATGCGATTCTGGTTTAACATTGCAAGGTAATCAAATCAAACAAATGAGACAAAGCGGTACTAAAACATTATTTCTTACCAAAGAGAATCACGAAAGATCCAACGATACAGGCTAGATACATTGTTCTATAAGAGCTAACCTGTTTTTTTTTCTTCTTCTTGTTTTTGCTGATATGATCACAGACAAAGCTGCTAAATTTAAGTGTTAAGCAAAGTAATTTGAACCCTCCTCTAACCGTTCATTTGTTCTAATGGTGTAACAAAAGTAGCTGCTTCTTGTTGCTGATCTCTATTATTGAATTAATCTGTAAACCGCAGATTCCTGGACCCGCAGTCCTGATAGTTCAATGCTAATTACCCAAGGTCAGAAACTTCAACAGTGTTCAAAGTTTATTCACTTTATTTGTTATTTTTGACAGCCCTGTGGTTCTTTCATTGGATTGAAATCATCAGTTCAAATCCTGACTAACATAACAAATAAATTATGTCATAATGTTCTACTATTCTACTAAATGGACTACATTTTAAACTATTCTACAGCACCTAAAAAACTCATAGGGTTGATAAAGCATCATAAACTCCAATGTCCAGTTACCCGAGTGCAACTGTTTGACTAAGAATGCAGCAAATACAAATTATAAAGTGTAAAGTCTAAAGCACCTTTTGAAAAAATATTTATTTCACAGAATTGCTTACTTCACATTGATTTTTTAAACTGCATTAATTAATTATAATGTAAATGATTGTATTATTGGTATTACTTGGTATGCCTTTGCTAAGGGGAGAGACAACAACTTTAATGAGAAAACTAAAAAATATAGTATTACTATCAACAGAAAATAACAAGAAGTACAGTCACATGAAAATTATTTGATTTTTAATGTGTAATTTATGTAAAACATAACACAATCTTACACCACAGGATCCACAAAAAAAGCATCTTCATTACAATAAACATCCATCTATTAGATTATATTTTAAAGGGATTAAACATAACTTTTAATTGCATTTGTTGATCTGATCGTCTCTGTAATCACATAACCTCATCACTCTGCAGGTGGCTATAGGATTACTTCCAGGAAAAAAGGTCCTCATTATGGAATGTTTGTATCCGTTGGCTACATAATAGCAGAAGGAACGCATGACAATCCATTTATCACATGTTTTATTGATTTTCTGAAAAGCATAAAGGAAAACAGAAGACCCTAGCTGGCAAACATTCAAGTTGATGACAAAAAAAATGTGTATGCACATTGAAAATACACGTGGCAGTGGACTGATATTCAACTAACAATTTTCTCTCAAATAATGAAAAACAGCTTTGATAATTTTAACAACAATTACAATCAAGTTCGCTAGTAACAGTCAATGTAAATGTATCCCTTCTACAGCCATTGTCACAGTTGTTACTAGCATAACTTTATCTTCAAACATGTGCCCCTTGCACTCCCACCAGGGAAGAGTTTGTGCAGTATGATGTTCCGATATTTCTCGGCACGCTGCAAGCAGCTCTTTCGAAAAACCTCCATGAATTTGTTACAGACATTGTTTATCTTCTGTAAAATAACAGGGAAAATTTTTAAAAAATTTTGATTAAACATAAAACAGACTTAACTATTAGCTAAAAAGCTTATTTTCCTTTTCATTATTCATTAAATGTCCTTGTGTGGCGCAAGCTGTCCAATGAATAAATTCACATTGAAGTTACTTCTTACTATATAATACTCATTTGATTAAATTGGATAATCACAAATAGCCTACTTTTACTCCCAAATTTGAGCTTTTTCTCAATTATTGTAAAGTTTGTGAATTGCTATTCTGTCCCATCATTATATGTATTGATTTGATATGTTAAACTGTCATTAGAGCCGTTGTTCTGAGACAGCTGAACATTACCTTTGAAATCTTCTGATTAACTGCTGTCTTAGCTCGTCTTACAGCCTCTTGGCACACACAACAGAAGATGATGTTCGGCCGCTTTCTCTGCATGCGAGGAATGAGGTCAAAAATTCAGAATAATGAAAGTCAGTGGCATGAACGAGTGGGTCTTATGCAAAGTGGCCGTAGTAATGTACGAGTATAAATAACAAAGTGTTGTACGTACTGATAAGTCATTTCCATAGCCGTCCGTCAAACTGTGTACGTTTTCAGAATGTGAAGGCATCTCTGGGTCCCACCAAACTGAAAGAGCTTCATTTTCACTCTCTGCTAGGGCTTTCCATTAAAAGAAAATGATCAAATCATCATTTTAATTCACATAAACCGAATGACGATAAAGTCTTGTGATTCCCATAGTAAATAAATCAAATCAAATCAATATTGTCAGGAATATCACAATTGATGTATCTTACCTGAGCAAGAGATCAGAAAAAACAAACAAACTATTGATAACATTGTATCAGATTCAGCTACTGATTCCCTGTCACTTTTTTTGCTTACTTATAAGGCTCTCACCAGCCCCCCCCCCCCCCTCTCTCTCTCTTTCACTGTGCAGAGGCACAACAGACCAGTGTTAAAGAACTAAAAATGTGACATTGTTACAACTAAATACATTGCTGCCTGATTTCTAAAATCATGTAATTTAGGTCACTGCAATGTGATTAGGATGAACATTCTTGCATGTGCAACAGTATTAATATCACAGAAAATAAAAAGAACATGAGACAACATGCACTAAAACCAGGAAGTCAATTTAATAATAATAAATGTTTTTATGTATTATTATTATTATTATTTTTATTTTATTATTATTTTATTTAAATTTGTATTATTATTTTATTTGGACCGAAACTGTGTTAGCAGCTTTCTTCTTCTGGAGAGTTAAAATTGTTTCTCGTGTCTTGTAAAGCAGCTGACAGAAATGTAAAAAATACCACAACACCACAGTGCTAAACGGTTGCTTTATCTTTTCGAGCTGGATGGCGCCTTGTATGGCAGACACCGCCGTCGGTGTATGAATGGGTGAATGTGAGGCAACATGTAAAGCGCTTTGGTGGCCTAGTGGGTCTGTGAAAGCGCTATATAAATGCAGTCCATTTACCATTTTGTTGCTTTGTTTGAGAGGCACTATATTTTTATTTTAGCAAGCGAGAAACACATGAGAAAATGCAGCAGAAGCAAGTACTTTATTTTTTTTTTGATTGCTAACACACAATTCATGAAACAATTTACCATTTTCTCAGAACTCAGATCCAAACTGGAGCTATCCCGAGATAAAACAGAAAAGCAAATGGAAAATAATTAGCGTTGCTGCTGGTCATAACATTAAGCATGGATAATCATGTGCATTTGATCTGATATAAATGGCGTACAAGGTTATAAGATGATGATTATGAGATGGCTAAAGATATGCGTCTTTAATCTAGATTTAAAATGGGAGAGTGAGTCTGAGCCCTGAACATTATCAGGAAGGCTATTCCAGAGTCTGGAGCCAAATGCGAAAACGCTCTCCCTCCTTTAGTGGACTTTCGAAAGGGAACGCCCTCCACATGACCCAGTGTCTGAAAAGCTATCCAATCACGGCAATCGAAATTTGACAGCCTATGACGTCACTAGTAGTGCGACCCGGAAGTATAAAAGGGGCACAAAAAAAACGTGTCATTCTTTTTTCGTCTCCAGGGACTTTTTTGTCTGATTTGCAAACACTAGTGATGGGCAGATCGAGGCTTCGTGAAGCAATGAAACAGTCGAAGCAAATGTGCTATTTTGTTTCGAGGCTTCGAATCAATCCGAAACCCGTCTCCACGGTGACACCTAGTGGTCACTTGCAGGTGTTGATCTGAAACAACCTTTACAAAGAGCTAATAAAATTTTATTTTTTTTATTTTTTTATTATTGTATTTTTGTAATATATGAAGCTTGTAACCTGTAGTCTCTTCAAATTGCATAATGTGATTTTGGTCATGAAAAATGAATATTAATAAAAATAAATCAAGCCACAATGTCTCCCTTTCTTATAGATTTTTATTCAAAAATATTAATTTCTCTGCTGTTGAAGGACTCAGCCTACTTCTTTTTTTACAGATAATTTCTCCAGCCTTTGAAAAAAATTCTCTCACAAGGGACACTTGTTGCTGGCATACAAAGATATTTTTTAGCTAGGACATACAAATGAGGAAAGATTACTGCTCTCTCTTTCCAGTAAGTTAGAGGATCGTGAGTTCTGGGCGAAAACGCATCGCTGAGGTATTTTTTCACTTCCACTGTGGCATCAGCTGTAGGATTGTGTATCATCTGGGTCTCACGGATACGATTGTCAAAATGTTCCCATAAACTGTCTTGTGTTTCAACTGGTGTTGATGATGATGGGCCTGATGTTGACATTTGTGGTTCTGAATTAAAAGAAAACGGCAATTAGTAACAAATCATAAACTGACAACACATATGAAGTATAAATTTCATGAATCACATTACATAAGATAACATAGACTGAAACTCACCAGGAGTTGTGTTTGAACGCATCAGTGAAGCACACTCCAGTGTGATGTGCTTTTCAGCATCCAGGGCTTTGGCAGGATTTCCAAAAGCCACATTTTCAAACCTTGGGTCCAGCAGTGTCAGTAGCAGGCCTTGGTACAGGGGGAACACTACCATCCTCTGCACCCTGCAGAATGGCAGGATGAATGCTCCTCAAATGGCGCATCATGGATGATGTATTGTTGCAGTATAGGCTAGCTGCCGATCACAATACACACATCTCACTTTATTTGGGGTTTCCAAATGGAAATGCTCCCACACCACAGATGTACGGCATCTCTTCTGTGGAGCCTCCATTTCTATCTATCTATCTATCTATCTATCCATCCATCCATCCATCCATCCGTCCATCCATCCATCCGTCCGTCCGTCCGTCCATCTATCTATCCATCCATCCATCCATCCATCCGTCCGTCCGTCCGTCCGTCCGTCCGTCTATCTATCTATCTATCTATCTATCTATCTATCTATCTATCTATCTATCTATCTATCTATCTATCTATTTTATATGTAGCCTATCTATCTAATAATCTATATGTATCTGTAATATATGTATCTATCTATTAATCTATATATATATATATTTCTATCAATGCATCTATTAATGTGTCACTATATGTACTCTGTGTGTCTCTAAGTCAATGTGTAAATGTAAATTTACACACCTAAATATAACTAAACAAATCGCACTATAAATGTCACTATATCACCAAAAATCTGCTATCTCAAAACCAAACTCCTCTCACAAAAACCCACGATATGAAAATGCGTTGACAAAACTTTTATACTGTGTGATTGTGTGATTTGTTCCCGAACCGACCAATCAATGAAACCCTGATTCGAATCATCTTTGCTTCTGGATCTCGCAAAGCTTCGGAACGTCTGTTTCGCGCCAGCCATCCTTAGCAAACACCTGAAAAAGGTAAGAACAATTATGGCAAGTGACAAGCGTTTCAAGAAGTGTGTGTTTCCGTGTCTCAGCTTTCTGACACCAGATGACACACAACTTGTGTGTTAATTGTTTGGGCGAAGAGCATGAACAATCATCTCTTGAGAGACCTGATTGTGCAGAATGTGAGAGTTTTCCTCTTAGAAAACTCCGCTCTCGTCTGGCTGTCTTCTTAAGGGAAGAGGGACAGGCATCTGGGCCCAGTGGTTCGGGTCCCGCTCGTGCTGAGGCACTGCAGAGACTTGGATCATGGGGTTCATTGCTTCTCTCTCACGGCCGTCAGAAGCCTGCGAGGGTGAGCTGCTGGACGAGGATGTGTTATCTCTTACATCCTCTGATCCAGCAGCAAGTGCTCTGCTGGCACCCAGCCCAAGAGAGCAGGAGATGGCTGATGAAGGTGAAGAGGAGGTACAACCTGAACCACGTATGATGAGCTGTTGGGTGTTATGGAGCACGCTTCAGCAAGGCTTCAGCTGCCGTGGGAGCGCGTGAAGGAAGGAGCTGTTTGCGGCAGGCTGGATGAACGGTTCCTTTCTGTCCATTACTCCCCAGCTCCCGTGAACCTTCCATTCCTTTCTGATCTGCATACTGAGATCAAGAAGGCATAGAACCCATATTCTGCACACATCCATCGTCGGCAGCGAGCAAACTACGCTGATGTCGAGGGGATGCGTGAACATGGGTATGTGTCGATGCCCCTAATCGATGAGACGTTTGAGACGAAAATCTCGCTGCTGGAGAGGCAAAGCTCCGGCCCTACCTTCTAAGCCACTCAAGGTGGCATCTTGCTTGAATGGCAGGGCATGGCTGGGGCTGCCTTACACACTATATCAGTGTTACAGGCATTGTAGTCGTGTCCAGGCGCAGGTCCTTCATCAGATCCGGAAACGGCCTGGATCCGGCGGACTGCGGTAAACCTCGGGATCAACAGAGAGACTAATATTAGCGTAGACGCCATCCTTCTTATGATTTAACAAGTACATCAGGATTTATGGGAAGTGTTCCCGGTTCCGACTGACCTAATCTATGCAGCCTAACATTGAATTATAGATGTCTATAATGTGTTATGTGAATGCTAGGTCAAAGAGATGTGTTTTTAGTCTTGATTTGAAACAACAGAGTGTGTCTGCTTCCCGGACAATGTTAGGAAGACTGTTCCAAAGTTTTGGTGCTAAATAGGAAAAGGATCTACCGCCAGCAGTCGATTTTGATATTCTAGTTATATTATAAAGTATCAACTGGCCAGAATTTTGAGATCACATAGACGTAAAGGACTATAATGCGTTAAGAGCTCGCTCAAGTACTGGGGAGCTAATTCATTTAGTGCTTTGTAAGTAGTCAGCAATATTTAAAAATGTATACAATGTTTAATAGGGAGCCAATGCAGCGTTGACAGAACTGGGCTCATACGGTCATACCCAGCAAACACAGAACGTTCCCCTAACGTTCCCGTATGGTTCCCATTTGGTTATTTTTTTTGGGAACCAAACAAGAATGTTCTAGGAACGTTCTGTAGGTTATTTTTAGGTTTCATTTTATAACCTAAGGAGAACGTTTTGGGAATGTTCCCTGTAAGTTATTTTTAGGTTCTATTTTTATAACCTAAAGGGAATGTTCCCATAAAGTTTCCAGAACGTTCCCCTAACCTTAAGGGAACGTTCTATTTACGTTAAGAAAACTTTCCTGGATCACCAATAGGGAACGTTCTTGGGAATGTTCTGGGAACCAAAAACTAACGTTCCCAGGATGTAAAATTGTTAGCTGGGTACTTCCTGGTTCTGGTAAGAACTCGAGCTGCTGTGTTTTGGACCAGCTGTAATTTGCTTCCACACATGATCATTGGTTGTAGGTCATCAGTAAATGAGTGTGGCACTGAAATGCTTTCCCAAATGAAACGCTAGAGCTGTTAGTTTTGAATGATGTGTGTAATGTAGAGAACTGTGTTTAGAGTTTTGCAAAAAGTTTAAGCGTTTAAAGCACGTAATGTGCTAAGTTTTGCAGAACTGGTCTAAAGATTAGGTAAATGAGTGAATGGTTTCACTGAATTTTTGTGGGCATCAAAGCCACTTTTAGTGTCTAAGCAATTTTAAAAACCTGTGTAATTATGCTGAACATATACAATACCTTGTTTTATCAAACAAAGATTCAGCACTATTACTATATATGCATTTTTATTACACTTCACTCTGGTATACATTACTTAGCCAAGACTGGAAAATCATGCCAGTAAACCGTCCATAAGTTTTTCCGATTTTAAGTCAGAAATAGTATTAATGTAACAAAGTGACCAGGGCAAAGAATTCCAGAGTTTAGGAGCAGCAACGATGAATGATCTACTACCCATAGAAGAGAGGAGATACTGAGGGACAGGGACAAAACCGGAGTTTGAAGACCAAAGTGAACGAGTCAAGGTGTAGGAGAGGAGCAGGTTACAAAGATAACGGGGAGCCAAACCATGTAGAGATTTAAAAGTGAGCAGTATTATTTTGTACTTAGTACGATTGGAATGTTTTGTATGGGCTATTTTTTCTTAGTGGAAGTTTAAGATAATATAGTTATACACAGGTATTTCAAAATATTTAATATCGGTGTGTCTATTAAATGTGATGCAGACTTATTTTAACAAAGCACAGCACAAATAAGATCAATAAATAAACTTTAATTCTGTACATGAAGTATATACACAGAAATATCATGACGATGCTCTACAATCAGCCAGCTTCATTTAACTCAAATTTAAAAGATTATCAAAAGACCAGACGAGATGAGTTAACTTTTTTGTTTAAAATATCAGCTCTGTGAAATATCTAAGAGATAGAGATTGTATCATTGAAATTAAATTTAATGTCTATACTTCAATGACAAGACAAAAAAAACAAAACATTTATTTAAAAAGGTTTGATGTAATCATCTTCAGTCATACCTGCTGTGATGAGCAGCAAATACATATTTCTGCTTCATTTAGCCTCTAATCAAAATTTGAACATTACAAATGTTTCTTTTCCTATAATGCCTTGTTTACTTATTAATTAAAAGATAATCAATATGACATGTAGCACATATCAAATGTTTGAGAAATCGAGACAGCTGAACACACTAGGATATTAAAAACTTGTCAAGATTTGTTGGCTGAAACCCTTGTCCACATGGTTAATCACAGTCCAGGGGGTGTGTTTGATTAAAGAATGTTATTTCTGCTTTGTTTTAAAAGTAACATCTAACACTCCTGAAAATCCGGACACAGCTGAGCTCTGCTCCTTCCTGCTGTTCTCAGAAGCATGAGTGGAAAATAACATTTAGGAAGTTTAAGTTAAATAAAAGTAAAAAGTCAAATTCTGAAGTGGTACTGATAGCAAAACACACACACACAAAAAACACCTGTACATAAAAAAAAAAACATTTATATAGAATCAGACATGTATTGGATTTTATGGAAATATTTTAAGCATTAAATATGTTGCTTTAACAATTACGGTATTTCAAAACAGTGTGAAGTGAGTTTTAATGCTATAGTGAATAATTGATCATTAAAACTGCTGCAGTTGCCGACCCCTTACACTAACATTCAATAAATTAAACACAGAAAACCCAATTCTCTCAGATGAGAGAAAATATGACTTACATTCATTAGTTAATGAAACACGCATACAATGGGCCCCAAAAAAGTATTTGGGCATTTAAGCTAAACTTGAAGTATGCATATCATTGCATTAGATATCAAAATATCAAACCAAGTGTCATTTAAAGAAATATAGGTTCAAGTTTGAAATTTTATAATACATATACTTTCTAGTTGTCAACAACCTTGACACTATTTGGTTAAAAGTGGTTGGGGAAAAAAATGGCTTAGAAAAGTGAAATTTGTTCAGAGAAAAGCTTGGCATAATTTGTTTGCGGATGATTTGATGGTTTTGTTTGTAAATGAAATGTATGCATTTTTAGGTGTCCAAATACTCTTTGGAGTTAGTGTACATTCTTCTGTTGTCACCGAGTAAGACAGGGGGCTGTTGTGATCCCTCCTGAGAGCCCTGCAGTGTCTGCTCATCCTACAGGTGGCACGAGTCGTCGCCCTGGAAAGTCTCTTTTTCTTCAACCAAAACCATTTCTTTTCACTGTTCTTTCATTTCATATATTCTCCAGGACGTCACAGGGTACAAATCCTCTCTTTTTTCCACTGGCTACTCTGATGAAGCCATTGTGTTCATCCTCACTGCTGACACAAATCTGAAAGTGCAGCATTATTAAGCTGTTTGTGGAGGGAATCCAAGTTACAAATGATTAGACTACAGCAATTGCTTAAATGTACTCACTTGTCCCTCTTTCAGGGTGATCTGCCCTTGTTCCTTACAGCCAATAAAGGTCCGGTGACATCTGAACACCCTGTCGTCTGCCCTCACCTGATGTGCAAAGGATGCCGGGAAAAAACCTATTCTATCTTCAATCACTCCCTGGAATTATTAGTAAGATACACAAGAACAAACATTTTAACTGTTAAAATATGCTATTGATTAAAGTAATAATTTTGACATACAAAACTAATTTTGTTCTGATGGTCACAAAGCAGCACACATGTAGTGTAAAATGTATATATGTATATAGACCCCTTCACTTTTTTATGGTGCTTTGGTTTCTTTTTCTGAAACTTGAAAGCTTTTTTCCTCATCAATTTGTAATTGCATGGATAAGGGCATTGAAAAAGGTTTTCTTATTTTCTCCTGTTTGACTAATCACTAAGAATTTCTGTATATTAAATTTTGAAATAGGCCTCCTTCAAAGTAATGCAAATCTGTCATGATTTTACCTTCCACCAGTCATCATTGGAATCATCTGCCAGGATTATTCGATCTCCGGGTCTGCAGGGAGACAGGAACACATTAGGACAAATTAGTACATTAAATCCCCTTTCAATAGTACCAAATGACTTTTGGAATTAAGTTTGGATTGAAAGCTTTGATGAGGCAATATTTTTGAGATAGCCTCATTCCATTACACGAGGCCAGAATGAAACTGCACATGTGAAGAGATCTAAAGTCAACAGTCATTTGCAGCCTCAGGTTCCCGGTGAGGTTCAGAGAATCAGACCTGAACCAAAGGATATGAAAGTGCAACTGTGTGAGAGATTGTAAAGAGAAATGTGTGCAAGCAGGGACAACACAGAGAGGTCACAATCTAAGTACCAAACCAAGCTGTTCAAACTCTGTCAATTTAACATTTGCCAAAACCACAGGTTTATGTTAATGGACTTTTAATGTTTATACAGTTTTTATGTTTATAGCGCTCTATGGACAGGAATATAGCACACATGTAGAGTAAAACTTGTATAGATCACTTCAATGATATTTTACGATGATTTGTGTCCTTTTTGAAGCTTGAAAGCTTAATTCCTCATTACTTTTTAAATTGGGGGTGAGCTGCATTACAAATAGTACAATGGCACTATTCAACCTGTTATTTTATTGCAAGGATGAGTTGCATCGATAAAATGCCATTGACCTTCATTCATTCATTATAATTATTATCTATTATTTATAATTTATTATCAAAAACAGATACCCTGTGCAGTTGCCCATATTCCGAAGATATTTTGCATGCATGCACCTTAATAACAAGGTCAGCATCTTTTTGAACAAATGTTTATTTAAGAGAGAGTGTGTGAGAGAGAGAGAGAGAGAGAGAGAGAGAGAGAGAGAGAGAGAGAGAGAGAGAGAGAGAGAGAGAGAGAGAGAGAGTGAGAGAGAGAGAGAGAGAGAGAGAGAGAGAGAGAGAGAGAGAGAGTGAGTGAGAGAGTGAGTGAGAGGGGTTTGAATCTCTTTATTTATACCAAAAAGTTTTTTTGTTTCAAAAAATTTTTTCTTCCTTTGTTTTTTACACAATTTAACAAAAACATCACATAATCACATCAAGTTTCAATACAATAAAAAAAAACATATTGCTACACAACATATTAAAAATACTACCTACCACCATTTTTAAAAATTCTAAATTAGGTTTTCCTCATGATCTATAGTGCACAAGACTTCACTTAAACCCCATGTTTCCTTAAAACTAACCAGATTTTTTGTCAATTTTAAATAAACAAACTCTGCTCTGATCCTTGAAGTCACAAAAACTCTTAACCTCATCTCTGGATCTACTAAAGCTTCTTTTATCATTTTTTTTCCTTGTTACCCATATTGCCATTTTGGCTTCCGCTATTAAAAAATTAATTAGGCCAATTCTTCTCTTTTCAGAAGCCCTATAATTCGGTCCATAAATAAGCCATAGTCATTAAACTCTTCATAGTTTTTCAATCCAGTTTTCTAATGTCTGGAAAACACTTCTCAGTCTAGAGCAATATAAAAACAGATGATCAATTGATTCTTCTGAATCACAAAAAGGACATTTCTTTTCTACAGCGGGATCAATGTGAGCCACGTGTCTGTTCGTAGCTACTGCCCAATGTATAATTCTCCATTGTAGGTCTGCAGTTTGTTTTTCAATGGGAGATTTATACAAGGATCTCCAGCATCTTCTAGGGGAAGAGTTTGGCCCTAGCACATCGGTCCACTTCGTTTCTCTACAGTCCTTCAGAACTGACTGGTGAGCGACTTTTACACAAGTCTAATACAAACTTTTCTTTGAAGCCTCTTTGAAACCATGTATCTCAGGAGTCTTAAAAGTGAGGATCGACTCCTCTTGTGGTTCTTCTTCCACGAAAGCTGAAACAATAATATCAGGAAAATTCTCCTTCTCTTCTTCCTCTTCGTTCAAATGATCTTCTCTTGACTTCAGATGAAAAGCAGAGGGGAAAGCAGCTACAATCTCATCCATTACATGTTTCATAAATCTGACGGACTTGATTCCTGTCAGATTACTCATTTCCGCTGGGCTTTTCCACTCGTCGTGATGTTTTAAGTCCTTTATCCTTGTGCATCCAGCTTTTGCCATTGTTCTCTGAAGACTTTTTGAAATCAGCACTTTTGCTTGAAGTAAGGAATTATTAAAAAGAGGTTCCTTGTTTATCCAGAATTCAGAATCAGATCAGCTCCTTTTAACTTGAAAATTTGAAGTCCATGTTTTCAGCATTGTTTTATAAAAAACAGAAGTGTATTTTAAGTCCATTTCTGTTAGATTACTCAAAAACAAATGTAGATCATAATGAAAAACATCGACTTTGTGTAACAGGGCTTAGCGGTATCAGTCCAGCATCTGTTACATCTTCTCCACCATTCCTTCCCAATTCCTCATCTTAAATGTTTCAGTCCCAAAATAAACCCCTAAACATTTAAACCCTTCTTTACTCCACTTAACACCACCTGGGAGCACTGGTGGATTTTCATTTTGTCCACAATAAAACCCTTCACACTTTTCCCAGTTGACTCTAGCTGTTGATGCATTTTCACAAATTGTCAGTGCTTCTATTAAACTAGAGACATCTCTCTCATTCTTAATAAAAATAGTGACATCATCAGCATATGCAACAAACTTAATAGGCCTTCCAACTGAAACCTTGTAATGTTTTTCTTAACTTGCAAAGTAGGGGTTCAATGGCCAATGAATACAGCATCCCTGACAGCGGGCATCCCTGTCTAATTCCCCTCAGCACTGGAACCGGCCGACTCAGCCCTCCTCCCACTTTCAACATTACAGATGTATCATTGTACAACATTTGGATCCATGAAGTGAAACTCCGACCAACCCCAAAAGCTTCAAGCGTTTTAAATAAATAAAAATGGCTGACTCTGTCAAATGCTTTTTCTCGGTCGATTGCGAGAATCCCAACATTTTCAGAGTTCAAATGTGCAATGTCTATTATGTCTCGAACCAGAAACAGATTGTCCATTATTGTTCTATTAGGGATACAATATGTTTGATATTCATTGACCATATATTCCAAAAAAGGTTTCAATCTATTAGAAAGACACTTTGCCAAAATTGCATAATCTGTACATAAAACAGCAACTGGTCTCCAATTTTTCAGCAACCCAATATCACCTTTTTTGGGTAATAGGGATAAAACCGCTCTTTTGCAACTAGTAGGCAATTCATGTCATTGATAACAATAATTAAACACTTCATAAAAATCATCTTTCAGTAGGTTCGAGAAGTGTTTATAGAACGCAGCTGGAAGTCCATCTAGACCAGGTGTTTTTCCAGTCGAGAGTTTTTTAACAGCTTCAGACAGCTCTTTTAACTGAAGGCCAGAATCCAGTTGTTTAATCTGTTCATCAGAAAGCTTCAATAAGTCTTTATGCAACTCTTCAATGCAACCGATGTCACATTGTCCTTTTCCAAATAAGTCCATATAAAAATTCCAGCTTCCCAACTGTTACAACATCTCCAACAATTAACTCGCTTTCAATCTGCACAGATTTTTTGATCCTACCATTTGTTATATATATAATTTTGACAAAATATTCTAATTTGTGCTTTTTCCTATATCCCACCACTGAACAATATCACCATAATTACTTTTTTTGTTTTTTCCACTCCATCCAAAACACAAAGTTTTCATAAAAGAGTACATCTTGTAACAATTTCACATTAAAATGCCAATAATAGCTATGACTTTGTGACTTCCTTACATTTATTTCAATTATACATAAATGATGATCTGAGAACCCATTTGGACAAATTGTTGATTTTAAAATTCTATTACTTTTACTCTTATTAACATAAAATCGGTCTAATCTGGCAGAACTAATATGATCATGAGAAACCTTTACCCACGTATACAGGTTTAACTGTAGGGTGTTGCTGTCTCCATACATCAACTAAATTACAATTACTAATAACATCATATAAAAATTGAGCAGAAGCGGGATGAGGTTCTTCTTCATTTCTATCTAGAGTAAAATTTTCTGTACAGTTCCAATCACCCCCTAAGACCAACCATACATTTTCATCACAATTTTGCTTTAAAAGATCATTTCACTTTTTAAATATTTGTATCCTCTCTGCTCCAGTATTTGGTGCATAGATGTTAATAAAAACAAAAACGAAACCATTTATTCTAGCTTGAACAGCCAAAATTCTTTCTATATTTCATTAACAGACACATTGGTTAAATTATCATCTTTTAAAATAAAATAGCAGCTCCTCCACAAACATTTGTACCGTGAATCGTTTACAAATTGCTTCTCCACTCCATTCCCCATTCCACCTAATTTTTCACATTACTGTGCATCTCTTGTACAAAAGTAACATCAATATTCTTATTTTGAATGTATTCATTTAAACATGCTCTTTTCCTGCTATCTCTACCCCCATTTATATGAATGGATCCTATTCTAAGGCTCTCCATGAAAAAAGAGGACAGAAAAAGGGAAAAAAGATGACAAGACAAAAAGGGACAGAGTTCACCACTTGTGCTTCCTTCATAAATAAGCTATAAAGAATTTAAGAACTTTTTCTTTTCTCAGATTCGTTACCATTTTTGTCAATCTGAATCTTTTTTTCTACTTAACTCTTCATAATGACAGTCTTTTGTATCTCTTGATCACTGAAGCCAAAAACTTTTTCACATCAGGAAAAAATTCCTTTACTTCTCCTTTTTTCCGAAAGGTTTCATCAAGGAAATTGTTGATCTCTTTTACAGTATATAACTGATCCTCATCATAATTGGAGGGAATATCTGACATTTCAGAAAGACAATCATTATCATCAGCCATCTCTTCAGTCACATCAGTGCTTTCAGAGAGCTGAGACAGAGGTATATTATCAAATCGATTCTCAACTGTGTCTACATCTATATCATACGAACTTTCAAGATGAGATTTTTTGGCATCACTTGTCCCTGCCTCTTGGCCTATATCTTCAGTTGATTCATTTTGTTCATGAGTACCCGATTCACTCTGTTCTTTGTCGGTTTCATTATCTGTCTCTGTTTTTTTTACTTTTATCCGCAGTTTGTGCTTCACCATCGACCGCCTGTTCACTTACATTTGTTTTGTTGATATCTGTCACGATACACACACAGGTAACAGAGAGATCCAATAGCAGTATCTTTATTAGGGTAATCCGTACTCAAAATCCAGTTCAGGCAAAGGTTGATGAGTGACAGTGACAGACAGAATGCTGGGAATTGAAGTTAAATGTGAAGGACACCGTGAGAACGAGGACCTCTAGTGAGAGACAAGGGAACACAACCAGACACTGTGACATAACCCCCCCTCTACGGAGCGGCTACCAGACGCTCCACGACAACACTGAAACACGACACAAGAGTTCAGGAGGGAGGTGGAACGTTGGAGGATCAGGGGGAGGGATGGTGGGCCAGGTCCGTGAAGGGAGACAGGAACAAGGGGTGAGGGCTTAACCGGGAACCAGGGCAAAACAGAAAGTCTATCGGGCGGCCAGGGCGAAGCAGACGACCCCTCGGGCGGCCAGGGCGGAGAAGACCCCTCGGGCGGCCAGGGCGGTGAAGACCCCTCGGGCGGCCAGGGCGGTGAAGACCCCTCGGGCGGCCAGGGCGGTGAAGACCCCTCGGGCGGCCAGGGCGGTGAAGACCCCTCGGGCGGCCAGGGCGGAGAAGACCCCTCGGGCGGCCAGGGCGGAGCAGACCCCTCGGGCGGCCAGGGCGGAGCAGACCCCTCGGGCGGCCAGGGCGGAGCAGACCCCACGGGCGGCCAGGGCGGAGCAGACCCCTCGGGCGGCCAGGGCGGAGCAGACCCCACGGGCGGCCAGGGCGGAGCAGACCCCTCGGGCGGCCAGGGCGGTGGTGAGGACCCCGGCTCCGGCTCAGGAACAGCGGACACCGGCTCAGGAACAGCGGACACCGGCTCAGGAACAGCGGACACCGGCTCAGGAACAGCGGACACCGGCTCCGGCTCAGGAACAGCGGACACCGGCTCCGGCTCAGGAACAGCGGACACCGGCTCCGGCTCAGGAACAGCGGACACCGGCTCAGGAACAGCGGACACCGGCTCCGGCTCAGGAACAGCGGACACCGGCTCAGGAACAGCGGACACCGGCTCAGGAACAGCGGACACCGGCTCAGGAACAGCGGACACCGGCTCAGGAACAGCGGACACCGGCTCAGGAGCAGCCACAAGAATTGTAACAGTCACAAAAACAGACACAAACACAGAAACAAACACTGGCTCTGGCTCTGGAACAGGCACTGGCTCTGGAACAGGCACTGGCTCTGGAACAGGCACTGGCTCTGGAACAGGCACTGGCTCTGGAACAGGCACTGGCTCTGGAACAGGCACTGGCTCTGGAACAGGCACTGGCTCTGCCTCCGGCTCTGGAACAGGCACTGGCTCTGCCTCCGGATCTGGAACAGGCACTGGCTCTGCCTCCGGCTCTGGAACAGGCATTGGCTCTGCCTCCGGCTCTGGAACAGGCATTGGCTCTGCCTCTGGCTCTGGAACAGGCATTGGCTCTGCCTCCGGCTCTGGAACAGGCATTGGCTCTGCCTCCGGCTCTGGAACAGGCATTGGCTCTGCCTCAGGCTCTGGAACAGGCATTGGCTCTGCCTCAGGCTCTGGAACAGCAGACACTAGCTCCGGCTCTGGAACAGCAGACATGGGCATGTCCAGGATCCGAACCAGACGCTCCAGATAGTCCAGATCCAAGAAGGCAGACGGCACTGGCTCTGGAACAGGCACTGGCTCTGGAACAGGCACTGGCTCTGGAACAGGCACTGGCTCTGGAACAGGCACTGGCTCTGGAACAGGCACTGGCTCTGGAACAGGCACTGGCTCTGGAACAGGCACTGGCTCTGGAACAGGCACTGGCTCTGGAACAGGCACTGGCTCAGCCTCCGGCTCTGGAACAGGCACTGGCTCTGCCTCCGGATCTGGAACAGGCACTGGCTCTGCCTCCGGCTCTGGAACAGGCATTGGCTCTGCCTCCGGCTCTGGAACAGGCATTGGCTCTGCCTCCGGCTCTGGAACAGGCATTGGCTCTGCCTCCGGCTCTGGAACAGGCATTGGCTCTGCCTCCGGCTCTGGAACAGGCATTGGCTCTGCCTCAGGCTCTGGAACAGGCATTGGCTCTGCCTCAGGCTCTGGAACAGCAGACACTAGCTCCGGCTCTGGAACAGCAGACATGGGCATGTCCAGGATCCGAACCAGACGCTCCAGATAGTCCAGATCCAAGAAGGCAGACGGCACTGGCTCTGGAACAGGCACTGGCTCTGGAACAGGCACTGGCTCTGGAACAGGCACTGGCTCTGGAACAGGCACTGGCTCTGGAACAGGCACTGGCTCTGGAACAGGCACTGGCTCTGGAACAGGCACTGGCTCAGGCACTGGCACTGGTTCAGGCACTGGCACTGGCTCAGGCACTGGCACTGGCTCAGGCACTGGCACTGGCTCAGGCACTGGCTCTGCCTCCGGCTCTGGAACAGGCACTGGCTCTGCCTCCGGCTCTGGAACAGGCACTGGCTATGCCTCCGGCTCTGGAACAGGCACTGGCTCTGCCTCCGGCTCTGGAACAGGCACTGGCTCTGCCTCCGGCTCTGGAACAGGCACTGGCTCTGCCTCAGGCATTGGCTCTGCCTCCGGCTCTGGAACAGGCATTGGCTCTGCCTCCGGCTCTGGAACAGCAGACACTAGCTCCGGCTCTGGAACAGCAGACATGGGCATGTCCAGGATCCGAACCAGACGCTCCAGATAGTCCAGATCCAAGAAGGCAGACAGCACTGGCTCTGCCTCCGGCTCTGGAACCGGCAATGGCTCTGCCTCCGGCTCTGGAACCGGCAATGGCTCTGCCTCCGGCTCTGGAACCGGCAATGGCTCTGCCTCCGGCTCTGGAACCGGCAATGGCTCTGCCTCCGGCTCTGGAACCGGCAATGGCTCTGCCTCCGGCTCTGGAACCGGCAATGGCTCTGCCTCCGGCTCTGGAACCGGGAATGGTTCTGCCTCCGGCTCTGGAACCGGGAATGGTTCTGCCTCCAGTTCAGGAACGGCCATTGGCTCTGCCTCCGGCTCCGGCTCTGGAACAACAGACACTGGTTCCGGATCTGGAACAGCAGACACGGGCATGTCCAGGATCCGAGCCAGACGCTCCAGATAGTCCAGGTCCAGGAAGGCGGACGTGACGTGAACAGTCTCTCGCTGAGCAGACGTGACGTGAACAGTCTCTCGCTGGGCAGACGTGACGTGAACAGTCTCTCGCTGGGCAGACGTGACGTGAACAGTCTCTCGCTGGGCAGACGGAACGTGAACAGTCTCTGACTGAGCCGACGGGACGTGATACATATCCCTTTCACCTCCTCTGTGGCGACCTCCACGGGTCCCACGGAACTTTACCAACCGGGTCCCCTTAAACAACTCCCTTCTCTCCCGCTCGGTTGCTGGGGAAAAGATGTTGCAAAACATACCGCTGGATATTAGTGTGACGGAGTCCTTCTGTCACGATACACACACGGGTAACAGAGAGATCCAATAGCAGTATCTTTATTAGGGTAATCCGTACTCAAAATCCAGTTCAGGCAAAGGTTCAAAATCCACAAGGGCAAACCAAAACATAGAACACAAACGAGAAGTAGGAAAACGCAAGGCACAGAAGTGTGAGGACATTAAACAAGGACTCTGTAACAAACACTAAACAAGCAGGGTATTTAAACACATATCTAACAAGACTAACACAGAACAGCTGGGAACAATGATTACAGGGAACAGCTGAGTGCAATGAACTGATGAGTGACAGTGACAGACAGAATGCTGGGAATTGAAGTTAAATGTGAAGGACACCGTGAGAACGAGGACCTCTAGTGAGAGACAAGGGAACACAACCAGACACTGTGACAATATCGCCTTCAGCTTGTGTTTTATGCGGGCATTCCATTTTTTTTTTATGCCCGACATTACCACACTTGAAGCATTTCAAATGATTGGTGTTCGCATAGATCATATATGATTTGTCTTCATGCTTAACCCGAAACGAGATTCTAACGCCGGCGATTCTAAAACCATAAACAGCTGCCGCCTAAAAGACAGCACAAGTTGTTTTTAAGGCTTCCTTTTTACACCCGAGTGGGATTAGTGTCATTCCACTTACTATTTTCCCGAAACTCTGCAGTTCGATGAGTTTACTCACAAAACTTTGATCCTTTAGAAACACAACCACGGCCTTGTTCATTCTGGAAGCGGATAAAATGTTTTCAAATCCTGTTTTTTCTCCGATCGCCACGAGCACGTCCTCGACTGTTACACTAGAGTCAGGCACGCACCGGACTCCATGGCGGAGCGACGCCGACTAAACCTCCATCACAGCCCTCTGGCATGAGGCAAAACAACTTTTACCTGGCGACTGTTTTCCCTCACATTCTAAAATATTCGAAATAACCCTATAACTAAAAAAAAAAAAAAGAAAAAAAAAAGATGCTCACATTTCCCAAACTCCCAGCATGCACCGAGAGAGAGAGCACATGATACAGGAGTGAAGACTCAAATCAGCTGTGACACTGAATAACTCAGCACTTTTAAAGTGTGTGTGATAGAGAGAGAGGGAAAAGGAAGTTTATTATAGATGTTAGTAGAATACTAGCATCTGCTGTTGATACCACAAAATAAATAGAGGAAAGGAATAGAACAGCATGCCTCTTTAGAAATCTAAAAAATGCTTTCTTCTCACCTCATTTCCAGGTCTTGGTTGTCTTGTTGGGTGAATCCGAACAAAGCCACGTAAGTATTGAGCTGCAGGGGGTCCCTCTTCAGCTCTCTGTTTGACTACAGTTTAAACATACAGGGACATAAACAGAAAGAGATTATTACAAATTACATCACAAATCAACAGAAATTATACTGAAAATGTGTATAGGGAAAACAAATTACATTCAACTTTTAATGTTAGTTTTTAATGTTTCAGAGTTAAATTCCTAGTTTATAGAATCACTCCTGAATCTATTGAATATTTCAGATTATATTTATGTAATGCAATGAAAGGAAAATATTAATAATAAAACATTGCCAGAAAGATGAGTTAAATAACGGCAGATTCCAGAATGAAACATTACTGGGCTGCAGACATTGGCTAAGGTGGATGTGTATCTTAAATTTGGACTTTTCCACCAGCTCCTGGGAAATTTTGAGTGCACACACACACACGCACGCACGCACGCAACTGTCCTCAGAGTGTCATGAGTGAATGAAGTGCAGCTAGCTGCCTCATTTCAACGTCAGAAAGAATTGACACAAACCAATTACAATTCTAAGCTTCATTGCAAAAAATATTTTCCTCTGGCCTGAAATATCAAAACCTCTGCTACACAGCAGAAAAAAGGTTAATTTTTAGAAAGTAACAAACGGGAGAAACGGGGCTAGTTGTCAAGGTTAAAGCTCAGTAGCTGTTAAGTTTTGAGTCAAAAGTCCAATCGCACAAATGTGCATTTCTCTAACATTACTCCAGTCTTCAGTGTCACATGATCCTTCAGAAATCATTCTAATATGCTGATTTGGTGCTTAATAAACCATTTTATTAACATGAATGCTGAAAAAGGTTGCACTGCTTAACATTTTTGTGGAAACTGTGATTTTTTTGATGAATAGAAAGTCCAAATGAACAGCATTTATTTGAAATAAAATTTTTTTGCAACAATGCAAAGTCTTTACTGTTACTTTTGAGCATCCTTGGTAAAAAAAAAAAAAAAAAAAAAAAAACCTTGCTTATCCCAAACTTTCTAACAGTAGTGCACCTCATATTTGTATTACTGTCTAATTTGCCAAATGACAACTAATGAACTCTCTTTTTTTTCGTGAAGAATAACGACGCAAAAGTTCAATAGCTTTTTGGTAGCCAAGACCTACGGTATGTGCCTATATTGACTGACCCATAGACACTTGACAGCCATCACTGGCATAAACATTAAAAAAATAATAATATACAAAGTGTGTAAAAAGAGATTTTGTGATGCTTACAGATGATTCTTCTGATTTCCTTTCAGCAATATGAAAATGTTCCGTTCCATTCTCCAAGGGTGTGAAAACTAAAACACACAGTACAGTAAAAATCAGTGAGTAAAGACTGTAATTCAATTTTAGATCTGTTGATAATGAGCAACTCATTGTAAAACAAACCTTGCTTGTTTTTTTATTGCATGAGGTTAAATGAAAGATGCCGTTGTAGTGGGTCATTGGTCAGAGTGGTGGACTGATTAGACAAAAATAATCATAGTTTCTAGGTCATGATGGTCACACATGCATTCACTGAAGTTGGGGGTCAGTCTGTGATGAACTGAACTGACTTTCTGATACTATATCACAGTCTGTCCAAACAACGGTGTGCCATTTAGGCTTTAAGTGTGAATAATGTCTCTGATCAGAAGCTGGCAGTTTGGAGTTAAACCGAGGATTGTGGGATGGATGAGCAGATATGCATGAGCAGTTTCTGCTCGGTCAGTTTTATCATAGGGTGATTTAAGGCAGAATTTGACAATAAATAATGCTTATAAATGAATAACAAATAATGTATTTGATAAGAAAGTTGTAGAATTTAAAAACTACTTTTAAATAAAAATTTAAATCTTAAAAACATTTTTTTTTTTACATTTGTACAAGTAGGATTTATTCTTATTTAGGAAAGCTCAAATTGTACTGAAATAAAGTTTTTTTTAACATGTTCTCACCATTGTCACTGGGTTTCCTGGTGAGTTGAGCACGACTGCAGTGGGCCGCCTTTTCTTCTGGTACCTGAGCCACATCACTGGTCTGAACAAATGAGTAAACACACATGAATTCTCTCAAATACACATATATGAACACAATGTGTCTTAAGAAATGTCTTTAAGAAATGACCATATAAATTATGCTTTTATCTTTCTTTTGCAAAGAATTTCATGGTTGATTTATTTCACCCTGGCTTCATCCTGTTGTTTCTGTCTATTCTCTCTCTTTCATCTCATTCTCTCCCTTTTTGGTCATATTTGCTTTAGAGAGGCATTATCTGAAGCTGACCATCACTTCCTTCCAGGGTGTGTGTTTGTTTCAAGCAGTAAAACATTACATCTGGGACTCTTAGATTCCCTTACAACCATAGTAACTTCACATTAGAAGGTTTAAACATTCACATGAACACACAGATTTGAGAACAAAAAACTAAAAAATGTAATAAAGTAATAAAATTTAGTACATATGGCAGGGACCAAAAATGTTGCTATAAATAACATAATGATGACAACATTCTTGTTTTATAACAGCGTTTTACAGAAGCAGATCCCTGTGATAATGTCTTAAAGGGATAGTTCACCCAAAAATGAAAATTCTGTCATTAGTTACTCACCCTCATGTCGTTGCAAACCCGTAAGACTTTCATTAATCTTTGGAACACAAATGAAGATCTTTTTGATGAAATGGGAGAGCTTTCTTTCCCTCCATTGGCAGCTATGCAACTGACACTTTGACGCTTCAAAAAGTTCATAAAGAGATTGTAAAACTGATCCATATGAATTCAGCAGTTTAGTCCAAATTTTCTGAAGAGACGGAAACTTGCTGAAGCTCAAACGTGCTGCGTAACACACAAGAATGAACCTCATTGGTTCTTCTGTTTACCACAACTGATGTGTGAGTTGATGAATGTTTATATGTGAATAAATTCAATCTGTTCATCATATAAAGTGATCATCTCTCTTCAGAGATTTTGGACTAAACCGCTCGATTCATATGAATTAGTTTTCCAATCTCTTTATGAACTTTATGAAAAGTGCTGAAGTGAATTTTTGTGCAGTCCAATGATTTAAAGGAGAATAAAGCAAAATGCGCTTTTAGCCCTGTTGTCAGTTGAACCGGTATACCGCCTAGCACTAACTTAGGGTGTACTCACACTAGGCATGGTTGGCTTGTACAGTGCCCTGGCACGATTGCCCTATAAAAGTGTACTATCCAAATAGTAATAGAAGATGTTTTCTGTCGTAATGATGACAGTAGCGCACACAAGAGTAGTAGATGTTCCGTGCTCTATCACAGTTAGCGACCGCACTATAGTGTTCCGCGAACCGCTTCCGAGCACACTAGCGCTCACACTAGTCAACGTGCTCGGGCACGGTTCAAATCGCCTAGTGTGAATACATCCTTTGGGGCCTCAAAATGTAGGTCAAACCATTTCATACACTCTCTCTCACACACACACACATTACAGTAATTATCTTTTAAATATATATTTGTAATTATATTTTAAATATTTCAACTAAAAACACTAATTACAATCATGTATTTTTAAAAGGTATGATAAAAAAGGATACAACTAAAGTGTTTCTTACAGAGTTTCTCTGTGGTGACTCCGATCCACTGGTCCGCTTGTTCTTTTGTGCCAGAGAGGTTCCAAACCTCAGAGTCTCATACACCGGGTCAACTCTACTGCAACAGGCTAGGACAAAACAAAACATACGTCAAAATGCTACAAAATGTCAGTGAACAGGATGTTCAAGCTTGTGATATATGCCATATTATGCAAAAGTAAAAAATAAAATAAAAAAATGTCTACATATTGCTCACCAATAGGCATAACCTCCCTAATGCAGCCAAACTGTTCCTGAATCAGCAGAGGGGAGCTAGAATATCTCCGAAAACCTTTGGGCTGCAATCACACAAACAGGATCAGTGGATTTTATTATTTCATTAAATTAACCTTTTATACCCAGAATTGGTTTTCATGCGCACCTTGATAAGGATATGTAAAAACAAAACAAATGAAATGTATTTATGCTAAATACCTGAATCAATTATTTAAAACACCAATTATTCTCAATCTGAACAATTGATTGTTATTGCTAACAAATGGTTGTTATCATGAAAAAAAGAACCCAAAATCAAATAAAAATGTAAACAAATCGCAAGATAGCACAACATAACAAACACATACCTTCAGTGGCTTTTTAGTTTGAGCTCGGTTTAATTTCTGACACTGCTACAGTCTCATGTTACGTGCCTCAAAAAGTTACCATGGCAAAATTTCAAGCTGGTTCTTAAGATTGGAATGAGTAAAAAACAAAAATCACACCAAAGACATTTCAGAGAGACTCACAATTACTATGATTTTAATATGCTTTTTTTTTTTTGGCAAATCCATTTCCTTGAGTCATTAGTGTTATAACCTTGTTAATAAAGAGATGGTAAATAATATTGGTTATATAAATATTGGTGTTTATTATGTGCTGTTATATTGTTGCATATGAATGAAAATAATTAGATATTCTTCCTTGTTTTAATTTTGTGAAAACCCTTGAGGGAAAACATGCCTTAATTATCTAATGATGGTTTGGTTACTCTAATCAATTTCAAATCAGCTTATACATACAATTTGAGATTTGCATTATCAATCAAACTGAAAAATATTGAGATATAATTTTAACTATATTTTTCTCAATTCTAATATGCACTACAGATAAATGTTCGTAGTGTTCTCACACAAAGTGGTTTGTCATGACTAACTCTTTAATGATTAATCCAGTGTCAGTATGATAGCATTCGTCTTCTTTTTCACACACACTACAGTTATCGAGGCAAATTAATTTGATTAAAGCTTTTTAAATGTATTTGAATGATTTTATACCTTTAAGATAGCCTACATTTACACCGAGATTCAGTGATTTAAATCAACAAAGAACAAGCTCCTACATCATTATATCCAGGCACACACATACCTTAATAAAGAAACCTCACTATGCCCTTATTAGTCTTTGTTGTGTTTAGTCCAGGCAGGGTGTCTACCTACCCAATCAGCATCACATGTCTGCTTTGAAGACTTCTTCATAAGCCATGACTGGGGTTGGGGACTAATTTAAGTACCACTCGAACCCAGCGAGAAGCTCTCCAGTGTTACATCACATTTCTCAAGAGCTCACTAGGGGAATCGTGTAAAGAGACATGTTCAGTGTTGAAGTAAATGCTAATAAATGCATTTAACATAAGTGCACCATGTCTGGGAGTGCTCTAAAATACAGAATTGACTCAACCGAAAAAACGTCCAAGTGATTCATTTGAACAACAATAGCTACACCACTTGCACATAATGGGAGTTTTAATGGTTGACTAACAATCAGGACTGGTAGTAAAGCACTCTTTTGAAAAGCACTCGTAGCTCAAAGGTTCGCACTGATCAGACAAGCCAAGAGAAATAAACTGAGTTTAAAAATAGCGAGAGCAAAAGTGGAATTAGAGACGAATCCTGTGGGGAGTTGTTCTCCTTTTAATCCGTACCCCCCCACAGCTATATTTTCCATCTGTGAGAGCCCACTACATCATCAGGAGACTCAAACCTGCCAAACCTTCTGAAGCACAAGCACAGCATTTTTTCCACTTCCTGTGTTGATGATCTAACAGTAGAGTTCTAGAATCAAAAGTGCTTAGTTCTAAGAATAAAAAAACATTGGTCAAAGACGATTCTACCCAAAGTTCTTTTGTTCTTTTCTTTTCAACAGTTGCTTCTGTAGTATTTTATGGTGAACTGTAACCGGGTTAATTGTCATTCAACAACTGTATTCATACTAAAAAATGTGAAATGTTTTTTCAATGTCTCATAATGCGTTCAATATAGCAGAATGGCTGAGATAATGCAGATATATAAATAATACAATTTAATGGGGCCATGAAATGGAAAATCAAAATGTCCCTGATATTTACACATGTAAGAGGTTACTGTACAATAAAAACATTTTAGCTTCAAAGTTTTACACTTCAAAGCTAACTCCACAGTTTGAAATATGAATGTTTGAAACGCCAGGATTTGAAATCGCTCTACACACTCCTTATCATGCAAATCAAGCTCTATTACAGCGCTGGCCATTTCAAACAAAGTGTTTTTGACAGTGAAAAAAAATATTTACACTTTGTAAATTAACTTCCGGAAACACAATATAAAATTAATTTCATGATCCCTTTAATACAATTTTTCTGAATTAAGTATTTGTCGAATTTAAAGGACTTAATTTATTATCTATTTTACAATTTCAAATAAACACTGTTCTACTTCATAAAAATATTAAGCAGCACAACTGTTTTCAACATTGATAATAATAAAAAAATGTTTCTTGAGCATCAAATCAGTATATTAGAATGATTTCTGAAGAATCATGTGACACTGAATACTGGAATAATGATGCTAAAAATTCAACCTTGCCATCACAGGTATAACTTACATTTTTTAATATATTATATATTACTATTCAGATAATACTGTAATAATATTTTACAATATTAATGATTTACTGCATTTTTAATTAAATGAATGCTGACTTGGGCATAAGTGCCTTCTATCAAAAACATTTTGGATTAGTAAGATTTTTTTGAATGGCATTTTTTGTATTCAAAAGTAAAAATTATACATATATAAAAATACATCTTGATCTAAGTATTAATATAATCTGTTATTTGACTGATTTTATCGCAGAAGTATACAAAAAATGTCTACAATAGTAATAGATAATAGTTTTTTTGAGAAAGCTGCGAACTTGTTCTCATGGTCAGTCACTCATTCTCTGAGAAACCTGACTCACTCTGGCATGGCAGTGAAACCATGGGAAAACCGATGGAAATTTTAGCACTTTTTTCCATCTTGCCATTTTTTCCCTGTGTGTGGGGGGCGTGCGAATTTCCCATAAGAGTCGTGACTTGTGGGTCCCCCGAGTAAAGCACAGAGGTGTTTACATGATAGATGCATCTTGATATTCCGTATAAACTATCCCATCCTTCCTCTCCCTCACTTTTCTCTAGTACACACCAGAGAATCATTAACATTCATACTCACGCAGAAATTCACAGAAGGAAAAGACAGACTGATGAATCACACCTTCAAATCGCCAAAAATAACACTCTCAAGAGTAACATATCTTAACACACAAACACAAATCTTCACCTATACTGCCAGAAAGTAACAACAAGAAAGTTGTAATACAAATTATAAGTATGAAGCTGGTTTCAGAACCTCTTTGTACATTAAACAAACATTGGCTAACCTGAGCAACAAATGAACATGACCACTTATTTAGTTCCACATTTAATTTCTAAGACTAACCAAATATCAACAAAACAAACAGCGTGTGTGAGGGGGGGGCAAATACTTGATTCACAAAGTAAAAAATATCTTACCAATTTCCCCATGCATCTCTGCTGTCCAACCCCATCCAGGCACTTGTGGTGGATGCCCATCTTGCAGGCTTTGCACCGGAGCCCCAGCTTAGCATTGGTGCCTAGCGGTTGAGGTCATATTGAGTTAATATCAGGTTTAAAAGTCAAACATATTGAACATGTATTGAACAAATATTTGTAAAAAAAAAAAAAAACAATTTTATATTACTGCAAAACAAAAAGTGATCAATAAATACAGGTCATAGGAAATTCCCACATGTGCAGTTTTGCTGTGAAATTCGATAATCAAGACTAACAGTTTGTTCTTTTCCATCCACTATTAATTCTTAATTAGCAATTAAATATATCATTCTAAATAAATGTTTGTATATTCTTATTAAATGGTTTAAGGGGTGCAATTCTGCAAGTGTTCAAGTTGATGGTCATCATTCTGGCCTACATTTCTTTTGCCTAAAAAGAAGATCCCTTATAAGCTGATCATCAATTATGGCTTCACAGTCCCAGAAACACTTGCAGAATCCAAACTTATTAGTAGTACTGGAAAATGCAGGTTGCTAATCTGAACAGAGACAGCAGAAGACAAACAATAGCCAAGCGTAAAGTTTGAGAACGCATGTACAAGAAGCTATCTAATAAAACAGCACTCTTCTTATCTAACAGGAATCCTTAATCCTGCTCTTCTATTTGCTCTATTTTGATATCCCCACACCTGGTGCGCAGGACATGTACTTAGAGACGGTTTATGGATGGACTTAGAGGAAGGATGAAGAAGGAAGAAGTAGCTATGCATGTATGCTTTGCCTGCTATCAAAATTTGTACATAACATTTTTGTTTATTTGAAAGCAGGGAATATAAATCTACTCAAATGTCACTATGTGTAAGCTAGTAGTGAAATAGATTCACCAAGGGACAGCATGTTACAATATCCATTCTCTGCTTTTTCCAGTAACAACACTCTTGTGCCATAAAATAATAATAAAATCCTTTAATCCATAAATGCCTCTGACTCCTCTTATTATGATAACTCCGGGTATTGAGTATTTAAATATTAACATTACAATTACAATTATTTATTACAGCTAGTGCTGAATGTTTTATTACCCAAAAAAATCAGCTCGTTCCCATCACAAATTATGAATCACTTTAATGCATACTTCTTTGATGATCTTTAGGTAATGAAGAATTAATAAGGCCAAATTGCTCACAGAAATTTAAAAAAGAGCCTCGTGCAGGATAAACATAATCAGATTTTATTGCGGTGAGACAATGAATACTAATTACTGAAAAAAAGTGTGTTAAAGTCATTAGCCTTTCCAGCTGCTTCCAAGAGCGAGCTTGAAAATAAAATCAAAATCTCTGTCTCTTCCAGTTGTATACTATATCTCAGCAGCACACACAATAACTGTTTTCATAAACTTTAAAGGAACATACACTATGTAACTTTTAGCGGTTATTAAACAAAACTGCATGTGTCTTGCGGAAAAACATTGTAGCTGGAGCTACTTCTGTCAGTTTATGTTTATGACAAGTCTACTCTCTTGGCTACTCTGTTGTCCTCGGTTGTTGTCCTGCCACGTCTAAAATAGTCCAAATAGAAACGCTTATTATAGGCATGCTATTGTGATTCCGGATAAGACAAAAACATTATTTGGAAAATGGATTCATGATGGACTCACTCGTTATATAAAAAATTGTAACCAAAAAGTTACATAGTGTACCTTTCAACCTCTAGAAAAAATTAAACCATCATTTACAGTATATTAATATATATATATATATATATATATATATATATATATATATATATATATATATATAACAGCATGCATAGCAAAGCTCTGGAAAATAACAGCACACACAGAATATCTTAATCTATATTCTTTTGGCAGAAACAATAAATAACATTAAAAAACACAAAGCCCTCAATCCCCCAGGACTTAATATTGACCGCTCTAGTGAAAAATTCTATTAAGCATTGAGGAGCTACTTCATCATATGCATTTCCTGAGAGTGCTGAACAAGTCATTATGAGCGCAGAAGCAGGGAGAGGGTGGGGGGAGGGTGAAGGGGGGTATCTTATTTTCACTGGGTTTCTAAAGAGTTCAATTCATCATCAAACAGAACAGACTTACCGAACACCTTGCCTGCTCCCCCTTGGCAAGCTAAAAAGAATTACAGGAGAGAATCCCTCTTGCATTATAATTATTCCATGTATCATAAAAAATAAAATTGTGTTCATATAAGTCAACATGACATTATTTACAGCTTATTCGAGGTTCGTATATGTTGATTTTTAAAACAAAAAAAGTCTCTCTGAACGACGCAATGTTATAGCTTTAAAGCACCAGTTCACCAAAAAAAATGAAAATACTGTCATCATTTACTCACCCTCATGTCCTTTCAAACCTGTATAACTTTCTTTCCTCTGTGGAACAGAAGAGAAGAATTTATTTTAAAAATCTGTTTTTTGTCCATACAATGAAAGTCAATGGGGTCTAAAAGAATATTTGACCACAATGACTTTTATTGTATGGGGGGGTGGGACACTGAAACATCTTTTGTGTTTGGCAGATAATAATAAAAAAAAAGAATAAATGATAACAATTCTCATTTTTTTAGGTGAACTATTAATTTAACTACACAAGATCAAAGAGTAGAAAATAATATATTTTCTCATTTTGAGTGGCTTTAAGATTTAAAACGATAACTGAATAAATTTTGTTATAAAGAAATATGAATGTGAAATGATTAATAGGGTGAAAACATCAGGTCCCGCTGTTGTGAGAATGACTCTGTCACAGGGCTCATTTGCCCGTCTGCTACAACAAGCTGCTTCCAGCTATCCATCGATTAATCAAACATCACATGCTCGGTGCAGACACACTCATGGATCCCTGAGCTGATCACTTCAGCCTCAGAAAAAAATATTTAATGCATCTTTATTGTGTTTAATGGTTGGGTATTTATGTGTTGAGTATTTTTTTTTCTGGCAGAACAATTATGAAATTCTTCAGAATGTAAACAGCCTAGAAACACTTTTTAAAGTGAGATCTAGTTCAGGCCAGGCTTCAATAAAATGCCTGAAAGAGATATTCGAATGTTTTTTCGAAGTCGTTAAATGTTTGCTATTTATTTTAGGACTTGAAAATGATTTCATCATTCAACAACACTTGCAAAAGCTGCATGAGCTGTTATGTGGACTTAATTTCAATGCTGTTAATGTCATTAGTTGCCCAATGGAATGGGAATACACCCACACAGACAGCCAACCATATACCCAATATGCTAAGCCTCCTTTTATACTTTGATATACAGCATGGTTTCTGTGTCTTCAGAAATAGATGCCTCTGCTCCATCCAAACATGAGAGAACATCACCATGAAAAACGTGTTGCTCTCCGATCCAGAAACTGCTCTGTAAATTGCTGACTGACATTTTGCAATAAACTCAATACCTAGAATTATTAACACAGAACACACTTGTAAAAATCTTGTTCTGAAAGAAATACGCAATCAGTTTATGGCCAGTAAATATCTTTGCAGCAGCACAGCTGACCATTAAAGCATTTCTTTACCCACAGAGTTGAGTGGGTGTTTCTTCCATTTTGGCCTTTTAGAAAAGACACACTTTGCATACCCACACTACTTAATATGTCTACTAACAATGTCCAACAGTGAAAATATATGCAACCAGAATGGCATTTATTTTTGTAAAGAACTTTTTTGAATAATTGACCAAAATTACAGCTTAATTGGAAATGATCCCCAATGAAATGAAACTAAATGAATCCCATAGCTAAAAAGGGGCAAAATTGTTGGTTGTGGTGTGACTTTTAAAAAAAAGTTTATATAAACAATTTTCACAAAATAAATATTGAAATGATTTGTGTTTATTTCACTGTTAAACTAAATCATTCATATTTTATGATGGATTTTCATAGTTTAAGATTGAAAGTCTTGGTCTGACAACAAATTCAATAAAGTAAAAATAAAAAATGATGATGATGATGGCAAAAACTAAAAACTGTGTCATAAAAGTGGCCTAAGTTAATGACACACACATGCACACGCACACGCACACGCACACACACACACACACACACACACACACACACACACACACACAAATAAATAAATAAATACTATTTAATCAAGGTGTACTGTTTAACAAGAAAAAAAAGGAACTAAACAGCTTAGCAACAAGTCAGGTCTCTGTATCTCCAGCTCAAATACCAAATTCACCATGCCATTGGCTAGCACAAAAAACATGGAAAACTGGGAATGTGATCCTGAAACCCAGTTAATTGCTGTGTCCTAATATCTGATTAAAATGCTGAGATTTGGGTCAGTGACATGTGGGCTCATATTTAATCAACCTGTTGAGATTCAGGCCACACACAGGTCTGATACCCCATTTCACGGTTAGTTATTTAGTAATGACCCATTAGTCAATCATTAGTCAATCTAACCCATGACCCATCAACCCCGAAGTGATGAGGCCTGACAGATCCATATGCCAGCCACAGCCAGAAAAGACACACTTGTCCTCTCTCTTTTTCTCTCTCTCATACACACTGCACATTCCCAAAAACTCAAAACACTATTTAATACGTATTCAAATATGCAAATATATATGTGTGTGTGTGTGTGTGTTACATACATATTCAATAAATAAATATATTCCAAAAAGGTGTGTGTTCTGCTTACCCGTTGTGCAGTGGAATAAATAACTATTTCTTTTCAAACAGGACATCTGTCCGCCTCACCACACACACACACACACACACAAATTGAAAGTTGAGCCACAACCTTTTGTTGCCTTCTATTAGGATAAACCCACAAATACCCCAGTGTAGGCTTAGCTGAGCACATATGCTTTTAAACAACACACACAAGTAGAGATCTGTATCTTAAAACCACCAATAATTTGCAATAATATAATACTTATAAGTTTGGGATCAAGAAGATTTTTTTTATTTAATATTTTAATTCAGCAAGGATTAATTAAACTGGTAAAAAATTACAGTAAAGACATTTACACAGTTCTAGTTTAAATAAGTTAAAATAAATACTAAATAAATACAAATAACTTTCTATTCCTCAAAGAATCCTGAAAAATATTAAGCAGCATAACTGTTTTCAGCATTGATAATAATAATAATAATAATAATAATAATAATAATAATCTAAATCAGCAAATCAGCATATCTGAATGATTTCTGAAGGATCATGAAGACTAGAGTAATGGCTGCTGAAAATTTGGTTTTGCTAATATTTTGTATATATTAACACAGAAAACAGTCATTGTAAATTGTAACAATATTTCACAATATTACTGTTTTTACTGGGGTTTTTTTTTTAAATAAATGTAGCATTGGTGAGCATAAGAGACTTTTTTCAAAAGCATAAAAAAAAATCTTACCAACCCTAAACCTTTGAACGGTGATACAAGATTTGAAGCTTTCAAAAGAGCACTCACATATGACCATATGGCATATTGCGATTATTGAGGTTAATAATGTGATTGCGATTTGCGATTGAGATATAATAAACATGGTTTCATGAGTCAACTTGCTTAGTTCTCAAGGAAAATGCACAAACAGCTTAGTGATAATGCTGAAATGTGTATTTCTCAACTCAGTGTTTTCAAATTAAAATAATATTTTTTACAAAATTAAATAATGATATCTTTGCATTACTGCAAACTTAATGTCTCAATAGTACAATAGTATAAAATAAATAGAACAATAAATAAGAACGTTTGTATGCTCATGAAAATAAGATATTTTGAATATTCTGTCCAGACAAAAAGGGACATTTAAACAGAATGTGTATTGTGATTTCAAAACATTTGGTAACTAAACAGAATTTTGTTAAGTTTAGTGACAATATGTTACAATGCTTACATGGTACAATGACTAGTAGACTACTGTTTTTATTATTGCTTGATCTTGTGATTTGATTCCGATCTTGATTCAATATCGATTCATTTGGATAAATATTAGGTGCAGTAGATGCATGTTCATTTTTCTCAAGAAAAAGAAATATCTCACCTAATGCTGTAAACATACAGAGAGCCCTGACAGCTGGTATTATTATTAAAGGTTAAAAATAATAACTCAAATTAAATACAATTTGGTTTTTACTAGGCTATAATAACAATGTTAAAATATTTTAATGATACAAGTAAAAATATAATAAATATTTAGCACATATTTAGCAAAATACTCAATCATTTGTCTAGTCAACTAACGTGCTATCAAATGGCTTTCCTGAGGTAAATCTAACGTTATGTGACAGTCTATTGTTCTCCAGCTGTTTTATTTACTTCTTTCCGTGGTTGAAAATTTGATTGATTGATATTATGTATGAGGCATAAACATTTCGGTAAGTTGTACTGTATCTTTCAACACACCTAATGTTCATTTGTGTTTATTTACTATTAACTAGTAAAGAGTAGCCTAAGAGATGTTCGGTTCACGACCACGATCTGTCATGACATGATCTGTCATGATCTGTACAAGCGCTATTAATTGACAGAATCTGAGAGCTGATGATTTGTTTTATATCAAAAGTAACCTGCTCTGTCTAGTCTGTCGGTGTCAGTGTCCTCTTTGCTTCGCGATTTTTCTCTGCGTTAGAAAATGGATGTGTGGCGTGAGAGCGTGTGAAAAGTGTCAATTACTTGAGTCTCACGCTGAATGAGTGAGATTTGGCAGCCCTGCTTCTGCTCAGTGTCGGTTATCTTATAGCAAAAATATTGCCTAAACTGAAACTGACTGGTCTTCTTTTTATTAGCGGTGTAGAAAATGGACAAACAGCTCTCAGAGAGAATGGGTTGTCATGTCCACACATTTATTTATTTCAAAAATCGCAGCATTTTGCGTCATATAATCGCATAGGCTTGACATCGCGATTGCGATATGATTAATGTGCAGCACTGATTTTTATCATGGAGTCTTTAACTCATTATGTTGTGCCACTCTATCATTGTTCACTGTTCTCTAAATGGCCAAATCATTGTGTGTTGGCGTCGTCCAAAGTAACAAAAGATTAGTGTCTGGTGGCCAGACAACAGATGGGTAATGCAATATTCTGGATTACGCGTTAAGTCGTCTAATCTAAAATCATTATGTTAGGGATCAAAATATGCTCCTCTTTCTAAACAAGCACAGCTTTGTTTGTGCGTTTCCTGTTTAATGAGACTCGAGCCTGTCATCGGTATAAAAAGATAAAACACATCCTCTTACCTACAATCATGTGGTTGCAGATGTCACAGAATTGTGGCTTCTTGAAGATGTGCTCTAGAAAGGTGTGTGCATTGGAGTCCGTCTGGCGGGGGGCACGGGATGGAGAACAGATTGTGATGGGTAGGTTGCCCGGGATGACGGTGGGCAGCGGAGGGGGTGGTGAAGGAAGGTACATCGCTGGGGAGGCAGAGACGGACATACCGATGGTGCTCAGGTGACCTGTGCTGCTGCTGACATCCGAGAGCAGTTCGGTTTGAAACTTCACATCCTCGATCGGCCGTTGGAAAAAATTATCAGCGCTTTTGCTGCGAAGACTCTTGGTCTTGAAGGACAGTGAACGCTTTAGCCTCTGCAACTGAAATAAACACAAAACAGAGTAAAGAAAAAGAAAAAGAAAAAGAAGAAGCATCTTTTAGCATCTGATTAAATAAACGCTCAACTCCATATGGCGTAAACAGCCCCCAAAACATTAAACTCTGTGAGTGGGTCATTTTTGATGCTTGGCAGGTATCAAATGAGGGCATTCTCCCTGAAACAACCTCCAGATGATTATAGGATCTCTCCAGATATCATATGTTAACCCTACCTCAGCAAGGCTAAAATGACAGATTATTCATGTTCATGTAACTCACTGAGCTTAAAGGGAAAAATGAAAAAAGACAAAGTAGATAAAGATGGGCTGTCACGTCTCTTGGTACGTAACCTCTTTGTGTGGAGCACATTAACCATGATATCAGTTATACACTGACAGCCCTCTAAATTAGCTGACAACACCCACCAGGATTAACTTTGCCTACTAAAAATGTCCTCTAGGACACACAAACCTGCACTAGCCTCCTTCATAAGCACTGTGCGCAGGAACGCAGTTCAAATCTGAATAAAAATGAAAAGTGCCCAACAGTAAAGGTTAGACAAGAGTAGTCATACATCTTAACAGACTTAACTAATCTTATATATGTTTTAGCTTTACTTTCTATAACTCCTCAAATATTACCAATATATGAACAAAGTGATAAATGGGACACAAATAAACATATTTCTAAATGTAAGGCTATAACCACATATTTAGGATTGGGGAGACCAGTATAGTAGTTTAAAGTCGGCATGAAATGGAAGGTGCGATAGCCTTCTCTTCCTTATTGTGATGTAAATCTGAGTGAAACGGCATATGAATAAAAAAAAAAATATATATATGTTCTGATAAATCATTTCTAATAAGCCCTGCAACATTCTGTTAAAAACATGTGTCAATTTTGATTTAATTGTGACTAAAAAAATCACAAAAAAATAATTGTATATATATATATATATATATATCATTTTAATTTTTATATATATATATATATATATATATATATATATATAAATTAAAATGATTAAAATAATTTAATATTAGCAAAGAATTTTATTTGGCAAAAATGTATACTTATTAAAAAGGTTTTCCACAAAAAAAACTTTTTTATTTTATTTGCAGTAATAAATTAAATTAAACTGCACATAATTTATAGCTCCCATATAGCTTTGCATTCACAAACACACATTTGCTGGAAAACAATTATTGCCAATTATTATATGACTGGTTTATAATTTTTGGTTTTTAACTGATGCTTGAAGTCAATTCTGCAATTCCAGAACAGAGAGCAATTCCATCAAAAACCTTTGTTTAATTTGCGAGTCATAAAAACACATGTACAGTACAAGATGAACATAACTAATGATCAAAGCGAGTGATTGTTCTATGGCTCAAAGAAAAAAAGGCCTTTGCCATCATGGCATCTTTATTCCTGAACCCTAAATGTGTTTGTTTATATGTATGTAAATGTGTGAGAGAGAGATATAGCCCATTTGGACAATCCTCTTACGTTATGTTTTCACCAATCAGAATAGAGAATCAGTGCAGTGTGTTTAGTGAGCTGCATGCCTGTGTATGATGATGATTGTGACCTATTGATCTCTAATGCCCAACAGAGAGTAATAGATCGATTAGTCCCGAGTCCCGACATGCAGCTTCTGTCCATCATCGCTCATAGTTCACTGTCAACTTACAATGTCACTTGCAAGCAGCTTTTCCACCTGAAATCCTTGTAAATTGCATCAAATCAATAATAAAATTGCAAGTGCTGTTGGTAAAAAATGTGTTATAAGTACTTCCTGACATTTACAATGCACTTGCTTTGTGACAGAGCAAACTGTAAACAACAGGCTATCAAGAAAACCATTGCCTTAGTTCCAAGTTACACTTTGCCTGGCAGTTGCAATAAAATTAATGAAACGGGGGAAAAAATAAATTATGTCTGAGACTACTGCTGACAAATGTACATCTCAAGTTTTACAGGATAGGTTCCTCACATAGTGCTGGGCAAGTTAACGCGTTATTATCGCGTTAACGCATTTATTAATTAATGCCGACAATTTTTTTTTATCGCACTTTAACGCAGTTTTTATTTTATTTTGAAAGTCCGTTGCTCGCTGGCTCTGAATACACATAGGCCTACAGTCAAACCATGATCACAGGAGGGGTGGGATATATAACCCACCCAAACCAGCAGTGGAGAGGCTTTGGCAGGTTCTCTCTGTTGAACAGAAAGGGAGACAGCGCTCCGCGAGTGAATGACAGGGCCTCTATACAGTACCTATAAAACCTATAGATAACTATTTAGATTCTGGAAACTCACAAACAGCGAGCCGAGGATCAGTCTCTCTTCCAATGATTTGTGCTGCGCGTCGTGTACAAAAATAGACAATTGAACTTCGGCAACGCGCGGGCTCGTGCGTGAGGCGAGCATGACCGCAACAGTTTCACAGGAACGCACCCGCTTGACGCTGCACCATGTGCTCGACCACTTCACCTCACTCTGTTTAATGTAATCTTACGTGGGAAACCATGGCATGATCAAACCTAAGCTACTATCAGAGAAGTAACGTTGGTCGACTTATATCTGTAGTAGTGATCATGACCTCTGACTACATAGACTGTTTCTGCGGCTCCCAGATACAAGATACCTGTTCAGAAAAAAAACAAGAAAACTGGACTCGTTTTAACAAGCTAGATAAAAGGTAATGCCCTGGCAGTGGCAAATAGCTTTGTTTAAATATTTGATTTGATTACATTAATGTTTAAGTTGAGATTTACAAGAAATATTTTATTGATACTGTGTAAAGGGAATACTGCTGGTATAAAAGCATCTTATTTGTTTAAAGTTTTTGCAAACCACATGTTATTGCACTTTTGTGTATATAGCAGTACATTTAAATCAAAAGTGTGCAATACACTACTTTAGAATTCATTATTCAATTTTGTGCACAACAATGCGATTAATCGCGATTAAAAATGTAATCGTTGCCCAGCACTAAATATTATAAATGTCAATAGATGATTATCCCAGTCTTTTACACTGATCAAAATGGTTAATGAGGGAAATGTGACCTTAAATATGATCATTAGAGCAACCAGATCATTTAAAAAAATTTCACATAGGATATGAAGTTTTGAATTTAAAATGAAATGAACGTGTCTCTTCCAAAAATAATGGCCAGTACTTCAAAAAAAAATCACAAAACTTCTACATCTATTAGGAATTAATTCTGCTGCTGTCAGCACCAAATGCTTGTCCTGCTCTACCCTGAAGGACAACTATGAAAGATGGAGCTGATTAAGATGGAAGTCAGGTATTTTTTGGAACAAAATTATGGTGTTAAGCGAAGGAGATAGGCCTGCTTTATTTGTAATACATTTTCATCTTATCAAACACAAATGAACACAAAGCAATCAGACACAAAGTAGAGAACAGAAACACATAGAGATTATAATTCACTTTGGGTTTTAGTCATAAAAGGTGTTCCTGGATCCATTCAAGGTGCCATGTGCTCATGAATATGTTAATAGGGACAGAAATAACCAGATCTTGGTTCAGTAATTCAGATGAGATGCTTGATAGATTAGCAAATAAAAGCCCTGATACTGAAGACATTTCTTTTATTATGCCCAAGTTCCTCTCTAGAAGTCATTATTACTCTATAACCGGGTTCAAACAAGGGATGTAAAACCCTGGATGGTCTCACTTCTCACTAAAAGCATTTTGCTTCTTGGAAATCTGTGAAATGCAACCAGCACTGGAGATTAAGTTATGAATATATGGTTTCCTATTAGCATTAAAGTCTCCCATTAACCACTAATGAGTCTATTTCCTTTAGCAGACTATTACATTCTTGATTTGAAATATTCTTGAGTGTATTTTATATGGACGCCCAAAAGAACTGATATGAAAACTAGCCTTTAGTCATAAATCAAATATAATGTGGTTTAAGATTTTTTCTATTTCAAAAATAATTTTCCTTTTAAAAGACTTCAACAGGACTTCAATAAATAACATTAAAGTGTACGTGCTCAAAGTAACAGCACTGTATACAGTAAATACAAATCCCTCAAGACTCTTCAGTGAAGAAAACATTTAACTCCATAATTCAGTGATTAATGTACAAATTAAAAACATTCACACTCAGACGCTCAAACAGCATTTATGGAGAGAAGGGAAATGACACAAAGTAATCTAAATAATAAATCAGTTTCTGAATAACTATACATAAATAAATAAGCACAACTGTCTTTCAGGACTTATCTCTACTGATTCAAAGACAATAAATATGCAAAATTCCCAACTGGCATTGAGCTTTAAAAGCACAGTGACCCGTCCAACATTTCTGGGCTGAATACTCAGGGCCACAGATGACCCAGAAAAACAGATAAGCTCAAACTCAGGGCCAATGTGGTAAAATACCACCAACTACAACCTCATCTTAAATCATAAAGAACAGATAGACATCAAGAAAATACAGCCGTATCACAGATTTCTGCATACAAACAATAATGGAAGTTGCCAGAGTATGGGGTTGTTTAATAATTAGAATTATTTTAGAGATGTGCAAAGTGTTACTGGTAAACACGAAGCAGCAGATGCTTAATATTAATAATATAAAAAATTATCATATATCATTTGAATCAAATATATATTCTTCTTTCATAGGATAGGTAACCACCTCACCAAAAATTGACTGTATGAGAGACTGAGGAATGTTGTAACACATGGGCTGCGTCCAAAATCACACTCTTGAGTAGGTACATATTTTGAACAATTACATCATTACCACTAAAAAGTACGTTCTATATAGTGTGTGCGCGCGTGTGGGTGTGTGTGTGTGTGTGTAGTATGGGTGTAATCTGGAGGTAGCCTAACATTCGCCATGCTGTCATTATCAAGTGACCTACCAGCATCAGTTACGTCCTCTCCCGTGGCCTCATCATGGGATAGTAAGTGTTCATCATATGCACACTTTTGAATCTCACAGAAAGTAGTAGGTCATCCGGGTACCTTTTGTTAGTTACTCTTTTATGAGTAGCCTACTGTGAATTCGGATACTTATTTTGTCAGATAGCCCAGCTGTTTTTCTCCTACTATATTGTAGTAAAGTCTGCGATCTCGGATGCAGCCTTGGTGAGCTGTATCAGACAGTTAACTTTACAAATAAGATAGGCCTACAGCAGAGAAAATGAAGAAAATTACTCTGTGTAAAATTTAATCTGACTTATTTACGATCATGTTAATGGATGTTAAATAACAAACCTGTATCATCTGAACATCTTTTAGCCTTGCTTAGCTGTAGTATATTTATTATTATACTATATTTGTTTTGCTATTTTGTTTGAATTAAAATGTAACGTATTTGTTTGCCAATTTGAGTTAAAATGTTTCAAATACAACTAGGGCGAGGTATGGGGGTGACATGCATACTAGTTATCTGAACAATTAAATTTAAGTAGCATACCATAATAAATTCATGCACAAAATTTAAAACGTCCATTCTGTATGTTAACACGCTCCCCATTTTTGTAACAAGATTAACCCCAGCAAACACAGAACGTTGGCACAACGTAAGTTACCCAACCTTCTAACAACGTTTTTAACAACTTGGTCAAAAGGTTGCTATACCTACGTTGTGTGGTGAAGTTGTTACAGCGTTGTCACAATGTTGACATTAAACCACCGTTCAGGGCCATTGCTTAAGGTTGTGCCTATGTGTCTTGACAACCACTGGACTACATATGTACTCGTCACTACCTGCGCCCCAAAATCAGCCTTTTAAATTTCAACCGCCCGTTGGGCTCATTCATTGTGTTGACTCATTCTTTATCGAGCAAGGATGCGTGAGTATTGCGTTTAATTTAGCCTACCTCAACTAAATAAGATAAGTATATATTCAAACACAACCTACAACTTTATTTTCTAATGTGACTAATGTTGCCTCGCTCGCACTGTTTAGTTTTTCTTTTGGTTTGTCTGCTATTTAGTCTCATTCGTTTCTTCACTCCTCTGGATTTGTGGATGTTTCCTGGATGTTTCCGGTTAACGTTACCGGACCTTTATCGCCCGGCTTTCGACTACTGTCTGCCATGTGTAGCCTACAGTAGAACCCGGGTTTGTTCATTAAATGTTCTGATCTTTGCTTTTTAGTTTTTTCCTTTTTTCACAAATGTACGACTTTTGGAAGTCCAATTTGATTACAATATGCAGTTTTGGATTGAATTAACGTAACCGTCTGTTATTTTTACTCCTTATAGTGGAGTATAACCCACACTTGCAGGTGTTTATTATAATTAAGCTAATTTACTGATGGCCCCATTAAAAAATAATAAGGATAAACAATATTTAAAAAGTATATAATTATCTAACATAAATTAACCTCAAAACATAAAATGCTAAATGGGGGATATAGGCCTATCAATCTTAAATATGTATAATATCTCAGCTGCTGAATGTTGTGCTACAGACGCTGCCACAGCGTAAATGTGTTTACTGGGACGTCACTCTTTGTATTTGACGGTTATTTACACGAGGATAAGTGGTAGATAACTACTTTCATTTGCAGCAGACGAGTAAATGAATATCATTACAAAGTTTGACACACATAGCGTCAAAAACAGACGCAAAAAACATGTCACAACACTCCGCGGTCTCTGTAATGACAGTAAACGAGTGAAAGGACTAGTAAACTGCGCACTACACATAAATCTCTGTTGGTTTGCTGTGACTGATGTCGTTATGAGATGTGTGTTTCAAACCTTTGACTCCTGTTGGCTGATGGATGTGGGGGACTTTGGCTCACGGTGCTCCCGTTCGTTCTCCTTGCCCATCGTGTCCTCCTGAATCATGTTCGCTGGCGGAATCATGTTGATAATAACAGTTAAACAGCACCAGTCTGTCGGGTAGCCTACGTCTGGATGCCAGCGCGCTCTACATGTTGAGTTGAGATGGAAGTTGTGAACTGCCGAATGCGCTGAGAATAAATGGTCTGAATGTAGGCTACAATATCGCACGCGTGTATCGACTTTGCATCAGTTTGTCCAATGCATATATGGAGACGCGGTCCGCTCGGGATGAACTCACTTCATTAGAGTCAGAATAGTCCAGCTCCAGCAGATTGACTGATCATCTGGCTATCGGGCTGTGGATTAGCCAATCAGAACCGACTAAGGGAGGAGTTCAGATCTGATTCATTCCCATCTTTATTTTAGGAGGGATTTTTTTTCTGAGTATTGGCTGTTGTCACCTCTATTCTTATCTTCACATTCATCCATAAACTGTGAGTCTAAAAATAACCGTGTTAACAGTTAGCGTTACTGTTTATTTCTATTTCTGGAATGAATTAGGCTCCCCAATTAAGGCATAAGCATTGGAGGAATTAATAACATAAGTATGGGGTGTCAAAATGGACGTAGCCTATTCTATGTAGGCCTATACAAATAGAGACACCCATGGTTTTGAACAACATTTCAGAACGCACAGAAGTTAGATTATAAATTAGTAAGTGTGTGTTATAAAGGCCCATTCACACTAATAACGATAACTTGGCTATGAAGATGACTATTATCCACACAAACGTACGAAAAAGCTCTATTTACTAACCACGCGCTACAGTTGTTTGTCGCTTTAATGTTTAAACTCTTTAAAGTAGGATGAATTTGCTAGCCGTGAACAGAATTCGCATTTGCCTAAGGATAGCAACAGTAGTTTGCGTTACAACAATAAAATAAAAATATTAATTAACAAAATGTCATTTTCACTTTTTAACACATGTAGCCAACAGCATGTAGTATATATTTCCAGTTTTGTTTAAAAAGTAGGCCTACTTTAGATGTTGACGTTCGGCTCCCAAAAGCTATACAGAACAGACTGTAACCGTTAAACAAAATGTTTGGATAAAGACAGAAAACAAATTGACTATGTAAAAGGGACAATCTATTTTTAAATCTACAGATATTTGCACTGTGAAGGCAGCACAAAAGCAGATTCTGCTAATTAATGTTTTAAATGTTAAAAACAATACTATGAATATTAAAACATGAATTTAATGGAAATAAAAAATATGATATTACAATATACAGGTCCTTCTCAAAAAATTAGCATATTGTGATAAAGTTCATTATTTTCCATAATGTAATGATAAAAATTAAACTTTCATATATTTTAGATTCATTGCACACCAACTGAAATATTTCAGGTCTTTTATTGTTTTAATACTGATGATTTTGGCATTCAGCTCATGAAAACCCCAAATTCCTGTCTCAAAAAATTAGCATATTTCATCCGACCAATAAAAGAAGTGTTTTTAATACAAAAAAAAGTCAACCTTCAAATAATTATGTTCAGTTATGCACTCAATACTTGGTGGGGAATCCTTTTGCAGAAATGACTGCTTCAATGCGGCGTGGCATGGAGGCAATCAGCCTGTGGCACTGCTGAGGTGTTATGGAGGCCCAGGATGCTTCGAGAGCGGCCTTAAGCTCATCCAGAGTGTTGGGTCTTGTGTCTCTCAACTTTCTCTTCACAATATCCCACAGATTCTCTATGGGGTTCAGGTCAGGAGAGTTGGCAGGCCAATTGAGCACAGTAATACCATGATCAGTAAACCATTTACCAGTGGTTTTGGCACTGTGAGCAGGTGCCAGGTCGTGCTGAAAAATGAAATCGTCATCTCCATAAAGCTTTTCAGCAGGTGGAAGCATGAAGTGCTCCAAAATCTCCTGATAGCTAGCTGCATTGACCCTGCCCTTGATAAAACACAGTGGACCAACACCAGCAGCTGATATGGCACCCCAGACCATCACTGACTGTGGGTACTTGACACTGGACTTCAGGCATTTTGGCATTTCCTTCTCCCCATTCTTCCTCCAGACTCTGGCACCTTGATTTCCGAATGACATGCAACCACTGAGCAACAGTCCAGTGCTGCTTCTCTGTAGCCCAGGTCAGGCGCTTCTGCCGCTGTTTCTGGTTCAAAAGTGGCTTGACCTGGGGAATGCGGCACCTGTAGCCCATTCCCTGCAAACGCCTGTGCACGGTGGCTCTGGATGTTTCTACTACAGACTCAGTCCACTGCTTCCGCAGGTCCCCCAAGGTCTGGAATCGGTCCTTCTCCACAATCTTCCTCAGGGTCCGGTCACCTCTTCTCGTTGTGCAGCGTTTTTTGCCACACTTTTTCCTTCCCACAGACTTCCCACTGAGGTGCCTTGATACAGCACTCTGGGAACAGCCTATTTGTTAAGAAATTTCTTTCTGTGTCTTACCCTCTTGCTTGAGGGTGTCAATGATGGCCTTCTGGACAGCAGTCAGGTCGGCAGTCTTACCCATGATTGCGGTTTTGAGTAATGAAACAGGCTGGGAGTTTTTAAAAGCCTCAGGAATCTTTTCCAGGTGTTTAGAGTTAATTAGTCGATTCGGTTAATAGCTCGTTTAGAGAATCTTTTCATGATATGCTAATTTTTTAAGACAGGAATTTTGGGTTTTCATGAGCTGTATGACAAAATCATCAGTATTAAAACAATAAAACACCTGAAATATTTCAGTTGGTATGCAATGAATCTAAAATATATGAAAGTTTAATTTTTATCATTACATTATGGAAAATAATGAACTTTATCACAATATACTAATTTTTTTCTAAGGACCTGTATATATAGGCTATATACTGTAGGCTACAATAAAAGGGTCACAGACCTTACCTGCAACTGACACTGTTTCTTTTAAAACACATCATAATTTGTTTTGTCAAGGTTGTTGGTCTGATTAATTCCCATCATTATTTAATTAGTCTCACCATATGTGTGCGATTCTTCTGCATCAATATCCTATGAGCTGTTGGAGCCATGGCTCACAAACATTCTGCTTTTTTCATTCATTAGAAATCAAATCCAGTTAATCCCATCATTTATATTTACAGATTTGGCCAAAAATAAACAAGAATGACCAATTTAAGGCATTATAATGGCATCAGATTTTTTTCTTAAAAATCCAGCAGTTGTGATGGCAACAGATGGCATCTCATTTATATGAGAGGAAGAATAAGAGAGCTGTGCAGGAGAGCGAGGAAGGGCTGTAATTTTCACCCCCAGCTGCAGAAGTGCATTGAAGGCCACGGGGAAGGAAAACAGGGTCTTAATTATAGAGGACATTAGTTCAAGTTCTCGCACAATGACACAAGTATTTACCAGCATCACCATCTTCTTGAGATTGAAACTTTAATCAGTCTTAATCTGACTGCTGTTAAATCTGAAATATCTTAACAGGCTATATATGCCCAATACATTTGTATTGATTTGTAACTCTCTAAAAAACAAACAACTGGGCTTCAAATTTATCTTTCCTGAGAGGAGAGTAAAATTTTCTAATTAAACATCATGGCTCAGACCCCCTTTTTAAGAGTCCATCATAGGTTAAGCCACTGATAGGCTAAATTCAAGAATCACAAGAATTAACGAAGAAGGATATCTAGTACTTCTTCAACCAGAATCAAACATTTCTCAGGGAATCATGATGTACTTTTCAGCTAATGAATCATCAGCTGTGAACACGCTTTAGTTTCTTTCAGCAAATTCCTCCCCAGTCTAAAATAAGGCTTCCTCTGTTGGTTACAATATGACATTTAAAATCACTGCTCAAACATTTTTCCCATGTGCTGAGCCTAATCTCAACAAAGTGATAAGAGGCTGATTTGGCATTGCTTTAAAAATAAAATGGCTCAGATTCAATCAGGTATCAGCTTTGAGATCCATGCACTTCCCTCTGAGCGGTTACCTTAAAATAGTGTTGATCCATCTCTAAATAACTATGGCTCATGTCATATGGATTCAGCAATATCTTTTCTTGTCATCTGTTTTACCTCTGATCCCTGCTAAGTTTAGCATCTGTGAATAATGGACTGAGGTAATTGCGCTTGCTGCTTGTTTTTCAGATGACTCAACAGAGAGAGAGAGAGAGAGAGAGAGAGAGAGAGAGAGAGAGAGAGACAGACAGACAGATATCCATTACACTGAATATTTAATGGAATCCCACTTAAGGTGTGACAGCAGAATTATAAAACAGGAGATGATCAGTACAGTATCATAGTGTAATGAGATGCACATCATACTTGATGTTCCTCATCCTCAAATCAGTTTAATGTGACATAAAAATGATGGTCATTTACTTGAATTTCATGCCGGTTCATTGCACAGCCTCATTGAACTGTCACTCTCTCTCCATCCACTGTTGAAACACAAACAGAGGGAAATCTTAAACTCTCAGTGTAAGAGTGTGATGAAACTGCTTTCGGGGTTTTCCATCTGTTCTATTGGAAGCTCCACATGAATCATGGAGTCACAAACATAAAAGCTGCAAGATTGGTTAAAATGCCCTCAAAAGAAAAAACACACACACACACACACACACACACACACACACACACACACACACACACACACACACACACACACACACACACACACACACACAGGCAGTGGCAGTAATAACATTTTACGCTAATCGATTTCACCAGGGCAGAGAAATTAAACAGGTCGACGTGCTTCTGCTCTAAACACTTCTGGATGAAACTTCATCAAAGCAGAGAACAGAAAACAAGAACATTTAAAGGTAAACATAAAGATAAAATTTCACATGCATATCCAGATGGCAACAGACCACAAAATGCAAGTTCTGTGTGCAACAATTTGATACAGTGTTATGCAACAATTTTCAGCTAGAAAAAAGGATTGTTTGTTTATATCTTCAGCTTTAAAATAAATGTATATACATATCATATATATATATACACACTACCGTTCAAAAGTTTGACAGATATTTATTAATCAAATAAATATATATATATATATATATATATATATATATATATACACACACACACACTACCGTTCAAAAGTTTGGGGTCAATTTGTTTTTTTAAAGAAATTAATACTTTTCTTCAGAAAGGACGCATGAAATTGATATAAAGTGACAGTAAAGACATTTATAATAATGCAAAATATTTATTTTTTAATGAAATGCTTTTCTCTTGAACTTTCAAAGAATCCTGAAAAAAAGGAATCACTGTTTGCACAAAAATATGAAGCAGCAAAACTGTTGTCAAATGTGATAATAATCATAAATGTTTCTTGAGCATCAAATAATCATATTAGAGTGATTTTTGAAGGATCATGTGACACTCAAGACTGGAGTAATGATGCTGAAAATTCAGCTTTGATCACAGGAATAAATTACATTTTAAAATATATTCACATAGAAAACAGCTGTTTTACATTGAAATAATATTTAACAATATTACTGGGTTTGTTTTGTATTTTTAATCAAATAAATGCAGCCTTGGTGAGCAGAAGAGTACGGTGGCCGAGAGAGCTCAACGTTCTGGAACCTAAAGAAAACGCATGCAAATAGCAAAAACGCATGCAAATAGAAAAAAAACACATGCAAATTAAGAAAACATCTTCATCAGTTTCACAACACAACCAAATACAGAAACGCGCAGCAAAACTTCACAACACAACCAAATACAGAAACGCGCTGCAAATAACACAGACCACAACGGAAATGTTTCCGGGGGAACCAAACAAGTGACGAACCCGGCTGGGACGTGCTTATTGCTCGTGAGCATCCCAATGCCATACTCCCTTCGAAGTGGGACCTTGGAGTGCGCATGGCACTAGTGTGCCATTTATGTAGCCGTTTGTAACGCACTTGATGAAGGGAGCAACGAAAGACAACGTCATTTCCAACGTAATTATTTTCACCTGGGAGGTTCCCATGACAACGCAGCATGTTGTCCATCAGCTGAATAGTTATTCCGAGGACAGAAATATAATGCTGTTAACATAACGGTTGCATATGCATATATATATATATATATATATATATATATATATATATATATATATATATATATATTATTATTTTATTTTTTTTTACTTTACAAAAAAACTGTTAAAATATGCCTAAAATATATCTGTGTGTCAGTGTCTCAACTTTAAAACTTTGGACCCTACATTACCTAACATTTCTCATGAAACTTTTCTTTAATGAAAATTTAAACATAACATGAAACAATTTGTATAGTGTAACAATGTAACTTTATAGATTGATATCTTGCCTTCATGTTCTTCTTCTCTATCTGTTTTATTTCTTTTAGTTTTCAGCTCATTGTTCTTTTCTAATTTATATTCTGATGATATTGAACATATTGTTAATACATTTTGTATATTGTATACGTTTTTTTGTCATAAAAAACTGTAATCTCTGTATGTTTTGCGGGGGAAAAAAGTTAAAATAAATAAAGTAGAATTTTGAGCTATAAGCAAAAAGTATAGAAGAACTATAAAAAAGTATAACATATTATAAATATATTATAAATATTATATTATAATATTATTTATACAATATATTACAATATTATTTTAATATTATAGTTTATTTATTTAAAAAAAATCACCAGTTCTTGTCAATATACGTTCTTTGCTGTAAATCGCGTCCCAGCCGGGTTCGTCACTTGTTTGGTTCCCCCGGAAACATTTCCGTTGTGGTCTGTGTTATTTGCAGCGCGTTTCTGTATTTGGTTGTGTTGTGAGCTTTTGCAGCGCGTTTCTGTATTTGGTAGTGTTGTGAGCTTTTGCAGCGCGTTTCTGTATTTGGTAGTGTTGTGAGTATTTGGAGCACACGTGTGTTGTGAAACTGATGAAGATGTTTTCTTAATTTGCGGGTGTTTTTTTCTATTTCCATGCGGTTTTTTCTATTTGCATGCGTCTTCTTTAGGTTGCAGCATATTGAGCTCTCTCGGCCACCGTAGTAGAGACTTCTTTTAAAAACATAAATCTTACCGACCCCAAACTTTTGAACGGTAGTGTATATATATATATATATATATATATATATATATATATATATATATATATAATTAACAGCTAACAGCACCAGTAACACATTCAAACAGTAGATTAAAAACTAAAGAAAGTGAAAAATCTGAAGGTACAGCCAGAAATACAGCAATACTGCAGAAACAGCAACTGCTCATCCACAAACAACTACAAGCCCACCACACAATCCAATGGCCTCAATCCACAATAAAAACCTAAACACACACCAAAACAACCCCAACACACAATTAAAGAAACTGAACACGCAATACAACACCCTCAACACACCATATCCTCTATAGCAGGTGAAGGTGTAGCCTGTGCGTAGATGAGAGATCAAATGAGAAAGACTGTCAGAAGACATAGCAGATATTACTGGCTCCACCAGAGGGCGCTAGACTTTGGGGCTCATTGACCCACAACAGTACGATTGGGATACAAAATAATCAAAAGGCTTGTCACTTTGATTTGACATACACTGATTTCTTACTGCAATTGTTGAATAATTGTCAAAAATTATCTGCCATAAATTATGATATTAGGAGGTTAAGAAAAAAAATTACATTGGACGTGGTGTGAGCAATTTGTTTCACAAAGAGCATTAAATTAAACAGCTTAGATGTTAAACTGAACTCAATATGAACCCAAAACAAGACGCCCACACGGTGAACATGGTCCTCAATACCGCTGTTAGACAGAACAGCAGGAAAACTCGGGAATGTGCTAAATGGATTTCCTGAGAAGTTCTCCAGAGTATTAATACCAATTAAACCACCCCCTAATGAGGGATTTGAGCATCCATCTCAGCAGGAAAGAGAGCTGGGAGTCATGATTAACACAGCAAACTATTCTTCAGGTAAAGTTCAATGCTTTCACAACAGCCATCTAATATTGCTCCTTTTTTTTTTTGCTTTTTGGGCAGGTTAATATGTATAAATTTAAGCTTGTTTGCAGATACACATGGGCTTGTGATGTTTGTGCCCTTGGATCTCCTTTGGATTTCTGAACCCCTCTTACATATCAGAGTTAATATAGAGTGCAACAGTTGGGTTCCAAAGTAATCCCATTCATTTTATCCATACTAGGGAAATTGGTATATAACGGTAAATTGTAAACCTTTTAACAACACAATTGTCATCTGAGGTTGTTAATCAATGTCATATGCTTCTGTTGGCCTGCATTATTTCAACCTATATTTTTAAATAGCTGAATTCCTGGAGAGAAACTACATTACCCATGATTCTGCAAAAAAATCTCCACTAATCAGAGAAATTAAACGAGCAAGGAGCACCATAACAATCGCACCATAGGCTACTCTTAGAATAATCTTAGAATACTTATGTGTGTATAGCAATACATTTTAAATATATTGTATCTATAATCAACATCTTTTATATTTAGTTTTATGTTTATCCAATGTTTTTATTTTGATTGTCATTCACAATGCTTCATGGGATTGTAATTATTTTCCTCATAAAAGCCTTTTTGTCAGATTTTCCAAATACTTTTAGCTTCAAATAATGGTTTGTAATGAAATGTTGTGATTCACCTTGTAGTTGGTTAAGCTATGAAGCAAACCAACCTTCTTTTTTTTATCCCCACTGGAAAAAAAATGAAAGGGAAAGAAACTTCTGAAACAAAGGCTGCTGAAAAAGTGGACAGGCACTGTTGCACTCAATTCCTGCATGTTTCATGTAAAGTATTTCATATTGTTCATAATTTACCTCAAGTCTTTAAGGAGCTCAGCATTAATTGTAAAAATAAGTATGATCTGCTGAACCCGAACCGCATATTTGCTTGTGTATATCTCTCACTTATTTTTCCATTTGCATCATCCAAAGCACCTTAATAAAGCACATCATTTCCTGTTCAGTACATTGAGTCAGGGAGTGAAGAATAATATTTCCTCCCGTCTGGGGAGCGTGAGCAGTGCTCTGACGCACAATGAACCCCTAAGACTGCTGCTTGTTCAGGCCATCGCTAATGAGACGAGCTAAAAACAGCGTGCTGTGTGTCTACTAGTGGGACATCTTTTCTGTCACACACATGTTCTGGGCAGAGGCTTATTCACAAACTTGCATCCATGCACATATGCAACAGCTTGAACCCCCCTGTGCAGTTTGGGTTGCCCACAATGCATTCTTGTCCATAGCAACAAATTATAATTAAGATCCCCCTACAGTGATTTAGTGTGTTCTGACTTGATGATACAAGTTATGTTGCTAATACACCAGAATCCCCCTAGACTGAGTGTAAGTTCTTTCTGTTTTATTAGAGCAGATAAGAGTGAGACCCCTAGTTGGCTCATTAATGGCACAGCATGACTGTAAACATTATGCATTCAGAATTAGACTATAATTACTGGTTGCATTTTGCTTCCTGTGAAATATTTTACAGACAAAAAAACTGCACAGAGGTTGGATAAAGCTGATCAGGAATGGTTTATATCTATGGATTAGATTCTTGGATTGCTGTAGCCATAATTCATTAGAGCAATGGTCCTCATCTAGGGGTCTGGGGCCCACTAGGGGCCTCAGCAAACTTCCGATGAACTGTTATTAATATGTTAAAGTAATCCAACTCTAATGTAAATTAAAATGCACATAAAATTCATCTATAGGCCTATGTTTAATTTAAAAAGAAAAATGTTTGGACCTCGTAATGTGAATTTCTAGTGAAAATGACAGACTTCTCTGGTGGCATGTGCCGGGCTTCTCCAATCATTTACTCTGTTTCATTTCTTTAAAACGACTACAAGCTCGGATTCTGATCTGCCTTCATCAAATCCATAACCGATTGAAAGAACTAGATTGATGGTTATTTTCCGATAATCTGTTACACTCTTAAATATGTCACAATACAGAAGAAAGGTCTGTTGCTTCTTCTGTTTTACTGTGACTTTAAATCAGCATTACTTGCCAAATGGAAATAATCTGTCAGTCAAGGAACTAAACACATTTCCATCTAATTTTCCAATAGATTTTTATTTTTCATAGATCTTTTCAGATCCTGTTGTGCCCTGTCTCAGTTACACCATTACAATATTATTCTGTGTTCTTCACGTCACTTCTCCAAGTGCATCATTTATCTAAATAAAATATATCAGTTACGGTTTACACCACAGAAACTTTAGTCGTGATGGAGGCTGAACCAATGCCATAACAGTGCTAATCGTGTTTAATTGGTTGATCTGGACTGTCTGGCTTCAGAACGGATGCACTGCGAAACGTTTAGTTTTCTAGTTCAGTATGTTGGTTTGCATTTGAAGCCTGATTTTCAGTTCACATAACATTTCAAAGGAGACCTGCGAGTTTTCTGTAATGTACTTACACATGTAAATATTTCAAATGTTTTGCATCGATTTCATCACTGGTATAAAAAGTGTTACACTGAACTTTATAGCATGTGGTGGAAGTGAGTGGGTGACTCTGGGCACAATTACATAATAACTATGACTATTGGCAGACTTTTTTTTTTAAACAAAGCACAACTGTCAGCTCTAATGGAAAGAATGACTCATGAAACAGTCTGGGATTTTATTACAGATTGGAATATATATATTCAGATGATGAAGTGTTATCTAAAATAATCTGCTTAAACAAATCAAACTGACTAGAACTATTTTATTGCAAAATCACATGCTTTTTGCTCATGTAGACGTCAGATAATTGTTGTGTACTCATATGGGGAATTACTTTATTGCAGCCCTGAGAGGACTAAAGTCACTCTATTTTTATAATTTTTTTTCCAGAGTACCTAGATTTTAATTATGCATTGATATATAAAGACAGTTTAAACAAATTTGGACAAAAGTTTTGGGGGGAATTTTTACCTACCCCACCTTTAAATCCATTGCTTTATAAAAGCAAAAATACACATTGTAAAATGATGCCAAAATCTCTCTCTGATACTCACATACAGAATACTCACAAATAACATACAGAAGGCACTTGATGATGTCATCCAAACATCATAGCTTGAGTATCAAACTTCATGGCAAGCTTTGATACTCTACAGGAGTTTGTTGTTTTCTAAACTTGATCACAAACAATACAAAAATCTTGAAGCCAGTAATTCATAATAACATGCCAAGAAAACCACCTAGTTTGTTTTCACCCTCTCCGTCTGTCTCTTCCTCAGATGCATGGGTGGAGGCAGATGGCTGAAATATACGATAAAAAAAGGTTTAATTATGCAACTGAATACAAAAGGCGTGAGAGTCAAATTTAGATGTATGTGTTTATTAAAGACAAGAAAAAAACAGTATCAAGATCAGAACACTGTCCAATAAATAACAGACCAGTGAAATATAGTATGTTTTCCAAACACTGTCTGGGACTGTTGATGTCTCTTAATATAACACACACCCCCGCATCAAACGCATATCTGCGAACAACACTTGGAACTCTTTGAAAGACAAAGTGTTTATCATTTCTATTTAGTGCACCAAACCTGTCTGAGACTGTTGATATCTCCTAATGTAACACACACTTCCACATAAAACACATCAGGTGAAACACAGTTGGAAAGATTTGAAAGACAAAGAGTGTTTATCGTTCTATTTAGAGCAGATGACAAACCTCTTTATCCTCATGTCTCATGAGAAACAAATATATCACGTTTGTGCATGGCAACAATTGTCCTTCAAAGGACATGTTTGCACTGATAGTGTTTAGCGTTTTCGTAGCACCAGTGTGTGCAAGGCCATCTACAGTGACAAAACACATTGGATTCAAGCAAGCAAGGGTTAAACAACTTTTAGCTGTATGAAGCAGGACTGACAAGTGTATTTTATGTGACTGTTAGTAATTTGAAGTGGAAAGAACGTAACTGGCTTGTGAAGGTTACTGTGTCCTGCATTGACAATGAAAACACAGATTACTTCAGGGCACTGACCTTACTAGTGAAAACAGATTTCAATTTAGCATTTTTTATAGTTCATTATTTTTTATTACAATTTATATTCAATGATTTCAGTGAAAAATTAAACTAAGTCATTTTTTAAAAGGTATAATTGTTTTTATTTTTATGAATGTCTTAGGATTTGGTTTGTTTTTCTTCTGCTATAATGACATTAGTGCTAAAGCTCAAACTTCACAAATTTGTAAACATCAATGATAATGATGATCCAAAGATTACCTGGTGTGTCGTTGTATAAGACATCTGGTCATATGTACAAAGGAGTTTAGTGTAAAGGAAGCATAGCCCTATATGATTTGATGAGACCTAGAAATAGTGAAGAATCTTATATATTTGCAGATAATCATTAAAGCTTCTGATTATTTACAGGTTTAAATGGGATTTTAAATCGCAGGCCCCACTATATATGCAAACAGTATTTCAATACCATTCAATCTTCAACAGAAATCTTTTTTGTAATTCCACAGAACATGAAACATTTATGTGTGTATGATGCAAGTCTTTGAAAAATGACAGAGAGAAAAAAAATGAGTATAAACAGACTTCTCATCTTTCTTTAATGATCTCAATCAGACCATCAATTCACACATATGGACGAATACACATCTGTGTTTCTCTGTGGAGAATCCCACTGATGACGTCTTGCAACCATGAAAGAGCCTTTCTGAACTGTTCAAAAATGCAAAATCTAATATTGAAAACGTTTACATTTTTCATACAGAAGGCGCCTCTTTTCTTCTGGGCCCATTCTACTTCTCATGTAGGCCTCTACACCACTTCTGCCACATTTAAAGCATAAAAGAGGCATTCAGTCCCGACTCGGTTTCTAAGGAAATGGTTTTATTGGCTAGTATTCTTGGAGTCAAGCTCTAATTTAAACAACGCAGACTCTGTGCGTCACGTATGTTTTAATAAAGGAACCTGCATGTTGAACCATCAGCTCATTATGGGTGAAAACAACCCCATTGGCGACATGAGACCGCTTCAGTCACAAAGTACTTATCTGACCCCGAAGACAGGTCCGACATAAACATTCTGCTTTTCAAGATTAAACAGATCGCGAACATGTTTCTGGAGACTGAAATCATTGTTATTTTTCTCATAAACTGGTCAGTCTGACAGATTTATTTTATTGCTCAGTAAATCAAGGTCTGAATAGGAGCTTTCGGGAGCTGGTGTGACAGCAACATAACGACACCTGAAATCATCAAATATGACCAGTTTGTGAGAATGTACATTTAGTAGCCGTAAAATGATCTGTGAAACTTTTGAGCAACAGGCTAAATTAGTGTGTCAATGTCACACAAAGGTCAATATTTATAGTCTCAAACAATGCCACTGTGTCACTGGACTCTATTAAACAAAATCTCCACAGACGTCTAAAAATCCTCTCTGATCTAAAATAGACAAACTGCTTTCCAGAGGTGAGGTGTAATGAAGTAGGCCAAGGACTGCCACAGAAAATAGACTAAACACTAAAACTGGCCTGGATCAAATCAGGTCTTTGAGAGAAAATTAAAAAAGGAGGTTAACTAGAATCTTCGAAGTCACGGGTGTCCCTGGGGGGGGGGGTAATGTGAGGAACTGGCATCCCATGTGCACTGAGAGGTGCAGGAGACCCAGTGCTAGAGGTGCAGCGACATCATTTTACCAGGCAATAAATAGATAAATCATCTAAAAAAAACACATTGGCTCTGAGCATTTTTTTAGAACCGTAAATAATTCAACTTCTTACAATGAACTGCAGAACTACACATTTAGTATTGTGGCACTGCTAATACTGTTGACTTCTGCATGATATTCTTATTGTTATAAAAATATGTTTAACCAACATTCATAAGTATCTTTTTATAAAAGCATCTGGTAAATTATTAAATATGAATTTAATGGAAGTCTTTGGCAACAGGTTTGCCTGAGACACGACCACATATCGGCAAGTGTGTTTGCTTCAGCTGCAGGTCTAGAGTGTCACAGAACAACCTGTTTTTATCATCAGCTGTTCAGTGTACTGAGAACTGATGCCAAACGAAGAATCAGCTGGTGAGAAAAAAAGGTTGTGGAAAACCCCATCCATAAAATGTAACACTACTATTCAAAAGATTTTGAAAGAAGCTTATGCTCACAGGGTGCATATTTGATTGTGAAATATGATTGCAGTTTAAAATAACTGACTTTTCAGCACTATTACTCCAGTCTTCAGTGTCACATGATCCTTCAGAAATCATTCTAATATGCTGATTTGCTGCTCAAAAAACATTTGAAAAAGGTCGCGTTGCTTAATATTTTTTGCTGAAACTGTGATACAGTGATAATGTGATACAGAAAAGCTCAAAAGAAAAATGTATATATATATTTTTTGGTAACAATTTCAAAATCTGACTTTCAATTTAAAACATTGCCGAACACAAGTATTACTTTTCAAACTTTTGAACTGTGGTGTAAATTTTAAAGGAATATTCACTTAATTCACTGTGGGAAATAAACATCATCACTTTGAAGAAAATACATGAATTATTATGCATTTAACCATTTATTTCCTCTTACACACAAACAACAGGCAGATAGAATACCTTTTTGACAAAAAGCAAACACACATGTACACAAGTTTCTGTCCTCTAAAACAAACCATGGAACTGCAAGACTGACCTGAATAAAAGCAAACTTGAAGTGTTTACTATGGTAAAAACTATAAATGAAACCCTGCAGTCAGAATGAAAGCGCAGCACACACATTTTACCTGTTACTGACAGGTACAGGAACATACGTTAGTACGTTCAGTGCATGATATTCACCCATTAGGATTGATGACAACATTAATCAGACTAATATGAATATAACGTCAATATAAAAACATTTGTAGAAATTAATTTTAGGTAGTAGTGGGTTTAAATTTTGTTTTGAAATTAACTAATTCGTATTAAAAGTGTTTTAACATAGCTGGAGGCTTGTGAAGTTTGAGAAGAAAGGTTTTAGATTAAAAACACCAAAACATCTCTTCTAATGCAATGTGTCATAAAGATGGGGAAAGGCTGCAGGCATGTCCAAAACAAGAATGTGAAAGAAATGAAAACCACATCTCGAGTTCCACTTTTGGTGATCGATCATGGCACAAAAGCAATGTATGCATTAAAACAGCTTCTTGTTACACTTTGTAAAAGGAAAATGCATCTTTCATCATCATATAAAACATGAGGCATCCTCAAAACTGGCTTACAGTCACACCCAGCACCCACATAACACACTCTATTCAGATTTTACAGAAATATTTTCAACCTGCCTGACACAAGCAAAGAACAAATATAGTTTTCCCCCTCATGTACTTCCTGAAGATAAACCTCACAAATTATGAATTCAAACTTATGTCGCTGAACCACATCAGTCTTCTTACACAATATACACTTCAAAAGTCTGTAGGGTAGAAGGGGAAAAAAAAATCAGAGCGCTAATTACAACAGAATGCAATCCGAAGTCTTCAGTGCACATGCCCACACACACAAAAACCCTTTAAATAGAACAGCGTCTTGTTTAGTCTCTAAACGGAGGCAAAAATATGCATGTATCGTAACATCAGATCACTCATCAAAACTGCTTCAAGTATAACAGGGTTGTATGAGAGAACGTGTGTAAGGCAAGAGATACACTTCTACAGCTCCAAACTACACATGTACAAAATAACACACTGGAACTGGGATCCTTCAGGAATCTTCAATAATTTCATGGCTTGAATAATATGATGTGATTGTGAAATTTCAACTGCGCGCTTGTTGATAAAGGATCTGAAGATACTAATGTCTTATTGAAATTAACAAAACAATGGTGGTGAAACAGGAAGTAGTGCTTAGATTTCACAAAATCTAGGATGGAACGACAAAGGTGATCACTGATCTGCTGAGTATAAAGGCTATCCTTATGTGCGCGCACACACACACACACGCATTACAAACTTGGTCGCTCAGTGCCAGTTGGAGTATTTATGTGTGTGCTGACGAGAACTGCTTCTTTTCCTTCCAGCCGTGTTACAAGAGCACAGCATTGTGTAAGCGCTGAGGAACGCAGAATAACTCCTTTTATTCAGAGGCTTTATGGGGTTTCCATGGCAACGGTCCACAGGCCTATTGACCCAGTAGAAAAAAAAGACTTAAGAACATAAAAGTAGTTAATTCCACAGTCATGTTTTATTCTCTCGGCTTTGTATCTCAGACTGAAACTTTAAACCAGAGAAAAAACATCCATGCAGTTCAGCCTTACATAGAGAGTCTGCTGAGAAGGTCTGGATAATAGATTATTTCCTCATATTGATGTCATCATCCTTCAGAACGAATTTCTTCCTCAATGCTTCAGATATAAGAGAGGCAGAATCTTCCTCCCTCAGTGAGGTGCACCCACGGTTATATCTGAATACAGTACACAATAACATTATTCACTATATTATTAAAAATAAAAAAACAGCAATAATAATAATAATAATAAAAGGTATTAATATGCTATCACTATTCATTAAAATAATAATTATACATTTAACATGTAAAACAATTACATTAATTACTAGTAATATAAATAAAATACAAAATAATAGGCATCAAAATACCATTACTATTCATTTATAATAATTATTATTGTAAATATAAATCAATAGCAATGATTAAATAATATATATTATTATGATTATCGGTCACAAAACACAACAGCACCAACTGTATTAACGAATAAGGAAAATTTCTAGCCCTTATGGTTCAAAAGTTTAGCATAAACGTGAGAGCAACTTTGGACAGTTGGTGGCGCTAGAGAGATTGGGTTAGAGACTCAAAATCTGTGTGCCAAATTCCATAACTTTCCTGCAAGCATTTCTATGGCTGCCATAGACTCAAAATAAGTAGAATAGTAGTAGTAATAATAATACAATAATGAATATTAATTCAACGCCTTTACAGAAGAATAAAAACAATTCTAAAAAACAGCCAAAAAAAACCCCACCAAATGTCCGCATAGTCAGTGTCACGCTGGTGTTGAAACAGTGCTCACCTGTCCTTGCTCATCTTCATGCGGTTCATGTCTTTCAGGATGTCCATTACATCAGCAAAGCTTGTCGATTTTGAAAGGGACACTGTGTCCTCCTCTGGCTCCCGAAAGTCCATAGTAGGGTGATCAAGATCAAAAGTTGCAGATGCTGTCATGGAAACTGGCGGCACAGGATCAGGCACCAGCTCTGACACCTCCTCCTCTTCATCCTCTTCTTCCTCCTCTTCTTCTTCCTCTTCTGTGACATCACTAATGACAAAGGAGGCTGTGGGAGCAGCCTGGTAAGCAGCGGTCTCAAAAGGAGCCATGGAGAAGCCCACACTAGTGTCGTCAGGGGACAGCAGGTCAGGGGTGATGGGGTTCGAATCTGAAACGGGTCAAACATTTTTATGAAGCACTACAGGTCAAAACATTTTCAAGCAAATACATTTCTGATACTGCATACTAGTCTTAATTTTGAGTCTAAAGCCAAATCCATCTTAACCCTCTGGAGACTAAGCTCTTTTTGGTCGGTTTTCTCTATTTTTACATTTGGGCTTATAAACTATATGTAATGGAGATGGAACACTATGTGTTTGGTATCTATGGATTCAGAAGACCCTAAGCTAACATAAGCACGCATGTAATATGTTTATAAAGGAAGTATGAGTGAAAATGTACAATAAACTAGAGAATTTCAAAAACAGAAATTCAATTTTTGGCATTTATTTCTGAAAATCACATCACTCAACATTAGTGAACAGTTTATGAACAAAAAATATATTTGTCAAAGCCTTTGCTTGACAGACGTGTAATTGTTAAATAAAATGTGTAAAGAACAATGAAAAATGTAACTATTTACAAATAGTCCCAGGCGTTTTTCATAGGAATGCTTAGAATTTTCTAAGCAATGCTTTCTCCTCGTCACTCTCCAGTAATTGTTCCAGAGCTTGTTCCACCGTAAAACGTTTACTGCTTGCCATCATAAAAGTGCTAAAAAAATAAATAATGCTATAATTGTATGTGTGTGTGTGTATATATATATATATATATATATATATTATAATTGTTCTGTCTCTCTCTCATATCTCTGTGCGCTCTCGCTCCGTAAAGCCTTGTTTATACTCGACGCGTCCGTTCGCTTTCTGTCGTCTCTGCCACTCAACACTGTTTGCGTAATAGTATATAGTACCACCCCTTGCAAGGCTACAGAGTCCTCCAATTTGCTATAATACGTCATGGTAACCTTCCTCTGATTGGGTAAGAAAAATATTCCTCCATCTGCAATTTTTTGCATTGGTTGTTGCTCGTGAATCTGCCAAACAACATCGATTTCATTGGCCTTTGACGTAGTGGTATTGTGCAACAAGGAAGTGTGTATACAAGCCGGGTAAGTTTATCAGTTATCACTGTTTTCAGCAGAATCTGAGGAAGATGGCAAAAAAGACCGCACCTCTCTATCATAAATAGTTTTTAAGATAATTACACATTTGTAAAAGTATGCCATTTTGGGCGGTACCGCCCAATCCGTCCCCAGAGGGTTAAGTATTAACTTGCCAATGTCAAAAAATTTGAACCCAAGAGAAACTAAACTATATAGAATTAAATGATTTAGTCAAATACTCAACCTGATTCTGAAGCAACAATCTTGGCGATCTGGGCTCGGAGTCGAGTCAGCTCATCTTGTAAAGCTGTGGTGCGGTTTAGAGCGGTAACACCTGGTTTCCTCAGACCCTCGACTCGCCTGCCTTCTCGTCTGAAGTTGGGCACAGACGAGTTCCTATGCATGATCAGCAGCGGTGTTGGCCTCCACTCATGCCTCAGGGGACGTGTGTCACTCCTGACAAACAGCAAGAAAGCATTGGGATAAAATTCATTCATTTAATATTTTAGAGAGGATCCAACACTAAATTTAAATTCTACTCTAAATCCTACAAAACACCATTAAAAAGCAGTCAAATAGGCAATCCGGTGCACTGGCATGACAGACTTACCTCACTCTGGCATATGTCTCCTCATCATCATCTGCAATCCAGGCAATATCTGCCAGCGTAGGCACCAGTGGACCATCCAAAGAGCGCATTGGAGGAAGGCCTGGGAGTTCCTGAAGAACAAAAGCAGAAAACAGCCATTCCTTTAGTTTTAACCCTTATAAGCTATTCTGTCATGTTTTACTGATTTTATTTTAATATATAAAAATGGTTTCCTCAAATCTTAGTTCTTGGGAACTTGGGAATTTTGTTTAAACATTCTAAACAAGCAAACAAAAAATGGACTTCATTTGATGAGTCTCATATTTTATCATTTCATTGATAAGTCATAAAAAAAGGTCACACCAACCATAGGGAAATCATGGGTAAAGACCCTAATGCAGAGCTTCTTTTTTATAAATATGTGTTGAATAAAATCTATAAATCAGCCCCAATGTTGAACAAACACACACATAAATACAGGGGCGGCATTACAAAACATTTAGAGTGCAAAAACTCACACACCTACCACCGCGCACAAAAATGACACTTCAAAATTATTATTTTTAAGTTCTACAATTTGGCACATGATAGTTGGATAATGTCTAAATAAATATCCAAAAGCATATATTTCCTAAGCATAAAATCTCAAATATGTCTACTGGACCATTACTGTTAAAACATGATACATACATGATACATACATACAAAACATACTTCTCACATCACCAGATGGCAGCAATGATTTACTTTGGCTTGGTTTTACAGACAACGCTTAGATTAAGCCAGGATTTAGCCTTAGTTCAATTAGGACATTTAAGTATCTTTTTTAAACATGCCTTAGAAAAAACATTACTGGTGTGCATCTTGAGACAAAACGATGTCACTGACATATTTTAAGATACACCAGTGGAAGTTGCTTCAGTTAAAACAGCTCAAACATGCAGTTTAATCTGTGACTAGCTAAAGACTGTGAAACCGGGGGTTTATGTATTAACTGTTAATGTTTATAGAAGTGTAAATAAATGGTAAATAACATCTTGTGATTATTTTTGGTAATTAGATGATAAATTACATTTAATAACCTAAAATCCAAAAAGAGCAGCATATTTTTATTGTTACTTCAGGGAAATTAGTGTTATAACATTTCATTAAAAAAAAAGAAAAAAAAATGAAATTATTTCCTTCTTCGAAAATGAGGGTTAACTTACAAGGCAAGTTTATTTATATAGCACATTTCATACACTATCGCAATTCAAAGTGCTTTACAGAAAATAACTAAAATAATCACAAAATAAAGCAAGAAAAATTAAAACAGTTATAAAAGAAATTAAAAGAGATATATGATAGTTATAAAATGAATTTAAAGAGTAAAAAGATGATACATAGATAAACTCATCTGGCAAAACACAACTATCATATTTTTCACAACTGAGATTTTCCCATGGTGATTACACTGTGTCTGTGGTGTTCTTACAACACTTTTCAATCTTTAACTCAAACACCTGATGATCTGGGTGCATAAATGCATATGCTTGTTTACAGGGCTTTACAGGACATTAACACCCGCACAGCCGCCAAATGCGGGTGAATTTTGCTCGTGGCGGGTAACACAGTCCCTCCAACTAGCCACTTTGGCGGGTTGAATAATTGTAGTCTTTTCAAAAGGCATCTGAAATAAGCCATATTGGAGTGTGACACTCCGACACTACAACTCCCATGAGCATTACATGCAAACAGTGTTGCCTTGCGCACTAGTGACCGACAACACAGAAACGAAGAGACAGCTAGCTGCCCTGCTGGAGTTACGTAGTTGGACGCCGGTGGAGCTATGTGGCGACATATAAAAGGTGTAACAAAATCCGGTGAGCAGACAACACACGAGAAAACCTGACGATGAAACCAAAAAGTACAACTTGTAACAAAGAATTTACCATTGTGGCTCAAAGTAATTCTTGTGATCTATACCATCACAAGTGATAGGCTATATACAACTATATAATTTTAATGTGACTAGGAATTAAGCTCAAAATAATGAAAAGTAACAGTTTGCTGTTGGGAGAGTGTTTTTATATTACCACAGCAGTGTCCAGTGGATTAAATCATTTACTAGATTAACGACCGATCAATCAACAAATTAAACTCACTCATAATGTCATAAATTACAAAAACATCATTCGAATTTCACAAAAAATACATTTTCTTGTCCCTAATAGTCAACATAATGCAGGGGAAACTGTAAAATGAACTGCAGCAGTGCTAAACTTGCATCATAAAATGACAACACTCGAACTATAAAGGTATGAATTAAACTCACTGAGACTGTCGACAGTTTCTTTTCCATGCATCATTTTATTATATCCATGTAGCCTATGTGGTTACAGTCAAATCAAACCAGTGAAATCGCCCTCGAACTCTTCTGTCTTGCCGGTAATTCTGAGTCTGATATTTAAACAGACAGTGTTTCTAATGCTAAAGGTTTTTTCAGTTTAGTTTTTATCTTTTTTATTAATCTTCTACATCCATGCTCCACTTTTATTATGGAATAAGAAGCTACTTTTTCCATGTCTTTATCTTAATACATGGTTTTATTTTAAAAAGGAGCTTTACACACAACCTTATCAGAGCTAATGATAATGACCTGTATTGTTATACATTTATGTAGTCTTGATTTGGGTGTGTACAGTGGTTTTACATTTAAAAGGGTTGCAAATCTAGTTCAAGTAAATTTTAGCACGCCATAGTCAAATCAGGTAATTTCACAACAACAAAGATGTGGCTAGTAAAAATGCTGTGTGGCTAATAACTTTGGAAAACCACTAGCCACATTGGCTAGTTAGCAAAAAAGTTAATGTCAAGCTCTGCTTGTTTAAATGAACAATGTTTATTCCCATACCTGGAAACAAGCCCTGGGACAGGGTTTAAGAGGTAGCGTAGAACCAATTCGTCTCACCACACTACGAGTTGATCCATGTGGTTTATTTTGCCAAATAGGGATTACCTCCTAAAGAGCAAGTAAACAAAGAAACAAAGTATTTTAAAAAATAGAAACACTGACAGAACATTAATAATATAGCTATTTTAGATGTTTATTTACTTACTGCTTCTGTCTCCATTTTTCTGAAAGTGTAGAAAGAAAGCACAGCAGCCTTGGATTGTACAGTGGTGTTTTGATTATTAATATAGCACACCGAACATGTTCATCTGGGTGAGGGTTCCTTTGCCTTGAAAAAGAAAAGAAAAACACAAATTAAAACAAACAAACAAAAAATTCTATACTTTATGTGCAACATTACTTTGATTGCAGATCAAGAGATTATGAGCACAGTGAATTGTTTTTTAGTTGCTGCAGACTTATTGCCTCCTTTGTGTTAGTTTGTGTAAATCAAGTGAATAAAGTAAATAAAGCGTTGAGCAGTGTATGTAAGCAAATGTGTTTTTATGACGCGTAATCGCACTATAACATAATTTATCTATATAACGTTACGTAATAAATGAAAATGAACTGATAATTTGAGTAACGTTACTAAAATTATAAATAAGAGTAAAGAAATAAAAATGGGAAATTAAATTAACAGACGATAATGCTAACGTTATACGTTATGCGGTAGAACAGAATAACAGTGCAAATTGTGAACATTAACAAACACAATAAAACCTCAAATGTAAACAAGGAGGTAAACAAATCAAAAGCGTCCTGTGACCCTCATTCCTTCTCGTAACTTAGCATCACAGCTAACAAACGACCTCATAATGTACTGCTGCTAATTATGCATTTAGAAAAACATATAACGTTAAGACATACCGTGTGTGGTCAGATTAGTTTGGTTTATTTTTTCTGCACTGGTGCAGATTGTTATGATTTATGTGTTGTGAATGTCCGGGCTTCCCTTCTCCCTGTTCAGTTAGCCGTTTAGCCGTTAGCCCAGCCAGCTCGCCCCGGCTAATTTCGCAAGCAGTGGTGCATGAGCCGGAAGTGGGTGTGGTAACATCGTCCTGTGCAAAATAAAATTAATCTTGCAAACAAAGTTAAAATATATCGCTTTGAAGCGATTTTTTTTATATACAGGTAAATAGATTTTAGATTGGATATGCTTACACAATTGTACAGACGCATTTGGTTGCTTTAAAGTACTATATACATAAAAACAAAATAAAAGTCACCTTGCAGATGGAAGGATATGTCTGCTTGGCCATGCTGCATTGGAGCAAATGTAGATTTAGAAACAAATATTTAGAGGGAGATATTTTCAGCTGGTACACTCGGCAAAATTTCGATTGTAATTGGGAATTTGAGCAAAAGGGAATTGTAATTGGGAATTGAGCGGTCCTATCTATTATCTACAGACTGGTGACAGATTCACTGCAGAGGCATCAAAACACATGACAGTGCATCATGCGGAGCGTCCCGATCAGCTGGTCGTTATATGGGATCATTAAAGACCAAGGTAAGATGAATCCACATAATTGGTGATTTTCGATTATTGTAACTCAATGTTAGTGCCAAGTTTAGAGAAACACATAAAACATAAGCACAATGAGTGGTCCATCAGTGGATACTGCTGAAGAATTTTAATCGGGAGAGATAATTATGATCAAGGATTCCGAAAAGATATATATATATATATATATATATATATATATATATATATATATATATAATTGTGGATTCTAGACACAGAAGTGCGACATTGTGATGCATTTGGGGACTGCAACAGCAGCACTATCAACAATCCACATCTTGTACTGTGTTTTTGGGCCTGATTATTGCTTCGACATTAAATTACTGAATTCTTAAAGCAGCTGTGAGCATCTGTTGTAGATGTGGTTCTCGTTTTTTTTTTTTTTTTTTAAATCTTAGATGAACCACATAATTACCGGACCTGGGTATTTGCTGTAATATTGGGCTCAAGTAGGCCATTTTGCATGTCTTTTGTTAGAATGTGCATTTCCTCAATATTAAATGGCTATATGTGGACTGAAAAATATCGATTTGTTTCAGTCGATTTGTTTGTTTTAAGCTTTATTGGCATGATTTTCTATCCTTGCAAAATTTGCTGAAGCATAAATAGAACATGGTATCTGAAGTATTAAAATAGTACAGAAAATAAAATATTAGTAAAAATACAATGAATGGTAAAACTAAATAAAAAAAGACAAAATATAACAAAATTATATAATATTTATTTAATATTTTTAATACTTGTGTGTGTGTATATATATATATATATATATATATATATATATATATATATATATATATATATATATATATATATGAGAATACAATGATAATGTCTTGTGCATATAAAAAATGGTTTGTACAAAGTAAACCACCCATTACAGACTCCTCTTCCTCTCATATTGCAGGTTTCCTGTAAAGTGCAGAGAATGCTGATGAGGATGGAGAGAAGGAAGAGGAAGAATTCCAGATGCCGACACAGCAGTGGGCAGTCGTTCCATCACTGATTCCTATACTGGAAGGGTTAACTTTTTTTGACTGGTCAATTCTCAATTTCAGCATTGAGACCTCATGGACCACAGAGCTCAGAGAGACAAGAGCAGGGCCAGCTACTTTGGAAATGTTAAGAATAGGTAAGGTTTGGTTGGGACTAAAGGGATAGATCAAAAAGAAATCATTAATGTGTAGCTTAAGCTCTTAAAGAGACCTGTGTCATCTTGTCTTTAGACTGGGATCAAAGCTGTCAGCTGGAATTTCGCAGCCTCCAGGCTTCATTACTGCTCAATGTTCCATTGGCGCTCAGAGTGTGCTGGGAAACAGTGTTGGGCAGGAGTGTGGCAAAGGACATCACCAAATCCGAAACCCCAAACTAAGACAGTACTATCTAAAGGGTAAGTGAATGACCATCAACAATGATTGACAATTAGCTTCTGATTTGTTAGGCACCTAACCACACACCTATACAGAAATAGTGTTTAGTTATAAAGTTATTTTTTGGCACATTTTTGATTATGGCACATTAAGTTAGAAACATAAATTAAATTTAGTACTGCATAAAGGGTTTACACTACCGGTAAGATTTATAAAAAATAAATTTAAAAAAAGAAGAAGAAATTAACACTTTTATTCTGCAAGGATGCATTAAATTGATAAAAATCGTAAACTTTAAAGTGACAGTAAAAACATTTGTCACAAAATATTTGTTTCAAATATACTTTCTATTCATCAAAGAGTCCTCAAAATAATTCATCACATATTCCAAAAACATATTAAGCAGAACAACTGTTTTCAACACTGACATTAATGATTCTTGAGCAGCAAATCAGCATATTAGAATGATTTCTGAAGGATCATGTGACACTGAAGACTGGAGTAATGATGCTGAGAATTCAGCATTGCCATCACAGGAATAAATGTCATTTCATATTAAAATACAAAAGAGTTATTTTAAATTGTAACAATATTTCACAATATTACTGATAAATAAATGCCGCCTTAGTGATACTGCAATGTAAAGCCAATCTTGGAGTTTGTACATATACGTTGAAAATCCCAACTGCCATTTTTTTAAATGGTGATGATTTTTGTTAATAACATACTTAGAATCAACTGTGACTCACAAACACTGGTTTAAAATGACAGTTTCTGCTTACTAAACATACTCAGTGTGTTTGTAGTTTAAACAGCTGAGGAAACAAACTGAGAAACAAACACAACTGCTTTCACTCTAGTTACTTGAATGCAGTTTGAACTGTTTTTGCATTATCTTCATAGAGGCGACATTTCCAGTCAAAGATCCAATAACGAAGATTTTGGAGTCATGCAGAAACAATGAACACGGAGTGAGTAAAGTTTTTAAGCTTATTTACACACTCCATTGCTTTCAAGTTCCTGTTTTATATATGATAGAAGTCTCCATAAATATAACTCCCAACATTGTCATACCTTGCTGTCATATACTGATAACTTTGGAACAAAGGTTACTGAAACACCCCATGCTGTCTTGTCAAGCTTTAAAAGATCTTTAATGAAACTGTTTGATGGATAATTCAAGGAGAACATGGAAACTTTACAGCAAATATAATGGGAGAATGTCGACTGCGAAGGCTTTGGTAACTGATATTTTATTATTTAAAATGATTTAATAAACTAGAAATAAAAAACTAGGCTAATTTAATGATCCAGACAAATGTTTCTGTTAAATATCAAACTGTCTTTTCTTTCTTTTCTTCTCATTTTTTAAATTTGATGTGTTCTTGTGTACAGTAGGTAATATTGTTTGAATTGTATTACACAGAGACACCCTTAAAAATACACGACATTCGTCATTATTCAAGCTTCACCAGATGAAATGTGTTACAAGAGCATAAACAATCCTCAGATTCTCAGTTTGACCTTTCTGCCATTTGCAAACAAACTGACATTAGTTTGCTATTAAATGTGCTGGGTTTAAACAGTTTCAAAATAAAAGACTGGGCTGTTTGTTTAAAGATAAAACTATGCAAATCATTAGATATCATTACCAGTATAAGTAATACATGCTATCCACCATTATTTGCATGTCTGGATACAGTTGTCTTTAGTAAAGCCATAGGAAATGAAGAATTTGAGTTTGGACGATCAGATATTACACTGTGCGCAGTTCATTGATTTGTGAAACAAAAAGAAGCCCACCTTTCAATTAATGGCATGAATAAAATAAGAAATAGAGGTCAGAATTGTTTTTGCAGAGGTTTTCTTTTTATAGTGTCCTTATGTACTTTTAATTATGAATATTAAATCTAATGGATTATACTTAATTTTATTGTACAATACCGTTCAAAAGTAAAAAAAAATATGTTTTTGAAAGAAGTCTCTTATGCTTACTAAGACTTCATTTATCTGATAAAAAATGCAGTAAAAACAGTAATATTGTGAAATATTATTGCAGTTTAAAAACACTGTTTTCTATTTTAATATATTTTAAAATGTATTTTATTTCTGTAATGTCAGTTTTCTTGATTGGGCCTTCAGAAATCATTCTAATGTGCTCTCAGTTTAGTAACTCACAGGCCCACAGGTAAACACTATAAACACTAGTCTTTACGGTTTTTTAATCATGTTATTTGAAAGAAAGTAGCAGTTAATCTCCTATTAATTTTTATTCTTATGAATAAGATCTCTCGGGACAACTGGGAGACAAACATGACAAAGGAAAATAATCTATGACAGGAAGTGACAATGTGATCCATTTGCATGAATTATGCATCTTTGTGATTAGCTAATAGCTTCTGGGTGCGACTAGGTCCAGACATCTGATGTCGCAGGGCTATGAATAAGGAAATGAGGGGGAGTACAGCAGTGTGGAAAGAAGGAAGGGAAGTGAAACTGCTCTCAGTGTGACAATGTCTTTCCTTATGCACCACTTCAAACAGTTACCCAAGAACAAGGTATCAACTTCTACGGCGACAGCTTCTGACCCACAAGAGCACAGCCTTGATCCTGCGCTCGACATTGGTGTTGTGGGAACTGCAACTCTTGTGTCTCCTTCCACGGATGCGGAATATGACAAACTGACGGTGAGAGAGTAAAAAATAGTGTTTACAAACCTTGACGCTTAATTCATGAGGGTTTAAATAGCCTGACAAATCTCAGTACAGCTTGTTTGTAGCATTAATTCAGAGTTTAAGCTCTTTATGATGCCAGTCTAACTGTAATGTAGTGACTCACAATGTCTTCTCTTCTACTGTTTTGTGTGTTTATTCATCTCTCGTAGGATGTGGAGGCCGTTCCTTTACCTGATGGAAATGTGTGTCTATTGGCTCTTCCATCTGAATGCTCTCAGGGGGAGGGGCCAGCCGCAATGTCTTGCCTCAAACTGTTCTCCCGTTACATCACAGACAGAAAGGTGACAATGTTAGGTTTATGTTACACTTTTTTATATTCCCATTACATTTCATAAAATGCAGCATATTCAATTTCAGTTCTGACTCACCATTTTGCTTGTCTCACTAGGGTGTGGTCTCTGGAATATTGCTGGTGACATCCAATAAGATCTTCTTTGACCCTCAGAAGTCTCACCCACTTGTTCAGGAGAATGGCTGTGAAGAATATGTATTCTCCTGCTCTGTGGATGATCTTGCCTCAGTTTCCTTCTATACAGATATCTCTCACATTCACTTTAACAAGACCACATACAGGTACTTCCTGCTTCACTGTTTGTCTGTATATATATATATATATATATTTAATGTATATGTGTTGGTGTGTGTTTTTATATGTATATACACACATATATATATATATATGTGTGTATATACATATATTTACACTTGAAAAATGTATATTATATCATACACATATAGTATATACACACAGGGATTGATTTTCCTATTAGCCACTTTGGCGGGTTGAATTTGATATAATATACATTTTTCAAGTCTCAAAAATATTGATTTATCGATACTGAAATATCTGAAACTCTTCCCCAGAATAGATACACAGTGCAATCTGCGCGTTCTTGCTCTCTAATCTCTCTGACAGCGAGTGACACACAAACCCATGTCCCTTTAATCACTCGTTTAATTTGCTTCAGATTAATATTTTTGGTGTTACAGGGCTTGAATTTTGGCGTGGGATTGTGCTTATTGAGCATAATTTTACTCATTCCAGCAGATTTTGTGCTCACACCCAAAGTGCGTGCACATAAATATACCATATTGGTTATATAAAACAGTATAGAGTGCCGAAGTTATGACGTCACTTTGTAGGACAACTCGGAAGTTAGTGACGCATGGGTTCCCTCGATCGAAAAGCTATGCATTTTCCCCATAGACTTTTGGAAAATCGCAAAAAATAAGATCTGTGTTCAACAAAGAGTTGTGTACACGTTTTGTCTATCAAGATAATCTTTACAAGTTAATCCAAAATGTATACATTTTGAAGCCTAAATAAAGCCGTCAGATATAAGATTAAGACACAATAAAGTTTAAAAAACCACAAGCAGGTTATAACTGGTTTGTTTTATGTCATAGATCAAAACGTGAAAATATTTAGAGGCTTTGTTAACCACAGACCTTATTTGAGGCGATTTAGCAAAAACCAATTAAAAAACCTATAGACTTTAGGGTGAGGGAACCGGAAGTGCTAAAATGCTAACTCACTTCACTTTTGCGTTTAGGCCTACAAAGTGACGCCATAACTTCGGCACTCTATAATGGGTCTGTGCGTGACAGCACAGAAATGTATGATATGTATGAAGACAGCCTAATATGCCTGCTGCCAAATTATGAGATAATATTAAAAATATCTCTATGGCAGTTTATTATGGAGGGATTATTGGGTCAGATTGAAAATTAAGTCTAAAACTAAAAGTCTTAAACGAAACCTAAAAGTCTAAATAAACTAAAAGTCTAAAACTAAAAATCGAAATCTGAAACTAAAAGTTTAAGTCGAAAACTAAAAGTCTTAAGTCGAAAATGAATTTGGTATTTAGGATAGGGCATTTTGTATTTAGGATTTGTGGATTTGAGGAGTGTATGCAAATAAGGAGGTGTTGGCCCAATACTGGAGGCTTGGTTTGAAATGGCTGGTGCACAGAGGCACCTTATGGACAGTAGAGGGAGCTCCCAGTGCATAGTTTTTCCCTGTGGTATTGATGTCAAATTTGTGGTCTGTGAAAATGTTGAGTGGCGAGTAACTTTGGAAAACCACTAGCTACAGTGAGAGTGTTTTTTTTTTTTTTTTTTTTAGCATATAAATGATAAATGATGTATAATATAAATTATTAATTAATACAAAGCAAATATTTTAGATTAACAGAGATTAACAGAATTAAATTCTAATATTATTACATTTGGTGAATGTACAAAAATTCATTACATTTTTTAACATATTTCATTCACAAGAATTTTAACTGACAGCCCTGAAAATACATTTTGTAATATACAATGTAATTATATAATGTAATGTGTAATAGATAGTGTGTGTATGTATGTATGTATGTGTGTGTATATATATATATATATATATATATATATATATATATATATATATATATACTACATACTGTATATACATACACACTGTATATACACACACGCACAAATAAAAGTGACCATTTGTTGCAGACCCCTCAAACAACTGAATTTTGGTTGTTAATTAAACGGTGCAAAGAACTAACTTTCTCATCATTCATTGCACATACAGCACAGACACATTGATCTATTTTTTCTTCCAGATGTAACAGTTGTAAGTCATCAAAGAGCAAAACAAACAGCCACAAGAAAACCCGTCAGTCAGCATTAGAAGCCATTCCCGCTCCCGTGTCCTCCGTTTCACATGATCTAACAGCGACTCTGGATGCTAAAGAAGAGGATGAGGTAGTTGGAGAGACTAGGGACATGTCTGAAGCTGAGAGGCAGTCTGGGGGAATGCTAACATCTGCTGCTACTTTCTGTTGTGGAGGACCAGACAGTGTTCAGAGAGGAAACAAAGAATATGAATTCAGAGACAAATCCGAACAGCGGTCATATTTGGAAAGACAGCTGATAGGTAATCAAGAATTTTACTCAAGAACTTTGAAATTTAACTTGTACTGACAACTATCAGCTAATCCACTTAGTTATCTCTCTTCACTCATTAGGTCCTTGCACTTCTACAGCTAGTAGTGGTATAAACGGATCTCTGATGTTTGTGAGAATTCGACAGAAACTGCAGCATGGGAAGAAAAGGGCTTTCTCTAAACCTAAAATTCCTTCCAGAGACGCCTGGTTCACCATGCAGCAGGGAAGGTACTTAAGCCTTACCTAGATTACACAGCCTGCTTGAAATGAACAGCAAAACATGGCAGAGTGTTTTAATGAATGTGATGATAATGTTATAGTACAAGTTACTTCATCTCACTTTCTTGTTCTTTTTCCTTTTCTGCCTTTGATTGTGTGCTGTAGCTCAGACGAGCTGTACGCTTTCATGAGTCAGCATCGACCGGACCTGTGCATCCTGGAGGGAGGTGAGGAGGATGAAGCAGAGCATGATGAAGAGGATTTTGTGCTTCTTGATGATGAGGAAGAAGACGGGTCTCCTCGAAAAGGCCAGGCTGCAGAGGATTGGGAGGTCAGTTATTTTCTAAATGTATGGATTAAACAAATAAATTGAGATAATACACGTCAAGAGAGCAGGAATAACAATCGAACTGAAGTGAAACAAAGAAAAATGCCTGTTTTGGTTGGAATATGCAAGGGGATGTTTCTCGCTCACTTTAATGACACTAAAACTAAAACACTTTGCATTTGTAAATACAGACATGGTAATTCACTGGTTGAATATGCTTAACAATATTCATGGACTTGTAGTGTTGCTTCTATGACAACCAGATTACTCTCACCCTAGTATCTCAATCACGGTCAAAGGTCAAGAACTTGAAGCCTAAGAAAAACACATTTTTTTGCATACACTACTGTCACTTTTGATAAATTTAATGACCCCAAGCTTTTGAAAGGTGAAGACATTTATAATTTGACAAAAGATTTGTATTTCAAATAAATGCTGTTCTTTTGTACTTTCTGTTCATTAAAGAATCCTGAAAAAATATATCATGGTTTACTCGAAAATATTAAGGAGCACAACTGTTTTCAACATTGATAATAATAAGAAATGTTTCTTGAGCAGCAAATCTGCATATTAGACCAATCGGTGCCTGACAAACACAATCACGTGTGCAAGACGAGACCAGCCGCCTCGGTCCGGTGCTACAGCTGGCCAAAATCGGCTTCACAAGCTCTGATGACGACACCTTAGTTTCATGTTTATTCTGACACATTCAGCTCAGGGGGTTCAAAAATCCGTGTTTTTATAAAAGTAAAAACTCTTTTCATGTAACCTTAATGTTATAGTAAGTCATGTTTATCAAAATAAAACAAATATAGATCCACTTGATGGCGCTGTATTAAGCAGTACATAAAGTATTGAATGAAAAGTGTTTTTGTTGCTTCATGAAAACATCTGAAACGTCTATGTATTTGACAAATATAGCATATAATGTAGCATATGTGATAAAGTACACAAACACCTCGCTAGCGTCACTACGAGAAGCAGAAAGTGTCCAACTTCAGGTCACCGTTTTTAAGTCCGTTTCCCCGCCTGCAACTGGCAGATGTCACCTATTGGTGGAAGCCTAATATAGTTAAACTCAAACAGACCTAATGATTGATCATGTGACTCTGAAGACTGGAGTAAATACTTCAGCTTTGCCATTACATGAATAATTACATTTTAAAATAGATTAAAATACAAAACAGTATTTTTAAATAAAATATATATATTTTTTAAATCTTACCAACCCCAAACTTTTGTACAGTAGTTTTAGTCTTTGTGTTAACTATAATGTTACATTTTTTAGCTTTATCTGTTATGTTTTAGATTTTGTGGTTACTGCATTAACCTTGAGTCTTAAATCATATTTTCACAAATATGTTAGTTAGGGAATTCATTTAATATGAGTAAAGATGTTGAACATTCATTCAAAGTTTTCTAACATCTACATCTTTAAAATACAGTTAGGAAGTGTTTGTCTCTTCAGCTCAGTTATTGGCAGTAGTGTTATTTTGGTGGAGCTCTATATTTTTCTGTAGAGCATGGTCAACTTGTCAAAACCAGTCACATATCAAAACATTGTCATATCCATTACCATGCTAAAATGATGTGATTCAAATGAATTTGAAAATTAATATGATAGAAATTTCTTTATTTTCACTTTTGATAAATTTAATGCATACTTGCTGAATAAAACTATTAAAATCCTTATTCTACTGACCCCAAACATTTGAACGGTAGTGCACGAGTTGGTATAGCTTTCCTGTAGATCAAACAGTAGAGCGTTGGCGATTGCAACGCCAAGGTCATGGATTCGATTCTCAGGGAAAGCAAGAACTAATAAGATTGTGTAAAATGTGTACCTTGAATTGGATGTAAGTCACTTTGGATAAAAGCGCCTGCCAAATGCATAAATGTAAATGAGTCATACACATTGTTCCTGTACAGATGGTATCAGTGGAGGAGAGTGGGCTGAAAGCGTCTGTCTCTTCTGAACCAGAAGGTTTGAGTAACATACTGAAGCAGAGTGTCATACTGGATGCCCAACAAGTTAGTGAGGTCAGTTCCCACACACTTCAGATTCAGTATACATGAATACTTAAGCATAGTCATGCAGTTTTGGAAAATGAAGACCTGATCTCATTCTGGTGTGTGTAATGTGGGGTAAAATATGTAGCATGTGTCTTCTCTCAGATCTCGAGAGAGCTGCCTCCACGTACCATCGGATGCACGTGGCGGCTGTCCTACAGCACGGACAAACACGGGGCAAGTCTCAAGACTCTGTACAGAAAACTCAGCACTACCGACTTACCTGTGCTGATAATCATCAAGGACCACAACCAGCAGGTCATTATTTCACAGTTCTGATCAGAGTGGACAGCTGAGGGTCAAGGGTCTCTGTTCTTGCAATATTCATTCCACTTGTAATTTTGACCTAAGTTGGACGTTTTGGTTTTGTAAATGTGTATTGTTATTTGAGTGGTTTTAATTTCCCCCTCAGATTTTTGGGAGCTTCCTCTCACATCCTCTGCATCCTAGTGATGCATTTTATGGCACTGGAGAGACCTTCCTGTTCCTGTCTCATCCACGCTTTAAGGTACACAAAGACACATTTGAGCAAATGTATTATCATTAAGAGAAACTGGGAAGGTTTATGAGATCAAATAAAATTCTTAATGGGAATTTCTTTTAAACATATTTATTACATTTAAGTGTTTCCGATGGACTGGAGAAAACTATTTTTTCATCAAAGGGGATTTGGACTCTTTTGCCATTGGAGGAGGAAGGTACATATTAATATTCTGCAAGATGCCTTTATAATGCAGAGCTGCATATTTCTTGTCTTTTAATTTAGACTTGCAAATATGATTTGTATAAGTAACCTTCGTTTTTGTCTCTCTTTATTTCAGTGGTCACTTTGGTCTTTGGGTGGATGAGAGATTGCTCTTTGGCAGAAGCAGCCCCTGTTTTACCTTTAATAACTGCAGCCTGTCTGAGACAAATGACTTCACAATTTTGGATTTGGAAGCCTGGACATTTGGCTGACACGTGCTCCAAATAATCCAAAACATGATTTAGTGGGAAATATGGCCATTAAGAAATTAACTATTCGATCAGTTTACTGACACCTGTAAATGAAGGGAAAGAGACCCTGAAAACTGAATATTCTTCCTGAAGCGAAGTCAAGGGAAGAGTTTTGCACCAATGGATGAAAACTCACCTATCATCTTTACCACCATGATGAAAAAAAAGCCTGTTTCATCTTGTGATTAAGATGCATTTGGGTTCATTTCATTATTTAAATGAGTGCACTTTATCATACAAGAAATAATGTCTTGTTGAATTCTGGGACAGAATGGAATACTATCTGCCCAAATAACATCTAAATGGTACGTGCTTATACTAGTGAGGTCAATCATGGATCCCACATTATTACTGCAGCGCTGGTTTAAGTGCGCATGTTACTTTGATGAGGAAACCTTTTTTTTATCCGTGTTAATTTATAACTCAACTTAAATAAGCTACACCCTGACTTAATGGCACTTATTAAAGCCTCACCTGCTGTTAGTAAGCAAAGCATCTGCTTTACACAGTAGCTTAGGCATTAGTTTACATTTCCACAACTACACTTTAAACATTGAAAAGGTTCCTCATCACTTAAGCCAAAACAAAACCAAGACTGAAATGATTTTGGGTCAAAAACCACACACATAAACATATTTCATGTCTTGAGACTTTTGGTGTCACAATACTTCCTTAGACATTCACATAAAGTCTTAAACACTCCTGTGGATGGATTCCTAGCCTGTAGGAAAACTTTCTTTCTGTAAATAACTCTTACAATGGTCATAACGTCAGTTCACAAAGATATCTGGTACAAGCAATGGCTCTAAAAAAAATGTCAAAACAAATTAGTCATATACAAGACCATTGCAATATTTATACATGTGAAAATGCAGTCACTCAATAGTGAAGGTGTTCATTAACTTGCCTAATAAACATCAAATTAACAATAACTGTTTTATTTATTTAAAAAAAGCACATTGAATCTACAGTATGACAATGGTAAATAATTAGTAGTGCAAAAGTTAATTCAGCTTCAGTTGCACCATTTAGACAAGACAGTGAATACTATGCCAAATTACATAAATCTATTCTAGTCTTCCTTCCGGCTTCTGCTATTCATCTTAAATGTGGTCGAAATAATCAGACGTGAGTGCGTGTGAGCTTTTTGCATTATTTTTAAGTTTTTAAAGAAAAAAAAATGGTGATGTTCCTAACTAGCCATTACACATCTCCACCTTTAGACAAAAGTGGATTTCAGCAGATATATTAGAGGCCATGGCACCTTTCCTGCAGCTGTGTGGTTGAACTGAAATCCAAAGCTTTGCTTTGTGTATTTTAGCACAGTACCAGTATTCTGTTGAGACAGAAAAGCAGGCGTTGCTTCCAGATTTAAACAACAACATCAGGCCTGGCCTCACCCTGATAGGGCTTTCAGACAAGACCATCATAAACTGCCTAATCGTGGAAGCCGCAGCCAGGATAATTCTGTCGCCTACAGGACCATCTGGTATAACAAAAAATGGTGCAGCAAAACACAAGTGGCTTTATATGTAATGAAACAAAAGTATAGAAGTAGTTTTATCCGATCAGTAATAATACATAATGCTGTTTTAGTTTATTAATCTGAGCAATAGATCAGACTAATGACATTCGTCACAAGTGTTAAATTTGCACAAAACGGCAAATTTCTGTATAAAAATATGACTTAATTGAAATTGTGTGTAGTTAAAACTCCGGTTTCATTGGGGTGACAAACCACACTCTTGTGACAAAATGATGTTATATATTGTATGCATTTTTATGTGTCACACTAAGGACCATGTTCAAGAAGATGTGGTCAACAACTGCCTTCTGAATGAAGAAAGTGCATCAGCTCCTCCACATACCGTTCCTCAGAGCAGACATGGGGGAGTAGAGTGGATACCAGCACTTCCTTTCTTTTCCCCTCATACACTCCCTTCAATTCTCTTTGAGGTGCACTGATTTTTCTGGAGACAGAAATCTGATCTTTAAATAAGTTTTATGATTCCAGGTAAGGTCTGGCCTTTTCAAGTCCTTCCTGCAGGAAGCGGATGTATGTGGAGGTTGACGGATCCTCAAAACCTGCTGAGAAACTGAGAGCTGGCCCCTCTTCCTCAGGTTTCATGGCTGTCTGGTCCAGGAAATTATTAGCATTGATGTGATGGACCTGGAGAAGTTACAGTGATATTCATCTAACCCATTCATCTAAACTTTACTTGAATAAGGTTGGCACAGATTAAGAAGTCTAAAGCAGACTCACCACAGTGCCGTTGGGCAGCGCCACCATCATCTCCACTGGAAAAGTATACATTTCCAAATGCAAACGAGCCTTTTCACTCAAATCCAGATTCTTTTTATCACCCTAAATGGAAAGAAGAGCACTTAATATCTTACTTAACTTAGCACTGATATGTGTCTAAAAGTTTTCATTTTGGCTTTACAACACATCAGCTAAAAAACCCAAACTCTTCACCTGCAGATCCTCCAGCTCTTTGACTAGAGACCAGCTGCTGATGAAGCTCTGGTTGAGTAAGGCTAGAACGGGCGAACTCTCGAGGACTGTCTCCCGAAGAGTCCGCCCTGAACCTACCGGAGATAAGGAGAAATAGAAGTGCACAGAACGCAAATCAGAGAAACATCTATAGTTGAAAGAACTTGAGTACTCTAGCTTTAAAACACACTCTGACCAATGATTAACACTGCCAGAAGATCTATGTCATGCTGACTATAGATGCACCAAAATTAAATTCAGGGCCACTAGGCTGAAAACCAAAAATGCTTTATTTATTATTTTAAATTAGCCTTTTTTTGTATGATTGTATTAATATTAGACTTTAATGAAATTCAACCATTTTAATGATGCCGAATAAAATAAATAAAATGACGAGCCAATAAAATAAAAAAAACACACTTTTATTGAAAGTAACTGGACAGAAAATATATTACTATTAAATATCAATATATTATTCTGATTCTGTTGCATAGAACTGAATAAAGATTTAACAGATTTATTTTTTTAACAATTATCCAGATAAAGTATAGTCCTACAAAGCTATTATTATCAGAGCATATAAGCAAAGAGTAGCGGATCAGTGAACGAGAGGGTAGCGCCATTTTACCAGCTTAAGTTTTTTTTAATACATATATATTTTTTCCCCTTTTTATCTATTTATTTATTTTAACCAGCGTTGCTATTCCAAACAGAAACAAGTCTACTACTACATAGAACTTTTATGTTGCCGCATTATTTGAGTGGACTTTTCGATGAGCATGAGCAGTACATGAGCGGAGCACACATGCATAGAGCGGAAAATTGAGCAGAGCATCAAATCACGCAGTGATAACAGCTAGAGTGAGAGGAAAACTGAGCGCTAAACGCTAAGAGGCCGTTTTTCTTTTTCGGCCCAAAACCAAAAATGCCATTTTCGGCCGATAATCTTCAGCCACCGAAATTTCGGTGCATCCCTAATGCTGACCCTTATGGCCAAATTTAGCTCTTCCAGAAGCATGTATGCTTTGTTATAGTCGACTATGGGTGTCTTACCTCAGCATGACTGATCATCCAGGGATCCCCAGAGCAGAATGGAGTGAATCAGCTTTTTCTCAGCATCAGCTCTGCTAAAGGCCTCACTGAATGGTAAATATGGCACCTTCCAAAGAGAAGACCCATTGATACATTTGAAATTGAGTGAAAATTATGGGCTCCAAAAAAATATGCATGGATCAAATGTTCACAATTAGAAACGTTTAGAAATATTTCACTTTTAGAAACAAAAATAGTTATTGATTGCAAACTGTTCACTGAATGGTTCTTTGGGGAACCCTTCTTCTATGGCATTGCTGTGAAAACCCCCTTTTGAAACCTTTATTGGTAGTGTGAATTCATTTCATGCTGACTTCAAAGAACATTCATAGCAACAGCATTTGCTGCAGACTCTCATGTACTGATTTCAGGTGTTCAAGTATGAATTTGTAGGAATTGTAGCAAGGGACTCACCTTTTTAAATGGGTACATTGTGACCTCCAAGCATCTTGATGCTGCTTCTCTGCTCAGCTCTGCACTCCAGACAATCTCCTCGAACACAAACTGAATGGGCTCACCTCCCTCCCCTCGGCTGTCAATCATGTTCCCTTGCTCGTCATAGATCACAGAGGGAGTGGAGGGTCCATCTGCCTTGAGCTCCATCTGTAAACATACGGCCCATTCACTTTATGTATCATGTTTTAGCCAATCATTCCAAGATGACAGTAAAATAATAATTTAAGCTTTGATTCATTAGTAACAACAACAAAAAACTGATTAAAGAGCACGCAGTAAAATTTCAGTGGAAGCAGTTTCAGTATTATGTATAACCATAAAACAAAACCCTCTGAATGTGTTGTGCATAATTATCAGCTCTAACCTGAGGCAGGTATCCAATATCCACTTCCATGTTACTGCTCTCGCTGGCACCATACAACCACTCCATGTCCACATTCAGAGTTCTGCCATATAAAACACACACTCAACTGGGGCTGCACAATAACGGTTAAGCAGATAATCACAAGTATTTGATCACAACTACAAAATCATGAATTCATGATTTGTGATTTTTTTTTTTTTTTTTAACGTTTCATTAGAATAATTGCACTTACATGTGAGCACAAATCAAGATAACATTGTTTTATTTGACCTCATTTAGTTTTCTGGTTCATTATGTTTATTACATGAATTAACACACACACTCTACATTATTAAAAACTAAAACTGAGAAATTCAAAATTATGTTAAAGTTTTTCTATTAACATGAAAGCTTGTAGAGGCTTGTCACCAATGCAAAATAATGGAAAAGTAAAATTTACAGGTAAAAAAGTAAACTTTTACAGGAAAAAAAACCCAGCAGGCAAAATGCACAGGTGATTATGCTTAATTTATCTAGAGAAACAGAAATTGTGATCATGACTAAAACAAGATAAATTACGCAGCCCTACACTCAACACCTGAAAAGTGCTTATTCTTGCAGTCAGGAATAGTGGAGGGAAGACTGACTTGTCATTTGGGACGTAAAGATGAAACTCTCGGACGTGAGAAGCATCTTTGGAGAGGATGATGTTTCCAGCAAACTGCCCAGGAGTGAACCAGAATGGAAAGTTGGGAACATCATTTAGCTGGAACTCTGCATGGATTCTGTAATTATTAACACAATACCATCAAAGGCTCACAGTTAAAATAAAGTTAAAACAGGATTTTAAGAAAATCCCATTTATTTTAGATTTCTAGCATGGCAGTTGTTTTTTAACTCACCTGAAAACAATGTCATAATAAAAGTCACTAGCAGCCCGTATACAAGCCACAGCTCCCTGTGGAGCAAAGCGGGATTTCACAAAGGGCCGCGGGTGGAACATGCTCAGCAGAGAGTGGATCAGCACCTGCAAAAAAAAAAAAAAAAAAAGACAATCACGTCACTCATCTACGACTAAAGAGATCAAATCAACCTCCTTCTTGATCAAAATACTCTTCAGTTCACAATGTCAGATAACCTATTAGTCACCAATTTGCTTTGAATAAATACAAGTGATGTGAAATTAAAATTGTTTAATGAGTGTGAACAATGAGCATCTAAACTCAGTAAACTAATTTCAAAATGTTAAAGGTATATTTGTACCTCTTTGCCTCGTGGAGTGGGAGGATGATAACGGTTATTGGGAAGGTAGCCAGTGAAAATGTTCAATTCGCTGGGAACAATCCACCAAGTGTCACCCAGGGCATATTTACCACTGGGTGGCAAGAAGACCTTGAACCGACTGGCATAAAACGTGGATGAAGGAACAGCTGGACGTTTCCAGGACCGCAGCCCACTAAGAGAGCTGTGTGAAACCTGTTGAGAAGGAGACTGAACTGAATTTACCTTAAACACCCATTTTTAGTATGTATCTTGTAATGAGTCAAAGTTATATAATTTATAAAATGTAATAATAAAATTAATACATTTTTATAATTTATTATTACTTTGAATTGTTCTTATTACTGGTAGTTTTCATTTATATATACATATATATATTTATTAGGGCTTTCACTTTACGTTCGAAAATGTGTTTTAGGTGGACAGATCAATACAGTACACAGAAAACATGTAGGATGTTGGAAAATAACAATGTATTTTCTGTTAACCAAATGCTTTTTAATATTCGCTATTGCTTCAATGCAAGTGAACAAGCGCGCCGTTATTTGTTGCGTAGTGACGTGTGTGTTCAAGTAAGCCAGAAATGCGTAGATTCTGCGCAATACGCTTTATTGAATATATCATGACTCCCTTTTACCACAGCCCGTCTACGGAGAGCCTGGCCACTCCCTATTAAGTCCTATTGTACCGAATTTTGGTTGTAGTTCCACCAGAGTTCCACTGGGGGCGATCGTCCGAGTGCAAAATGAATGGGAGTCTATGGAGCTATACGGCTAAATTTGTCTCTTTCACCCGATTGCCGTTGAGAAATCTCAGATTTGATTGTAGGTTTTGCAAGTTCGACATGGGTTATAAGTCCAAAAGTTGAATGAAAGAGTACTCATGTCCTTTCGATTTCCTACAGGTTGAGTTGTTGTTGCCCATAACACGCTAGCATTCTGCTAATGGATGCTGACTGGTCAGTGAAGGACTGATTTACGACCAGACATACCAATTGATGGCATCGTGGCATCCGAAGCAGGACCAGAATGTTAAGGTGGACTTAACTCTTCTAGCAGGTGTATTTACCTGTGTCAGCTTTGTCAAAGCTGACACAGGTAAACCCGCCAAAGTTAATTTTTACCCGCATTTGGCGGGTTGGCGGGTGTTAATTTCAATCCCTGAATGTTGCACTTCTGTTTGTCATTGAGCACGAAACTTCACGCCAATAAATCATCAGAAATATTGCGGACTTGTGCGCGTCTCAAACACCCTCTTTACGTTCTAATTCCTGTTAGTTGTCCGTGGATTTGCCTATATTTGGTATTAAAAATGGAAACGTCTTTAGACATGGTGATTTTACAATCAATTCAATGAACACTCATGTCTCAAAAATCGAACAGGATTTTTTCACAAAAGTGACAGCCCTAATAAATATATATATATATATATATATATATATAAATAATGAAATCATCACCCTGTCTGTTTATATCATTGTTTGGTGACAAATGTATAAATAATGAAGTCTAATGTTTAAATTACCCCTAGAAAGCCATCTTTGCTCTTAGTCATGCTTTCCAGTAGTAATGGCTGCATTTTAGCATGCATGGTCAGCGTCTCTCCGTTTGGGTCATGTGGTATCTCCTCTTCAAACTCTGGAGGAGGTTCCACACCTTCAGGGAACAGAGATGGACATCAGGCATTACAAAAATGAAAAATGCATTGCTTTAAAACTCTCAGCTGGCATTCAGTTTTCTACAGAGATGGATACTGACCTTGAAGCACGTTAATTCTGCTTTAATAGACTATATCTGCCTGTGAAAGGATGTTAATGCTCTGCAAGAGTACAGACAGGGTAAATAATACCTGTGAGTTTTTCTGCAATAGGTTTGAACTCCTCTGGACTGAGATAAAGGTCATGATCAGTATCCAGGGATGAGAAGAAAAAGAGTCCATCTGCTCCCAACGCCTTCAATCCTGCTTCCTACAATAGATGCAATCCAAACAGACAAGAAACCGCAGCAATTTTACAGGCTGCTTCCGTTAATAAAATAACTAGTAATTGTAAAACAGGCTAATTTTGCGATTAGATCTTTTGAACAGTTTGTTTCAAAGAACTGGGAAAACTTTATTTTACCACATGTTGTAATTTTGGCTTCCCGTTTATTGTAATTTCGTCCTAGTTCTCGGCGTTTTTTTGCAAGTTTTAATAAAATATGATTTATTAACTTTCATGGTTATTATTTTACACGACTTGACTTTTACTACTACTCGGACCGATCCAGTCAGATTCGTGGGTGATTGGTTTTAGACCATTTGAACAAGGTTCTGTGAGACAGTTCAACGGATTCATTGAAAAGATTCGACTCAAAAGAACCGTTCATTTGGAAAGCACAGCAAAAATACTTGCCCCGAGGGCAACAAAACAATGATGGCTGCTTCGATTTATTTTTAACTGAATTACTGACATACTTTTTATGTTGTGTCTGGGTTTATTGTCAGTCTCAGAAGGAGGGCAACCAGGAGAATGTCTAATGTAGGAAGTGACACAGAATTAACAGTGATGAATGAAAAAGAAGGGGGTTGGTTGGTGTTCTAACAATCTTTCCCAGCTGTGTCAATTACCCAACCCTTGTAAAACAGCGGGCAGCTGGAGCAGATGCAAGTTTACTGTTCGCAAATAGCAAAAGAGGACGTGGCAAAGAGAGCGCAAGTCTGTACTGCCAAATTCTTCACATTTTCAACGAATATTAAAAGGAGTGTTTAATGATAAATAAACTTACTGCATTTTAGCCAACTACAAAGACAATATGTGGCTTGAACAGCTATATAAGACAACCACGCAATCTCTCTCGAATGACTCTGGGAAGCATCCCTCCCTCAGGGGTCAAACTGCAATGAAATCCTGAACAAACTGGTATTAACTTACATGTCGTTTCACAAGCTGGATGTCCTGATAATATTTAATGCAAAAGCCGATGAAAGGAACAGCAGCGATTATGAATAAACTGAACAGCTGCTTGAAACGTGAACGGGCGCGTCTGCTGGATGGAGTCGCACGATCTTCATCATGATCAGCCGTTGGGTCTCCAGAAGTAGTTTTATCCACGTCTGCGGCCATACTCTAATAAATGTCTCTATCTGCTCCGTAAATACCTACAGGGGCATAAAAACAGCCCATGGTGAAAACAAGACTCTTAAGTGAATCAAATCACACTGTAGCGGAGGAGGAAATCACTCCTGCTTCTTCGAGATTTCTCCTGCTAGTGTGGACTAGTCTGACGCTCTTAAAGGGCCAGTCCGCACATTTATGCCTAACACTATGGTGTGATGATCAAATCTAGTGATCTGCCTAGACAACATTCGGGACGTGGCTATGATGGCAAAAATGCTGTCTCACATTATAATGTGTTATCAAAATTATACGGTTCGGGGCCAGAGAATGTGTCTGTCTTTGTGTCCTTCGTGTTGCTAATAGGGTTAAAATTCGCATAATGTCCATTAATGATAAGAGCATTTCAACCACAGGGAGACTAGACGTAAACACAGTTAATATTAAGTGAAAACAGAGGAATTGGTTCAATAATATTATTAAGATTTAAGAAACAATGAATAAATGACTAAAGAAGGATCTGTACAATTACAACTGTGGCAATTCCAACCATAATGCAGGGTCCCACTCTTTAATAAATACATTTCCACGTTTCTTCCATGACAGATTAGGTTTTTAACAAATAATTTAGTTTTTTTTTGATGGCATGGATTATGGTTTATATTATACATTTAAATACCATTGTTCAAAAAGGGCACATGACAAATATAAACTATAATATACTATAGGTGAAAAACGACATTGGTGCAGTGTAAGAGTGTAGTAGAGGGTTCTGAACTACATTTGAAAGGAGAGACAATGGATTTATAATTTTATTTCAGATCTCCTAAAGCACATTTAATTAGTATATATATACACACACACTCACAAAGTAAACACTGTGAGGCTTACAGTCCCAGAAGGTTGCTTGTTGTAAGCAGATTTTAACAACTTAATTTCAAAAGTGTATGAAAGTAGTCAGCTGTTCCAGGACTTCTCCAAAATCAGAAAGAGAGAGAGAGAGAGAGAGAGAGAGAGAGAGAGAGAGTTTTTCCATCATCATAAAATTAATTTCAGCTCTGAAAAAGGTTTAATTGTTGGTCTGAGTCCAGACCTAATGGTTTTCCTCAGAAGAGTCCATAGATAGGTAGAAGTCGTTTTTCAGTCCATATTCTCCTCGACTTGCTGTGTGTGAACCTCTATGGTTTTGGGTGGGATGTAAGAGCCCATTCCGGCTGCCCGCTCTGACTCAGCTTGTGTATACGGTTCTTCCCTCAGCTTTTTCAATCTTAAAAAAAAAAAAAAAAGATTTTATATATGATCCAAAGATTCAACATTAAGGATGAGAAGAGGAAGATGTTATCAAGGCTCTGCTCACCGTTTTTTATGAAGTTTGGTCTTGAAATGCTCTTTCATAGTTTTCAAATCAACAAAATATCTCCTGAAAAAAAAGGTAGAAAAAAAAACATTTAAGATAAAAAACTGAATTTTATGGTGTGTGCTTTGTTTTCAGTGGTGATGAGGTGTGACTTACGCACAGTGCAGACAGTAATGCTGGGCACTGCCTGTAACATCATAATCTATATCTTGCTTTAATAACTTAGCAGCATTTCCAGGGATCATGTCTGCATGGATCTGGTCAATGTCCTTTGTCATACGCTTGGTCTTCCATGTCTTGGCAATATGCTTCTTCTTGCCACTTTTGTGGTTTCCTACCTGTTTGGACTTACCCATGATCTGAGAACAAGGAATAAACAGTTTTTAAATTTCTGAAGTGGGTTTAGGGAGTTTTGAACTTCTCCAAAAGACAGTATCATTGAACTAAAGATGTCATTACAACTAAAGTCTGCCGTCTGAACCTCAAGTTGTTCCAAACTTGTGTTAGTTTCTTTTTCCTGCTGAAACACAAACCCCATTGACTTCCACAGTATAGAAAAAATACTATGGAAGTCTATGGGGTCCATCAACTGTTTGGTTACCGAGATTCTTGAAAATATCTTTTTGTGCTCAGCAGAAGAGAGAAACTCATACAGCTTTGCAACAACTTGAGGGTAAGTAGATTACAGAATTTTCCTTTTTGGGCGAACTATCCCTTTAATCTGTCGACAGAAAAGTTGAGCTATCAAATGTCAGAGCAACACGTTTTAAAAAAGTTACAATTTAAGATCCAGTCTGAAAATTAGCACAATGGGGTATTTCCAGAAAGAGAAAACCAGTTCGTATGACATGACAGTGGTATATCACTCGCAAAGAACAGCCAATCAAATACATTCAACAAAAACATCCACTCAAAACATCTTTACATGCTTTCTATCTCGCAATTAGCGCACAATTAGTGGATCTGTAAAGTAGAAGTGATGAAGATATATAATTATTACTTTACTCACGTTAACACGCAGCTGCCTCACCGTCCACACGATGGACACCCGTTCAAATAACTTCCGGGTCGGCAGGCTCGCTCATGTTATGTGCGCGTTCACCTCTAGAGGGCAGTACAGATAGCACACGACTCAACGCAATCAGACGAAGCAGAGTTGCTGCGTCGTTGCTATGGTGGTGTCAAGAGTTAGTAAAGCCATTAGACATTCTCTGGTAAAGCTTTTACTAAAACCAATTACATACAGCATCATGTCTGGTAAATAAATTCATAATATGTAATACCGTAATAAATATTCTGAATATAAATGCTTCTTACTTGCTGAACAATTTAAACTATATTTTTTTGCTGTTACTTCAAGATATAAAAGTCTTATTGATTTAACTTTGCTACTTTTTGTTGCAGAGACCACAACACTTAAAATCTCTTACATTTTTCCAAATGGAGACAAATATGGTGAGTTAGCTGTCAGCTTTTTATATGTCTATGATTTTTCACTATTCTATCATTAAGCACATTAAAAAGATGTTTGTGTGTTGTGATTAGAGGGCGAGTGCTCTCGTACTTCAGATGGTGTGGTTATAAGGAAAGGGTCTGGCACACAGTCATCAGCCTCTGGACTTACATACACTGGGGAATGGGCCAATGATAAGGTCTCTCTCCTTCTCTTTCTTTCTCTCTCTCTCTCTCTATCTCTCTCTCTCTCTCTCTCTATATATATATATCAATAAGTGAAACAGTCACATGTGCGCTAAAGCTCTGTGCATGACTGAATGTCAGTGACATACTAGAGCTTCAGTCATATGATCTCCTTTCATAGCTTACTATTTTTTATGCTTTCATCTCAGTTTTGAGTTATTATGCAGCAAAGTTCATTAAATGTAAATTAAAATGTAAAAGTTAAATAAAATGTAATTTTAGTAAATAAGTCTTGTTTGCTGTTGTTGTGGCCAGCAGATGAATGGCAGAGGAACTCTTACGCACCCATCAGGGGCAATTTACAGTGGCCTGTTCAGAGACAACATGTATCATGGCAAAGGAACCTACAGATTTTCTGATGGGACGAAATACACTGGAAACTTCCACAACAACAGGTAAAACAATATAAAATCAGTCCTTGGTGGTCTCAATGACAACCTGGTTTTATATGCAAACATATGAAAACAATTTTCATAGGAAAACCTCAGTTTAAGTTTAAGCAAAATGTGGGTTTTTTTTTTTTTTTTTTTTATTGCAGATTAGAAGGTGAGGGGGATTTCACAGATTTACAAGGACTTGTGTGGACTGGGATGTTCCATAACAAAGCAGCACTGGGACTGAAGCTCAACGTGACATGCACAGATACACAAACCATTTAAATGAATACAGTGAAACCCTTTATTTTCTGTCCCTTTTCTGAATTAGATGGCACTCACTAAAAGTGCTTTATTGTTTTTGTTTTTTTAATTTAATTACTTGATCAAGCTCAACTTTAAAAGATATTTTGAAGCACTGAATTATCAAATAGTGATAGTATAAATATATGAGCATATTTTCAAGACTATAAAGTGAGTCAACTTGAGGCAAATCACTAAGAATTAACGCCTGTGAAACTACTGAGAGAGATCTAGGATACACAGTGATGCATTACCACAGCTAGCAGCCCCGAGGCATTGATGTGATCTGTTATACAGATTAAATGACTTCCAGCAGTATCCATTGAAGGTTAAGAACACATGTTCTTACACACTGCACTTCAGAAAGAATCATGACTTTGTTTTGTGTGAGGAATGTGACTCTCTGTGTACAGCCATTGGTGGAGTGCATCTCCCAAATACACGAACATGCACAAGCAGCTGAGCTCATGACTGGGGTGAGAAGTCAGGAGTTGTGTAAGACCGTGAAGCTCAATTTCCAGTCCTCTGGATTGAGAACGTGTTTTACTGTGAATTAGGAAAGCTCAATCCTGCTCCTTGAGGCAGGCCACTTCTAATCCTGCTTTAAATAAAGCTCCAGTGAATTTGATTAGACTTGAAACTGAATAACCTTTTTTGGTTTTGTTTCATTGCTATACCTTAATTTAATTTGGTATGACTCAATGTTCACTTCTGAGTTTTATGACAATAATTTTGTGGGTGTTTTTGCTCATATGTCTAGCGGATCCTTTCCAGAGCTCATGCAGTGTTCATTGTAAAATTGAAAATTGGTCTTAAAGGTTGAAGAGGAAATTAAATCGTCTGATTTTGAGCCATAAAAATGCTAACAGCCGTCTCTATCTTTCTCCCTCTCTCCCTTCATCCATCCAATTACTGTAAAACAAGGCCTCTTTTTGTCTTCGACTTCATCAAACTCACATGTTTCAAAGAGGAGGGGAAGAGATAGGTGGGACAGATGAGCGAGTGAGAAAGAAAGAAAAGTGATAGAAAGACAAAAGTCACAGGGCTCTCATGTCATTTCTAACCATTTCTAAACATAGAAGTGTGACATTTCATCAGCTTGTAAAATTGTTACAAAATTGTTAGTTTGAGTAAAGAAACTCGACAAGGAAGGATCCAAACCACAGGATCTGAAAAAACAATCCTGGATTCGGACCTGGAAGACCATCAGATCATGGAGAATGGCAAAATAGAGGGTAAACAATCTTTTCTTTTAAATCGGAAGAAATGCTTAGATCTTCCATCATCCTTCTTTATTTACATAAATAATTGATCATTAACAATGACATCCACTTCAGAGTTCAAATAATGACTTATCTTGTATAGGTGCATGTTTCTGTCAACTTCAGTATGATAAAGTTTATGTTTCTGTATGAAAGTGTATGTTTGTGTGTTCTTGCAGGTACAGGTAATGGCATAGATGCTATAGACCTTCAGGTAATCTAAATTGCTCTCTCTCTCTCTCTCTCTGACTCTAAATAGATTAAGAAATTGTGAGAAAATAAATTTAACTTGTTTTAAGTACATTGTTTAAATAATTTCTAATTCTAATCACACGCACACAGATTGCAGGTGTTAAGAAAGTAAAAGTCGTGAGACAATGAATCGCTAATAGGAAGAGTGTGACTGAACTCAGGCCACATTTAGTTTGACTCTCCGTAATGCTAATCCTGTTTAACCTTCATCTTCTGTCTTTGGTTTTGTCTCTTATCAGTCCTGGTGACCTCTGACTCCTTGTTTCAGTTGCAGGCAATGTGGGTGGAGCTAAAATCTGGAGTTGGAAGCATGGTCGAAGATTTTGCCAACCTACGGCAAACCTACAGCCGACTGGAGGAGAAGGTCTCCACCTATCAGCAAGAAACGAGTGACAAGATCCTGTCTCTCAGAAACACACTTAACACATTACAGGTTCTAACACATTTTATGTGACTTGAGACAAGTGGATAAACACTACCGTTCAAATTTTGGGTCAGTAAGATTCTTTAAAAAAAAATATACTTTTATTCAGTAAAGATGTATTAAGTTGATAAAAAAACTTCAAACTTTCTATTCATCCAAGTTGAAAGAAGCATCCCTACTCTTTTTACCATTGATAATTATAAGAAATGTTTTTTGAGTGCCAAATCAGCATATTAGAATGATTTTTGATGAAGTATTATTTGACACTATTGACTGCTGAAAACTCAATTTTACCATCACAGGAATAAATTACAATTTAAAATATATTCAAATATAAACCAGTTATTTTAAATTGTTATATTATTTCACCAAATAACTGTTTTTACTCTATTTTAGGTCAAATAAATGCAGCCTTGGTAAGACTTAAAAAAAAACATTTTAAAAAAATGTACCAACCCCTTGTGCCAAAAATGTACCAACTTTTGAACGGTAGTGTATTTTATGTACAAATTAAATTAATAAATTTTTTGTATTAATTAATTGATATTAAAATAGGCAAAATATATTATTACAATTCTTGTCTAGAATAATATTTGTTTTTAATTCTATGTCATGTTTTGAACTTTCATTAAAAATTTTGCTCATATTTTGGTTATATTGTCTTTTTTTTAATTTTGTGTGTGTGCAGGAAGACATAAGTACAGTTCAAACACAGCTCTCTGAGGTCCGGAGCAACCAAAAAGACCAACAGAGGGACCTGGACCTCATGCAGAGCACACAACACAGGTCTTACACAGTGTCTGTTAAATTGCTTAATATTCTTTTACAATTTATGCTACAGTATATTAAACATTAAATTAAAAGCAATCTAGCAAGTTTGGCTTTCAACCTGCATTCAAAATATATAAACAAGCTGGATCATTGACAGGAAAGGCTCAAGGGGGGAGGGGTCATTGGATGGCCACGCCTCTCCGAACAGCCAAACAGAACTCAGTCTCATTCAGCATTACATCAGTAGCCTGTCAGCCAATACGAGTGAGTATAACAACTTAGAGACCGATGTCTAATGAATTATTTTGTATGTACTATAGTCTAATAACAAAGAGCTATAGCCGGAAATGATTGGATGATAGTGTATACGAGTACTACAGGTTGTGTTTGTTTGGTTAGACTGTTATCCTGAGCATGACGGTCAAAAAAAGTCTCCAATTTGGAGGGAGAAAAAAAATAGCCGAGATCTGAAAGAACAAAACAACTCTGCTATAAGTGAGTGAAATGCAGTGGAATAGGAGTGAAAGTGCTTCTATTTTGCATTTGTCATAACAATAATAGAAGTGAAAATAACTGAAAAACTAACAAAGAGTTTTAATCATTTCTTTTTTCAGCTCAGAGGCAGGCGGCAGCGCTGGAGCTTTTGGAGTCTGAAAGAGTGTATGTGTCGTATCTCTCACTCCTGTTAAAGGCCAACATCAGTTTTAACGGCTCAGAGAACCTTAACATCAGAGATAAACGGTAACTATGTATCACTCTCACACATACAGCATCATCTCAGAGTCAAAAAGTGGCCCAAATTATCAGAATTCACCCGACAAAAGTATGCAGATCATCACACAAACTGCAATTAGACAACAACAGTGCTTAACAGAGACTCTAAATTTAATGTCTATTATGAAACAGGATAGTATAAAGCAGGTTTTATACACATACACAACAACATATTTTCTTCTCTCATCTGTTGTTGATTTTAGTATTGACACTTTTGATGAAGAGATTATAATGTAAAACAGTGTTTTGAGGCGCATCATGCTGTTTTATTATTCTCTTTTCTCTCTCTCAGGCCTTTCCCTCCCTCTCTGCGTTTCTTGATTCAGCAGCATCTGGAACTCCTGCACCTCCTCCAGGAGAGAGTTCTGAAGAGCCACTGGCAAGGCATCATGGGAGATGTATTTTTAAGGCTCACCAGCAAAGAAGTAAAATATTATAATGAGTGAAAATGAGCTACATTTACCTTCCTAGCTTCTTCTATAGTCCACTATGTAATATCAAATGTGTGTTTTGCAGAGTGATTTTCTGGACCATTATGTATCGTATCTACGGGACTTGCCAGAATGTTTGACGGTTGTTAGTCTGTTTTCCTCTTCAAAATCAGGCAGCTTACTGGAGGTATGTATACATACACAAGTTTTATATTTAACAAATACAAAATTAAAAAGACTTAACACTTCATATTTTTAAAGATCCTGATATTTGAGGCACATGGAGGCAGAGAAATGGCATTTACATTGTTTCTATGAATGTCCATAAATAGTCCTCACTTAAGATGAGCTCACAAAAAAAGTTAACTGAACACTACTAAATACTTTGTAACTACCTGAATTAACCATTAATTACATATATACATATTAGTAAAGCATGTATTAACATGCTAAGTAACTATTACTATATGTCAGAATGATAAGATGTATGAATGTACATTTAAATAGTTTATTAGTCATTTACTTACACTTTCTAAGTGATCTTATGAAGCACTGACAACTCCTAAATAACTGGTTTGTAAATAATGCAATACTTCATTTAGAAATGATCAGTTGATCATTAATAAAGTATGAAAATACTATTATTAAACACATTATAGATATGCTTATATATCAAGAATAAAGCATTTATAGCTGTATTATAAACTGTTTACTAAAGTCTATTAATGCTTTATAAATTATGAATTAACTGTTTACTGATGCTTAACAAATTATTAAAAGTGTGTAGTTATTATAAAGTGTTAGCAGTTATGTTTATATACATAGAGGTAATTTTTTTTATGGGTCCCTGTTTGCTTTGCAATTTGCTGTTTTCTAACTGTGGTAGACTTTCAGCTTTATATTACTGGTAAAAAAGTCCAAGGATTGCAGTAAATTAATCTGCATTTTACCACTCATAAGGACATATAGATATATGCTCATGCATCTTAGATGTTTGTATTGGCTCTATATTTACATAATTTTTGTAATACGCATTGTCCTGTGTATTTTGCTGCATATTATGTCTCATTTATTTGTTTAGTGTAATTTTCTTTGTCATTCAACCTTCTGTATAACTGACCAGTCTACTTTTTTATTTATTTATTTTGTAGCTTTTGTTTTGATTTCCACTTACTGTTCCATGGCTGATTGTTTGTCTAAGTCATTTTGTATGTTAAAAAATGAGAAAATTATAAAAAATTGATAAAAAAAAAAATAGAACATTGAAATTAATTATTTTTACTAAAACCAGTTTATTTAGATGTTACCACATGAAACACGTTTAGTTTACCTGGCAAAAATGTAGATGAATCTACAGGGCTGCTTTCTGATTTGCTGTATGCATTCGAATCCAGAGTGACATCACAGGGGATGAGACACGTCCATCGCTGCACTCTCTGCTTTTACAGCCTGTCCAACGTATCCCAGAATACCATACACTCCTGCAGGTAATCAGACTCATCTTCATTGTCATTCTAACAGCATTGTATGTTTATAGGTTGTGCATGTTTGATGAAGTGACACTTGTGAAATCACCTTGGTCAAGTATTGCTACATAAAAACTGTCCAATCAAGAAACTGCATGCTGTATGTATGTGTCCATTTGTATTTCATGTGTTTTACAGAGTCTTCTGCAGCAGACAGAGTCAGAGCATCCGGACTATTACCTGTTACTTGTGTCTGTGCAACAACTTCGATCTTTCATGACCCAGTACAGCCATTTACTACAGCACAACCAGGAGCTTCTACATGACCACAGTCATGCCCTGCGTGAACACACACATAACTTGTGTACACACCAACAGGAGCGCCCCTCACACAACCGAAAAGAGCTAAGCAGGTAAGTGCAAAAGAACAAATATGTGTGCTATTGTGTTATAAGACTTACCGGCTCTTTTTTCTCATGTCAGGTCTACAGTGAGACAGCTGTATAAAGTCGACTATGAGACAAATTACAGCAGTAACAGTGCACAAAAGTGAGTACATAGACGCACCAACCAATAGATATTACAAAACGATCTCTATGTGAATTTATGGGTTTCAGAATGGTACTTTCAGATTTGGTACTTTTCAAATGCCATATGAAAATATTTGATTTGTTTAATGAATATATAAGGTAGTTTAATTATAAATCTAATAATCCTTATATAAAATATTATATTTAAAAATATGATAATTTAAACAGAGTAAAATGAATATAAACTGTTGTATTGTATTAAATAATTATTAAATAATTATAAAAGTTAGTGAACTACTAAACAAGAGTCTAACTGAAGAGTGTGTTTGAGATAAAATTTGAGACATTGACTACCGTTGAAAAACATAAAATAACAAGATAATCTTACCAATTCCAAACTTTTGGATGTTAGGGTATGTATGGAAGCTTATTTTCACCAATGAATTAAAAAAAAGGTAGCTGCGACTTCTTAATCTCATAATTCCGATAATTGTGACTTTTTTCTCAGAATTGTGTTTAAATCTCACAAGAAGATATAGACAAAAATATATAAACCATATATTATACCAATTCTGACTTTTTGTTTTTAAAGTTATAATGTCGGATTTGTGAGACATATACTCGGGAGTTGGGAGTTATAAAAGTTAAAGTCAGTTGTGAGATAAAAAAAATTGCAATTAAATTTTAATTTTAGTTATGCAATTACATCTCAAATAATGAGAAAAAGTGCCTGTAATCGAAGAAACACACTTATACATTTCCAATTTGTCTTTCTTTGTAAGTGATCCCTCTCGACGGAACAGACGCTTCCCTGACTATGAAGCGATTCCCCATCACTTTGATCCAGAAATTCTGTCCCCTGTCTCATTCCTGTCTGACTCTGACTCTCGCCGCAAAGCTGTCCCAGTTCCTCTGCGCAGCATCCCAGAGTCAGAAGGAGCAGGATCTGCCCTCACTGACGCTCTAGGTGCACTCTTTCCCTACGGAACCGGAGACTACCGCTGCTCAAGCCCATCTCATTCCTCGGACTCCAGCATTGATATTGCCTTTGTGCACTGTAGTCCTTCCAATAGTCCACCTCGACAATCCCACAGTAGGGGGCGAAGTGCTGGGGGTGTGGTTTATAGGCCCAATAGGGCCTGTGTGTCACCCGACTCTGCAGACATTGTGAGACCACGCCCTCTACAGGCAGTGCAAAGAAAGAGCAAATCACTGAATGGCCTGCAAATGGACAGTATCGATAGCCACACCCACCAGACAAAAAATCCTGCCCACCCGAGGCTGGAGCGTCAGTCAAGTGGCAAATCAAGACTGAGATCCAGCAGTCCAAAGCACAGATTCGAGACACACACTGACACTGAGGAGCAGCCACGACTAATAAATCAAAAGGTACACACTCTACACACATATTTACTTATTAACACGCAAACATATACGTGTATAATTGACAATTAGTGGTAACTAGCAACCCCTAATCACCACTAAAAATCCTTCAGAACACTTTAGTGATGCCAATCATAGATATACATACATAGATGCCTCATTGGCGGCTGTTTCTATGGGCCGCTATACGTAAGCCGTCCGCCATATTTGAACAGTCAAAGCCGGTCCGTGAACATTCGAGAGCAAGTTGACTGAGCGTCTGCAACCATAGATGCATGTACAAATTTCTGAAATAGACTTCAGCGGATGCTAAACTAACACAATACAACAAGATGAAGGTGCCAGCTATCATGACATTAAAGATTTACCATAGTAAAAGTAAAAACTTTAAGAAGTACCATGATAGTAAAAACCTGTAATATTGAATTTATATATATATATATATATATATATATATATGTTGTAACCACCCACAACAGCGAAGCATAAGAAATGTTTTTTTTTTTTAAACCACCTTAGCAAGCAACATCATGGCAACCCCGACCAAAATTGTCCATAAATTAAAATGAAATATTATTTGAAATAGTATGCTTTTATTTAACTGCAAGTGTGTGTGGAAGTTCATTCTGCTTGTTCCTCAGGACTCTAGAAGCCTGGTGTGGGACGAGCTTAATTTGAGGGTTGTGTCTGATGACTATGACCACACCCCCTTGAGTGAACGTGGTAGGAAAGAAGGAAAAGGATTTAGGAACTCCTTCAAAAAGCTTTTTAAGAAGAAGTGAGTTCATAAGAATAGACACATGGATGCTTTGCTTTTACATACTATACTCACACTTAAAGCTATGATACTTTGTATGTGTGTCTCAGGTCTAGTGGTGACGGAAAGGAGAAGACAACTGTAAAAGCTGATTGTCAGAGCAGTGGAGATCTGGAGTCCACCAAAGCCCCACATGCAGGAGACATTGACAGAGGAACTGCTGTTTAAACTGTTTTAGAGGTTAAAACTAGAGGTTCTCAACTGGTTTTGCTTCAGGACACAGGTTTTACAATGAACATCAAGAGGTGACCCAACACACTTTTTGGTTTTTAGTGTTTGGTCTCTAAATATCCCTTGAATGTCATGCTTTTGGCAACCAGCAATTGTGGTCGGCACAATGTTTATTCTAGTTGCAAGTGAACCTGTGTTTAACATGGGTTTCTTTTGTGGTTTATTACACACAGGTTGACCAAATGGCAGGTAAATTTGCATCAAAATACTGGAATACTGAAAGCAAAACTAAAAAAATGTTTGGTCACAACCCAGGTGAGAACCACTGTATTTCTCACTAACACACACTAAAAAAACACACAAAAAAACTCAAAATGAGCTGAAGCTGCTTCATAACATCATTGAACATGTCTGACATAGCACACAAAACATTTTGCATGATAAATCAATTTTCAACATAATTTTGGTCAGAATTTTGAGAAACAAAGAACATCTTGCATTGTTGACGCAAATATATACTCAAACATATAAACTAACAGGCAGACTTATCCATCTCTTGTTGCGTTTATGCTGGGCTGCGCTGACAGGATGTAAAACTATATGTGATAAAATGATAAATTATATTAATATATCTTATTAAACTTAATTACAGTAATTACTCATAAATAAAAATGTTATAAATACATGTTGTTTACGTTCCAAAAAAAACAAAAAAAAAACAAATGTCACATGTACATATATTTGAATGCAATGTAAATAGTTACAATTAAAATAAAGTACAAATAGTAATATTTTAAGATAAAAATGTATTCTTGAGTATAAATGTGTGTATGTGTACAGTCCTGGTCAGAATTATTTGCACCCTTGGTAAATATGAACAAAGAATCCTGTGAAAATAAATCTTCATTAGTTAATTTTGATCTTTGATTTAAATTCACAAAATCTCATCATCTGTTGTTTTATTGAAGTAAAATAATTAAAAATGAGGAGGATTCTTTATGAAATAAAAGTTTTTTCTCCAATACATGTTGGCCACAATTAATGGCACATTTTTATTCAATACTTTTTGCAACCTCCTTTTTCTAAGATGAGCCTGATGAGTTTGTAGAACACCTGACGACAGGTGATCAGAGATCAGACATCATTCTTCCATAAAGAATCTCTACATGACCTTCAGATTTACAGGTCCATGTTGATTTCTCTTCGGTTTTCTATAGGGTTCAGGTCAGGGGACTGGCATAGCAGAACCTTCATTTTTGTGTTGATTTTGTTGTTTGTTTTGGATCATTGTCCCGATAAGAGATCCAGCCACGGCCCATTTTAAGATTTCTAGCAGAGGCGGTCAGGTTTTGATTTAATTATCTTTTGGTATTTGATAGAATCCATGATGCCATGTATGTGAACAAGAGGCCCACAATTTCAAAGATCCAGCAGTATATTTAAAGGGATAGTTCACCCAAGAATGAAAATTCTGTCATCACTTACTGACCCTGTCCCAAATGGCACACTATATGCACTTTCGGTCTTGTGAAAATATAATGGCTGCCGCGTGCGCATGTCAGTTAAGTCCATGACACTGTAGTGTGTCCCATTTGTCATTTTAAGTTTCAAAAGGGTCATTCTGAATCAGGATCCCGTTGTGGTAGATATGCGCCCTCGATGCACACTTTCCTTAACTCTCCTCCTCGCCACACATTAAGATAACGTAGACATGAGTCCTCTTCCAGGCAAATTTGTAACATCTTAAGTTGATTGGAACTTCTTAATTATTGCCCTGATGGTTGCTAAATTTCATTGCTTTAGCTATTAGCTCTTACAGTCACTTTATATTTTGTCAAGCTCAACAATCTTTTGCTGCAAACCAGAACTATATTCTCTGTTTTTTTACTCATTGTGATGGATGATTAAGGGGATTTGGCCTTTGTGTTTCCTCATATTTATACTCCTGTGAAACAAGAAGTCATGGCTGGACTATTTCATGTTCCTAGTCATTCTGGTGTGATAAGAAATATAAATATGATTATGAATGGGAATATACTTCAGAGATATTTTTCTCATAAGAAATTATATGTGTGCCAATAATTGTGGCCAATGAGTTTTGGAGAAAAACATTTACTTATCTAAATCTTTAGATTTTTGAATGAAATATCAAAGGATAAACAGATTTATTTTCATAGCCATCTTCGATCAAATAAGGGTGCCAATAATTCTGACCAAGACTGTATATTTGACAAAAATAACACCACTCAGCTGCATTTTATCTTTTTTCCACCTTGGTTTAATGTGTTAAATCTCATAAAAGAGTTTCACATTTGAAACAAAATATTGGCTTTATACAGTCTGTAAAACTCAAATTATTTTACACTATATACAAGACATGTGCATCACATTACACAAGAGAATGATGCTGTAGTGGACATGGAGTAGTTTGACACGCGCTCTGTACTCAAAAAGCATCCAATATCATATTTGTGACTCTTTCAAACATACAGAGTAAAGGTTACTGGAGATTAGGCTCAGACATGGTTTCATTCAGGATCAGGATCAAAATCAGGATCATGGACCATGTGACAAGACCAGGGTTTAAAACTGCTGTTAGGGAGATACTCTATTTGAAGTAGTGTTTTTTTCTTAATAATGGTTTTAAATGTATGTTAGAGGTAGAGCCGACATGCTAAATTTGCGTAATCAACTAAACAAAAAAACAAAACATGATTTTGTTATTTTGGAACAAAAATGGAACAGATAGTATTCAGATATGACACCATACAAACTGATGCTAGAAAGCTTCACAGACAGCTACATTCTAGAAAGAGCTCTTTTTCTGACTTCCCATTTCATATTTACACATACTGCATTCATAAGAGATTGTTATTTCTAATCGGTTTTCAGTGAGCCTGATAAATAGGTTGTCCTTGTCTGTTATACTCTACTATTGACATCACAGCCTGTAAGTGCGCAATCACTCATTAACACACACACGGGACGCTGAGAAAAGCACATGTGAGTAAACGTATTGTGCAAACCTTCAATAACAGTGCTTGGTAATGAAAATATGACACTTGGCTTTTCTGCATAAATAATGAAATATAAAATCTCTAAAATCACTCTAATCTCATTAAGTGGCTCATGATGATACTAAACATGATGCTGTTACAATATAGGGCAGCAAATATATATAATTTAATTATTCAATGCTTAATCCACCGAGGCTGTGCTAACAAAAATGGTTCATAATTTATAAAACAATAGAAACAACTACTCTGAGGTTCTACTGTCTGTTCCTGTGCTGTTAATAATGAAATATGGAGCTATATATTGTGTGCAAAATCCAGTCATTTAAATAGGAATTGTGATCGCCAAATTCTCGAAAGCCAAAATATTTCCGCACGCAGATTTCGCATCAGGTTCAAGTTGGTCACATAAATTCCCCACATCGACCAGCAGAAAGCTGTTTGGTTTCAAAGTGACTTCTGTGAGCAGTGCTTTATGGATCCCTACATTTGGCAATGGATCTTTTTGCTCACAAAATTTCGCTAATATTACTGTACTTTTGAGATAAAAAGAGTGGCGCCATAAATTTGAATGAAGAGAAAGAGATGAAGGAGGAAAAAATAGTGAGTTGGGTCGATTTACAGGTGTTGTGCCGAATTCTATGACTCACTGAATTCTGTGACCGTAGTAGCTGCTGTATTGAGCTAATCCTTACCTTAACATCACTACATTATGTGTACGGTCACATAATTAGGTGGGTCACAGAATTCAGAATTACACGGGTTCACACAGAGTGGATTTTGGCGTTCCACTGGGCTGTGTTTTAAATAGTTTTTCTATGTAAACAATTGTGAAATGTATTATGACAGAGAGGAGCTGCATCACTTCAGTACTGAAAGCTACGAAGCCAACAAGATGGTACGACACCTGCAAATAATGGCAGATATAAAAGCCAGGTCATTTGTTTCCTCTTTTACACAACTGTTGTACTAGACTGCTGTTTTTACATTAGTTATTTAAGTCATACAGATCTGATGGTTGTGTTTCAAGGTGTGTCTGTCGAGTTTAGTTTGCACTGTTTCTGTGTATTGAAATGCATCTATAGTAAGGTTATGCAGTTTGCCAGTACCAAAAAAATTAGATTTGACCATTATTAGATTTGTTAATGTTACCGTTACATGCTATGCGTATCTATAACGCATTTTAAACGGTCTACCTACGTCTGCTTGTGCTGCGTTCACACCATGTCATAATAGAGTGGTGCAGGTATGTATGACATCACTTTGTAGGCCAAAACGCGGAAACAAGTTAGCATTTTAGCACTTTCAGCATCGTCCCAAAAGTCAATGGGTTTTTAAAAAAAAATTTATTCTGCGACATAAAATACATCAGTAATACCCCACTCGTGATTATTTGGAGCTGTAACGTGTCTTGAAAAAGGTGGCTGAGTACAGAAAGACTACAGAGGCTGTCGGGGAGATTAAACATCATCACACCGAAAAGGTAAGCTCAGTTCGCTTTTACAGCATCGTTATGCTTATAATTGTGCTTTAACAAACTATTCTAACTCTAACATTCTGGGAAAATGTTTTTAGATAAAAACCGAAAGTGTTGTTGAAAGCTTAGAGATGGTGACTCTGAAATCGTGGGACCGTGGTTTACTGCGTTTATAGCATACATTTAGCTTTTTACTTCTGGTGACTGCATTTAGGCTTCAAAATTCATAAAAGTTGTGTTCATCTGTGAAAATGATCTTAATGGACAAAATGTGTAAGTATCATAAACTTTTGTTGATCACAGAGCGTGTTTTTTTGCGATAATCCAAAAGCCTATGGAAAAATCCTATTGGATTCTTGTCGAGGGAGACAGTGTGATGCTAACGGCCGGTTGGCCTACAAAGTGACGTCATACCTGCACCACTCTATTGGGGTTATGCGCAATTAACTTCCATATTTTGTAAAACAGCTCACTTTCTTCGACAAACGGATGCGAGGAGACCCGTTTTCCTGTTTGTTCATGTGACATAACATTCGACATGAGCCTTTTACCGAAATTTCAAATCGAAGCTGTTCACGTCCTCGGACTAGGAATTACGCGTTTCTATGGCAACACCATCGACTAATTACAAGTTCTAAGAGTACATAATTACGGTAATTGCGACATGGTGTGAACGTACCTTTGTACTAAGTATCACTTTTGTATCAATACGAGGTTCCAGGGGCTGGTATCACACTGACCCAAAAATATGTAGTGTTTTATTTCAGCTATCTTTGTGTACGTTTTTCAGTAGTGTTGTGTTCTGTAGTTTAAAAATGAAAATGAGGTGTATAAGTCTCAGGAATATGACTTTTGTTGCGTGCATTACGTGGTGTGTTAAGGCAGTGTGTTTTCAGAAGCTGTTCTCGTGGCCTGCGAGGATGTACAGATTACTTTGAGCCGTGGGGTCTTCCGTCGGTTTGCTTTCCAACACCACCACTCTGAGAAAGACAGAAATGTTTATGAGAAGCGTGCTGACTGTGGATCTGCTGTGGTATAGTGTAAGTGTTGGTGAGCTCTCACCTGTCTGCACCCAGCAGCCTGTAGGTTCGTGAGTTATCAGCGATCTCCTGAGTAATCTAAAGCAGAGAACATCAGTTACCAACTACACACATTTTGTCTAAAGGTTCGGTCACATTTATCATTGGTCTGCGAATAATTGTGGCCAAATCCTGTCATTGTTTCGCATACGGGTGAAATGTTCCCCGCACAGATTTTGCTCATGTTCAAGTTGGTTAAGTGAATTTGCTGCATTGACCAACAGAAAGCTGTTTGGTTTGGTTGTGACTTCATGAATTGCTCCACTGTTGACAATGGATAATAGACTTGTTTTTGCCCACAAAATGTTGCTAATGTGACCGCACCTGAAAGCTAGAGCACTGGTTACCAGCTATGAATGTACAGGTCCTTCTCAAAAAATGAGCATAGTTCATTATTTTCCATAATGTAATGATAAAAAACTTTCATATATTTTAGATTCATTGCACACCAACTGAAGTATTTCAGGTGTTTTATTGTTTTAATACTGATGATTTTGGCATTCAGCTCATGAAAACCCAAAATTCCTGTCTCAAAAAAATTGCATATTTCATCCGACCAATAAAAGAAGTGTTTTTAATACAAAAAAAAAAAGTCAACCTTCCAATAATTATGTTCAGTTAAGCACTCAATACTTGGTGGGGAATCCTTTTGCAGAAATGACTGCTTCAATGCGGCGTGGTATGGAGGCAATCAGCCTGTGGCACTGCTGAGGTGTTATGGAGGCCCAGGATGCTTCGATAGCGGCCTTAAGCTCATCCAGAGTGTTGGGTCTTGTGTCTCTCAACTTTCTCTTCACAATATCCCACAGATTCTCTATGGGGTTCAGGTCAGGAGTTGGCAGGCCAATTGAGCACAGTAATACCATGGTCAGTAAACCATTTACCAGTGGTTTTGGCACTGTGAGCAGGTGCCAGGTCGTGCTGAAAAATGAAATCGTCATCTCCATAAAGCTTTTCAGCAGGTGGAAGCATGAAGTGCTCCAAAACCTCCTGATAGGTAGCTGAATTGACCCTGCCCTTGATAAAACACAGTGGACCAACACCAGCAGCTGACATGGCACCCCAGACCATCACTGACTGTTGGTACTTGACACTGGACTTCAGGCATTTTGGCATTTCCTTCTCCCCAGTCTTCCTCCAGATTCTGGCACCTTGATTTCCGAATGACATGCAACCACTGAGCAACAGTCCAGTGCTGATTCTCTGTAGCCCAGGTCAGGCGCTTCTGCCGCTGTTTCTGGTTCAAAAGTGGCTTGACCTGGAGAATGCAGCACCTGTAGCCCATTTCCTGCACACGCCTGTGCACGGTGGCTCTGGATGTTTCTACTCCAGACTCAGTCCACTGCTTCCGCAGGTCCCCCAAGGTCTGGAATCGGTCCTTCTCCACAATCTTCCTCAGGGTCCGGTCACCTCTTCTCGTTGTGCAGCGTTTTTTGCCACACTTTTTCCTTCCCACTGAGGTGCCTTGATACAGCACTCTGGGAACAGCCTATTTGTTCAGAAATTTCTTTCTGTGTCTTACCCTCTTGCTTGAGAGTGTCAATGATGGCCTTCTGGACAGCAGTCAGGTCGGCAGTCTTACCCATGATTGCGGTTTTGAGTAATGAAACAGGCTGGGAGTTTTTAAAAGCCTCAGGAATCTTTTGCAGGTGTTTAGAGTTAATTAGTTGATTCAGATGATTCGGTTAATAGCTCGTTTAGAGAACCTTTTCATGATATGCTAATTTATTGAGACAGGAATTTTGGGTTTTCATGAGCTGTATGCCAAAATCATCAGTATTAAAACAATAAAACACCTGAAATATATCAGTTGGTGTGCAATGAATCTAAAATATATGAAAGTTTAACTTTTATCATTACATTATGGAAAATAATGAACTTTATCACAATATGCTAATTTTTTTTAGAAGGACCCGTATAATCTAGTTCTGTGGTTCTCAACACTGTTGTATGTTTTGGGCTCCACTTGATGTCAGCTGTAAAATCTGGGTCCTAAAGCAAAACTAGTTGAGAACCACTGAGTAAAAAGTTCACAGGCATAACACACCTCACTGTTTTTAAAGCTTCGCCCCTGCATTCCATGCTTCCAGAACGCCAAAACACTGTCCTGCAGACACACTTGAAAAAAGACAAATAAATTAATATTAATCAAAGCACACAATGAATTATCCCATCCCATTTTATTTATCGTAAATTAAAATTTAAAATTAAAACTTAATTGAGTTCTTACCTATTGCCTCAATCTGGAAGTTAAAGGTAAGTTCAGTTGACAACTTCCTGTTGGATTTTAACCTGCCCTGCAAATTCACCAACTTTATACACCCTGCAAAATATACAGTAGAAACTAATTACAATGTAGTAATGATTTCCCAGAGATGGAACTGAGCTTGTGCAAATGCTTGTTTGAACATGAATCTGTGCAACAAGTGCTGACAAATATCGAGAGAAAAAATCCTGTGTGAATTCAGGAAGCAATATCAGGCTAATGTACATGTGGTTTTATCAAACTGAGCCTAAAATTAGCCTTTTACTGGTGAAAAAAAAACCTTTAACAAAGCTTAAAGTGTTTTATTGCTTTTATAAAACTAGTATAATTAGTATAATCAATATTCCAAATAATATTGATTAGTGTAAATAAATATATACATATTCGATTGTAAATATTATGCATTTCATTATCATTGCTATTATATTTCAATTGAATATTATTTTAGAAGAAATAGAAAACATTTTATATTTATTATAATACAAGCATATATTTTATTTACTTACGATCTAAACACACAAGGACAGTGTCTCTCTCCAGCTGAGTCACATGAATGACACATGTCTGAGGTGTTTCTGGAAACACAAAACACAACAAGGGTTCATACAAGACCCAAGAGCAACACTCTAAAAGCTCCAGACATTTTTTAAGTAATCCAATCCGAACCAAAAAATCATTCTGTTTTGAACACAGCGAGACTGTAAAACTGACCGGGCTCTGTGAATGCGGGGGTGGCAGCATTGGGATCAACAGTGCCAAATGTGACCACCTGATCAGGGTGGCTTCCTTTACTGACTGCCACACAAACCAGTGGATAATGCTGCTCAGGAACCACCAACATCTCAAAGACTTCTAATGGACACGGCAGGGTGAGGTCTATGCTCTGGACAGACACAAATACACAGGATTATACTAGATAGATATATAGATAGATTCACATTGTGTTTCTCAATATTTCACTTACCTTTATGAGCATGAAGCGCTGCATGGCTTCCACCCATTCCAACAGCATTACACTGGACTGGAAAGCTCCACATAAGTACTTATGACCTGTGTATGGGTTTCGCACTATAGATACACATACAGAAGCATGTTGACTGTATCTGTGCAAAGAATATTTACTATTTATGTGTTCTGATTATATAATTTGGTTGGCATTTCAACACAAAACATAAGAATGCATCTATACTGACCTACACAGCATTTCTGACAACCCCTTGTATCTGGTATCTTATTGGACACGGTAAATTTTCTGAAAGAAAGGATTTACCATGACAGTACTAAAATTCAAAGGATGCATAGGATGTACATTTAACAAATATCTAAATGAAATTACGAGTTTAAACAGAATAAATTCCTTCACAAAAATAAAAATCATTCTAAAAAAGTTAGTCTGAATCATACCGTGGGATGATTTTGTCAGGGAGTTTATGTGTTGGTATGGCAACAGGTAACTTCTGCATCTGTCGAGCTTGCTCAAAGAGCCCCGCCAGGTTGTAAGAGTACAGCTGCGATGCTTTACCTGTGGAACGCACACACATATGTGCAAATAATTACATTATGGTAAAGCTAAAACATTAAAATATCCTTCAAAAGCATGTAAATCTTTTCCTTATTGGTTTTATCTCACCTGATATAGAAAGCAGCCAGTTGTTCATTACATACACCCATGTACACCTCCGTGGAACCAGCTGCATGTAATAAAACAAAAACAGAAAACAAAAATCATTAAAACATTATTCTCAAAATCAAATGTCAGTTCCTCCTGATTAAATAAACTCTAATCACTTTTTAGAGTAAATACATAAATATTGATTATATATTTGTGTATTATTACACTCATGAGCCAAAACTTTATGGCCAGAAACTTTATGAATACCGTTGAACATCTCTTAACAAGGCCACATATTAACAAGACCACCAACAGCTTATTAGGCAGATGGTCATAATGTTTTGGCTCATTTGGATCATCGGTGTAATATATATAAAATATATAATAATAATAATAATAATAATATTATATACATATATAGACAATATATATATATATATATATATATATATATACAGTCGTGCTCAGAATTAATGGTACCCCTGGTAAATATGATAAAAAATGGCTGGAAAAAATAAATCTGCATCATTTATCCTTTTGATCTTTCATTCAAAATATTGGCAAAAATCTAAACTTTCATTGAAGTAAAAGAATAGAAAGTGGGGGGGAAATCACATTATGAAATAAATGTTTATCTCCAAAACACATTGGCCACAATTATTGGTACCCTTTTATTAAATACTTTTTGCAATCTCCTTTTGCCAAGATAACAGCTCTGAGTTTTATCCTTTAATGCCTGATGAGTTTGGAGAACACCTGACAAGAGATCAGAGACCATTCTTACAGAAACTCTCCAGATCCTTCAGATTCCCAGATCCATGTTGGTGCTTCTTCTCTTCAGTTCACTCCACTCATCAGGTCTGGGACGGTCATGGCAGAAGCTTCATTTTGTGCTACTTAACACATTCTTGTGTTGATTTTGATGTTTGTTTTGTATCGTTGTCCTGATGGAAGATCCAACCACGGCCCATTATAAGATTTCTAGCAGAGGCTGTCAGGTTTAGATTTTTTATCTGTTGGTATTTGATAGAATCCACGATGCCATGCATGTATCTGAATAAGAAGTCCAGGACCTCCAGCAGAAAAATATGACCACAACATTAAAGATGGTATATTAAATTGTACACATGGGGTACTTTTTATCCTTGTGTGCACCAAACTCATCTTGCATGTTTGCTGCCAAAAAGCTATTTTTTAGTTTCATCTGACCACAGAACCCTGTGCTGTTTGAAGGTCCAGTCATGTCTGACAACTGAATTTGCTGGGGTTTGTTTTTGGATGAGCAAGGAGGATTTTTCTTGAAAACCTCCCAAACAACATGTGGTGATGTAGGGGTTGTTCAATTTTTTTTTAATAGACTTTCTGAACCCAAGACTCAACTAATCTCTGCAATTCTCCATCTGTGATCTTTGGAGAGTCTTTTGCCACTCAAACTTTCATCCTCACCATGCATTAAGACAATATAGACACAAGTCCACTTCCTGGCAGATTTGTAACATCTTTAGTTGATTGGAAGTGCTTAATTATTGCCCTGATGGTCAAAATGGGGATTTTCAATGCTTTAGCTATTTTCTTACAGCCACTTTCTATTTTGTGATGCTCAACTATCTTTTGATGCACATCAGAACTATATTCTTTGGTTTTACTCATTGTAATGGATGATTAAGGGAATTTGGCTGTTGTGTTTCCCCATATTTAAACTCTTGTAAAACAAGAAGTCATGGCTGGACAATTTCATGTTCCTAGTCACCCTGGTGTGCAAAAAAAAGGTAAATATGAATGGGAATATACTTAAGAGATATTTTACTCGTAAACAATTCTAGGGGTACCAATAATTGTGGCCAACTTGTTTTGGAGAAAAAAAATTATTTCATAATGTGATTTCCCCTCCACTGTCAATTATTTTACTTCAATGAAAGGTTCGATTTTTGCCAATTTTTTGAATGAAATATCAAAAGGATAAACGATGCAGAATTATTTTTTACAGCCATTTTTCATCATATTTACCAGGGGTACCATTAATTCTGAGCACGACTGTATATATATATTCAAAATGCAAAAACATTTTTAGCTATATAGCCAAGCCCATCTAAGTTTTTCCTGACCTGTTCCATGGAGCTCTCATGAATTTCATTTAGATTGAGGGTATAAATTCCTTCCTCTGCACCAAAAATCAGATACTGGTCTGAAAATGAGTCACAAGAAAATCTCATAAAACTGACAAAACCCATAATTATGATAATGATGTAAGAAGCATTTGATTTGAGAATGCCTGAGCTCTGCATGTGCTGTTTCTCACCCCTGGTGTTTGGGTTTATCCATGAACAGGCACAGTGGATCTTCAGGGGACAGCCATTAAACACTTTAGAGAAACAAGCTCCCATCTGCAGAGCAGAAAGAAAGATCAAAATCATGTCTTTCAATATTTGTGTGTATGAAAGAGATATAGCAAGACAATTTGTGAAAGATGGAGAGATGAAAAGACAGACAGAAGAAAGAGGAAGAGCTGGAAGACTCACATGTACTTGAGGGGTTGGTGGGAGGCCATTACTAAACGGTAGCTACAAAAAGAGAAGTCTGTAAGATGCTATCACAGTTTACAAGAGCAGAACTATTTTTTCCCTTGTTTAATCAGGGAATTGTAATTACAAGGCAATAACTGTAAATTCCACACACTCTGACAAAATATACCACATCTATCTCCTCCTGTCCGTAGCATAGACATTGCAGTTTCATAAATTAAGTTTGGGGTTTAGAACAACCCTACTTATAACAATAACACAATAAAAGAGGCAGAGATATTTCCCTTACTTGGCATTTGAACCATTTTGATGAATTTCTATTTTATGTTTTTGAACAAAATTAGAATTATGAAAGTAATTTAAAAAAAAGGAAAATTGTATACATCAAAAAAACAAACGTTTCAAAATAACCATAAGGAGATTAATCACACCTTTAGACTAGATGATGGAAGGGAGGCCAGTTTTTCTTTCTCTCCATTCTCCTGAACAGAAACTCCATTACCTGCACATAAACACTCACATTGTATAATCTGTCCTTTGAAAGGTGAAATCACATTTAAGGAACAAAGACACACCTATGTAAATTAGGCTCATTAATTAGGCTATTTAAAAAACAAGCTATTTAGCTGTTTTAGGTTGCCCTGCCACTGCCTGCAGAAAGCAAGCGGTAAACAGAATTTGTGTAAATTTTCTATTAATGCAGTGGTAATTCATCAAATGATCAAATAATGAAGAAGAGAATCATCACTGGGCATTTATCCAGAAGCTCGATTTAACACACTTTCTGCATTTTACAGAGCTGATTCAGCATGGGCATGTTTGTTACCTTATTTACATAATCCATTAAGTTATTTGTAAATGAGTTGTAAAACAACAACTTCTAACTACTAGGTAACACTAAGTAGCTCTCAACTAAACTACGGTAAAGCTACAGCTATCTATGTTGAGGGACTGAACTAATGCCTAAATGACACAACGAACAGAGGAAGACTGGCAAGGCTGTCTACCAATCACAAGAGGGCACGCTCAAGAGGGCGGTGCTTAGCTTACTTTGTTCTTCCTGTTGTTCAGCATGCAGCCATTCCCAGAACCTATAAATCCCATCATCCCCTGCTGACTCTGTCTGAGCGTGCTCAGATGGTTTGTTACCTAGACTACCACGCCTGTGTGGGGGCAGGCGAGGAGGTGGCGGTCTGGGGGGCACACAGGAAGCAGGCCGAACGGGAGGGGTGGAGCTCCCAGCAGCTGGACAACGTTTAATGGTCCCTTCTCCGGTATTGTCCTCTGAGACGGTACTGTTCTGTGCGGGAGACAGAAGCTTCGGCTAAGAAGTGATAAAAAGAAAGAGTGTGAGTTACACATTCTGTCAAAAGTCTTTGAGACCGAGAAGTGTATGTGTATTTTTTACCTTGGGTGGCAGAGGAGGTGGTACTTTAGGTCTCATGGTTGAAGTGGAGTTACAGCTGTAGGCACAGACACACAAGCGCATATTATAATGATTTATAGTCATACTGCTAAACAAGATATGGTAACACAAAAGAAGGACGCAAGGACCAATGGCACAGTTTCTTTGGACAGTGGAAACGCATACAGGGATACAATCAGATGAAGAAAGAGACCATATACAACGTCACAAACAGTAAAGAATTATAACCGGCAAGCAAGAAATGGTCATGTGGACACAAGACACACAAACATAGTGCTAAATATGCTCAAGTCTAATCTACCTAATCCAGAGCAGAATATTTTGAACTTCTAAGAGGTTACTCTTTCAATCCTTCAAACTGATGGAAAACAAAAGTGTTTCTGTATGTCTTGTGCTCATCACCAACAAACCAAAACAAATATCTGATCAAATTCCATGACTGAAACACAAATCAGAATCAACACACAATATACACAAATAATTCAATACAGTAGATTTTTATTAATAGATTTTGTGGGTAGAAAATGTGAGTGGTGCTTATCCCTGCATAACTTATTGCCACAATGCCAGGGTGTTGCTATGTGATTGATAGGAGGCTGCTTACTGTCCTGAGTCAATAAAGCCCAGTCCCAGTAAATCTTTATGATACTCTGGTTCCTCCTTAAATCTTAGAATTTTTTTGTGTGCCCATTTTGTCATCTGGGATAATTTTTTTTCAAGTCTTGTAGTGTAGAAAAGTAATAGCATATGCAGTTGTATTAAAGTAGGCAGAAAACAGAAATTGTGATCGTCTCCCCTATTGTGACGTATATCAGAGTTAAAAGCTTTTCAAATGAGCAAAAATGTGAGGCGTGACTTGATTTTGTCCAACAGGAATTTATTGGACTGTTATTGTTTTTGTTGCCAGGGGGAGGGCAAATTCATGTTTTTGATTAATGATTATGAAGGCACATGCCTAAAAAAAAAATAATGATATGAATGGATAAATTGCAATATTCCATTAAAAAAAGAAAATATGTCCAAGCATCTAATAAAGCAAAATATATACTTAAGTGTCTTGGCTTACCATAAACTCTCATACTATAAATTAACTTACAAACACAAATGCATATTTTCACAAGGATCATGCATTTGAGCACCGGCAAGCAACTTAAAACCAGACACACAACAAAACAAACCGAGCACATCCTTCAATCTCACATCCAGTTGACACTAACAGACAGGAAGTCACGGAGGTGTTTTTGATGACATTACACATTACATCTTCCTCTCACTTACTGCAAATCATCACCTTCATCCTCCTCCTCATCCTCTAAATGTGTCACATGACCCCTGAGAGAGATTAAGAGGGTGAGGCTAAGAAGGTAAAGCAGCCAGAGAAGAATGCAGAGAACACACACACACACAGACACACACACTCAGCAGTAAGAGCTTCTCAGTGCCAAGCAGAGATGAGACTGCAGAGGTGATTCGTTTGCAAAGCAGGTTGTCTGACCAATCAAAAGTGACAGTGGGAGTACCTTTGATTGAGCTCCTCAGCAACAGATTTTAATAGACTCCTGAAAAACAATAAATAAAAGAGAGAACTTGTTTTATTTGTAGGAATTAATTTATTAGTTAACTAAATTAGTTAACATGAAGTAATAATGAACTGCACTTCTACAGCATTTACTAATATTTGATAATGTTAATTTCAACATTTACTAATACATTATTAAAATCAAAAGTTGTATTTGTTAACATTAATGCACTGGTAAATAACATGAACAAACAATAAACAGTTGTATTTTTATTAACTAACGTTAACAAAGATTAAAAAAATACAGTAACAAACAAATGAAAACATATTGCAAACTGTTACCATTTATTTACAATTTTGTTATTCTAAACTAGGGATTGGTCACAATGGTTGCATAATCAACTAGTAACCAACAACCAAGTTGATTAGTCAGGTAGACTAGTTTTAGACAATTTCAGTTTTGTTATTTTAATCTATCAACTGACTAGTTGATCAATGAGGTCGACCAGTTTTAGACTATTCCTTATGCATTCATTAATTTTTTAGATAGACTCGCAAATATAGAATAAAATACACTCACTTGTTATTTCCCAGAATGCTTTGGGGCTCTAACTGTAGATCCTAAATGAATCAAAAAGACAGTCAGACAAGTAATCCAAACAAACAGACTAAACAACAATAAATCAATGGCAGAGTGTCACAAACCATCTCATGATGCGGTTCGGTCTCCTTCCTCAAAGGTGGATCGAACTTCACCTTATCAACTAGAAGAGGGCCACACATAGACTTCAGATTTCTTTTTGTGCTTATAAGTATTCTGAGAATTTTTGTGTTTATTTCGGTTCAGTGAGTCAAGGGCTGCTTGACACATGACTTACAGTTAATCTCAGAAAGAGTCTTCCCGTCTCGTGAGCTCCTGCTAGTTGAGCGGATTCGATGTGGAACAGACACGGGAGACTGCAAACAAAGAGACCACAAGTTAAGTTTTCAAACTTGAAAGCTAAAAAGCCTTAGTTATATACACACCTTTTCTGAATATCTGTTACAAGATCCTAATCTTTCCTCAAGGCAACACCGCAAGCCACTGCCGTTAGGTGTTAAAACCAATAAACTCACATGCGTTCATATACACACACACAATCACATATGCACACTGCAGCTTGGGTAACCGGACACACTTGTACCTGGCAGCTGGCAGAGCCAACTGTCTGCCCTCACTTAGGATCTACATCTAAAGAAACAACCAATTAGAAATCAGTGCTTCAGTTTAAAGCCCTAACATGGTTTCCCCAATGGTTCAAATATAAAGAAAGAGTCAGATATATGGAATTACCTCTGGGTCAATGTCATCTTCTTCTGCATCACTGTGTGTGCTGTGGTCAGGGTTGTTGGCTTTGTCCAGTAGCTCAATGGCAAGAGTCCGGCTAAGAGGCTGGGTAACAAACGGGTGCTGCAAAAACAGAAGTGATGCAAACAAACATTATTGAACAATGGTGGATCAATGGAGCCAATCATATATGTTCTCTGAAGGAAGGGCAGATCTTACCTGCAGTAGTCTGTCAGCTGTTGGTCTCTTCTTGGGATTTTTGGTCAAAGCCATTTTCACAAAGTGATGGAAATTATTTGTCCTTCATGAACCAAAACAAACCAGATGAGAATTGAAAAATGTAACTGACATTTGAATAAATCTAAGTTTGCCGTTACAGTAACAAGCGTAGAATTAAAATAAGGAGGGTTTAAAAGAAGATATCTCGTAATCTTGGGAATTAATAACGTCCTATTTATATTTTGAGTGATAAATCATCTTTTTTTTGTAGTGGGAAAACTTTTTTAGGTGAATCACCTTCTGGTTAGGAGAACCCAATAACAACAAACTGGCATTTTGCCACAGATTCCATCAATAAAGACAATAATAATGTTACAAAACTTTCTATTCAATAAAGAATCCTGCAAAAAATGTATCACAGTTTTCACAAAAACATTAAGCAGCAAACTTTGATAATAAAAAGAAATGTTTCCTGGGCCCAGTTGTTCAAAAAGTTTAATCTGGATCAGAATGATCTGGATTTGGAAATCCTGTTTTGTTATCCAGGATCAGGAAATCCATCTTACTTTAGTGCCGTTTTTTCAAAGCAAAATTGGATTGAATCACCCTGATCCAGATACATACTTTTTCAGTTTACCAAATCTGGATTACTATCTACTATTAAAATATTTCAATGCTTTTGGTTTCTCTCAGAAAAGTTTTGCGTAGCATTCACACAAGAAAATGTGTTCACTCGCAAAAAAACTTTTGACAGGTTCATCTCTTATGATTGTGCAATGTAGATTACAAACAGTGATTTAAAAAAAACATTTTTTTAACTTTTGTTTGATATTTACAACTGTTGTACAAATGTCACCAAATTCTCCTTTTTACTTTACTGTAGGCTACCGAAAGACTACTTGTCATTTATTACTTTAACAGTTAAACTTAAAATTAAAAGCAAAATTAAACATATGTGTTTGTGTATATTGCATGATATAAATGTTGTATTTTTTGACCAGTTTTAAACTTTTTTTTTTTCCTGAAATCCACCCTTCTCCTGGGATCAGTATAATCCTGATTTGTTTTAAAGGTTTCAAAGGTATCCCAATCTTACTAAAAAGTATGGAATACAAACTGATGATTTGATCCAGATCAAAACCAAGATTGTAAGTAATGTAATTAAAAATGTAATTAAACGTCTTTTTTTTTTAACTGTACTTATGAATCATTTAGAAATACTTACCACTTAACTTTGTCTTTCAGCTTGGGTGGTTGGAAACTGCTCTTGGTCATTAGGAAGAGTGCTCTAAAGGGGAAACGCAACAGAGAGGACCAAAGTAAGACAAACGTGGAAAAGATGGAGAACACTAGAGTGTCTTCATACTATGGGTGACCTGTGTAATATATATTAAATATGAAACGATGCAATTCATTTAGCAGAATCTGACATCCATTGTGCAGCAATGGACTGCTCATGACGGAGGAAACTGGACACACACCTCATGGGGTGCAAGTCAAACATCGGTGGCTCCAACTCTGCCAGCTCAATAGCTGTGATGCCCACGGCCCAAATATCACACAGCTGATTGTAGCCCCCTTTCCTCTCGACTGCGGCCACCTCAGGCGCCATCCTGCAGAGTAAGACACATAAAGAAAGAAATGATACACATGTGACTACAGCGCTGACTAAAATCAATCTATTAAAAAAATCCTATCACACAAGAGACAAAAGAGGACTGACATACCAATATGGAGTTCCAATGAAGGACTTTCTTTTTGCTAAAGTGGCTGATATCTGAGCCGAAACTCCAAAATCAGCTGGAGAGACAAACAGAAGGTGTGAGAGAGGAATTCAGTGGTTCTGTTTTAAATGAAAAACTGCCAAGTCATTCATATAAAAGTGCTTTTTTTTACCTAGCTTAACATAGCCATTGTCCGTCAACAGAATATTTGCACCCTACAAAACAAGAGTAGAGACACAGTGAGTGATTTTGAAAGATAATCAATCATGTTCATTTGATTCAGACAAAGTCATTAATTAATCATTTAGACCAGTTCGACCAATTCAGAGAACAAAACCATCTTAAAAGAACAATTCACTCAAGTTTTACTCTACACAAAAGCAATTACAGGCCAATTAAATATTTTAGAGCATAACTGAATATTCACTATAAAAATTGTCAAGAATAGCATTTTCCCAAAAAAAAACCCCCACTTTATTTATCTCAGTTATTTTTGCATGATAACATCATTCGAGTGGGACATGAGTGAAAATGATGTCAACACTGAGATTTAATTATATTTGAAAGTCCAGTTAGTACCTTTATATCTCTGTGGATCTTGCCTTTGTTATGGAGATAGTAAACACCCTGACATGAACACATAAACCCACATTAATCATTCAAAATTGTCACACATAAGAACTTTTACGCATCAGGAAATGTGTGTACCTGCAGGGTCTCCCGACATACATACGCAATCTGGGATTCTGACAACGGCCCGGTAACTGAGGATACAGATATACATCTATATGAGAGAACAGCTCAACATGATAAATGCATTAAAATCTCTCGTTTTGGAATCGGTAACAATAGCTACCATGGTATATATCCTGGAGAGAGCCCCCACCACAGTATTCCATGCTGATCCATAATTTATCTCTCCTGAAACAGGGACATTAAGACATCAATTATCAAGCATTGTCAGACCATTTCTGGCCTCAACAGCTTAAAAAAGGTGCATGTTGGGTTGTGACGTGTACTTCAACAGGTAGTGAAAAATATCAACAATTAATAATAAAAAGAGAGAAACAGAATATACACTACCGCTCAAAGGTTTGGGCTCTGTAAGATTTTTTTTATGTTTTTGAAAGAAGTCTCTTAAGCTCATCAAGGCTGAGTTTATTTGATCGAAAATACAGTAAAAACAGTAATATTGTGAAATATTTTCACAATTTTAAATAACAGTTTTCTATTTTAATATATTCTAAAATGTAATTTATTCCTGTGATGGCAAAGCTGAATTTGCAGCATCATTACTCCAGTCTTCAGTGTCACATGATCCTTATATGCGGATTTGCTGCTCAAGAAACAGGTTTTAGGATTCTTTGAAATTGAAATCTATTGTAACATTAGAAATGTCTTTACTGTAATTTTTGATCAAATGTATGTCCTTGCTGAATAAAAGTATAAAAAAAAATAAAAAATAAAAAAATGAATAAAAAAACAAATCTCACTAACTCCAAACTTTAAATGGTAGTGTAATGCTAGTAAAACAGTTAATTACAAAAAAAAACATTTAACATTTAATGAACAACCAGTCTACCCCTGTATTACATTATACAATGAATACAACATATTAATTGAAGCTAGAGACATAAGGGCATTTGATTGCATGTGTGTACATGTACCTGAGGTAACTGCCAAAATATGCAACAATGTTTGAGTGTTTACAATCTTTCATCATTATAATCTCCTGCTGCACCACGTCAAAGTCCTCTCCTGCAAATTAATTCACAAAATAATTCAGTAAAAAAGCAAGTTGAAGCAATGTTGCAAACAGACTAAAATATGAAAACAGTTCCATGTTGGAAACTGAAACTGATGAAAACAGAATGGAATGGAAAACTGAATTCTCTGCTAAAAACTGAGCGATTACACTGCCTCTATTTACAATGCATGCACAATCACATCACACTTGTAATATTTAACTATTCAAGTATAGATGGATAGTGATAGGGCACTTTCTACCGGTGGTTAAACAGCACTGTGTGTGCAGCAGCGCTGGCTCACCTGGTTCTAGTTTGATGACTTTGATAGCAGCCAGCTCTCCAGTGCTGACATTACGAGCCTGGAAAAGAAGAGCATTAGAGCGGTGATTCCATAAACCCAACAGGTGTACAATAGCACAGGTGCTAATGTCAAATGCTAACTCACTGATCCCAATTGCTCTACTCATTATTATATGCAAAATTGCAAAAAATATGCAAAAACTCAAATATTATATTATTATATTATATTATATTAGATATAATTATTAGACATGTTTTATGGATCAGACCCACAGTTAAAGATCAATCTGTTCCAACAATAAAAGGAGAAGTTTGCAATTTCTGCACTACTAGTGGCATCAAACAAAGTTTCTAAAACATTCCTCCAATCTACCCTGATTTTGGACATACAGACAGTCCCACTTGTTGATTATTGATGATTGCAAAAGCAAAAAGCAATGTTCAAAGCTAAGTTGTTTGGAATTTTTTGAGAAATTAACCTATAAATTGAATAGGCTACATATTCTCTCTGCACATTAAGCTGGCATTGGAGAAAGTATTTTAATTAGTAGCTAATTCTGAGGGCAAGGTTGCCAGTGGCCGATATAAAAAAAAAAAAGCCTACTATTTAATGACAACAAATGAGATTGTTAAAATGAATTATTATACAGAAAATGTTAACTCAAAAATTATTTAAGAACAGAAATTGTTTACTATCCAATGAGAAGGCTGAAGTACACTAGTAAACAAAGAACTGCTACTCTAACGAGAGTTAGTTGACATGCAGGTGCAACGCTACTTATAATCAGCAGAATGTCTAAAGGGGACCATCAAAATAAAGTGTAACCAGTTTAAATGTTTCTTAAATGGACCATGTGACATTGAATACTGAAATAATGATGCTAAAAAAAATCAGCTTTGCCATTACAGGAATAAATTCTTTTTTTAATATATTAAAATAGAAAATTGGAATATTATTTAACATTTAATATTACAGTTTAACTGAATGTTTATTAAATAAATGCAGGTTTGGTGAGCATAAGAAAAAAATCTTACAGACCCCAAACATTTGAACACTTGTTCAATCAGTTCAAGAATATTTTTCAGGATATTCTAGAATACACACAGTATTTTGCAAGTTAACGCACAAACACACGCACAAAGGCCTCATCTATAAAACTGAACTGAGAGACATCTGTCTGCGAAACAGAAGTGAGGATGATGTCATCAGAGAGACACAAAGAGAAAGAGAGATTTTCCAACATTTTATTTTAGTTTTACATGGAATTTCATTTATCATTCCAAGTAATATGGAGCAGAGGCAGCTGAAATGCGTGTATCGATGTTCACAGTGCTGTGATGCCTGTAATAAGTAGGACAAGGAGAACATCAAATAACTTTCACATGCACTCACTCACACAGGGCCTACAATTGCAGTGAGGCATTTCACTGTCCTGCAGTAATAAATAAGCTCAGGGCTGTTTCTACTTTTTATTAAAATAAATTAACTGATAAATCTAAGCAGAAGGAACATGTACGTAAACAATCAAGTTACATTGCAATAATCAACCAGATGAATTTGTGAAAGGCTCATATAGTCTTCTCTCTATTATTATTTTGCTTGGTGGTTATGTTTATTCTGGTCCTACATCTCCACCTACAACAAGGATCTGATTGAGTGAACGTGCGTGATTACATGGCATACACCCAACACACACTCTAACCCACACACACTATAAAACCCCAGGAAGAGGGAACAATTACGAACAAACAGGATGGACATAGCTGTGGGCAAACACACTCACACACTTGTAGTTTAAAGTTCAGCCACTTCCTGTCACCAAAGGAAGTCAAGCACATTTAGTGTTTCTTAAGAACAAGATTGCACTTGCCCTTCCCCTTAAAATCCTAAACACCTTGCAACACCCCTTAGTAGTGACCATCTGCCACTGCACCTATCTCTGCAGCATATTGGTCTGTTCGCCTTTGTTTATGTCACATATCACATAAAGAGATGCAGAACTTTGAGTTTGACAGCCCTGCTTTGGCTCTCGCTGGTGAAATAGACCTGCTAGGCCCTGTACATTATGGAAACAAAGATCTCTAGAGCCTTTCAGGATTTAACACCATATCCGAGACGCAAAATTGCTACAAAACACAGATACACTGTGGTCCAGCATAAACACACAACTGCTGTCTCCCGAATACACTGGTTACATTGGTTAGTTAAGTGGTTTCGTCTTAATCCCTAGTGAGCTGCCTTAACAGTTACCTAGACAGCATTTTTGGGCACCATAAGGTGCAATCATTCTGAATGTTTGGAAAGCGTTTATGATGTCCAAAAATGCAGTCTAGGTCGGTAGCTTTCTAAGATGTGATACCCAGTTGATCTCTACCTTGTACACATCTCCATAGGTTCCGCTCCCGATCCTCTGGATCAGCTCAAAGTCTTCCTGTGGGTTTCTGCGCGACAGATCCAAGCTTAAATTCATTGTGCAAGTCACCGTTTGCCCCCTCCGGTTTATTTACGTGTTCTCGGTGTCAAAAACAGGAGGGAGGTGATGATCGCAGAGACATACAGTAACGGAGGGATATGACGGTCCAGTCCCACCGAACTACAACAACATGGCCTCCTACGCGCATGCGCACTGCGACTGACACACTAGCAAAGTTTCATGTAGCCATAGCACACGCATTGAGGATGGAGAGAAATTTGTGCATATAATAAGACAGGAAGGGTTTGAAAATTTAAGCCACGATTAAAATGTAACAAAGTGATTTTAATAGATAGCAAATATCTATCCAATTCATATGTCATTTATTATATTTTTTTAAAGAAAAATGTAATAAGCATACTTTTCCAAACAACATATTTAAACCAAAACATAACAGTTTAAAATTATAATAGATATAGGCCAGGTTTCACAGACAGGGCTTAGATTAAGCCAGGATATGTTGCTTTCAGTTAAAACAGCCCAAACATGCATTTTAATCTGGGAACAGCTAAAGACATGTCTGTGAAACTGTGGGATAGTGCCAATTTTAAACAAAAGGCTATCCCTTGGTTTCACAGACAAGGCTTAAGCCCAGTCCCAGACTAATGCATTGTCTATTAAAAAAAGAAAAGAAAAAGAGCTGCTTTGGCAACTCAATTTAACTGAAATAAACGAAGTAACGCTAAAAACGTAAACTAATATGGCAAAAGCACATCAAAATTACTTAAAAATAAACATTCATAATAATACAAATAAATAATCTAATAATATATAAATAGTACTAAAATAACTTTATAAATGTATAATTGTCTAATAACTAGAGATAATAATCACATTATAAATTATATAGCAAATATGAGAAATTAAGCTAAAATAAAGTTAGCAAAATATAAAGTTGCAATAATGAAGAAAAAACGAACTAACTGACTAACACATTGTGAAAGAGCCAACAATGGACCACAACCATTATACAACATAAAAACAGCAATAAAGTTGTTTAGAAGGCACTATTAGTAGGAGGGGGATAACATTTTTGTAAATAATATTTTTATTTTATTTTTTAATTCTGTCTTCAATTGAATACTGTGCAAACCAGTCTCTCACATCCATACTTCACAATCATATTACAATCACTTAAATTGGTTGTAAAGTTATTTTTAATAAAATACAGCATACAAATCTTTTAAATAGATTTTATTAGCATTTTGGTCATTTGTTGTCAATTCTGATTGTCCACAAGCATTTCAGGGTGAACTTATTTCAGTGCGAGAGTTGTATTTTGGTGTAGGTGTGTATAAATGCATCTGTGCTGCCCAGACTAACCTTGTGTGTCCTCTGCGCTTGCAATGAGCTGATCAATAACGCTGTATTCAACGCTTCAGCGCTTGATTTGTGAAAAGTTAAAGTTTTTGGTTTGTCAGTGCTTTCATTGCGTGTGTTTGAGGGGTCAGTGTGAACATTGTTTGTGTCTGAGGAGTTTAAGTGTTGGTTGTGTTTGTGTGTACAAATTATCTTCTTAAGCTGTGCAGAAAGCTGCAAACTCAGTAACAGAACAAGATGTCCACCAACTCGAATTACCCTGAAGAAAGAAAAGCACATTGACTATACAACTACAGCCCAAAAGCATTGAAATTGAAGGAGAACCAATACACATATGCTCAAAGAATGCACCTCTCCATCTCTCTCAGTAAGTGTGGCAGGGCAGTTGACATGTCAGAGCTGCAGCTGAACTTCCTGCCAAATGGAACATCACAGAGCACAACATCAACGGCCCCATCTGCAAGAGGGATTTCTGAGGAACAGAAAAAAAAATAGGAGATAAGGCTTTTTAATTTTCTTCCCAAGAAAAAGATTTAAGCCCTTGTTTTAGTGCAGGTAGGCAGTGCTTCTCAGTTGTCAGGCGCATCAGGATGTACATGAATGTCACCATGAAGTCAAAATCAACTATTCTTATTTTTTATGGAATACTGTATTACAGTATTTATTATAAATGATTTATCAGTGCACATCATTATTTTTCTAAAATGTACTGTATGTGCCCTCATTAGTCATTTTCTTTAATCAAAATAACTTTGCCTCCCTCTTGCAGCGACATCTCTTCTCTTCTCTGATGATGTGTTTACAGGAGTGAGAGCGGGACAACCTGTCACTCACATGAGATACCACAAGTATCCAATCAATTCGCAAAGAACAAAATCAAGTCCCGTCCTACATTTTTTCTTGTTCGAGAATCCGTTTATGTCACAATAGCAAAGAAAGGACAATCGCAACTTCCATTTCATGCTGATTTTAACAATGCAAAGTGGTCACACACATTCCTGATTGATCACAAAATGTTTTCTACCCCGTTAACATCTGTATTTATCGCTGTCCACTTTTATACATATCACCCGAGATTATTTTTATACTAGATGTTGGCTAAATGAGGTCAGTGATGACGAAAGAGGAAAGAGATTGTCCAAACCTATTGCAGAGGAACGAAGAAGCTGCACTCTTCCTTCCATTCCAGATGCCTTTAAGTTCTCTGCAGCTTTCTGCAACTGCGACGTCTCTGTATCCATGCCTAGAAATACAGCATTCTGAACACACACACAATGTATACAGTCAGACGTCAATTCTGTGTGTGAAGAGCTGCATGTGGCGTTCAGAGTGTTTTGTTTACGTACAGAATACTCCTGAGCTGCTTCCAACAACACAGCTCCAACTCCACACATTGGGTCTAAAATCACACAATCATTCAGCTGTGGAGAGAAAAGAGCACAACTATTAAAAAGCTCTTGTTTTATTAGTTAAAGGGATAGTTCACCTAAAAATAAAAATTCCATCATCATTTACTTACCTTCAAGTTGTTCCAAACCTGTATGAATTTCTTTCTTCCGCGGAACGCAAAAAGAAGATATTTTGAAGAATGTCTGCAACCAAAAAGTTGATGGACCCCATTGACATCCATAGTATGCAGACATTCTTAAAAATAACTTCTTAAATTATGACAGAATTTTTGAGCGAACTATCCCTTTAATATTAATATATTCATTTTGATTTTGACTTTGATCTTTAATTAATATGAAATAACATTATAACGTGTTACTCGACATGTGTATCTGTTAACATTAGTTAATTAACCTGAACTAACAATGAACAGTGGTATTTTTATAAATTAATGTTAACAAAGATTAATAAGTTCAGTTACAAATGTATAGCTAATTGGTAGTTAATAATAGTTAATGCGTTAACAACTATTAACTAACAGAACCTTATAGGGAAGTGGCAACCTTATATTAAGCAGCACAAGTGTTTTCAGCATAAATAATAATAAATGTTTCTTGAGCACCAAATCAGCATATTAGAATAATTTCTTAAGGATCACATAACACTGCTGAAAATTCAGCTTTCATCAACGGAATAAAGTACATTTTAAAATATATTAAACTAGAAAACACCTTTTATAATTGTAATTTATTTCACAAAATTACTGTTTTTACTGTATTTTTGATCAAACTGGTGAGCATAAGAGACTTCCTAAAATACATTTAAAATATTACCAACCCCAAAGTTTTGAACAGTAATGTATATCTTTAACATGCTTGATATGTCATGTCAACTACCCATTTCTTTCTTTTTCCTTGTAAAAATAAGGACTTGCCAGGCAGGTATGAATACTTTTCCCACCACTCACCCCAAGAAACTGGATATGCTGTAAATTTAATGATTCTACCATGTGTGTGTGTGTGTGTGTGTGTGTGTGTGCATTTGCCTCTTTAAAGTTAATTCTGGACCTCACCTGTTTAGGGCACAGAGAGGTCATGGCCCAGGCTATTGTAGAACGCAACCCGTTGTGTTTCATATAAGAACGACTGGCCAAAGGATGCCTGAAGACACCACACACACTGATTTAGATGAATTACACTGAATAAGATCTTAAGTTGGTAGACTTTCAACTGTTATATGTAAAGATACTTACTTTAAAAGAGGGATACCTACAACGCAATGGTCATCGCTTACATACACATTCACCTAGTTACACAAAGAGACAACCCAAACGGTAACATTAGTCATCATGGCTATCCTGATTGTAACTGTAAACACATTAGTTTATGTAGTATTTGTTTTGTAGTATATGCATTTTTGCATGAACATTTGAATGCTGTTCAGTGTGTTTATTAAGTTATTTTATTTTTTAATTTATCAAGTGAGTGTTAATACCTCAAGAACAGGCTCTCTCAGGTCCACCTTCCACCCAAGATGTTCTTTGATGGCCATCCCAATGATACGACTCAGTCTCTGAAGACACACACACACACAACCACAATAAAAGCCTGTTCACACTAAGAATGATAATTATAAAGATAAAGATAACTATATTAGTGTCCACATCAACACACAATATTTCAGTTTATTTCATCCTCTTTAAAGCAGCTTCAACTTTTTTGAATAAAAAATCATTGTGAAAGTGATTCCAATTACATCGTTGTTCTACGCCATTATCGTATATAGTTATACCGGTATTGTTGTTGTCCTTGGTGTGAACGGCCCTTAAGCCAGGTTTATAAATCTAAAAATATTTTTTGTCTATATAGAGTAGGGTCCAAATCTGAGACCACAAATGACATTACATATATTTCACATTTTTAAAAAACAAAATGATTTTTTTAATTACAATTAATATTATCTGCATAACACGTAGAATTTAAATTCACCTAATACATTTATTTAATCCTGGCTTTAAAGTGTCTGTTTATTCCCAGATTTAAATTTGATTCAGATTTTTTTTTAAACCGCACGACACATACAGAACACATTCCACTGCATTTTGAAAAGTATTAAAACTGAATACACACACCTGAGCGGTATAAGAGCGGGCAATGACTCCACTGCAGCGGCAGCTCACTCTGAAGGATGGTGTGAGCTGATTTGACTCCTTATCCATTTCACTTGTTTTTTTTAATAAGTGTGTGCTTGAGGGGGGAGTGTGTGTGGATTCATCTGCTACAGTCAATCTCTCCTCCTCATCCTCCTCTCTCCTTCTCTTGTGTCCACGCTGCTGGCTGGACTGAAGCTCTTCCTGTAGGGATGTCCAGGTTAAGAGGGTCTGCTTCCAAATGTCTGGATCTCCTACCACTCTCTCCTTTATAACAGCAGCTGCCTTTGCTGTTAAAATAAAACCAGTGAAGTTAGTAAAATGGGCTGCCTGTAAGTATAATGTACATGTAGGATAATAGTGCAACTAAAGGCTTCTAACAGCCTGCAGACTGGCTTAAACCATATATGATTTAATTAATGCAAATAAGACTTAGGTACACAGAAAGTTCACTCAAATTTTCCCATGACAGAATGGGAAGCGTTTGTTTTCCAGGGCAGACTTCTTATTCATACTCACCTGGATTTTTGGGAAGTGAAATAGGTTCAGCTTTGCGCAGAAGTAAAAACAGCCTCTCTGCAGACTTGAGTTGTGTCACAGTGTACAGATCAGCATTGCAGCAAAAGAACACTCTACCTGGAATCTGCTCCACCTGACACATACACAGCACAAAAAACACTTGATCAACTATCTAGTTAATTATGGGCTGATCTTTGCTCGGCCTTCTTTAAATTACTTTAATGTTCATTAGTAATGCATTGCTTACATCATTGTAAATGCCCTGTAGTGGCTGTCTGGTTATTGAAAAAGCTCCTTTTAGAAAAAGGAGAATGTAGAACTTTTACTTTTGCATAACAGTTATGTAATCAAATAATGAACAATCTCAATGAAAAAAAGGGTGATTAACTCACGTGAGAAGCGCAGAGTTTGTGTTGTACCTCCTCGGCCAGCAGCTCTTCCATCCCCGCGCCTGCAGTGCAGTACAAGTGCCTCATCATCACCTCAAAAAAGAGAGCACCATTACAAATACAAGAAGCATACAACTGTAAACACTGCTTTACTCTTCCGGGTTCACCCGCCTGTCAAAATTAAACCTCACATTAACAGACTTTCTAAATATAGATATGGTAGATAAAATCTCTGATTTTCAATATTCATTTTATGAATTTATATATATATATATAACCTGCCTTAGTGCGAAGTATGTTTTCTTGTATTTTTCGCTCTAATTTATTATATTACCCCCCCCCATTTTTTTTGGAAATGCCTTTTTCTTCATGAGTTTTATTTGGCTTATGTTTTTCCCCGCTTGGCCTTTTTTTTTTTTACTTAGTTAATAGATCCTAGCCTTTCCATAATTTCGCAGTGGTTTACAGTGCATAATTTCACAATTTAGTGTTATTTTCCTCACACATTGCAGCTGAAACTTTTAATATTTTTATTACTATTTCCTGCTGTCAGGAAATACTTAAGGTTACAGCGCCTCTCGTGGCCATACATCCAACTCTTTTAACTCACATGTTAAAAAAATCATTAACTGTATGTCATGAAAGTGATTAAATACCTGCAAGCAGTTGCATTACGTCAATTTATTAAAACTTGCAAACTACCTTAGCATTTTCTTCAGTTTATTGCTGTGAAAATTTCACGACTATAAAAATTACTTCTAGAATGGAAAAAAAACCTTTTATATAACAAAGATTATAAACATGAAACAAACCTCATATTAAAACAATAACCTATACTAACAAAATCAGATAACCCAGTTTACTATTCTTTATATTTTAATGTCCATTGTTGTGTTGTTGTTTTTTGCATAAAATTCAAAAACATTTTTCTGAATGTCCACAGAAAGGTGGGATGGCAACATCTGTCATTCTGCTCTACTTCCTTGCCACTGCAGTCAGCTGGTCCCTGATGCGACCCAAACCGTCTATCATGGTGTCCAGTGTCTCTCGACTCAGCTCCATTGTAACTGTGGACTCACTTGGACCGCCGCTAATGCACGGAGTGTCCTGGAGCTTCGGTAAACACACACAGAGTTGTGAGAGGTAGTTTGAAAAAAATTATATGTCTGAAATATGGACTACCAAATATTACATCAATCAAAATTAAGTTTTAAACCAATGTTTTATTCTGATTTCAGAATAAATAACGGTTGTAAACCAATGTTTCATTGTTATATCTGATAAATATCTAGAATTAGACATATCTGTTAATAAAATAGTCATTTTAAATTTCAGCATGTATTATGCCTACATCTTACTTTCATTTGCAACAGACAAGTTGGCACAGCCATACGACTCAACGAGTCAGAAGCAGTTTTCATGTCCACTCGCCACTCCATATCTACCAGCTTTGGCAGTGAAACTATGAAACACAAGTCATAACTTCACAGCTTCAAAATGGTTTCATTATGGACCACAAGCATAAGATACAAGGTCATCAAACATCTTGCAATCCAATACAAATATGAGAAATCACACTCACTTTGATTTGACAAAGCATCATTTCTCCATGTGACACTGAAATTTTTTTATACCAAAAACATGTTATGCGCTTGTCTGCAGGGTACATTTCTGCAGTAGGCTACAGTTATTTGACGATCTAAAAAGAGTTCAAAAAAAGTATTCACCTGTTTTCCAAAATAATTTTGGTGATCAGATTCTTTAGGTTAGAGTGGAATGATTCTGGGAAAATTGACAGGATCTGTTCCGGAGAGGTTAGATTCTGGTACACAACATCATGCGAGAGTGTGTGAAAAGCTGTCAGCAACTGTTGAGGAATAATAATAAAAATAAAGGATGTATTAACACCAACAATATGTATGTGGTTTTGTATGCTTTGTAAGGAACATTAACCAATTCAATCCAACCAACAACCTGTGACCAAAATTTACTTTTGGGTTCGAAGGATCTGAAAAGAGCTGCTAAAGTAGGCCTATTTCTCAAAGTTATCACCGTCTTGAAACTATGTGAACATGAATGTAAAGTCACATGATAAAAGCTGTTTAGTTTGCCCATCTGAAAATACAGCAACCATATTTGTTAGCCTAAAATGTGTAATAAATATGATCACATAACTGTGGTAATATGTGACCAGCAAACATTTCGAATAAATAAGTGATTTATAAAGCATTGCGACATTAATAAATATTAATTTATTGAATCTTTCTCAATGCATGACAGAAAAACATTACATTGCTTGCAACTTTCTTTTGGCTCTTATGGACCAAATGAGCCATTTGACTCGGTTTCACACCGGTTATAGTAAACATAATGAAACGCATACTTTCACATTAACATCCGAGTAAAATACATATGGTATTTTAGCAGGGAAATGTTTGAAATCACACGGCATGAACCCACCTGCATCGCCTCACAGCTGGAAACAGACAGAGAATTGGCAGTTTTTTCGATTACAGACTGACACTTGGAGGCTCCGGCTGGGAAACTCTCAGCGCAGATTTGACGCACAACATCTTTAGACGGAGCCTTAATCAGAAATAGTGGCAGAATACACGGCTATTCAACGTAGTCAACAGAAACTTACACACTCCATATGAATGAGTGACTGATCGTACCTTTAACAGCAGTTGCAAAGCAGAGAACTGATCCTCTGTAAGAAAAGCCATGTTTCAGAGTTAAAAGTCACGTGAATTCACGACAGTCTAGTGTCAAAATAAAAGACCCTAAGCAAAACGTAGACGTTATTGCAAAACTATAATGGATTGTGTCCATTTTGTGATAGAATCAGTATACATTTTGATAGGCTTTACGAAAACTTTGTATTCTCCATCTTTCCTTCTGTTCTCAACCTGTACAAATGACCCAATGGGTTTTTACTGCCTGAGCTTTTAAGATAAAAGTACTAGTGACAAAGTTAATAGTTTGCAGCGTCACAACTACATTAAATAAAGTTTAGATATGAAAGGAATACTTCTTACAGAGGTGGTAGTAGGGTTGCCACCTTCAGTGTGGCAAAATAAGGGACACCCATTCTGCACGATTTGGGGAAAATGTCATATTTCGATTATTGAGGTCAATATTGCGATTGCGATATAATAAACAAATGGTTTCATGAGTCAACTTGTTTGGTTCTAAAGCAAATTCACACACAGATTATGAATTCTAAAATGTGTATTTCGATTGGACAAAAAAAATCTATTATTCTAATCATAATGTAACATTATTGTGAAATTGATTTCTTTATATTTGCTATTAGTATTATCCATACTGCAAAATCCTTATGTCCTCAACTATGTGTGGGCCTTATGTAAAATACGGGACAAATCGAGTCCCTTATTGATTTGATACGGGACGCATCATTTTACTTGTAAATACGGGACGATTCTGTATTTTAAGGGACGGGTGGCAACCCGGATAAAGGAGAGTTGTCATTTATTCACCCCCAAGTCTCTCCAAACCTGTATTAATTTCTTTTCCCTGCTAAACACAATAAATATGGAAAACCAGACAGTTGATTCAATTGACTTCAAAATTATGAAGGTGAAAAAAAAAAATAAGGGTAAACACAGTTGACTGGCCCCGTTGACTTTTTTTGGAAGTCAATGGGGCCAGTCAACTGTGTTTACCCATATTAATTTTGTGTTCAGCAGAAGAAATTCATACAGGTTTGGAACAACTTGAGGGTAAGTAAATGACCATTCATTTTTGGATGAACCATCCCTTTCAGAACAAGCCTATTCACGATAGGAAATTATGTATATTCTGAACGCATGCCCAGTAAATATACTTAAATTAATAGGACACTTAATTCTGTAATTGTATTTTCCTATAATGAAGTCAATGGGGCACATCAACTGTTTAGTTACATTCTTCAAAATATCTTGTGTTCAGCAGAAAACAAATTCATGCAGGTTTGAAACACGAGAGCGAGAAAATTATAGAATTTATTTTAAGTTAACTCTTCCTATAAACTTAATCAACAGCTTTCTTAGTGAGCTTTTAAAAGCAGTGGTTTAAAGAGTCTCCAATGAACCATTTTTGTAGACTGCCATTAGAAACAGTTGTCAATATAATTAGCCAGTTGTAGAAATACACTGGTTTTAACTCAAGTATCTTATATGGCAGTGTTTCCCAACCCTGCTCCCTGAAGGACCCCCAACACTGCACGTTTTCTTTGTCTCCTTAATCAAACACATCGGATTCAACTAAGCTCATTATCACATGGGGATATATAACACCATGGGGTCCTTCAGGAGCAGGGTTGAGAAACACTGCTCTATGGAATGGTGCCACAGAATCATTAAATTATGACAGTTTACCAAACCAAATATGCCATTTGAAAACAGGCAAAAAGAACAAACCCACTCAAGGCAATAGTTTCTATAAACATTTATTTTGACTGGCTGCAGGAACAGCTCAAACAAGGACACCAAACTGTTTAAGAACAGTGTATTTTGCGATCTTGCTTTCAACATTCTTTTCTGCCTGCTTGGTGAGCTTGATCTGAATTTTCTTTAAATGACACAACTTGGCCTTTTCCTTCCTTTTCTCCTCCAGGGTGGCGGTGATGGCTTGATACTTCCAGCCAACATCATGGGCCAATCTTCCAAGGAGAGCAAACTAGAGAGAAATCAGAAAATTGTTACGAGTGGGGCACTATTTAAAGGACCAGAACTAAGTGCCACAATCTATAGGGTTTCAAATATTCTGGACCTTATAGCCAAGGTAAAACAAGGAATATTTATACATCTACAGCTTTTTGTCTCAGCTGGTAGTGCATGAAGTGGATTCATGGTCATTAAACTCATACTTGCTGTGGAAAAACATCACTGACAAAAAGCGATTTAAAAGATCATTGAAGAGACATCACAAAAACAAAAAACCTCACCTTGCGTGTGGGCTTCAGGCGGACAATCTTGAGAGCAGCTGGGACGACCATACGCTTTCTCTGTGGAAATGAATAGGAGATGAAAAAAAAAAAAAAGGCCAATTTCTAACTGCAGGAGAAGCAAAGTCTCAGATAGTCTTGTGTATTCTCAGTTGACACTCAAACAAGGCAGTGAAAAAGCATCATTGACAGCATCTGTGAAATACTAAATTAACTCAGAATAATCTACCTTATCATAAGGAGGTGGAATGCCATCAAAGACCTTCAGCCTGTCCAGAGCAGCCTGACCTCTCTTGGTTTTGTGGGGAAGCATACCTGTTCAAGAAAGTCAATATTCAATCCCTATCACACATCCATTGAAAGTGTGCAGCTAATCACAGATTATCTCAGTGACATTCAAACTCAGTAGTCAGATCCGTAGATTTGGAATCATCAAACTGGATTCAGATTCGGGATAAATGGGTTCATCATTGTTTGAAGTGTAACCAGTGTAAAGTGTCCAAGGAGAGAACAAAAAAAGAAAAGGCTCACCTCTTACTGTCCTCCAGAAGATCCTGCTCGGTGCTCTGAAGTGTTATGGTCCACGGGAAGGGTTGGTGTTCATCCTCTTGCGGAGGAAGGCCAAATACTTCACTGCACAAACACATGCCATTTAGCACCACAATTCAATAGTTTCACATTGGTCAAAGTCATTGTACTTAAAACCCAACATACTTATAGGTGGTCAACAAACTTACGTTTGTTGCGGTAGAAGTTCCCAGAGATGTTGATACCTTCACAATTTTGTGGCCTGTAAAGAGCACAATTACTAAAATCAGTAAAACAAATTAAAACTACCGTAGACTGACATCTGTTGAAACCCATTTTATGCATATGACAGTCTGGTCACAATCTGATTATTAAAGTTGACCCAAAAAAAAAAATAATAATATAAATTAAAAAGAGTTTAGGGTAATTTGAGGGCAAGTAAACGGTTCATGTGTAAACTGTTGGGTTGATGTCGGATTTTGGTTGGAAATTAAAGTTGGGTTGACGTCAGAAACAATTTCTAACTGCAGGAGAAGCAAAGTCTCAGATAGTCGTATTCTCAGTTGACACTCAAACAAGGCAGTGAAAAAGCATCATTGACAGCATCTGTGAAATACTAAATTGACTCAGAATAATCTACCTTGTCTTAAGGAGGTGGAATGCCATCAAAGACCTTCAGCCTGTCCAGAGCAGCCTGTCCTCTTGGTTTTGTGGGGAAGCATACCTGTTCAAGGAAGTCAACATTCAATTCAATCCCTCTCACACATCCATTGAAAGTGTGCAGCTAATCACAGATTATCTCAGTGACATTCAAACTCAGTAGTCAGATCCGTAGATTGGAATCATCAAACTGGATTCAGATTCGGGATAAATGGGTTCATCATTGTTTGAAGTGTAACCACTGCAAAGTGTCCAAGGAGAGAACAAAAATATAAGAAAAAAGGCTCACCTCTTACTGTCCTCCAGAAGATCCTGCTCGGTGCTCTGAAGTGATATGGTCCACGGGAAGGGTTGGTGTTCATCCTCTTGCGGAGGAAGGCCAAATACTTCACTGCACAAACACATGCCATTTAGCACCACAATTCAACAGTTTCACATTGGTCAAATTCAGTGTACATAAAACCCAACATACTTATAGGTGGTCACCAAACTTGATTGTTGAGGTAGAAGTTCCCAGAGATGTTGATACCTTCACACCTCACCACCACAATTTTGTGGCCTGTAAAGAGCACAAAAATTACTAATATCTGTTAAAAAAAAAAAAAAACTGCCGTTAATTGACATCTGTTGAAACTCATTTTATGCTTATGACAGTCTGGTCACAATCTGATTCTTAAAGAGAAATCAACCAAAAATTAGTTTAGAGTAATTTGAGGGCAAGTAAACAGTTTGTGAACTGTTGGGTTGACGTCAACATCTGACGTTGGATTTTGGTTGGACATGAAAGTTGGGTTGACGTCAGAACCCAACATCAGACTGACGTCAAGATCAGACGTACAGGGTCAGGTCTCTAAGAGTCTTAATCCGCCACTGGCTACATGTGTAATAAATGATCACTGTACTTGTAAACATGCCAGTGGGAAAAATCTGTGACCAGCAAACATTTCAAATACATAAGTTTATAAAGCTCTGTGACAATATCCATTTATTTATTCTTTCCTTTGTATTTTTCTGTCAGGCATTGAAGGAAAAGTGTATGAATATCAAAGTTGCTTTGTTTGCAACTTTCTTTTGGCTCTTACGAACCAAATGAGCCATTTCTGACTCGGTTTCACACCGGTAACAAACAATGAAACATACTTTCACATTAACATCTGAGTCAAATGCATATGGTATTTTAGCTGGGAAATGTTTGAACTCACATGGCATGAACCCACCTGCATCGCTTCACTGCTGGAAACAGAATTGGCAGTTTTTTCAGTTAGACTGACACTTGGAGGCTCCGGCTGGGAAACTCAGCGCAGATTTGATGCACATCTTCAGACGGAGCCTGAATCAGAAGAGTTGTAGAATAAACGACTATTCAATGTAGTCAACAGAAACTGACAAACTGCATATAAATGAGTGACTGATCGTACCTTTAACAGCAGTTGCAAAGCAGAGAACTGATCCTTTGTAAGAAAAGCCATGTTTCAGACTGAAAGTCGCCGACAGAGTCCAGTATCAAAATAAGAGACCCTTCATAAATATTTCCTGACTATAATGGTTTGTGTACATCTCGTGATAGCTAATCAGTAAAGGCAGTCAGTAATCAGTATATATATTTTGAGAGGCTTTTATGAGAACTTTGTATTCTCAATCTTTGTTTTCAACAAGTACAAATGCTCCAATGGCTTTTTACCACTTTAAAAGCTTTTAAGATAAGGTACTAGAGCCAAAGTTAAATTTTGCAGCTAGTCACAACTACATTCAAATAAAGTTTCGAAAACATAAAATGAATACTTCTGACAGAGGTGGTAGTGTTAAAGGGAGTTGACCCAAAAGGATAGTGTCATCATTTACTCACCCCAAAGTCACTCCAAACCTGTAATAATTTCTTTCTTCTGCTGAACAAAATATATGGGTAGCCAGACAGTTGATGGGCCCATTGACTGCCATAGTATGGAAGAGAAAAAAAGCTTCTTTTTTTTAAGTCAATGGGGCCAATCAACTGTTTGGTTACCAACATTCTTGACGTTATCTTTTGTGTTCAGCAGAAGAAATTCACACGTTTTTAACAATTTGAGGGTGAGTAAATGACCATTAATTTTGGGGTGAACCATCCCTTTCAGAACAAGCCCATTCACAATAGAAATTATGTATATAAACACATATGCCCAGTAAACATACTTAAGGAATAGTTCACTTAAAAATGAAAATTGTCATTACTCACCCTCATGTTGTTTCAAACCTGCATGAATTTCTTTCTTCTGCTGAACAGATGATATTTTGAAGGTCGTAACCAAACAGTTGATGTACCCCATGGAATTCCATAGTATTTCTAACTCAAGTATCCTCTATGGAATCTTTCCACAGAGACATGAAATTGACAAGTTTACCAAATAGAATATGCCATTTGAAAAAAGGCTAAATGAACGAACCCACTCAAGACAATAGGTTCTATAAACATTTATTTTGACTGGCTGAAGGAACAGCTCAAACAAGGACACCAAACTGTTTAAGAACATCAGTGTATTTTGCGATCTTGCTTTCAACGTTCTTTTCTGCCTGCTTGGTGAGCTTGATCTGAATTTTCTTCTTGGAATAACGCAGCTTGGCCTTTTCCTTCCTTTTCTCCTCCAGGGTGGCGGTGATGGCCTGGTACTTCCAGCCAACTTCATGGGCCAATCTTCCAAGGAGAGCAAACTAGAGAAAGAAATGAGAAAATTGTTACAAGTGGGGCACTATTTAAAGGACCAGAACGAAGTGCCAAAATCTATCGGGTTTCAAATATTCTGAACCTTATAGCCAAGGTAAAACAACGAATATTTATACATCTACAGCTTTTTGTCTCAGCTGGTAGTGCATGAAGTGGATTCATGGTCATTAAACTCATACTTGCTGTGGAAAAACATCACTGACAAAAAGCAATTTAAAATAGAGACATCACAAAAAAAAAACCTAACAAACTCACCTTGCGTGTGGGCTTCAGACGCACAATCTTGAGAGCAGCTGGGACGACCATACGCTTTCTCTGTGGAAAAGAATTGGATGAAAAAAAAAAGGAAAAAGGCCAATTTCTAACTGCAGGAGAAGCAAAGTCTCAGATAGTCTTGTGTATTCTCAGTTGACACTCAAACAAGGCAGTGAAAAAGCATCATTGACAGCATCTGTGAAATAGTAAATTAACTCAGAATAATCTACCTTATCATAAGGAGGTGGAATGCCATCAAAGACCTTCAGCCTGTCCAGAGCAGCCTGACCTCTCTTGGTTTTGTGGGGAAGCATACCTGTTCAAGAAAGTCAATATTCAATCCCTATCACACATCCATTGAAAGTGTGCAGCTAATCACAGATTATCTCAGTGACATTCAAACTCAGTAGTCAGATCCGTAGATTTGGAATCATCAAACTGGATTCAGATTCGGGATAAATGGGTTCATCATTGTTTGAAGTGTAACCAGTGTAAAGTGTCCAAGGAGAGAACAAAAAAAGAAAAGGCTCACCTCTTACTGTCCTCCAGAAGATCCTGCTCGGTGCTCTGAAGTGATATGGTCCACGGGAAGGGTTGGTGTTCATCCTCTTGCGGAGGAAGGCCAAATACTTCACTGCACAAACACATGCCATTTAGCACCACAATTCAATAGTTTCACATTGGTCAAATTCAGTGTACTTCAAACCCAACATACTTATAGGTGGTCAACAAACTTACATTTGTTGCGGTAGAAGTTTCCAGAGATGTTGATGCCTTCACACCTCACCACCACAATTTTGTGGCCTGTAAACAGCACAACAATTACTAAAATGATCAGTTATAAAAAATAAAATAAATACATTGACTGTTGAAACCCATTTTATGCATATGACAGTCTGGTCACAATCTGATTCTTAAAAGCGAAGTTGACCAAAATTAGTTCAGGGTAATTTGAGGGCAAGTAAATAGTTCTTATGTGTGAACTGGCTCTCCAAAAAAAAAAAAAAAATCCTATTACAAAAAATTACACAAAGTAACTTATACATAATTGGTAAAGTTATATGCATAGTGTATAAAGACACTTTAAAATGAGTACTTTAAACATTTTAAAGCGTAGCCTAAAAAAATTAGTTATAGTGAAAATAATAATGTACTTTAAGTTTAAGCATAAACATACCCAGCAACACTTGCTTGGCCACAATTGCGGCGAGACGACCGAGTAGATGGCCTCTGCCATCAATGATCAGAACCTGTGAAGAAGTGAAACCAGGGGTTTAATTAGTATGGAATTGACGAATAATTGTACATGCTTCAATCAAATCATAGCTTTTTGTCTCAGATGGTAGTGCACGTAAAGTATTCTCATGGTCGTTAAACTCGAATACTTAAATGTGGATGCGAGCTAATCATCGACAAAAAAAAGCACACCTGACGTTAGCCATGTGTTACCTAGCAGATTAATACGCCACCAACAGCTTTTCTATATATTTAATGATATAATACGATTCAAGAAGTGATCTTTGCAAAGAAGAAATGCCAACACCATTTGCGCCGTATTTCAATTCATTAGCGTTGAACTAAACGCTATGAGACCAGTTCATTCGTCAGTAATGTACTCAAAACATCCTGAAATATAAGTAGCTCATTTATAGAGTACCTGAACATTGTCAGCAACGCTAGTCCGGTTTTAACTGAACCACGAGTGTTACGATCACTACAGGCCTGTGACTTCCAGCAAGACATGCGTGATCACATTTCTCTCCCAAAAATAGCAGTTCCAACTGCTTAAAACGGAACCCAAATAACGCAAACAGCTGCAGGTGACGTTACCTAGACATTAGCCTCCAAATATCACATCCCCTTACTGAGGAAAATCGAGATATTTAATGTAAATCCGACCACCCGAACGCACCTTATTGAACCGGTCCGCCATGATGTGGGAAAAGAAAGACACGAGGGGCCGCCCGATGTAAAAGACAGGGGTATGGGCGGGGCTTTACGCATCATCGGAAATTACGTGTGACTCGCTGTCGCTGTTCTTCAGAGGACGTTTGTAACCTGATTATTTATTTCTGCTGCCATCAGCTGGAGTGGAGCCCAAATGAGTTACAAGGGGTCTAAATTAACAAAAACAAATGATTTGTTGACTTTCGAATAGCTTTTAAAGCAGTAAAGTAAGCTGTTCCTGAAGGCCCAACAATACAACCTAAATCAACACACCTGCTTGGCTCATTAGTGTCAAGACCTGGAATGGGTTGGTCAGATAATACAAATATCTAAAATGCGTGTTTTATTTGGTACAATTTTTATTTGGTACCATTTTGTGATTAATTGAAACTGTTATAATTTATAGATTCTTGCCATCTTTGTGCACCAAGCATATCATTTATACAAAGACATTTTTTAGACATGTTTATTGACAAGAGGAGAAACTGTACTGATATAATACATTATATTATTTCAATAATATATGTATTGTAAAATGCTTTCATCATAAGTGTGAGCAGAGTTTACATAGCTGACTTCTTAAAGTAAAGCATCCACAATCATTTTTTGAAGTTTAAAACATTCTGTGTGGGGCATTTATTTATGAAATGTCTGGGTTTGCCAGTCTCAGTCATCATGTTTAAGTTTTCTGATTTTGCCCTCATGGCGACTAATCTCCTGTTGTAATCTCTCAATTTCCTTCTTGTGGTGGTCAATCTCATCCTGGTGGTGTCTTCTTAGAGCAGCTAATTGTTCTTGCTCTTTTCTCCTGTGAAAGTGATAGAGAGGAAGAATAAAACATGAAATTACTTTTTGGGTGACTTCAAATGGGTAAATGGCTTAAATAAATCCTTCTAAAGTAAAACAGTGCAATGAAAGACTGCGAGCTTTACAATGGCACATGGCAGACTCAAATATTGAGAGGGCTGATCTTGCTGATACCCATGTAAGCAGCAGAGATCTAGTGTGAAAGATGAAGTTCACAATGAGATCAAAAAACACTCACTTGAAGTACATCTCCTCCTCAGCGGCCTGTTTCTTTCCGAACGCACCTCCTGCCTGCCTCACCGCACCTCCACCGCCACCTCCTTTCCCAGCACCTTTACCCAGTTCTCCTAGCTTTATCAGGGGGAGAGACAGGCACAGATTGCACAAGACAGAATTGTTTATTACCCTACCAGTAACAGCTCCATGGATTGTCAAACTCAAATTAAGGCCAATTTACAAAGAAATTTTATATTATTTATAATATAGCATGTATGCCTGTATGTATGCATACACACATCTGAACATATGAGTACACTGTTCTGCTCCAGGAGTTTGAGTTGAAAGCAAATAATGTGGACGTATCCTGAATGTAAACGAAAGGGTCATACCACAAGGGCAACCTGAAAGCGCTCTTGTTGTATACGTTAAAAAGTCCTGTGTTGACACGTTTTACCAACGTTATAACGTTATACTGTTAAGGTCACGTAACATACGCATTTATTCAGCAAACAGTTGACGAAATACATGGCTTTGAAATACTATGAAATCCTTATTTCCCAGGCTACGGAAAAGTCGGCCCTATTATTTTATATATATCTACCTGGTCAGATGACATCCTGATCTGTGTGGCCAAAAACTTCCTTATATTAGAGTTTAGAAACCTCGCCATTTTCTCTTCACGTGCTGCTCATGCATTCATGCACTGACGTGAACGTGCGCTTTCTGTCTTATGTAGACTCAAAAACAGGAACGTACCATTATCATAGAAAAATAGGTGACCGCTACTTACAGTCGCTGTTATCCACGGGTAATTTAGAACGTGAGTTTGTTCTGTTATTGAAAATATAGTACAAAAAATCAACCAGAGAGCTTATTGGGATGTTTTTGTTTTGTTTTTTAAGAAACATGGTACAGTCGACAACCATGGATCAAATTGCTGTAGCCTATATACATTTGTCTATCTATGAATGTATATGAAGAGCAAATATTCATTCTTACAAACTACAAACAAATCTATGGCTGTGTCCGAAATCGCCCCCTATAACCCCAAATAGGGCACAATATTAAATTAGACGGTGGGCCGGGAATCGAAATTATGAATTTAATAGAGATCGCTAAGACATGTGACCAACTGGGCGGCAACGTCATCAGAACGCAAAGAATTATGGATATGTTTGGCCCGTTTACGTGGGCTGGCACCTTATGGCTGGCACAACAGGCTAGTGTTCTGGCATGAATATAATAAAAATTTAGCTTGAAAAACATAACAGAATCCTACAAAATGCAGCGGGCTAAAGAAAACATTGTCGGCCTATACCGCCTAAAACTGATTCCCTTTATTTTCTCGTCATATCTCGTCATTGCATTAGGATTTAAAGGACTGGATCCTTACGAGCATATAGTGACTGGTCAGGGGACGTCAACCTGTTGCCCAACTTCCAGCAGGGCCGGCCTTGGCCAATTTGCTGCCCTAGGCAAGATTTTACCTGGTGCCCCATGCATCACAGCCCATTTCACCCTGTCATTGTGTTCATGATTATTTATCCTATATATATATATATATATATATATATATATATATATATATATATATATATATATATATATATATATATATATATATATACATTATTTCAAGGCAGATTTACAGCTTTATAGTTTTGTTGCGTTTATAATTTTGTTCAGTATATATAGCCGCTCTGGATAAAACAGTGATGTCATCGTCCAAATGTCATTCATGCATAAACTATTCATTGAGCGCTAGCAAAAGTGTTTGGCTGCGTTCGGAATCGCATACTTAATGAGTAGGTACTTAATTTCAATGAGTACTTACTTAACGAGCGCTAAAAGAGTACGTACTTAATGGCCAAATCTCGTTAAGTATGAATACGATCCGGACATCATCCGCCATGTTGACGTTATCATGTGACCTACGATGCGTTATCACACTTAAAAGATACATTTAATTCATCTATCTGTAAATATCTTGATATTGATGAAACAATTGCTCATTTTGTGGTATTGTTGAAGAAACAGCTGCCCATTTATTTTGTGAATACATTTAGGGTTGATTTAAGTTGTTATATTTTTAAACCCTAATGTGACCCACAGTTTTATCCTTTTAACGATATTTTTTTTATTAAGCAACCCCAAAATCGTCATCTCTTGAATAGGTTGTTAATTTCTTTATTTTATACCCCAAAAGTTTCTCCTTTAAGTTTTCCTCTTTTTCATGATGAATTTACCTCTCGTTTCATCCCTCAGACTTATAACAAAAACTTTTTTTATGTGTTATGAAGAACTATTTAAAGATTGCCTTGTTATTGTTCTTTTGTCCTGTGTATAAATATAATATTATGATGTACACAAACCAATGATCTTTATGTTTTCTGTTTTGTCATTATGATTGTTCATTGTTAGATACAAGTTAACTATGGTATCTTTCCATGATCTTGTATGTAATAAGTTTAAATGATATGAGCGACAGGTGCACTAACTCTTCATAACATCAGTACCTCGACAGCACAACCCAGAACAGTTTTCCTCTGCGTGTGTAATGTCTGCACACAGGAGACGGGCCGCTGCTCGAAGATCTCTCCTTTGGAGGAAACTGTTGATTTTATACTCGACAAATGTAAGTATCGCTCCTTAAAAATGAATATTACCTCAGAATGAATTGCATTGTTAGCCCACCCCAAAATTTAAACAAAATAATATTAAATGATGACCAATACTTAATTATATTACTTTTTTTATATACTAAAAATTATATCATTTAATAAAACAATCTAAATGTAATTTGTTTTGTCATATGACAGTTATGAATGAATACACACTAGATAAATGCAGTGAAACATCTCAATTGTCAGTCAAGCAATGAATTAATGCATACATTAATTAATTATATTTTATATACTGACAACAATAAGAAACATGAATAAATGAGTAAAAGAACAAATAAAAGTAACTATCACAATAAACAAATGCATATACAAGTCAACAACACATGAAACAAAGCTTTATTCAAACTCCAAGCATGTATTTACAGGCGCTGAACCCCACATATCCTACTGCCATCTCAACACAGCGCTTCCCATTCTGTGGCTTTATCCTGATCCAGAGGTGAGCCGTGCCTTCGTGCCGGAGCGCTGCGCTTCACAATCTGAGGAAATAAGGGCAGTGTGGAGTGATTGAGGAGCTCATACGGGCAGATGGAGTGATTGAGGAGCTCATACGGGCAGATGGAGTTATTGAGGAGCTCATACGGGCAGATGGAGTTATTGAGGAGCTCATACGGGCAGATGGAGTGTTGGAGGAGCTCATAAGGGCAGATGGAGTGATTGAGGAGCTCATAAGGGCAGGTGGAGTGATGGAGGAGCTCATAAGGGCAGGTGGAGTGATGGAGGAGCTCATAAGGGCAGGTGGAGTGATGGAGGAGCTCATAAGGGCAGATGGAGTGATTGAGGAGCTCATAAGGGCAGGTGGAGTGATTGAGGAGCTCATAAGGGCAGATGGAGTGATTGAGGAGCTCATACGGGCAGATGGAGTGATTGAGGAGCTCATACGGGCAGATGGAGTTATTGAGGAGCTCATACGGGCAGATGGAGTGTTGGAGGAGCTCATAAGGGCAGATGGAGTGATTGAGGAGCTCATAAGGGCAGATGGAGTGATGGAGGAGCTCATAAGGGCAGGTGGAGTGATGCAGGTGGAGTGATGGAGGAGCTCATAAGGGCAGGTGGAGTGATGGAGGAGCTCATAAGGGCAGATGGAGTGATGGAGGAGCTCATAAGGGCAGGTGGAGTGATGGAGGAGCTCATAAGGGCAGATGGAGTGATGGAGGAGCTCATAAGGGCAGATGGAGTGATTGAGGAGCTCATACGGGCAGATGGAGTGATTGAGGAGCTCATACGGGCAGATGGAGTTATTGAGGAGCTCATACGGGCAGATGGAGTGTTGGAGGAGCTCATAAGGGCAGATGGAGTGATTGAGGAGCTCATAAGGGCAGGTGGAGTGATGGAGGAGCTCATAAGGGCAGGTGGAGTGATGCAGGTGGAGTGATGGAGGAGCTCATAAGGGCAGGTGGAGTGATGGAGGAGCTCATAAGGGCAGATGGAGTGATGGAGGAGCTCATAAGGGCAGGTGGAGTGATGGAGGAGCTCATAAGGGCAGATGGAGTGATGGAGGAGCTCATAAGGGCAGATGGAGTGATTGAGGAGCTCATACGGGCAGATGAAGTGATGGAGGAGCTCATACGGGCAGATGGAGTGATGGAGGAGCTCATACGGGCAGATGGAGTGATGGAGGACCTCATAAGGGCAGGTGGAGTGATTGAGGAGCTCATACGGGCAGATGAAGTGATGGAGGAGCTCATACAGGCAGATGGAGTGATGGAGGAGCTCATACGGGCAGATGGAGTGATGGAGGACCTCATAAGGGCAGGTGGAGTGATGGAGGAGCTCATAAGGGCAGATGGAGTGATTGAGGAGCTCATACGGGCAGGTGGAGTGATGGAGGAGCTCATAAGGGCAGATGGAGTGATGGAGGAGCTCATACGGGCAGATGGAGGAGTGATGGAGGAGCTCATACGGGCAGATGGAGTGATGGAGGAGCTCATACGGGCAGATGGAGTGATGGAGGAGCTCATAAGGGCAGGTGGAGTGATGGAGGAGCTCATAAGGGCAGATGGAGTGATTGAGGAGCTCATACGGGCAGGTGGAGTGATGGAGGGACTCATCCAGGAGCTGGGCTCCTCTCCTCAGTGCTCACACCAGTCTGCAGACATTTCAGATCCTACAAAAATGAACAAACATTATACAAAAGCTGTCATTTTAACAGCACAATGTAATTTGATTTATGTATTAAAAGTAACAAAAATGACCTTACTTTATATTTGAGTAAAATCCCTTAAACCTTTTTTTCCCAACAAATGCTGCATCCTCTTTCCTCGCAGGTCCTGCTCCACCACAACAGCTCTGCAGCAAATGCACACAAATCAAGAATCAGAAAAGTGTTGTAATTTCTCCGTTTGAAACTTCAATAATTCAAATAAACTACAACTTAGTAGTATACTCACTCAAAGCCTTTGATCACAGGCCTTCAGCATCATCAGCCTCTCTCCACCGGATACACACACGCGTGTTCTTCTGTCCCTGGAACATCCAGACAAGACTCACGTTACCTCTGTGATTTATGAGCTCAATACTACATTTACATGTTGAGGTTGTTTCTAATATATAGCTTTTTATCCATCATAAATGTTCAACAATTTTTCAACAGTACTAATGGATAAATGAAATAGATTACTTATGTTTAGTTACTTTATGTAAAATGCATTAAACTAATAAAAACAGTGTTAACAACAGTGAATTCTCCTAAACAATAATACACACACGTCACTCAGATGTCTATTTCATATCAGTTACACGTAGTAATCTTGCCAGATTTTGAATAAATATTTAGTAATGGTATTTCAGATGTATATGGTTTAAAATGTATGCAAATACAGTTTAAAGACGTATGTGTCCTTATGGAGCTCCTCTATCCAATAAAATGTGATTTACGGCAAAATCACAAATTTACCATATTATATAGCGTCTTTGCACCTTCAACAGTTCAACAATTTACTGTACAGAAAGTTAGTTCAACACATGCGATTTGGTTTGTATTTGTAATACTCACATTTGAAAACACTCTCGTCCACCCTTTCCGTCATGTTTGAGTATGAAATATCTACTTCTTCTTGTTCTTTTTTATATCGTATCCTCTCGCGTGGCCTCCTGGGATAGATGAGTACAAGATGAAAAACACTCAAATGTCTGGGCGAAAGCAGGAGATCATCCGGGAACTTCTCGCCTACTCTTTTAGCAATACTGATGTTTCGAACGTACTGCTTCCCTCACGTACTGTTTTCGCCTACTATATAGTAGGAAAGTAGGCATATTCGAACGCACTATCGTCCAAATCTCGCGATAATTAGTACGTCAACCAGGTAATTCTCGCCTACTCTTTTATGAATACTGAGGATTCGAACGTACTTATTCGCTCGCCTACTCTTTTCGCCTACTATATGGTAGGGAAGTATGCGATTCCGAACGCAGCCTTAGACGCTTCATTTAGCCGTTGTCACGTGACGTGGGTGTTTTGAATCATCTTTGCTTCGGGATCTAGCAAAGCTTCGGAACGTCTGTTTCGCGCCAGCCATCCTTAATGAAGACAGCATTGCTATCATTTGAGGGCACCTAGAAACGGGCCTGGCAGCTCGCGCCAGGTCTAGACATGGTAAAAGTTATCTGATTGTGACGGATGGCCACATTTACGTCATGTTTTAGATTAGCATTATAGTCTGCAACAGTGGCGTGCACAGACCTCCTCAGGGGCAGGGGCGGAGGGACCAAAAATGGCACAATAAAAAAAAATATATTACTTCAAATAACAATCAATTGTATTTTTTTTACATAATTTAAATGTAATTATTTATTCAATAAATCACCTGTATTTAAAGCAGTACCCGTCTGTCTGTTGTGGTTTTTAATATATTAATGACTTCCTCACGATTAATTAATTAATTCATTATCAAAGATAAAAGTTCCTTACAATTCAGAGTTGAACATGGACTTAAGATTTCATTTAACTAGATGCATTTCCCCTTGCACTTTTAGTCCTTGGATAAAAACGAATGACACTGTCACTCAGAATGCGTCTGAAATCTTTTACACGCCTGGTGTGGCTGCAGATTTGAGTAAATAAAGGCCGGTCTCACATAGAGGCGGGGTCTGTTTTTTAGTTTCGGGTCCGTCAGATCGTCCGCTTTTTGGCGGCCGCCAAAGCAAATTTTTGTCCCGCCAAAGCCTTTTTTGACCGGTGATGTGTGATGTAGAGTAGAATAGAATGACTGCTGCGCTTGACAGGGCACGTGACGACGAGCAAAGAGAGAGAGAGAGAGAGAGAGAGAGAGAGAGAGAGAGAGAGAGAGAGAGAGAGAGAGAGCGCGCCACGGCCGCGCGCGCGCACTCTCATGTATTCAAACAACACGGGCGCTGTCTTGCTCTCTCCCTCGCGCATATGAATCAAAATCAATTGACACGATAGTAAAAGGTCGGAAGACCGCAGTTTCACGGCCTAGGCCTACACTGACACTCAATGACCAACATCTCAACGCTCAATTATAAAAGGCCTGTCTCATATAGACGCCTGTCTCAAATACAAGCCGGTGCAGTTAGACGATTTGGGAAAATAAAAGCCCGGGTTATTATTTGAAGTGTTACGGGTAGTTAAGAATAACTCGCATTCAACTATTAGAGTAGCATGGTGATGGTAGGACAAATGTAATTTTCCGTATTAGCTTAAACGTTACCTGCTGCTGGTTTGAAGACTCGCGCGCGAACTGCTGCGTAGTGCGTACCAGAACCGTTAAATGAAATGAGGCGCTGCAAAGGAAACTCCGCCTACCACTTCCCCGCCAAAAAATGTTTTTATATAATATTTGTTTCTATTATTATTGTTAGTGGCAATGGTGTGTAAGTGTATTGTTATTTATTATAATATTTATAAAAATAATATTTTTTTTTTTACAATTATCAGAAAAGGGCACAATACATTTTGAGACAAAAGGGGCAGGGGCTTGAGCCCCCCCCCCCCCCCCCCCCCCCCCCCGTGCACGCCACTGGTCTGCAATAGATAGCCCACAGTGCCAAACGGAAGAGAAGAGGATAAAAGGGGATAAAGACAGAGGTAATGTAATGAATGAACAGTTTATCTAATTGCATAGTAGTAAGATATATAATGGCAGTTATTTTTTTACCTTAAACTTTATGCTAACAGTTGTTCTGAGTTCTCCAGAGGCCCAGACAGTGATTTGTAACAATCACGTCAGTTTTTTTAGACGCATTCACTATCACTTTTATTAATTAATGTTTTACTCTACAGATGTGCAGTTTTGAAGGGGATATATGGCATTTTTGTACATTTATTTGCCAAAATTATTAATGATATTTATATAGGCTACAGGTTTATTAAAAGTACCAACGTTTTATGTAAAATTAACATTAAAGAATACTTTTCGCAGTTTCATTTATGGTGAAAACATGAAACGTGCCATAGTTTAGTGGAAGATTGCTGCCATCAACTGCAAAACAAAGTGTTTCATCAGGTGGAGTGCTCCGCCGAATCAGGGTTTCATTGATTGGTCGGTTCGGGAACAAATCACACAGTATAAAAGTTTTGTCAACGCATTTTCATATCGTGGGTTTTTGTGAGAGGAGTTTGGTTTTGAGATAGCGGATTTTTGGTGATATAGTGACATTTATAGTGCGATTTGTTTAGTTATATTTAGGATTTAATTTACATTTACACATTGACTTAGAGACACACATAGTACATATAGTGACACATTAATAGATGCATTGATAGAAATATATATATATATATATTAATAGATAGATACATATATTACAGATACATATAGATTATTAGATAGATAGGCTACATATAAAATAGATAGATAGATCTGGGCCTGCTACTGTAAATCCATGGTGGTTGTCACTGGTCACGCCAGTCAGCAATTCAGGCAAGCACTTCTTCTTTGTTTCATGTCGGGTAACATAGTGTGCTCCAAAACATTGGTGCTGATTGGCCCAAGAGGAGTCCTGTGCGCCAATGAACGCTATCTATCGATCTGCGCTCGATTGCTCTTCCTTCATCCTCCAACTACCCGCATGTCTGTCTCAGTAACTTGAAATTGAATTTGAGAACTGAATCTGAATTGTGAGAAGTGAAAGTGAAGATATATAGAGAGTTTAATTTTCAGTGAGGATCAAATTGTATTGGACTTCAGTTCCACACGAACTGAATACAATTCAGATTCAGTTTTTGAATAAATTCAATTTTAATTAAACAATACAACTTCAAATGATGTGATTCAAATTCAGTTTTTCAATGCAATTATTCAAGTTTAGCCATTCAAATTCAAATATAAATGGTTCAAATTCAGTTTCTGGTGGCACATATTTCAGCCCATACATTTGCTTCGACTGTTTCATTGCTTAACGAAGCCTCGATCTGCCCATCACTAGTCTTCATTGGATGCAGCGAGGGGCGACGCTACACAACAAATTACCAACAGTAAACTGATCGCGCGCGCTCATTTCTGACGCACTTCAAGCACTCGCTGGGCGGGGGACGATTGATGCACCGGACCGGAGTCGGGGGACTTAGTTAAGTTTTTGTGGAGTTTTTTTTTCTTTATTTTGTAGTATTTTTAATTCATGTTTTTAAAATAGTATTAGTAAAAAAAAAATTAAAAAAAAATTCACTCGTTCACTCATTTTGGCGCCCCTATTCTGTTCTGTTCTGACTTCCAGGACCAATATATTACAACTATATATTAAGTGTTAGTGCATACACACACAAAGTTTTCAGTAAACTTCCAAGTCGCTGCAGCAGGCCCAGGTCTTTTTTTTTTTTTTTTTTTTTACAGATGGATGGGTCCAGGACCTGGAGATTGTAAAAGTGAGGCAGACAATTGTCGTCCGTTCAATGATATGCTAATGTTTTAAGCACCACACTCATCGCTCTCTCTCATCTATCTGCATGCTTCCAGTCAGAATTCAACAGAATTCATGTCAAGATTGCAATGCTGGAGTGTGTGTGTGTGAGTGAGAGAGAGAGAGAGAGAGAGAGAGAGAGAGAGAGAGAGAGAGAGAGAGAGAGAGAGAGGCGCGATCGAACTGTGTGTGTGTGTGAGAGAGAGAGAGAGAGAGAGAGAGAGAGAGAGAGAGAGAGAGAGAGAGAGAGAGAGAGAGGCACGGGCGGGATCGAACTGTGTTTGTCTGTGTGTGCGTGTGTGAGAGAGAGAGAGAGAGAGAGAGAGAGAGAGAGAGAGAGAGAGAGAGAGAGAGAGAGAGAGAGAGAGAGAGAGAGAGAGAGAGAGAGAGAGAGAGAGAGAGAGAGAGAGAGAGAGAGAGAGAGAGAGAGAGAGAGAGAGAGAGAGAGAGAGAGAGAGAGAGAGAGAGAGAGACTATTGCAGTTTATAACACAGCAGGTAGACGGCATCTTGTAGGCTACACTGCGTTCTTCTTTTACTGTCTATGGTTCTTCCCTCCATGCAATCATATATGGCGCCTTCTGTTTGTGCCGCGGATTCAAAAAACACTGCGTTCACCACTGGTAATACGTCACGATCACGTCACATTAGCGATCTCTTTTTTTGTTGAGGTCATGCAATAAAATCGTACAAGTACTACAGACATTGTTTCCAACTTTGTTGTTTGCACATTTGACGCAAACTGTCCTTACAAACTCTTACTTTTTTAAACCGGCAAATAAGCAGGAGTACTATTCATAACGTTAGAAAACCTCCCGTTTCCTAGACAACCAATGTAAACAATGAACACAGATGACCAGGAAGCTGCGTTCTTGAAATTACAATTTTGCTGTAAATCATTAAAAATGTAAATTTAGTTCTGTAGTTCAGTAATACTGAGGTAAAAATGAGGTGTTTTATCCATTTAGCCTCAAATATAAAAAGCCATGTAACCCCCATTTCGCTGGGTAGGCTATTATTCGAAAATAGCACCCCTCCACCACACGCACACACCAGAGCATGTGAGTAAAGCGGAGCGGTGTGACGCTTAAATATAAGTTAAAAAACTTAAACATACTTTCATTTATATACGTTTAACCCCTTACTAGTCAGCCCCAGTTTTGGCAAGTGATGCATTCATGACATCCCCAAAATAAAAAGGTTGCTGCTCAGAAGTCATTCTGAATATACACATAACCAACATATATTTAGAAAGCCTAGAACTTATAACCACAACTAAAACATGGGGATTTTTTTTAAAGACAATCATCCCGCACATCCTATTCAATATTCTATTCTATATTCTATAATAAAATCAACTAATCGAATATTCAAAAATCATGACTCATCCCTAATTAATATAGTATTTCAGTGCAAGTGGATGACATGACAAGTAGCAAAAGGCAGTGGAATGGGTCATCTGTGATGTGGATACTAAGTAATTCCGTGATCTTGACCTGCTCCATTCATGATGTTGATGTGATGATTGTCAACGATCACTTCTGTAGTCATTTGGGTGTGGAGAGATATGTTGTCCTATCCGTGTGTTAGATAAACAACTGAATTATATTCAGATAAATAAACACAGAAAGCACACATTACTAGATAATTTTAAATCACATTTTTCATCTTGACATTTGTATTAAGATGCTAACCATCTTAAACGAGCTTGACAAGACTACAGCAGTTTTGACCACAAATAATTGTTAAATAGCTCAAAAACAGCCATCTTTAAATAAAATATTTTTCCACCATATTCCATCTTATACCTCATGTGTGGGAGGGAACTGCACTTCCAAAAAGCATAAGCTACCATGCACAAAATTGTGTCCTTCTATAAACTGTGACGATCAACCATAAATGGCTTATATAACTCCATGACTACAACTATAAAGTTGATTTGAAATCATTTCTTTGTTTTGCGTTGCACTCTTTTTAGCTGATAATTAGTCTAGCTTACTTGTAGCCTAGGTAGCTTGCTATAAAACAATCCAACCTGGACATACCTGTCAAATTATTTCCTACTGTCTTGACGTTATCTTGCCGAGACACACCGGTCTCTCCAGGTTGGGTTTTAGACTAATTTGGCTTCAGACTGACGCGAGTCACGCGACGCCGGTTCAACGAATAACGTGATTGGCCAAATCAATTCAACAAGGTAACAACACAAGCGTTGATTGGATCTCACTCCGGCCAACGTTTTTGATCAGCTAGCGAAATTAAATCTATTTTTATACTTTAATGTGCAATAATTGGCGTTGGAAACAATCCGTAATCTTTTTGTGAATTATTCATACAGACAAATAAAAGAAAATGAGCCAGACAGCTGCTGGGTAACTATCAAATCAAACATTAAACGAGATAGACGGACTCGGCCCACCGCCTAAATGAGAAGGACATCCATTTGTTGTGGCATCCTATGGTCCGAAACCATAGTATCCACACTGGCGGTCTTTGCACTTGACCACCTGTCTACTTATATGACGTATTTCCTGTATTTAGCGCAAGCGTTTAAGTGGGCGTGAAGAAGTGTGTAGAGAACTTTTGATTACCCTATGGGACAAACAAACACTATGCCTCGGTTTCACAGAAAGGTCTATAGCTAAATCAGGGCATTTAAGCAGCTTTAGAAATATACATTGCTGGTGTGGATCTTGAGACAAAACAATGGCACTGATATATTTTAATAAACAGCTCAAACATGCATTATAGTCTGGGACTAGGGACTAACCCTGGGTTTATGATTTACTACCAAATGTGTTATATCTAATTAATTTAATTTACAGTGGAATGTTTGCCTTGACATCTCGCAATGTTGGGGCATGTGAGTTCCTGAACATTCACATAAACATTAAATTGATACATAAAATAAGCTTATACCAAAGGTGTTGTGATCTTTTTTTTTTATTCATATTGATGCAAAAGTTCATCTTTCCAGTCTATTCAGTCAATCATTCCAGATATCAAAGACTTATTCCTTGGGGATACGTATGAACCCACAGCCATATTACTCAAAGGATGTTACTGTTTAGGGCTAATTTTCAATAGGTAGGCATTTCATGGACTCTAAGTCATTAACATGTCAGTCACAGTAAAAGCCTTAAGAGTCCAACATTTTGACATTAAATTTAACAGCCATGTGTATTCCTAATTTTAAAACTCATAAGAATCCATACAAATGCAGTTCCAAGCCACCAGCAAAACTGATACGATTCAGGGATTAAATTGAGCAAATGAGGAAAAAAGATGTGACAGCATCATGTTTCTACACATTCTCATAGTAACATCTTGCACACTCAGGCACAGAGAGAAAAATAACTAAATTAAACAAGATTTCTAACCACTCATTAAATATTTTTAAAGTCACCTTTGCCCTTGTATGTTGCTCTTATTTCACAAAAAAAAAGTATTTACACACGCTCAAACCCTTTTTTTGGTTATAAAAGTAAAACAAAATTATTTCAAAAGGCTGTCAAAATAACTAAAATTGGAATAGACATTTTAGTAGGCCTTATTGAGCCATACAAGTTAAGAATAGCAGTCTCACATAACATCAGTCATTTGAACCATGTGCTTCATTATACTGCAGACAATCTTCATTCCCCTCTGAAATGTTTTAACCTCCTCTCTCTCACAGTCCAAGTGGATTACACTAAATCAAAGTGGAAATGCATGGTACTAAAGAACAGGAGGGGCAATTCACAGCTAAAATGTACAATAGAATTAAAACTATCGAAATCATATCAAGAACAATTGCAAAAGGCATACGGAACGCACAAACTTAACATCTTGTACACTGAATTGTCTGAGGCCATCTGAAAACAATTTAGACTTCCTTCCAGGGTGATAAACAAATGACAAAACCCAAACACTTAGAAAGAGGAATAGAAATAAGATAGGGAAGGAGAGAGAAATAGGCAATGATATCAGAGGGCCAACAGAGGCCGGCGGAGACCCCTTCTAGGAGGAGGTGAACATGGCCCCCCCTTGCTAAGCTGTCAGTCTTGCTTGGGCCCAGTGAGGGCTCTGAGCCGCTCTAGCAGGGGAGGATGGGAGTAATGCCACATAGAAAACAGCCAATCTGCTACAGGAAAGCCCAGGTTGTCTTTATTGAGCTTGATGAGAGCGGAGTACAGCTCAGACGATCGGCCCATACTGCGCGCAAATGCATCTGCCTGAAACTCGAACCTTCGGCTCAACACTGTCAGACAGAACGACAGCAACTGCAGCAGGAAAAAAAAGGTGAACATGGATCAGATGTATTTGCTTATTCAGAAAATTAGCATTACTGCATCCGAACCCGCATACTCTTGAGTGGGTACTAATTTTGAATAAGTAATTACTTGAATTACTTTATGACTGATAAAAATTTAAGTTCTAAATAGTATGAATGTGTGTAGTATTAATGTAATCTGGACGTACAACATTCGCCATGTTGTCATGATCTTGTGATCTACCAGTTGAGTCGCTTCACTGCCATTCACAAATCCTCTCCCCTGGCCTCATGGGATAGTAAAGTGTTCACCATATTCACACTTCAGAATCTCACTGGGAGAAGTAGGTCATCCGGGTACTTTTTGCCTACTCTTTTATGAGTACTATAAATTTGGACATAATTCTTTTGTCACATACTGTTTTTCATCTACTATATAGTTGGGAAGTATGTGAAATCAGATGCAGCCCATGCCTTTTACAAATGTATTATAATGTCCTGCATGGATCATAATTTCTAATAAAAAATGTTTGCACACAGGTTAACAAATGAGCCAGCATGTATTTTTCAGAGAAAGGGGCAGAGAAAAAAAAAGGTAAGATGTGTTACCTCATTGTAAGGCGAGAAGATAAACTGAAAGATGATCATCAGCCCGATAAGAGTCGGTTGGGTGTCATAAAAACCAAATGCCATGAAGAGCTCTTTTTGACCAATCAGCACAGCAAAGAGGAAGAAACACAAGAAGGAGTTCATCTGTAAAGAAACATGAAGACATTAACATCCTGAAATTATGGTCCTTTTTTCATATGCTCTTAAAAAGACAGGAAATCAATACTAAAACAAGAGTTTTCAGAGAAACTACATTGCAGAATTCAAGAATGTGCACTGACAAAAACAATTGATATATTAGCTGTGAGAAATACCAAAATACAAGAATGCATTTCCTTTGTGAAGACTATTAATCTGGTCATTGTCAGCTAAAGTTAACAAAAAAGCACAGCCACACAGACAGCAACTCACCTGGCTGATGACAATGTTCTTGACTGTGTGGCCTAGTTTCCAATGTCCCAGTTCATGTCCAAGAACGGCCAGAACCTCAGGGTTACTGCAGCCCTGTTTCTTGCTCTAAATAGAGAAGAAAAAAACATTTTGAAAAATTTAAAATAAATGGCTTCAAAATGCAGTGTAAGAGATGCATGGAAATGATGCAGTACCCACTTTTTGTAATACTGACTACTTTTTTTTTTTATCTTGCACTATTAATAAAAAGTTTAGGGTCTGTAAGATTTTTCTTGTTTAATAAGTCTCTTATGCTAAACAAAACTGCATTTATTTGATTAAAAATACAGTAAAAACTAATATTGTGAAAACTTATTACAATTTAAAACTGATGATAGCCATTACTCTCTCTCTTCAGTATTCCATGATCCTTCAGGAATCATTCTAATATACTGATTTGATTTACTTTAAGAAAAAATATAATGATTATGAAATACAGTGCATATATTTAGCAAAATGCTCATCTCTAGTTATTTTTATAATGAGTTTATAGACATTGAATAGTTCTCTTGAGGTAATGTAACGTGACATTGTATTGTCTTCAAGTTTTACTGCCGTCTTTCCCAGTTGAAACACTGATTGAGCAATTAAATGAGACAGGATACATTTTTTCAAGTTATAATGTATCTTTCAACATACCGTCTGGTGTTCTGTTCACCCATGTTTATTTCATGCTGTAACTAACTATTAGTAAAGAGGAGATGAGATGATTGGTTCATGTGCGCTTGAACTGAGGCGGCTACATTGATCTGTCATGCCGTATTAAAGACGCCAAATTTCAGTAGCCAGAATTTCAGTGCATCCCTACAATATAGCATTTTATCACATTTGTTTTTGTTTTGGCCCTGACCCTCTGACCTTTGGTTTGGACTTGCTTTCATTGGCCACCGCCTCGTTCTCCTCTACCGTTCCTGGCTCTTTCTCTCCAGATTTATTTAAAGGGGAGTAGTCCTCCAAAAGAGTGTCAAATAGCACAATGCGCTTATTTTTGAAGAAACCATAGAAGTAGGCATTACTGTGGGAAGATCTCTTTGAACCTAGAAAAGAATGAACAGAAATATTAGAAGGGAGAAAAGAGGGCAAGATATCAAGACTGAGACAATTTTAGTTCTATAGAAAGTAACAAAAATGAAAAGTTGATTATAGTTTGCTGTACCTTCCACTACATAGACCTTGGTAAGGGGGAAGTAGATGGATTTTGCCATGCTCTCAATCTCACTCTTCAACTCTCCATCTGGCAGTGGAGTGAACTTATCAAATAGAGGGGCGATGTAGTCTGCGTAGATAGTCACCAGAATCTGTAGACCAAAGAAAAAGGGACAGTTCAGTTCACTTTTTTGTTTATCCTCACAGACAACACGTGCAGCAGAAGCACGGACAACTGACCAGTGAGACGATGAGTGTGAAGAGCCAGGCGTAGATGAAGAAGTAATCACCACCAATCTTGATGATGTAGAGGAGTAATGATGTCACTGGCAACAAAATACACTGAGTCACAGCAAACTTCTTGAGAGCGTCTTTCAGGAAGAAACCCAGCGTCTTTAAGCAAAGGACAAATTAAAGAGATTTCAGTATGATTCAGTACATCAGTTTTATTCCTGCTATTAAAGAAAGATAGATGTGATCTAGACTTTATCTACCTGCTGGTTGAACCCATGCTTTTCCTCAATAACAAAAGTGTTATAGAGGCTCCAGGGAAGGCCAGTGAAAGCACTAAAGAGTGTCGCTAGCATCAGGAATGCCAAAGAATGGGAGATCTGAAGGTAAGAAGACCATTTGAGATGTTCAGAATAGCATACTAGTATAAAACTCTTAATATTTCAGCAGTATATGTACAGTATACAATATATTTTTTTATTCATTTCTTAATGTGATTAGACTACTAAAAGCAAGATATTAATTTTCACATAAAATGTAATTAAAATGTAAAACAACCTCTTTAGTTTTCAAGAGGTTAATGTCCCCCTATTATGCTATTTTAAAGGTTGTTATTTTGTTTTGGAGGTCTCCTACAATAAGTTTACATGCGTGCAAGTCTAAAAAACACTTTAATTTTCTCTCAATATACATTGCATCCTCTCCTCTTTTCTCTCATTGTCTGAAACGCATAATCAAGGATTTAGTCTCTCTAAACCACGCCTTTTTGAGATCCAACTCTGATTGGTCAGACGGCCCAGTCTGTTGTGACTGGTGTACCGCTTACAGTGCTTGTAAAATGGACTTGGTTTTAAAGCGCAGAAAACAGTGTGAAAGCATGTCGACAACACAAACTGAACTGTTCCAGACCTCAGCTTCAAACTACTGTTTGAGGGCAGGTTTGTTTGTCTTTTTATTGACATACCAGCATCTATGGCTATTTTCATGAAAAGATGTGGACTACCGTTCAAAAGTTTTAAAGATTTTTAAAAGGTGTCTTTTTTTCTTATCAAGATTGCATTTATTTGATCCAAGATACAGCAAAAACAGTAATATTGTGAAATTATATTTTAATATATTTTAAAATGTAATTTATTCCTGATGGCAAGGCTACATTTTCAGCATCATTACTCCAGTCTTCAGTGTCACATGATCCTTCAGAAATTATTATAATATCCTGATTTGCTGCTCAAGAAACATTTATTATTATTATTATCAATGTTAAAAACAGTTGTATAAAAAAATGTTTTAAGGATACTTTAATGAATAGAATGTTCAAAAGCTTTCTATTTCGGATTAATGGTGTTCTTTTGAACACCATTAATCTGAAATAGAAAGCTTTTGAAACATTATAGATTACCGTTCAAAAGTTTAGGGTTTTTTTGGGGGGAAGAAATTATTACTTTCCAGCCTATTACTTTACTTGCCTATTCAGCAAGGATGCATTCAATCGATCAAAAGTGACAGTAAAGACATTTATAACCTACCTCGTACTCTGGACCAAAACCAAAACGAGCAGTGAGATTCCCAGACACTTTCCAAAGGAATGGAATTCCTCCCAGGAGCAGTATCAGCTACAAATAAAACAAGACAAAAAAAAGATTAAACATGCTCAGAGGAAGAGACAGATGCAAGTAAAAAACAGTGGGAACAATCTTAAAATAAGTTAATTTAGGATCTGCAGTCCATGCTTATTCAGAATGAATCCACAAGGTGCATGATTTTCCCACCAGAAAACTCATGAGAAACATGTAATAGAAACATACAGATGTGAAGTTGTCTGAACATAAAACAGTGCATTATATGAAAAAGACTGCATCATACTTGATTAAAAATAAATAAATAATAGTAAATACATAATCACTCCACCACTTAGGAGGCAGTTTTAAATCTTTGAAACTGACAAAAATCTCTTTGGATGTGGTTAAGCTCACCGTCCCCTCTGCCTCAGAGTAGAGTCCAGACCAGAAGCCAAAGTTGCTCTTGTCCAGCTGATAGAGGCGAGATTTTTCAAAGGTCTCTGAATCCATTATCTTGCCCAGCTCAGTAGGCACATGCATTGTTGTCCTGTAGATCTTCCTCTGTGAAAGGTCAAACGTGTCTTGGTGTTTATACAGGGTTTAGCGTTTCAGTACATCAAATTGCATTTGAACAAAACTCTAAAATGGAAGGATTTGGATTTTAATAATCAAAATATGATAATTAGAATAGAAAATCATACATGCATAAAGTGACTGACATTAAATGCGTTCCAAATATAACAAAACAATGAGCATATACACACCTGTCTATAGGCGAGGTAGGCCTCCCAAATATACACCGTCCATGAGAAGACCAGGACAGCGTAAAATATTTTATCTTCAACTGGTAATGCAAGAATTTCCTGCAGCATTCTCCCGGCTAGGTAACGTTAGTTATTTGTTGGAACTGTTAATTAGCTCGGGCTATCCAGTAAGTTAATTCAGGAGCCTGCTGCCTTTTCATTCAAGGCAACAGATAATCTTCGTACCTGTTCCGACCCAATACGAGACTTGAACCTCACGAGAATGTGTATGTGCTATGTCCATATATTAGAGAAACAGCTACATGCAGAGATGCACAAATAACTTTTACTGTCTATGACAAATAACGATAACTCATGCTATATCACTTCCTTTCCCATTCATATGAAAAACGGGTGTAACTAGAAACTGTGTTCGACCGGACACCAGAGCAGAACAAAATGGGTTCCTGAACCATTTTTATTTGTAATTGTATGATAGTTTGGTGAATTAAAATGTACAATTTATGAAGGTTGTGATACACTGGATTAATGTATAAAAAACGACTGATTAATCATATATTTTGTATATTAGTTTTTAGTCTTAGCTAAACGGTTCCACTGCAGTCAAAATGATGCGAGCAAAAGTCTTCGCACTATAAAAATATTAGTAGTCACAAATGTTACATTAGTCAGACACTTGCGAAATATAAATGTATACATGGGTGTGTTTCTTCAACTTTGGGCACCTTTATGCAACAGGTGTAATTTTTTAAAATATGGTATGTACTAGAATAAACAAACCTTTCCCGTTTTAAAAACTAGTGTGTGACGAGCAACCGAGTCAACGAGGAAGACTATGCAGGCTTGCGTTGAAAGGATACGGGTACGGGACTGATGACGAAAACAAATCAAGGCAGATTATGAAAAGTTCCTTTTCACAATTGCATGAATACAAACTTACATCAGAACTGCTTTGAGAGAGATAAAGTGAGGAAGCTGATTTATATTCAGTTAGTTAAGCATCTCTTAATGTACCAAAACTAAATAAATGTATTTCCCAAATGTACTTCCCAGTTTTTGTTGTCCTACTACGTAAAAATTCATAAAATGTTTCCCCTGTATAATTGACCCCACATGCTCGAGAATAAATGCTCAAAAAAGTAACGCGTGATATCTTTTACATTATTGTCGTTGCTTTGCGAGACGAAAAACAAAACACAGAACTGTAGCCTATTGTGAGCAGTATGTGCCTGGACGTGATTACCTTCCAGACAGTAAAAGACGAGTGACCCTTGTCTGTCTCCATAGAAACTACAAAACGCTCTGGATAAAGTCGCGTAATGGACGAAGATCATTCTGCTGAGGAGGTACTTGACAAAAAACCTAACGAGTATTAAGTTGTAGACTAGTTATTATTCTTACTTCGATGTGTAATATAAATAATCTCTTGATTTGTTCTGAATACTTAAACTGCTACATTAACCATGTATTACTTTCATTCACAGACTACATTTGTTGTGGACGAGATTACCACAGTTATCAAAGAAGTATTTACTACCCCAATGTGTAGACATGAAGTCAAACTTTAACTATCAATTCAATTACTTTGATTGCATGAGTAAATATTTTGAAATGTAAATGATCAATATTCATTGCAATAATCTTTTGATTACAGGCTGTTGAAAGCACCATTGGAGACCACTCTTACCAACAGAACAAAATCAACCAGTGGATGTCAAACATTGTAGAGTCAAGTCTGAACCAGCTAACTAAATTAGGAAAACCTTTCAAGTACATAGGTATGGTATCAATTTAAACGACAATAATACTTATGTAAACCTGTATGTTTTCCCAACTCCACTCTTCTGTTTGTTCAACCAGTGACTTGCATCATACTGCAAAAAAATGGGGCAGGTTTGCACACTGCCAGCTCGTGTTTCTGGGACAACACTACAGATGGTAAGACATTGTGAACGGGCAAGTATTTCAGATTTGATTTCTTATTTTAAATAATCCAATCATTACCGAAAACCCCCCAAAACAAATGTAATAACACTGACTTATTTTCCTACAGGGAGCTGCACAGTACGGTGGGAGAATAAAACCATATACTGCATAGTTAGTGTTTTTGGGCTTGCCATCTGAGGATGAATATCAACATGTAGGCCTGTCACCTGTTCAAAGATTTCTGAACCTTTTTGAAAGTCTCATAAACAAGCAATGCTGGCCCGGTTCAACTTGTAACTTGAATAAATTTATTTCCAATTCTAAATGTGTATGTCTTTTCATAGTATATATAAAACCAACTAAACTTAAAATGGATCCTGTGGAGTCATTTATAGTTATGGGTCTGATGTGTATACAACACAAGTGATAGAATATGTATTTTCGAAATCGTTTGTTGTTCTTTTTTATTTGACCTTATTTACAGATATAAACATTCACAACTTAACAATCAAGGTACCTAATTCTGGCAGCAAAGAACCAAAATTGTATCAATGATATAAAAAATACTATGAAAGTCTCTCAAATAAAAAAGGTGGACAAGAGTTTTAACTGCCTTTTTGCCCAGCAAAAGCTTATGCTTTAGTTTCAGAGGGTAAGAGATCGAGAATGGAGGCAAAGGACTTTGGCCTCTCTAGAACCACCACAGGCTTCAAGAACTGGAGCTGTTTTATAGCTTGGTCGCCACAGCCCGCTAAAGCCCTCTCCAAAATCAGACGGAGATTCTGGATAGAAGTACACTCTCCTTTAGAGATCAAGTGCCTAAGAGGAGATGACCGAAACTTGCGGCTTCGAGAGATGGGGGCTCCTCTCTGAGTGTTTTCTTTGACCGAGCAGTTCCGTCTGAAACAATCTCTACGGCGTGGTGGATCAGGCTTGAGACAAGGATTAGTAACTACTGCAGCCCACGGCTTTTCATATTTGATCTCCTCCTTCTCTTTAATGAAATTCAAGAATGACGACTCAAAGCCCATAGGTTTGTAAGTTGCAATGTCAAAAGCTTGTGGTGCTAGACTGTGCGCTAGAGGATCCTTTGGGATTGGCGAAAGAGGGACTGGCAGTGGTGGTTCAGAGAGTTCATTCCTCCGTCTGAGGGGCTGCCGAGTTGGGGTGGGAACTGATATGGAAACAGTAGAAGGAATGTTAATAGATTTACTGTCTTTATCAGAGGGTTCAAATGTACTTTCATCAACAGCAATTCTGAGGGTAGAGGGTGGTGAGAGGTCAAGTGGTGGAGGTCGAATAAGGGGAGGTGCTGTTAACTCAGAGTCTGACCTGTCTTTGTTGCTTGGATTCTCCTCAGAAACAGGCTCTTCAGGGTGCCCGCTTGACTTTGGGGAGCCATAGAGCAAATCTTCAGCTGCAATAAGCAAACTTGTGTCGGGGTGTGGCTCCCCTGAAAACTCAATTACTTCATGTCCCTTTGATTCGTTTTTGATTGAATGGAGGCTCATTGGCAGTGACTGCCCACCTGGGGTCACAGGCTCAGACTGATACTCCATCTTGAGGACGCCATTCGGAATCCTTGTTAAATCAGGTATAGCAGACACAGCAGATTTCTTTTGTATAATCTCTTCTAACTTTTCTGCAGTGTAACATAATTTGTCCTTATTGTCAGCCAACTCTTTGCGTGTAAGTTTGTGAACCGCAATATAATGTCGACTCAAACTACTCATTCTAGTTACTACAGAGTCACAGTTCTGTAACATGCAAGGGAAGGCCACAGACAAGCAGCGGTCTTGGCACATCTGCAAAGCCTCCTCATGTGTTCGGAAGACAATCTGGTCAAATCCTTTTTTTTGTTTGATTGTTGGTGTCTTAGGTACTTTGTCCAGCATCTCCTCTGCATTTTCTTCAATAGACTCAAAGTTCTCCTCAGACGGAGCCATTTCCTGATCCTCGATGCAGCATCTCAAAGGTTGCTTGAGAGGCAACTTTTGGGAATCTTTCGATGACTGGGAAGGAGGTGAGATGATCAACTTTGTTTGGCATCCACTATTTGACTCATCTTTTTTAGGTGTACTCTGGAGACGTACGACAAGGGAATCAGATGGATCGCAGTGCCTATAGAACACATGCTTTTTATAACTCATTTTGAACTTGCTGTTCACAGAAGCAGCAGCTGGATTCAGTGGAGTTTGGTTCTGGTGAAACTGACTTGTGTGACGCAAGAGGCTGCTTTTGAGATGGTAGGACTCATTGCAGTTAGCATAGGTACACTTGAACCTTGGTATGGGCTCCTCTGATGAGGGCATCTGTCTTTTTGGTATGTTCTTAGATTTGCAGGACACTTTTGATGCAATTTTCTTTCTGTTAAAGTTGTGCTCTTTACGGTAGTGTTTAGTAAGACTAGACAAGTTGTTGAATTGCTTATCACATCCTTTGTGTTCACATGGGAAGCACAACTGTGAGCGGTTATAGTGATGCACTAACTGAAGATGGCCAACAAGGGCATTCTGATTACCGAAGGCAGCATTGCAGTTTTTGTGCACGCAATGAAAGGGTTTATTGTATTTAGTGAGGATGTGGCTCAGATTCCCTTTTGCTACCAAGCGGCGGCTTCCCCTAACATCAACTGCTTCGTGGTTTACATCAGCATCAGTTTCAGAAGGGACTTGCCTTTTCTCTTCAGCTTTGACTTGTCCATTTTTCCTATCTAATTTTCTTTTCCACAACTTATAATCTTTTTTTTGGCATCTCTGTTGCCAAAGGTGTTTGTCCCGTATTTTGGTTTTAATGTCATCCATCTTTAAAGATTGTGACTTCTTCCTGTTCCTCATTTTAGATGACAACACAGGTGCTTTATCAACTAGTCTCCTTTTAAAAGTGCAGCTCATCTGTTCAACAACAGCTTTATTTATGTGATGCATCTGTATATAGTGGATCATCAATTCTTTTTTGTTTCTGTAGCTCTTGGAGCAGAGATGGCACTTGAAAGGCTTGAATATTTGAGGATGAAACACCTCCATCTCTTTCACCTCTTCCTCAGAGTAACCATGAATCTTAATGTAGTGGTGCATTAAAGCACGACTAGTAACACTTTGGTATTGGCAACTATTAGATTCGCAGGTGTAAGGTTTGGTTGTGGCCTGCACAAGGAACTCGCTTTGTGGTTGATTGTTCCCCAAAACAGAATCTTCAGTGCTATCAGGTGTTTTGAGAGGCTCAAATGTTTCAGATTGAAACACCTCCATCTGTCGCACTTTCTCCTCAGAGTATCCATGAATCTTAATGTAGTGCTGCATTAAAGCACAACAGGTAACACTCTGGTAGTGGCAGCTTTTGGCTTCGCAGGTGTAAGGCTTGGTTGAGGGCTCGCTTTGCGGTTGCTCCTTCTCAGAGTCTTTAATGTGGTCATGTGTTTGTGACAGTTCTGACTTGCTTGACAGCCTCTTTGAATCACTACTCGCTGCATGAGATCTCACCTCTTTTTTGTTGTTTGCTGCTTTGGCAGGTGACCTTGCATTCAAGGTAGGTGTGCAAGTGCTCTGTGAATTACGCATGGCATATCTAGTGCTGGAAGAATTAAGGCTTAGTTGACTCAATCCAAGCATGATTTCGGTTAATGCTGCACTGAGTTCCACATTTGAAAGGGTTACATCACAATCTACAGACTCAGGAGCAGGCGAGATATCATTTTTATGATTGGATTCCTCTATAGATGACCTTTTTAGTTTTTTATCCTGGCCACTTTGATGCAATTCATTGGCTTGAGTCTTTGAATGCTGTTCTTGTACTTTCTTCTTGCATAATGGATCTTCCTCGTTAAACTCACCTGGATGAGCAATTTTTAAATGCTTCTGGAGTTCTCTTGCAGTAGTGAAAGTCCTTTTACACTTTAAGCCACATGTAAACTTTCTCCCATCAAAGCAGACGGCAACGCATGTCAACGAGACCTTAGATTCACTGTTCTCCAAGAGCTGTGAAGAACTTGAACCAACCTTTTGGACACCATTCTCTACTTCTGCCTTTGACCCAGAACCCAAGTCACTTTCTACAACTGGGAGCAAGAGCTTCCTTCTCATTTTTCTCTGTGTCTCAAAGTCTTTCTCTGTGAAAGTGATGTCATGAGTGGCCAAGTGCTGAAGAAATTCCCTCCGAGAGTAGAAAAAGTTCTTGCACCCTGCGCTGGTGCAAGTGTAAGCTGCATCGCGAAAGTGCTGCGCCTCATGGTGGTAGAGCTGCCCAAGGTCACAATAAGAGAAACTGCAGCCTTTCAACTCACACCCGTAAGACAAACGGAACCCATGACTATGCTTATGCGCTATAAGTTCATTGGTGGTGTCAAAACGGGCACCGCATCCTGTGACTACACATATGTAAGGATGATCTCCATAATGGACCCACCGGTGCTGGCGATGGTGATAGGCTGTCATGAAGGTTTTCCGGCAGAAAGTGCACTTCTCTCGGCGGTCTTTCATCTCCAGATAATGTTTCAAATTGGGGTCTTCACTATCATGCTCATTTTTTATGTGTACACCCAAGTACTTAAAAAGTTTAAAATTCCTTGAGCAGTTAGTGGCTGGACACTGGTAAACATCACGATCCTGTAACTTAAAGTATGCGTTGATGTAGTCAAATGTAAGATAGTCATTGTCTACTTGCTTGTCAGGCACACTGGCAGCTTGCTCTAATATATGTTCTAATACGACAGGGTCATGGGTGGACTGATAGTACATGGCAAGGGAAGGGTCTAAAGGAATTTGACCAGGCTCTAGCTCATCCAAACTATCCTCCTTGAAATAATGTTGCAGGTCCACCTTCTTCTTCACTTTTTTCTTTTTACAGTGACCCTTTGCAGGAATTTGAATGTGTTTTTTGGAGTGGGGCGCAAACTCCTTTTTACTTTTAAACTTTTGTAGACACACAGGGCATGTCCACACATCATTTTCCATGTGTTTTCTGGCATGGTGACAGATTCGCGTCTCCACCACTTGTTTATGGCATATCTGGCAGATGAATTTATCCTTCTGATGCATGTCGGATCTCTTAGAGACGTCTTGTGAGTCTTTTTTCTTTGAGACTTTTTGGCCCTTTTCCATTTCCTCCACTGTCTGCTCTTGCTCAGTGCTGCTAAATACATTAACCTTACATTCATTTTCTCCCTCCTTCCCAACCTCTTCATTCAAAACTGCTTCAAGATTACACAGCTCCTCGGGTGCTGCTTCATCTTCCACTTCTTCCTCTGGTTCCAGCCCCAGTAACCGAACGCAGTAGCGTTTCAATGTCTTCCAGTCCCAGAATTCAGGGTCAAATGGCCAATGTGCTTTCAGAGAAAGTAAAAGCTCACAACGCAGAGAATTTGGAATAATGGCATTCTCCTCATCATATTTTTGATCAGGACGTGTATAGAGCTCCTCAAGGACATCAAAGGCTTCCTGCGCAGGACTTAAGAGGAATTCTGTAAGCTGACAAGCCCTTATCACCTCCAGATCATCAGGGAGGAGACAGACAACAGCTTTGCAGACCATTGTTTTTGCATCTACGTCATCTTGCTTTGGAAGCCGAAAAGCCTTCACGCACAGGTCAACTGACACAGCGAGGCCAAGCTGCATTGCCTGAAAAATACAATAGACAAAAATTCAGAAACAGCTTAGTGTCCATTAAAGTGATAACCAAATAATGAGGAAGGAAACCGGTCTATTTACCTCTGTCTGAATTACACGAATGAGGAATAGGAGATGGTAGATAGTCCTGGCAATGGCTGCAAACTGGAGACACCGTTCAATAAATGATTCAAGGGACACATCAATTCTTCTTTGCAGTTTGCTCCAAAGGAGGGTTAACTCCCTGACAGACACCATAGGAAAAAAAGCTTAATTAGAGAAGACATCTGAGCAAAACAAATACACCCATTCATGACCTTCACTCCATAATTTACCTGTGCACCCTAATGTTGGAAGATATACTAGTACTAAAAATGTATCGCTATAAAATGCAGTAAAAATGGTATAATTGCTAATTTTATTAGCACAGATACTTTAAGAATGACTGTTTTAATAATAGCCGTATTCCTGTGTTGTTTTGAGTTCTATGCTTCCACACCCTACAGGCACACTGTGCATGCCAAACTTTTTGTTCTCTCATATGAGCTGCTTTAAGATATTGACACTTTAGAGTAGGGCTGGGCGATAAATCAATATTATCGATTAACTCGAATGTGTAGTCTACGTCGATTTGTTTGAATGAAAATCGGTTTTCTCTTTAACATCCGCAGACGCTCCCTTCTGGGCTCCTGTAGTTCCGGACGGGCTCAGCGTTTGCCATAGAGATACACAAACAACATGGCAAATAAACAAGACCGCGACAGCACAAGCACACGCCAAAAACATTTACAAACTGAATCCGCAGGGCTACCAACTCTCACGAATTCACCGTGAGACTCACGCGTCACTTTTTACACGCTCTCATGTCACACATCCCTTTTCTCACGCAGAGAAAAAAAAAAAAAAAAAAATCACAAAGCAAAGAGGACACTGACACAGAGAAGGTTACTATTGATTTGAAACAAATTCTCAGCTCTCAGATTCTGTCAATTTAATTACGAAATTCAAACAATAAATACCGTCTTGGCGCTTGTAAATGTGACGTGACAGATCGCTGACAGATCTCAGTTCAAGCGGCACGTGAACCGATCATCTGTTACTCTTTACTAATTAATCGTAAAAAAACACGAATGATCTATAGGTAATTTTCAAAGATACAGTTCAACTTACCGAAATGTAATAAAATCGATCGATCAGTGTTTTTCAACCGTGGAAAGAGGTCCATTAACAGCTGGAGAACAATGTCACGTAACGTTACATTTACCTCAGGAAAGCCATTTAACCATAGAACGTTAGTTGGACTTAAAAAAAATGCTATAGAGAGGAGTATTTTGCTAAATAGGTAAAAATATAATAAATATGTAATATAGTTATCATATCTCATTAAAGTTATAAAAAAAACGCATTATATTTAATTTGAGATGTTATTTTTAACCTTTAATAATAATACCAGCTGACAGGGCTCTGTATGTTTACAGCATTAGGTGAGATTTTTGTTTTGAGGAACAATTAACAACACATTAATGTACTGTAACTAATATTTATCGAAAGGAATCGATATTGAATCAAGATCAGAATCAAATCACAAGAATTGAAATTTGTGTCAAGCTATAATAATAACAACAGTAGCATATCAGTCATTGTAGGCTACCACGTAAACGTTTTGTTGTCACTAAACTTAATAAAATTCTGTTTAGTTACCAAATGTTTTGACAATCACAATACACTTATTGTTATGCAAGTTTTTTTTTTTTTTTTTTTACATCCCCCAATCCAAATCCACCCATTTTAAGTTAAGTTACGTTATGTCATGTTACATTTTCACTGTTTACAAAGGCAGGGCCTGCCATCTTGTCTTTATAGCTTGTTGTATCTGATTGCACTTTAACCCCAAGGGGGAAATCCAGATCAAATCCCAGAAGGGAAAAACAAAATAAAGTTAAAACTTGTTGCTCAAACTAATCTTGAACTTACCTGGGTAGAAACTAAAACCGGCTTTGTGTAACAGGCCATTGGAGTGCATTTTTACTCAAGACTTGACTAAAAACTTTTTGACTTTTACTTGACTTGAGCGTTCGGGACTCGAAATATGTAGTCTGACTCAGACTCATACTTGACTAAGGCGGACTCGAACCCAATACTATTTATTGGATCCGTGCATTAGGTCTTAAAGTGACAGCAGCCTAATAAACATGCTGTTGTCTATGCTGTTAATGTTAATCAAACAACAAAAGAAAATGAGTCACTCACTGCTCTTGACTGAATTTCTTTATACCTTTAATAAGGATCAATGTATTTTTAATTTTCTCTCTCTCTGTGCATGCAGCTGTGGTCACAGATAACGCACGAGTCCTGATTGTTGCCTCTTCTTCTGCATTTAAAATTGTTTGAATGTGTAAATTAGCAAGACAAAACTCATCCAAATTATAAACTTTCACTCTATGATGGTTAAATTTAGCAGTTAACTCGGGAAGCCCATGCGTGCCGAACCGTGGGGCAGCTAATCCGTTGCACCCCTAGTGTTATAGGCATTACATCACCCCCAATTACATTGTAAAAATCTGACCCTGTCAAAAAACTCACATTACTAATTGCAATTGGGTCGGGTCATGTTCACACCTTAAACGAACAGTACCAGAGTTCGTTTGGAACTCTGGTTGGTTATTTGGGGGGGGGGGGGGGGGGGGGGGGGGGGGGGGGGTGAACTTGAGTTCGATTTAATCAAACCAAACAAGTCAAGTGTGAATACACCCTTAGTTAAATATACATACAAAGACAGTTCAGTTCATTTTGGTTATAAAAGGTCCTCACCAGGAACAGTACAAGCTGTCTTGCTGTAGCTGCTGTGTAAAATATGTGGTGCACAGGATGAAGGCTGTGCTCTCATCCCCCTCAGAATCCATGTTGCAAATAATGTCCAGGACATCTTTTGCATCTATTCTAGAAATCTTAAGGGACAAAGGGAGAGATGGTAATATAATTTAGTTTAAAAACAAACACATCATGATGTTCAACCATATCAGACACAATCATTAAGTAAAACTGTATCCTTTACCTCTAATATAGCTTCCTCACCAGGCAGCATCTGGCACAGTTGAGTGACAAAGGTTTGGCGAAAAGTAGACTGACTAGGCAGGAGGCTACAGTTAGCACAGGCTTTGTTGAGGATCAGTGCTTTCTCTACCTCCCCTACTTTCTCCAAGTGTTTGATCCGCATTTCCATAAAACCTTCTCCCTCCAAAGCAAGATAGGCATTCACTGTTCCAGAGGAAGCCAATGGTAAGTAAACAGCTGACTGTGTTTTAATGTAGATATCAACATTGTTGTAAGGTCTGACCTTAGACATCACATACTTTATTAAAAAAAAAATCCCTAACTTTATAAAAAAAATCCCTAAAACTTCAAATTTTTGTCAAGTTTTTACTTCAGACATTTTGTGTAATAAAATGTCAGCCTGTCCACATCGCTAAATAACCCTTATTATCAGCATAATGAACACAATTGCATTAATATAGTGTTACTCACCCTCATCTGGGTCTGTGGGCTGACCAGTAAGAAGTGAGACCATGACAGGATTATTCCAAGCCCCACCTTCACCTGTGATGTTCAGAAGGGCATGCAAATCTGTACTGCCATACTGCAGCATGGCCTCATGGGCCGCCTGTAAAGAGTACAACCACACAACGGACACTGATTGTTAGATCAAATGCCACTGTATTTTTTCTGTATTGTCCAGGGTGACTGTACATGCTATACAGATTCCCACTGGAAAATGTATGTCCCGATTTCTGTTCAGTACAGAAACAGTACAAGCCTGTCTTAGCTCATTGAACACCAGTACAGACTGTCTGTGACAGGGGTCTTTAATAGGGGGTTGGCAACATTTCGCAGAACTTTATTAAAGTCAAACCATAAATGGCAGGCCCCTTCAATATTAAATTATAAATACATTAAAATACATGGAAATGCACTGAATTTAATGTACAAGTACAGTGAGATTTTGTACATCAAAATTATTATTTTAGTGGCTTTACGTTGTATGCCTCAGTTCGGAGCAACAGGGGGAGGAAACTAAACATAAAATTGCACCTTTTTTAACAGATGTGTATGTTTAAATCAAATCTATTATAATTCATTTTCTTAAGGATGAAAAAAAATCTTAGCTAATGCTGTAAACTATATTGGGAGCCCTTAATTACACATTACTATAATATTAAAGGTTACAATTAACAACAGAGACCAAGTTATTACATTTAGTTGCTAGTTATTTTTAGATATAATAATCAACACTCAAAAACAAAAAAATTACTGTAAATTACACAAGGCAAGTTTTGCATTAACTTCTAAATCTAATTTTCTGCTCAATTCATTTTTTAAATATAATTTACACAGTGGCTGTCATAACCTGTTTTCATGACAAACTTATTTAAACATACATTAAATAATCAAGACATTACTAACAGGTTAAGTAAATATAATGAATAGGCTAATATAGTACATATGCTTCTCTCTAGAGTTCATTTCTCTAGCGAACTAACCTGCTGTCGACACTAAATGCCTGAGGTAAATGTAATGCTACGTGAGATATTATTCTGTTTCATTGATATCTTTTCACAGTTGAAACACTGGTTGAGAGATGCAAACTATTGGAATTTGGATCGCCTGTTACTCTAATCTGAACACTTTTTTCAGTAATGAGTAATCTAACGCGTTCCTATTTCCAAACCAGTAATCAGATTAAAGTTACTTATCCAAGTTACTGTGCGTTACTATTTTTGTCATTTTCTTTAGTAGAAATGATGGCTGATGTGCGATATGAAACTGAAACGTGTGTGAGAAGGCAGAATCACGAAACACCCCTTCCAACTCCCAGAGTTAGCTACCCTTCCCGTCCAGATCCAATGCTACCACATCTTTAAATTACTATTCGTATTATTTTAAGTTAACATTATAAAATACGTAGACCTACACCGCAAAACTAGTTGAGGATAAATTCTTTAAAATTGGGTAATTCCAGTATTATGGACGTGACATTTTAGGTAAAAAACTTGAAATGTAAATTCTCAGAAAATGCATTTAATACTAATATATTGAAGAGTCTGTTTATCCATACTCCCTTAATAAAGGAGTCCAGACATTAGAAAAATATCAGTCTACACATGCGTTTTATATTTAATATGAGGGAAATACACATCCATACACGGATGTGACACAAAAAACTTATTTGGCAAAAGTACAAAAAGTAATACTACCCACCGGATGAAGAAGGGTTGGCTCTCCACATAACATAAAATATTCATTTTGTCTTATTTTTCATGTACGCATTTATGAGGGAAAAACAACGTTAGCCTACGTGACAGTTCCCCGTTACGGACGTGACCGCTCTGAAAGCGGCACTGAAAGACTGCTTTAAAACTTTCACAGAGACATCAAACAGAAAGCACGAAGCCTTTCATTAAGGTGAATTTTAATAAATGTTTCATCAACCAATTGCTTGGATTTAATACATAAAAATAAATATAGCAGACAATAGATAATCACGACACGGAGGGGGCTGCGCATGAACTGGAGCTCGTCTCATGAGTCAAATGAACCGAAACACAGCGTATAAGGTAGCCTATACTTGCCTCACACACCTGAGAAATATATCTATAGAAAGCTCGAAATGTGTACTTTTAAACAGAACAATTCAAAAAGAAGGAAAAAAGACTGTTCTCTGCTTATGTAATCCGTATGAAATGTGCATTTCTCTCTGGCGCGTTCACTATATCGCGAGTCAGGTCAAGAAAGACTGTCTTTTGTTTTATGTTTTAGAAAATTATGTCTTTATTTAAATTTTTATTTAAAAAAACAAGTAGGCCTATTTATGTTAAGTTAATTCAAGAAAGACTCATTTTCATTTTTTTATAAAAACATATGTTAAATGAAGCCGAGAAAGACTGTCTATATTTTATTTTTTATAAAAACATGTATTTTTTTTCAGGAAATAGTTTTTAAGTTCAACTAAAAATGTCAGGAGATACATTGTTTAAAAGGGATGTTTTCAGCAGCTGCTGAATGTAACTAAAAAAGTAACGTGTAAAGTAACTAAGTTACTTTTAAAATCAAGTAATCTGTAAAGTATCTAAGTTACTTTTTAAATCAAGTAATCTGTAAAGTAACTACGTTACTTTTTCAAAGTAACTGTGGCAACACTGCCTGTGACTAAATTTTATTCGTCGTGCAACTGCATGCACCGAACCATGACGTCAGTACCGTACCGTACTGTTCAGGACGTATACATGTACAGTTACAACCCTACTGCATATAGGTCAGCCTTTAATTCTTTAAGGATCCATCACATTTTAATTTAGCCACTTCTATTCAGTCATAATTAAACTTTTGATCTATCTTGGACAACAAATTCATTATTATATCTTACCTGAACTGAACCATGGAACTGCAGCCAGGCTTCAAAAGGTATTTCATTTTGAGGCACAGACAACAACAATTCAAGGCAACTCCTGCAAATGATCACAACATTTGGGCAGAATTAGGTCAACAGTTTTAAAATGTATACTTTTTTTATGAACAAGTGAGCCAGGAGACAACTGGACAGAATTTAAATTGTTTCTGAATGTTTGTGAAAAGACAAAAAAAAAAAAAAAAAAAAATCCTAAAAATAGCACTTACAATGCAAGTCTTTTGAGCACAAGGGCAACATTGGGGGAGTCGTCTGTGAGATGTGGCCTGGCAGCAGCAAAACAGTTGATTGACAGACAGTAAACTTCCAACAGAGGCAATCCATGTTCCACTGAATTCCTGCTCCCAGCGTAATGCATTAGAGCCTACAAGAATAACCAAATAAACAAGATCATAAAAATATTCCAGCCATTTTAACACCACACTCAAAATGACTCAAGTCCAATTTACTGCTCTTCAGAGGTCCAACAGATATTAAAACACACAAACAATAAAAGTCTGTTAAAGTGTAACCTAACTTTACATCTACATTTCTAGAAAAAAATTAATGTTTTTTAAACCTTTTTCACTCATGGTTATTCCAAAACACATCTGGGAGTAAGATCAGTCAACTCAGTATGTTCACGTGAACACACAAAAACATTTTAACAGAGCGTCAAACCCACAAGTCAGCATGGAAACAGAAGCATTCTTTTACGGTGATTTACATTTAGTCTAAATCGCCAACAACTGGGTGGTTGGTTGTGCAATATATATTTTTTCATTATTACTGTGAGCAATTTTGATGCTACATGTATAAATTAAAAAGAAAAGACTGATTGAACTAAAAAAAAAAAGACTCATCATATGTAGTTGTATTATAGAAATACATTACATAAAAAAAACATCCCATTGCAAAAAAACCAACAAAAAAATATGATTTATAATTAAAAACAACTATATTGTGTGAAATCTGCCCTGCCCAGTGAAGCCTCATCAATAGAGCCTCATCAATATAGCATGCATGTGCTGAATAGTACCTCTGAAGTAAACTAACCTTGGATCATAACCTGTTCTGGAGTAGGTTATGTTCAGAGAAGTTGCTACGTCTACTTCATACACTGAAAGTTACCTCAGTTTTTGAAACCAAAAGTTGAGGTTATCTGCATGCTTGTCCATAAACCCAGGTCTGGTGCATAACCTGCTTTGTGGATGGTACTAGTGTATACTCCTTGTTCTTTCATATTCATAGAATCTCCACCATGTGTTATGATATTAATGCATAATAAATGCAGCCTTGGTGAGCATAAGAGACTTGCGCTCACCAAACAGACTTAAAGGTATAGTTCACCCAAAAATGAAAATTAGCCCATGGCCTATGATGGCTTCAGGGTGAGCAAATTATGGGCTAATTTTCTTTTTTTATATATATATTTTTTATATGTTGTTTAAAAATGAATCTTACCAACCACAAACTTTTGAATGGTAGTATATTATGCTAAATAAAAACAAGACAAAGGTGGATGAGGCCTGACTTCTGCAGAGTGCTGCTGACAAGGGTATTTTTGAGAGCCTGGCTCTAACATGTTTGCATACTGTCTTTACCACAAACCTACAGGGCCACACAAGGTGGGATGTGAGGAGAAACCCCAGATACAACACTTCCACAGCAATCCATCTGTGCTGGGACGCTCTGATTGGACCTTAGGGATGGAAGCAGATGTAACTAGAGCACAGAGCAACTCCAGATAACCTCCTTGTTCCTGATGTACACATTCAAAATCTCCTTTCAAAAAAAATCAAGCCTCAAGGATGTTAAATCCCAGCTGATATCTTATTATAGAGAACAAGAGAGGAAATGCCATATTTAACCTCTAAGACTAAGATTAGGAGAGTTTCCCTCTGGGTAACTGGGCATAGCCCTGTTAACAAGCGTCATCCCAGAGCAGCTGGGATGCTTTCTTCTGAGACTATCACTTGAGTGAAGGAAGAAATCGTAGTGGTTAGATCATTGTTCTGCTAATGTCAAAACAGCCTAAATAGTAAAAACCACAAAGTATAGCATGACAATAGCAATTTGCAGTTTCAGAAGACTATAAAATTGTCCTCATTGGGTTCAAACTAACAAAAGGCACTGTTCTAAAACTTTTAGAGCTTGTCCACTTTAGACCACTTCCAGAGGTAACTCGACCGGATTGCTTTAGAGTAGACGCTCATGTGATTGAATGTGTTCGAACAGCCACAAAAGACCGCCAACTCAGCCTTCTGATTTAATGTGCAAACATTGTGGGAAGCATGCTAGCCAGACGGGATTTAAACTTTGTTGGCATTAAGACCAAAGTTTGATTTGAAGATGAAAACGTACCAAGCACAATGTTCATATGTAAATTGTGTGAGCTTATTTTGTCCATTAGATCGAAAGATCTGAAAAAACCCATACATTTACCCACCCATAGAACCTGCCCTTTGAAGAAATCAGGACAGAAGTGGTTGTATTAATGAATTACACTCTTCTGTGAATAGAATATCGAACTGGAGATCACTAAACTGCAAGCTTACCGGTGTTTTCAGAAAGCCAGCGATTTTAACCACAGTAAAGAGATTGTGGGCACATGCTTGTCAGGTTGAGAAAAAGTAAAACACTTAGTTAGCAGATATTTCCGTATTAAACAAGTTTGCAGCTCTGATTGAGGGGTTAGTTATGTTTCTCTGGGGGCCAGATTAAACCTCGTGCTAGCCTATATATATATCACTTTATATTCATTAGGCTAATTTCAGCACATTTCCACTGTTTAAACGCTGTTCTTGTATTCAGATTAAGCGAGGTACACTGCTGAGCACAGGCTGTGGAATCGAAAGAGAAGCAGCTGTATCGATACTCGTTTCGACAAGTAGTAGCCTATGTAGTATGCCCTAGCAGACAGGTAGTATGTGTGGCAAGTGACATCTGTCAGGAGTCAGGACCGAGTCCTGCTGGATCGGTTGCCACAGCAACAGTGAAGCTGAGGAAAAGAGGCAGAAGAGAGATTCAAATGTAGCTTTCTAAATGGGGCCTCTGGGTTCCCAATGGGATACTTTTAATGTGCTTGTTATGACCAAATTACACATTCAGCACCAACACAGAAAAATTATTATTATGGTGTTATAGACACACACAAAAGTCTTTGCATGATAGAAACGTGCTGTCACAAATAACAGTTTTTAATCTTTAACCATGAATCATGCCAACAACAAAAAAGAAAAAAGAAAAAAATGCAATGCGTAATCATTTTAACATAGGCGTACCACAAAATATTTGTATTAAGGTAAGCTTTTTTCCAAACTAAAATGAGGCAAGGCTGTTTGATTGGGTGTTGATTTCAAATATCAACAGTGTTTCTCAAAAATCACTTACTGAACCTTCAATATAACATGACTGAAATTTGCCTCAAAATATACATAGTATTTTCAAATCAATATAGTTGAATTATTTCAAGCCATGAAAAAAAATTATGTTTAATAAAAAGATCAATAAAATGCTTTCACTAAACACAAATGCATACATACACTGTTCCCTGGCTGTAAACTTTGACAGGTAGTACTGGAGTGCAATTACTTAATTGTAGTCTTATATTAAAAACAGTACCAATCATCATCAATATTATATTACAATAATATTCAAGAGGGCTGGTTCCAAAAAACAACAGTGTGAACGAAAACTGAACTAATACCCAATCATAAAAATAGATCTCAGTGTGAATGCAAAGAGAACTGGGTCTCTTAAAGGGGTCTGAGATTGGACTCGAGGAACTCAAACACTCCCACTGTATTAGAAAGTGACACGTGACAGGAGGCATCAAAGTTAGTAAAGATGAGAACATGCACAAGATAAACAACCGAGCCACACCCCACTAACGTGCTGTACCCCAGTACAATATATACCTGTTCAAATAAAACATGGAAATGCCGTTTCAGCAGGCCCTTAGAACCAAATCTCTAATACATGATTTTACAGACCACAGATCCGCAATCGTAAACACAAACTTATATCCGCATATACGGGGTACAGGGGGAAGCGTGCAACACATTATGCACAATATTAGCTAACTAACACAACCAAATACAGCCTATTAGAAAATGAAACTTAAAAGCTCGCATCGTCTCTTATTTTGCTGGTCATTAGGCGTGCATGCCAACACAATTCGCTTGTAATTAGGCTCACTAAGCGGCCCACGCGTTAAGATCACATCCACGCATGGTCGGTTGCAGCCACAACTCGCCTCTGGTTAGCTAACGCCAGCCGCCACAGCTCTGAAATGTTGCATATAAACAATTCACATACATACAGCGTTTTCGGCAGCGCGTACCTGGCAGAAGTTGTTGCAATACTCCGTGGACGATTCTTCAGAAACGTCTTGCTGCCGAAGTTCGGCTTCGAGTTGCTGAAGGGTGGCTTGCAGACCCTCCATAGCGAAAAATGTGTCCTCGTCGACCAGCAGGCTGTGTCGGCCGCTCCAGTCGTGCTCCGCTTCAGCGTTCTCATCCGCCATGTTCACTGGCAGCCACGGCGCGTACGCACACATGCGGTCATGTGACGATGAAGGGCCTCCTGCTCCAGGTGGGACGGAGGACGGAAGACGGAGATCATAACACATTGACCGCCCTGCCATAAATATTTATTTTTAACAAATACAGGTGGATTTATACAGATACATTTATATGTTTTTATATTGACATGAAATGGACTAGATTCCTCAAGCATATTTTACCCAGAATTCATTATGTTTGGGACTAGATTATGGTTTATTGTTCATAATCATCTTATCCCCTTATATTAAATACACATATTTGGTTGATCATTTTCTAACACTGACGTGGGTAACAGGGTTTACAATTTTATTTTTTTACTGAGCAGCATTTTTTGACAAACAAAAATAGAATGTTAACGGGATTTACAAACATGCATTTTAAACTACTTATAGTAAGTTAATTTCGAATAAAATATATATAAATAAAACATCTACTATGTCTTACAAAAACATGGAATTTATTTTTTTAAGTTATGGGACACAAAAACGCACCGTAATCGTGGAATTGTTTTGAGTCCAGGCAGCTATGATTTACGGCTATATTTCTGTATTTTATTATTATAATTATAATAAAAATATATATTAATATTCCATCTATCTGTATTTATTGTTGTCTCGTGTCGTGTCTCTGCTCCGTACCGACAGGGGGTGGTAGATCTCTCTTTGTGATCTGGCAGAATGATAATAAAGGTCCCCGGGTCTCCGGTTGCGTATTGTTGGACACGGAACTCCGGATGAGCGCAGAAACTGGCAGTAAGAACCGGTTTAACTTTACCTAGACAAGACGAGACGAAACTTGTCCTCTCGCTGAACAGGTTGTGTCCGTCATGATCATCCATAGCGTATAGGTGAAGGTAAGAAGAATCTGCTGCATTCATTGTTGTCAAACCACTTACATTTCACTACAGTAGCGTCTAATGACCAATTTTGTGACGTCGTCTATGGCAGTACACATTTTTCCATTAGTGTTACAGCTTTGTCATGAGATATGTTGTTCTGAGGTGTTGAGTGGATTAGAAACCACACCGGCTAATGACAGCAGTCTCGTGTCATAATACCACAACACAACAGACGTTGACAGCTCGTGCAAAATACTTCCTCTTGTCGAGGTGCAAGTTAAAGGTATATTTGATCTATTTTCTCACCTTCATGTTGATTCAAACCTGTATGAAATTTTTTTCTCATCATGGAACACAAAATATGTTAGGCTGAATTTTAGTCGAAGTCCTTCACTACCATTGTATGAAGAAAAGATGCAATGAAAGCAAGTAGTAGTGACTGTCTGTCATCTTTTACTTTCATTGCTTCTTCTTTCTTTTCTTTTTTTTTTTGTAATCCGATTAACAGCTCATTTTGTGTTCCACAGAAGAAAAAGAAAACAGTTTTCAATATATAATCTATGCAATTTGTAAAGCCATACACAATATCGGCCTGTTTATCTCTGTCTATATTTATGAAACATGAGGGCAAAAGCCACCTGTTCTGCATTATCGTGGTATCTAGATGTTTGTATTATGTCTATTGTCTGCTCTGTGGCATTACACAGGAGGCTTTTCATTGGCATTATATTTACAAACAGTAATTTATGCATGGCCTAATTTGCCTTCACATCCATATTTCGGTTCTATGTTATATAAAGTGTCTTTAACTACTATGTACTTGCGTCAAAAAAGGGTAATATACATTGCATTAATTGTGTTCATGTTGTGAACACCTACCCCTAAACCTATCCTTAATCCATGTAGTTACCTTATATTACCCAGTACTTTCTTAGGTAGGTACAGGCAAGTGTAAGTGCACAAAATAAATTGCAACCCAAAACACATTTGCTGCTGTCAAGGTGGGATACGGGGAAGGTTAGGGACAGGTTTGGTGGTATAGGTTTATTGGGTAGCAGTTGAGTCAATAGTGTAATTATAGATGTAATTACAGAAACTTATTAGAGATGTATGGCACAATACTACATTATATGGTTAGAAGTTTGTGGACAACCTTAATTCATGGCTTTGGCTATTCTAGTGATTTCCGTGAAGACGGATCTTAACACTACACAGCAGTCTCCAATATGAAAATAAAAGCTGTTCTGTCAAGTTGCTAAAATCTGCACTATTTTTCACAGCTAGTAGATCTACACAAAACTATAATCAGGTGACAGGTGAAAACTCAAAATAACTTCAAAATAACACTTGTAGAACATTAACATTAGCATTAATATGAATGATGTATCAATATTATTGCAATGCCCTCGATTACGTTTGAGTGATCCCTAAAACACAAACATGATTAGCCTTTCAAACAATTAATGAGGTGAGAGCTCAGCTGGCAATTCCTTTTTTTCTGTTTTGCATCATTCCAATGACAAAGTAATGAGAGCCAAAACCTTTAAAGTCAGCATCCCATGGATGAGGCATGATGATCTAATGGACACTGTTAGTAATCTGATTCTGACTGGAGGAAAAAACTAAATTAGGTCACACAATAACCTACATACTGTCACGTTTAGTGTGTAGCAAATACAATAAAGAAATGTGTGATGCAGAACAATAAAAATAACCTTTAATGAACACTTAGAGAAACATAACATAAGATAATGAAACTAAACAAGACCTACATGTGATACATATACACTACCTTTCAAACATTACGGGTCGGTTTAAATGTGTTTTATGCTTTCTAAGACCAAGACTGTATTTTGTTTGATCAAAATACATTAAAACGGAATTTGTTCTTCAATTTAAAATAGTAGTTTTATATATTTTAATATATTTTAAAATGTAATAATTTAATACTGTGAGGAAAAAGCTGAATTTTCAGCAGCCATTACTCTATTCTTCAGTGTTACATGATCCATCAGGAATCATCCTTCAAAAACAATAATATTTGTATTAATATTTATTAATTTTATAATAATTATTATTAATATTGTTGTGGAAACCATGATATATATATTGTTAGGGCTCTTTAATAAATAGAAGTAATTAGGCTGTTTATATTTTAGAACATTATAAATGTCTTTAACCGTCACTTTTGATTGGTTTAATTCATCCTTGCTGAATGAAAGTATTCATTTATTCCCCCTGAACAGTAATTACTTACTTAAAAACTTACTGAACACAAACCTTTGAACTGTAGCATATATTGTGGCTTTTGTGTGTGTTTAAAGGGGGTACACAAACTTGTAGTCAAGTTTAAAGTGCACTCTTACCTACACGTAAACTGCACAGAAGCTCTTTGATTCTGGAAAATCTCTGTCTTGGAAATTTCCCTATAGAAGTCACTTACACAAATGTACACTGATGTGTGTTTGAGCCAATATAATTTGAAATATTTTGATTACTAGCCCACATACTGGAGCATTTAGTTTGCCTCAGGCAAGCAGACACATACACACGCACACTGTGTAAATGAAGGGAGTGTAAACTGATGAGGGAACCCAATCCACTTCCTTTGTGCTCTGAGACAAACAGCACAGACTCCGAGCTAGAGTCCAAACACTGAGGGACAAAAACGCCATGCATCTACTGCCTAAAAATCAGATTTAGCTTAATCCACCATTTAAATGTTTTTTTTTTTAATGGAAAATAACTAGGATAGGCATGTCCAGCACAATCCACAAAACCAGTTTGGGGGGATTTTCTACCCCCATGATCAAACTGGAAAGACTGCTCAGGTGGTCATACAGAGATTAACCAGTCTGTTTGTTTGGAACAGAAATATTAAATGTTTATGCTAAAAATAAGGATTTTTAAAAAAATTATTTAGAGAATAAGAGTTTCAATCTATTACAGGGTCCAACGCCTTCTTTTTGTTTTAGTTTTTTTGACCAATGAATTTTCAGGACTTTCCAAGTCATTCAAGGATTTTTCAAAACGTTTTTTAGGCAATATATTCACAAATAATAATTTATTTCATAAATAGGAAAAAAATTTATTCACTATAGTAATTTCAATCACTTTTTCCCATAATGTTTAAGAATTTATTCAAATCCATTCCCATCACAATTTTGAAATTATTTTTTCAAGGTTGTCCATGACTGGAAGTCCTGCTTTATTAAGTTATTTGTAATTATTTTTATTTTATTACAGTAATTCCTCTGAACTTACTCAATGCTAAGTAAGTACATCAGTAAAGGCTGGAATAGATCACATGGCATTAGACATCTTTGGGCCAGCTTTGTAAATGGTTGCTGGGCATCATACACTACTACATTACAACTGAGGATCACACATTACCATTCACAACAAGTTCTGAACACTACAAACTCAAGGAGAAACATGCGTCTCAGTGCTATGCATGACATACGCTACGATATGTGTTCTAAAATCAGGTCAAAAGTTCAAAAAAGGCTGAAATCTTTGACTGGGTGGAATCATATACTATGTTTCCACCCACCTATTTAAATGCGCATTTTGGGATATCATCTAAAAAAAACTGCTGGATGCGCATAAATGTAAAAAATGCGCATAAAAACATGCACTAGTTTGAGTCGGATAATTTTTTTTATCCGATTAGAAAATATGCGCATAAACTACGATGGAAGCACATTTACTGAATAAATTCCTTTATGCACATTTAAAAAAAAATCATGTCATGGCATAACTGAACTAACCAGCAGACCGATCTTTTTGCACAGCATCTGAAATGCTGTTTTCTGAAATGCCCAAGCAAAGTCTGGTGTCAAAGTGGTTCTGTATAATTGCCTTCCAGAACTGTCTTACACTATCGCGTTCCCAAACAGCAGTCAACTTTCTCGGAAATGCGTTTATTGTTTTCGTCTGCACGCTCTGAGACGCAAGTAATTTATTATATACGAAAATTATTATGTACAGTGGCATCTCCTACTTTTGTGTATTCATACTTGTCTTGTTTGGTTCGATTGAATCAAACTCGCATTCATTTCCCCCCTTGGTGCGGATCTTTTGGGCAGGTGTTAATACAGCAATCGCACTCGGGTGCGGACCAAACAACCGTACCGAGACCCAGCTGAAGAGGTGGTCTCGGACCAGTTTCAAACGAACTCTGGTACGGTTCGAATTTCTGTCCATTGAATGGATGACTTTAGCACACGTGTGGTTTTGTGTACAAATGTTGGTTTACTTGGCAAAAAGGGCAGTGTGAAAGCAAACCACACCAAACAAAAAGAAAATCAACATTGTATTTGGTCCGGACCAAAGCAAGTGAACTAGCGGACTTTCCTGGTGTGAATTATATTTAGCGCCAATTTATCAGGAAGTGATGATTTTGCTCTCTACGAAATAGATGGAAACGCTGCTTTATTCGCAAATGTTTTATGCGATATTCCCATTGTGTGCAAGTTACAGTCGCATCTTTGGATAGAAACATAGCTAGAATGGTATTGTATGTTGTCAGAAACTAGAATCAAGAAACATAAACCTACTAAAACTAGTGAAAAGTGAATTTGCATATTTCCACTATTGTTGATTTTCCTTATTGCAACACTGTTATACTCTACACTAGGGTAAGGAATCTGCAGACAAACAGTTAAATATTAATTGCTGTTGTTACTTTGTAACCATCATGTGAGACCTGTCAGTCTCCTTTAATCCTAGTCAATAATTGCAGGTCATTTTGGTGCTTGTGCACAAGTATGAAGTGTATACTCTTTGCAGCTTTCTTCTTGTGCCCTAGATGGGGGGGCTGTTATAAGTATTAAATATGTAGTAAATTCAGAGGAGAAAAAGAAATGTGTTCCTAAACAAAGAGAGCTGATACATTTTCAAATAATTTGAAATTAAAAGGTTTTGTTAAATTCAAATATAAAAAATGTAAAATAAATATTAATTTCAAAATCCCAAATATCAGAAATTTACTGCTGGTGCTAGTGAATTTGGCTGTTGTTTTATTTGCTTTTAGCATTTCATGGTGCAGACGTGTATGAAATGTCTAATTATAATATCTAATAAGATACGTGTCTATGCTAATCAAAAGAGGTAATTGTTTCGGCTAAAGTGGGGTCAGTCAGCGTTATTATATAATTTTTTGCTGAATGAAAGCGAATTTTGTTCTTGACCTATAATGATAATAAAATATTCTCAAGTTTTCTATAATTGTCTGTCTCATCTCTCTTTTTTCTCAAGGGGTGTGTGTGCATGTGGCCGCAGGTGGCGCAAGAGGACCATGGAGCCCGATGTCATCCGTCTGTACTCTTCCTCTCCCCCTCCACTGGATGAGGCTGGGGAGGAAGAAGAGGAGGATGAGTTTGGTGAGTTCGGGGGTTTTGATGGCGGAGGAGTGTCGTCCAGTTTCAGCTTCTCAGACATCGACACGCCCACAACATTCAACCAATCGAACGCAATGGAGGAATCTCCACCTGACCTGTACATCAAATCTATACAGAATGTCGCCGTGTCAGGGAAGAGTGGATGGGCTAACGAGAGAAAAATGGTAGGAGAATCAATTAGCAGTGTCGAGAAAACAGAAAAGGAATTATCTGAGATAGTCACAAATTTGGCGTCCTTCGATCAGAGGGCGCTCTCTGCTGAACAAGGTCAGAACTCTCCCTCGATACTTCCTGATGTCCGAATCAGCAGCTCAGGCGATGGACACATCCTCAGTAATGGATACAACAGTGAGTCATGTGCAAATTCAGAGTTGGACAGAGCTCTTTCCACCTGCTTACAAAGCACACCCACTGAAGTACACTCTGGACTAGACGTCAGTGTAGCTGATGTGTTAGACGGAAACCAGTTGATCAACAATACGGACAACTTGACTGATTCAAACAATCACTCATCCCATAAAGAAGCATCTGAACCTGGAGAGACGGAAGTGAGACTGGAGCTATGTGGCGACTCCCAATTGTTTGGTTGTACAGATGCACAAGAACCTGAAGCCGAGCATAAACAAATGGAGAACTTTGTTGTTTGTCAACAGGAAGGGTCTGTGGACTGTGATGACATAGCCGAAGCAGAGACGGCCCCCTCCATGGATGTAGATCTAATCTCTGACACACAGATAAGTGGAGACACAAGGGAAATTCATGGATCGTTTGCAAATGCAGATGGTGAAGAAGAGGAGGACATTGAGTTACCTACAGACCGCACGGCCCACAAGGATTTTGGCGATTTCAGAGATACATCTCAGGGTTTCTCGGACTTCAGCCGGACTGAATCTATAACACAGGAAGGATTTGCTGAATTTGTCACAGCAATGTCCAGGTGCTCTTCAGATGATGAGTTTGGTGACACGGACACCCTGAAGGACTTCAAAGAGGACGATGAGCTAGCTGAGGAAGCAGCGTGCGATGAAGGGGCTTTTTGTTCTGAGTTGCCCCCCAGTGACAGTTTTGCCGACTTTAGTGCAGCTCCATTTGGAGGAGTGGAGGAGTTGCAAGACAACTGGACTGCATTTGGACCCAATGAAGGCACAAAAGAGGATCAGGATTCATGGGCCACATTTGGGGAGGAACAGACTACTTACCTGGGTAAAGAAGAACAAGATGTTGAGACTTCAACAGTGCCCTCTAGTGGTGACCTCCAGGGTAGCACTGTGAGTCATTTACATGTTAATCACTATTCATGCAATCTATTTTTGTTCAAATGAATTGCTGTTCGATTAACAGATTTTAAACCATAAAATTGCATGTAAAAAGTTTAGATGAACTGCAACCTGAGTTTTCATCTCACAGGCTGAGTTCTGCTGCAAATTACAGCATCTCTTCAGAACCGCCTTCCCTTTAGACGTCCGTCCTGAGGTCAGCGGGGTCACTCAGGTCTTGCCCCTCCACAAATTCCTGCAGGCTCAGGATCCTCAGGAGCAAAGGGATCCAAGCAGCTCTTTGGCACAGAAGTAAGAGTCTCATCTTGACTACAAGCTTCTAAGATCTTTATTTCCTACACTTATTTCCAGAATATAGTCGCATATTTGGGCTTGCTAGAATGAAAACCTATCCTCACTGTAGAAAACAAGCCATTATATCTAACAATTGTGACTTTATTTGTTGTAATTGTGACTTAATATTTTTAACAATGTGACTTTATTTCTTATTTTAAACTTGATCTGTATTTTTTACCCTGAGGCGGCTTCTATTAATAAGAGCTCCATGTCTAGTTTTTAAATATATCCTGTGTGTTTGGTTCGACTATTTCCTGAGAAATAACTCCGGTATAAAGGTCTTGGTTCATTTTTATTTCTGCAGCAATTCATTGGCCATGTGGTGCCACCTTCAGGAGATCCACAGCAGTCATGGCCTTAAGTTCAAGTGGGCAGGTTCCCATAGTAACAGAATTCTTCTGGATTGCCTTGGAATCAGGAATATTGTGAGTTCTTGAAAGTACATACCTCATAGACATGCAGTATTGTTGATTACAGCTGGTTTCTCTCTAATGTGAAGTATATTTCTAGTCAGTAAACACTGATAAACAGACAGTCACAGGGTTTAGTTGTGATTTATTAGTACTAAGTTGTTTTTTACTATTCCTTTTCTTTTTAATGATTTGACATGATTGATTTTTTTTTCTTATTCCTCTAATAGTTGTTCACTGGAGACAAGCAGCAGCCAGTGATTGTCCCTATGTTTGCTGCTGGACTGGTGAGTGAAGTCATAAACCCCAAAAACATAATATTATGAAATATTATTACAGTTTACAATAACTGTTATCTATGTTAATATATTTTAAAATGTAATTTATTCCTGTGATGGCAAAGCTGAATTTTCAGCATCATTCATTACTCCAGTCTTCAGTGTCACATAATCCTTCAGAAATCACTCTAAATATGCTGGTTTGCTGATCATGAAGCATTTCTCATTATCAGATGTGTTGCTTAATGTTTTAATGAAAAACTGTTTGTTTTATGAATAGAAAGTTTAAATTAACTTATTTATACATATATTTATATATTAACATATTCTTGATGAATAAAAATATTAATATTTTTGATACATTATGATACATTAGTGTGTATCTTTTTTTGGGGGGGATTTTTGTTTTCACCAAACATCTGTCCCTTCTTCTCAGGGAATGCTGGAACCCACCAAAGAGTCTCAAAGATCTCTCGCCTCCCCTGCACTTTCCCCTTTTGCTTCTGTGGAGAGTGGAAATATTCTATGCACTCAGGTGAGAAGCGCAGACATGCACATAGATATTAGTTATCTAGATAATGATCTAATCTTCTTTCTGTAATTCTTGGACATTCTGTCACTATTAAAAGTTGATTGTAAGTACTTTGTATTAAGGGTTGAACAACTTCCGTTTTTTTAAGTTAACATTTATTTGACTTAGACGTCGACTAGTTGCTGATGACGTCATTAATGATCAAATAAGCCTTAACCTCGAGCTGCTCAGCTATGGCACATGACACAGCGCTCCTACATAACAACTTATTTTTATCAGTTCTTTTGTCTTTGGGTTGTTATATTTCGAACAGATTTTTGCTTGTTCTAAATCAGATACAAATAAAGTAGCACAGTAAAGATTACATTAATATAAATGCATTAATGAGAGACCGATTGCTTGTGAATTAATTCTACCTGGCAGCGTCTCTCTACTAAGAAATATATGCTAGAACTTTTCAGTTTCTAAGCTATTTTATTGATAAATCACAGAACAGTGCTGGACAATACATTTCTGTGCTACTGAATGTTTCTGTGTGCGCGCGATCTGCACGAGATATGCGAACAATAGGCTACTGTCAGTGTGTGCGTTTTATAATGCAGCAGCGCGTTAGTTTAGAACGGCTATTAACTTACGTGTACAATAAGCTGTTTAAAACGTGCATTCACCTGATTAATTTTGAGCATCCAGATGGTATAATCAAATATATCTTGTGGAGTGCTCTCGGAGTATGCATTTATTTGTCATTTTAACTGTTGGAAATGGAGTGTTAATGTGGACTTGCTGTTGCGCCCTCTATAGGCCATGATCAGCGACTAGTCGACGTCAAGCTCAAAGCGTCTTGGCAGAGTATTAAAGTCGACTACCCTGTGCAACTGCTACTTTGTATGCTTGCTAAACTACAGATGTTGTCCTGCAGGTGGCGTCCTCTTTGGCCATTAGTATTGACGGTACGTCTTTTCGCCGTGCCTCCTTCTCTAGAGTTCAAGAAAAAGCCACTCGCCACTCACGGCAGAAATCCTACTCCTGATGCTGCCGCGCTTATCATCCCTGTCTGAGCACTTTCTCTCTCACCACACTCTTCTCTCCATTTTTCAAACTTCCTGTTTCCTTCACAAATCACACACCACTTAGAAAAGTTTCTCTCCTGTATGTTTGTTTTATCAGTGTTGAACTAGCATTAGCAGAACAATTTGAGAAGTAACCGTCCAAATACTATTTATGATCCAAAGAACAGGAAACTCTTTTCTTTTTCTCCCAGTTGTTTGTCGTTCTTCTTCTGCTCAAAAGTGAAGCTGTTCAGTCAGCAAAGATACAAATCAGTTCATCTCAGATTCCCTTTTATATATTAGTTTGTGTTTACATCTTGCCTATCTCCTCTCTTGTTCTGCATCTGAAAGTCCATGTCACTTTGTCCACACTCATATACACACAGAGGCTGAAGTGTACTACCTCAGATTATAAGTATCCAGCTTTATATGCAGTTGTTTATTACCTTACCATTATATGCAAGACTTGAGATAAAGAGAACTTTACCCAATATTAAATAAGTTCTCAGTTGTGTTGTCAAAAGGACAACCAATTTAGTCCCAATGCACCAGCTACTGACTCAGGTTTGACTAAAAAAGAGATCTTTTTTGGAATAGCTGACCTTACTGCTGGTGCTTACTTGAAGCCATTGTATAGCACGCCTTGGCTAAAATTAAAGATTAAACACCACCACATTTTCAAAGATTTACATACCGATGCTACAACTTATTGAGAGGCTGTTTTAAAATTGTGAAGGTTTAATTAGGTGGTGGTTTCTGTTGTACAGTCTATGTTAATGTATATTTCAGTTTTTCCTTCTTTCATTACTGTCTAAAAACCCACTGTGGCTTTTTTGACCAACTTAACTTGCAAACTATGATATACCGCTTCTTCTCAATCTTAAGGGAATGTTCTGGATTCATTACAGTCAACAAAATTTGCGGCATAATGTTGACAGTTATAGTTGATTATCACAGAAAATAATTTCAACTCATCCCTTATTTATTTTTTGTTGAAAAAATCTAAATGTTTTTACATTTTGTGGCTATATTTTGTTTTGTTTTTTAACTATATTTTAAGGCTTCCTTCAATTGCAATTGCCTTGATATTTTAGCTTTTTTACATTGAGGGATAAGTCAATTATTTTCAGTGATAATCAGCATTATGTCACAAATGTCAGACTTAAATTGTATGAAGAAAATTTATTTTACCAAAATTGTCGACCTTAAGCTCTTTATCTGGATAGTAATTTTTTTCCAGTTATGTTGAACCAAATGGTTATTAAATTTGTCAATAAATATATTATACGACAGTTCATCTCTTGCTTTCATCTCTGGTCTAATCTTTTCCTGCTTTGTCACTCCTAATAAACGTTTTCTGGTTCTGAACTGCCTTTTCATACACTACCATTCAAAAGTTTGGGTCTGTAAGATTTGCTGTCAAAACCCTAATTTATTTAAAATATCAAAAACTGTAATATTATGCAAATTCATAATATTTAAAATAACTATTTCTATATTAAAATGTCATTTATTCCTGTGATGGTAAAACTGAATTTTCAGCATCATTACTCCAGTCTTCATTGTCACATGATCCTTCAGAAATCACTCTAAAATGCTTATATGCTGCTTAAGTAACATTTCTTACTATTGAAAACAGTTGTTCATGCTCAATATTTTTGTGGAAACAAAAATATATATTTTTCTTAATTCTTTGATGAATAGAAAGTTTAAAAGAACAATATTTATTTGAAATAAAAAATCTTTTGTAACAATGTACAAGTCTTCACTATCACTTTTGATCAATTTAATACATCCTTGCTGAATAAAAGTATTAATTTCTTTCCAAAAAAGAACCCAAACCTTTGAACAATAATATACTGTATATACTTCTGTTGATATATTGTGAATATCCTGAGCTACTAACAATACACTAACCCTCCATGTCTTGTTGTCATTGCTGTGACTCTCATGTGAAGCACAAGATGGTGGAATCTCAGTGCTAAATTTGGACTATTTTGGGCCTGTGGATGAATGTAGCTTTGATAGTGAAAATGACACTCCACTACCAGGTTAGAACAGAAAGGGATCATCTCCGTTAAGTGACTGGCTTGCTGTGAAACCTTCTTTTCTGTCTTTTTTCTTGTGTCTGTAATTTCAAAATCAACTTTTTAGGGAAGCTTGTCATCTTTAGCATTTGTTCGTACTCTAGTGTTCTGTCCCTGATTTCCTCTCTCTGGACTTGCTTACAGTATCTGCCAGTGTGAGTATCTCTGTTTTTCTGCGTTTAATCTAATGCACTATTGATAGTGTTTTGCTTCTATGTGTCTGGGAAATTCTTTAAGTCTTACTAAGAAAGTGATAGTCTTGCATGAACTTTATATTTAATTATAAAGAATTCTACTGTTTCTGAGATCCTGTTTATGTAGCTTCATTGTTGTTACTGACGGTATAATGAACTAAGTTTTAAGAATTTTAAACAAAATGATAACTGTGTGTGTGTGTGTGCATATGTGTCCTTTAATTTTTATTTTATTTTTTAATTTCCTGTTTATTTAGGTGTTGATCCAGAGATATATGAACTGACTACAGCTAAAATTGAGAACACCACTGGTCGCAGCATTGCAGATGCATTTGCAAAACTCATGGAGTCTATGGAGAAATCCACAACAACAGCCAGGTGAGACACAGGCCCGGTTCTACGGGGGTGCTTGAGGGTGCTAAGCACCCTCAAACAAAAGTGAAAGCACCCTCAGATGAAATTATTAATAGCACACATGTAAACGAGATTTCGCCGACAATAGAATCACAGACGGATTTCACACACATACAAAATAAATCCATTAACACGATTTTTCAAATCAGAAATTATTTAATTATGCTTTCATGTTTAATGCATGTGATTGGTTGTGTCCTTTTGCGATCGTGATACGCATAGGTGAAGCTGTCTCTTGAATTGCCCACTTTGCTTGCGTGTGTGCGTCCCGCTCAGGAAATTAGTTCGCTGACTTTCTTAGACGGGGCTTTAGGTAGCCTAAAAATAGGAATTGTCCATTTTTCATCATGGACATAAGATATTGGCTCAAGAAAGCTCAAACCTCTAGTACATCACAAGATGAAATGACACCGCCTGCCGATGACAGCAGCGAACCCCGCCCTACAACCTCACTCTCACCGCTTGACACCCCTGCAAACACCGGCGACAAACCTAGTGTCGCGGCCGATGGCGATGGCGCCGCCGAGTGATCTTAATCTTTAAATCAGCTGTTTCATTCAAAAGGACTGATTCATTGTCGTCAGAAACTAAATGTTTAAAATGTAAGTTACTTATATTAACTTCATCAACTCGTACAGGGCATTCCCCCCTATTTTGAATTTTGACCATTCTAACTGCATTTAAACCATGCAGTAAATCACTCTAGATGCATCCCCGGTCTCCCTATTATTTTCAGACTGATGACAACTGGGAGCCATTTCCTATGTTTATGTAAGCAGTAAGCACCCTCACTATTTTCAAAAGCACCCTCAGTGATTTGGTTATAGAACCGGGCCTGGTGAGACATATGCATACTCTTAGCATGCCGTAACATGTTGAGCGCAACTACATGGCTACTTTACAGCTAGAGGGCTGGATGCTAAAATGCTCTTTGTGTGTGTGTTTGACAGGAGGCCAGAAAAAGATGAAAAGAAAAGCGAGGAAGCAGCAAAGGTCATCTCTCTTCTCCCTGACCTGTCCTTCATGCAGGCCAGGGTTCTAATGTTCCCCTCCATTCTAACTCCAGCAGCCAATCATATATAACCAAACACGGTATCAGCCAATCACCTTTCAAAGATTTCAAAGTCTTTATGGCATCCTCATTTATTCAGTTCACAGACAGCTACAAAAAACAATCAAGTCATTGTTTGTTCCAAAAAAAATCACATTTAATATAAAAATGTAACCTTTCAAAAGCTCCCCATTTCTTCATTCCTGCAGTTATTTCATGTTTTTTTAAAAGTGGATTGCATCACCCTTTTATGTGTGAAAATGTTCCTGCTGATTTTTTTCCAACAGAAAATAGACTCACCTGTCTTTTATACACAGTATTTAGAACATCAGATTCACCTTTAATGTCTGATACATGTTTATGATTTTATTTTTGAGTGCTGTTTGTGATAATGTGAGTACTTTTCACTCGGTGAAATGCAGAATTGCACATTTTACTACTTGAAAGCAGAGCCTGTAAATCAGGAATGGGCAACTTTGGCCCTGGAGAGCCACTGTCCTGCAGAGTTTAACTCCAACCCTTATCAAACACACCTGAACAAGCTAATCGTTTTTAACAGGGTTGGAGCTAAACTCAGAAGGAAAGTGGCCCTCTAGGACCGAAATTGCCCATCCCTGATTTAAGTGAATACTGACCCCTGGTTGTTAATAAATATATATATATATATATATACACACACAAACATGCATACATTAATACAGTATGTGCTTTTCTTTTTATTTCTCTGTATTGTTTTAAATGTTATTCAGTTCAGTACCTCCTTTAACTGATTTTGATCCATTTATGCTCTTGTACACTTCATTCAGTATAGTACCTTTATCTACTAACCATCCTTTCTTTTTTACTGCCTCTAGTCGTTTTATTTATTTTATTTTCCCACAACTGACAAGCACACAAGAGAAGATTATATTATCATTTAATTTTTAGAACTTCAATAAGGGAACTACATATATGTGTGTCTGCTTTTTTATTTGTGATTTGGTTGTTTGTCTTATTAATGTCTTTTCACTTAATTATTTTAAAGGTGGATCTTTTGCACAATCTGATATAATATGAATATGACAGCAGTGCTATGACATCTTAAAGAAAATATGGAAATAGTTTGTACTGTTCCTGTGGAAAAGAGTGTATAAATGAATTTATGTCTTTGTCTTCTGTTGTAAATTTGTATTTTGAAGTTTAACAATAAAAAAGGCAGATAAACTAGTTATTCCCATTTCAATAGTTTAAGCATAAGATTTACCTCTATGCCTTTACATTATTAGTTATGTGTCTCCATGACATGTTGCATGCAAATAACGTGTTTCTACCCCAGAGTGCTTTTCTCTCCCAGAGAAAAACGAGCTAGATGGTTGCACAGCTAGACTAATCGCAGCTGTCGGAATGAGAGACTAGAGAAAAGATGCACAGGTGATCAGAAAGCTTTTTGAATTCTGAATGCTATTCAAACGACCCATAAGCGTTTATAGATTGCAGTTATACTCTGATCTGGAACAGAATGAGTTAACCCGTTCAATTGCGCGCACTGAACCGAGAGCTGCTCCTCACCGGCCGCATCTCGATCCGCGTCCCGGTGATCATGTCCGATAACGAAACCGAGGAAGCACTTAACGACAGCACAGAGATGCAGCAAAGAGTGAGTTATTGTGTTTTTCTTGATTTGAATGCTTACATTTTACATTAACAGAGCCTGCATATCATACGACACATCTGTCAATTTACATACGATGTAATGTAGGTGATTATCTGATAATGGTCTCTTTTTGAGACTCGAATCATTAGAGCAGTCAAAAACTAATTTTCTACAGGCGTTCAATTCGTGTTTGTAAGGTTTAGATGTAATGTGGTGGCTGGAGTGGAGCCTGGAGCCCAGAAGACGGATTGCTCTGCTACTGCAGTGTCTCCCCATGACGCAGAAGCGGAATGTAACTAGATGTCCGAGGGAATCGTTTTTTGAGTCGGATCTTCATTGAATTGGCTGAACCATAGGCTACACAAAAAAAATACGGTGTAATAAAAGTAAAAAAAAAAAAAATGACAGCGTCAAAGCAAATAAGGAACATATACGGCGTTTATCATAACGTAAGAACTAGGCAAAGAGGTCTAAATTAATTTGAATATTTCTTTGTTGTAAATACAAATTATGTTTAGGTAAATGACTTGCGCTATATCGTGGTTGCAACAAATTGATCTGAGACGCATGAAACAAACATTTAACAAACAGCCGTCTACATAAATGTAATAAACAGCTATTTGCCATATTTTATGACATTATTGGAACGTTTTAACGCGTCTTAATATGCCACGCGATGGCGTTGTTGCGTCAGGAATTGTTTTTTTAACAGTCTATAATCAGAGCGTAAAATAATTTCTGAATTGGGTTTTGAACCAGTTCTTTAAAATGAACAGTTCAAAAGAACCGACTCGTGACTCCCCATCCATCACTGAGAAGCAGAAACATCCCGCTTAAATATAAACCTTAAACCCTCAATTGTAATTGTAAGTTGTTATCACTAATTGATTTCTTACTTTAAGGTGTTTGTTGCTTAAGGCTGTAGAAATACAGCATGCAACCAGCGTTATTTCCCCGCCGGTATTCCGACAACACCCCTGTTCTTTGCTGTACCACTGCGATGGCTATTTGAACGACTTCTCAACTGGCCAATCACAGACTTGTTTTGTGAAGCTTCTCGGAAGCTGATTGTTTTAGTTCTAAGGTTTAGTTAGGCAAACCGCTCAGGAGGCGGAGCTTGTCGGCAAACTGGTGGAGGAGGCAAATATCTAGATACATATGCATCTTTACACCTGTCATGATATAAAGCTGAGGCAGAATAGACCGTGTTTCCCGATCGGACACCTGGACTGTTCATTTAATCGACGTGATTTTTCTTCAAGGATTGTAAAGCCGCATGGTATAAAATCTCTTTTTCTTTCTTCGATTTTTTTTAGATTATAAAACAGCCGTTTAAACGGTTATAACCAATGTACAGACGCTAATTTGAACTTGCATAGAAACCTTTGGAAACTTTATCTGTTGTAATTTGTCTTTAATCATATTTTAACGATGAAATTACATTTTATATCACTGATGGTCGCATGTAAAAAGGGAAGTTGTCGGAAAGTTTTTCCGAAGGACCCAAACAGCTCCAGCCAGGTGCTGCACTGTGTCAGAGGGAGGGAGTCCTCTAAAACAATGAAAATATTGAATGCCAAACCAGTTCAGCTACTCAAAATTGGTATGTTGAAACGAAATTGTCAGCTGACTTCCAAGTTAGCCCCATTCAAACGGTTCTTGTAGACAGTTTTCTTTTCATATCATCACCTTAAACATTCTATGAGCACGATTCTATAGGCCTAAACGAGAACTAAAAACGTATGAGTTGATGACAAATAAAAGATAAATAGCCTAAGTTACTTGAAAAATACATATTCTCGGAACAATAATCGTTGTGTTTTTATACATTTTCTAAAAAAAAAAAAAAAAACACTTAGACTACCGTATGTAATACAAAATTTTTTATAAAGTGTGAAGTAGGAAAAATACTGTGCGGTTGCACCTGTAGTGTGCGTGTACACAACGTGATAAAAAATAAGTGTACCTTTTTTTTCATTTTGGTCCAGTCACACTGATGTGTCAGCATTCAAACAGTTTCACCACCAAAACATTTTTTTAATTAAAGCCTACAAATACACTATTAATTTTTAAATCTTAGTGAATTTGAGTAATAATAGAATTGACCATATGTGCTCAAATCTAAGTCATCAGTCTACCTTTCTTTAGGACAGCCTTAATGCAAAGATTAGTGATCTTGATAGTATTTTCTGTGATTAAAAATTTGAGATTAAGTTTGCAGAGATTGAGTGAGCGATTCTGTGAAAAGAATCAGGAGCTAGAGATATTACAGATTACACCGTTGACCCAGTTTGCTCCATCGGGAAAGAGTATACTAAGTTACAAAATTTGAGCTGTTGCTAAGAAATCAATATAAGGATCAAAAATGAGGCTTCATATTTTGCTTTGGGTTTATAAGTCATGTAGAGCATGACGTTGCTATAGACCAGTGTTTCCTAAAAAGTGGGTCGCAAGACAGTTTTGAGTGGGTTGTGGAGTGTGCAGTCAAAGAAACAACAAACAAACAACCTAATTCTGTTGTTCTGATGCAAAACTTTTATTTTGAAAAGGTAGGCCTATGCAAAAAAGTGTTGACTCTTCTGCCAGATGCAGGCTGCAACCGAAAACCTAGGCAGCTGACTTGTTGTCTCGCTGCCTTATATGCAAACGACTCAAGAGTGGATCCCATGGCCGGAATAAGGGAGTTAGGATGGCCTCTGTGGGTAGAGGCTTTCTAGGGTAGTCCCTAGGGGGGGACTTGAAAGTGTGGAAACCTTCTTCATTGCAGCCTGTGTTGACATAATTGGGGGTCTGCTAATGTAGATGACAAATCCGTACTTTTAGATGCTGATTTCCTGGATTGGGGAATAGTAGGAGACTCTGCAATGATGGCTGGAGACGGGCGGTTCTTTGACCATAACGGACTCTATGGTCGACACAGGACGGGCAGAGACAAAGGAGCTTGGGATGAACAGCAGAATAATGAAACTGGTGATTCTGGAAGGAAAGACCTGAATTGGGAGCATTGTACTGCTTTCAGGTTGTACTGCTGTCAGACTGGGATTGTTCTCCTCAAACACTTCACCCATGGTAAAGGAAGATTCACTTATCTCCAGCACCATGTCCAGCTAACGCAATGCTAGAATCCCCAGCTGGTATCCACGAGGTGAAGTGTGGGTCCAAACCACTACAAAAACAAATCCATCAGTTGTTGATCATCCCACGGAGTTAGATGGCAATATTGATGGAACTGCATGATTCGATATCCCAGCTGTTCTGGAATATGGAGTACAGAACTGCTTCGTAAACAACTCCTGCTGTGTTCATGTTGACAGTCGTATCTATCTGTAACACACCAATCTCAGGAGACCTTGATTAGCTGATTGAGGTGTGTTTAATTCGGGTTGGAGCTAAACTTTGCTGGACATTGGCCCTCTTGGAGCGGGATTGGACACCCCTGATCTAGATCATCCATTGCAGCACAGCATTCGTCAATGAATACAACTATTTAAAAATGAATCTTCATGTATTTCTACACCGACTGTTACCGTTTCTCTTTGTGAGATTTGGTTAGGCTGAAATGCAACTTTATTTCAGGCTTTTCATCTTCAGAAAGATCTTTCTTCCTCCCCATATTGAATGAGAACTGTGACTTGTTTAATAATGTGGAACAACCAATTTAAGAAGGTTTTCCATTTACCTAAGACCTGGCAAAATTACTTAACAAACCTGTCTGAGATTGATATCAGTTATCTAAAAAGATATGAGAAATAAAACAAACAAACACTTTCTTTGAAAACAATTTTATTGATTGATTTATTTCAAATTAAAAAATTGGGTCGTGGCTTAATGGTCATGGGAAAATGTGGGTCCCAAGATCAAACCAGTTGTGAAACACTTTTTTAGACCCCCCCCCCAAAAAAAGATATTTCATTTTACATTTTTGGTCAATGCTAGCAAATGGTAGCAAATGTGAATTATCTCCTGCTTACTTTTTGCTTCTTGAATTTTTTTAAGCTGTTTTGGCTACATGTTGTTTTGTCAAAATAGTTGTTTTGTCAAAATGGTTATTTTGAGCTGATTGCCTTCTCTTTATATGTAGAGTTTGAAGAGCGGTACTATGAAGACTGACTTGGTGTCCGGGACTTGCAGCCCTGCAATCCACTGTCGGGATGTGTGTCGCTCATATGGGAAACTTAAAGTCCTCAACAATCTCAACCTGGCAGTACCTCAGGGCCAAATGTGAGTCCAGAATATTCTCTTTCTAAACGTGTTTACAAATGTCTTCAGGTTACAGCAATCTTGCATGTTCACTTTAAGCAGGAAAACATGCCCAAATAATGAGATGATATTCACGTGACATGTCACATACATGCATTCATATGTCTTCACTGCCTCATCCCTTAGGTGTTCTTCAGTAGCACAACAAAACTCTAAAATACTCCATACTGGGAGGTTTTGCTCCAACCTGGCCTTTGATCTATGAATGTGATGCTGCGATGCTACTGCCGTGGCAACTTGAACTTTATTTTGTTTGCTCTATCAAAAGTTACTGATCGCCTTGTCTGAATTAGTCTGAGTATCTGTCCTCTTATCATCTGGTTATGATCTACTGCAGTGCTGATAAATCTTATCAGAGCTTTGTTTTAAAATATTGTGCAAGTGTCTTTGTTTCCTTGTTCTAAAATATTTATTTGCAACAATGACTGATATATTTAGCTGGCTGTCGGAGCAGAACTGCATCTTCCCGAAATTCCATTCAAAACATTTTGACCGGCCTGGCAAACAGTAGTTTGAATGAGATTTTAGAGAAAGAAAAGTTTTAATTATTTTAATTATAGCTCTAGTCTTGTTCTGATGGTGGAGTGTACTGAATAGCTCTTTTATACTAGATCTTTTGCTGTCCTCGGCTTGATTTCTGTGTTTTATTTTAAAATGTCTCACTTCCTATTCCTAAATCCCCTCACAAACATCTGTTTCACCCGCGTGTCTTTTGAGCATATGAGTCTGAATTTTTTTGCTTGTTTCTAACTTTATTTCAGATGTCAAATGTTTGGAGCCTGTAATATTTTTTGTTTGTTTTCGAAAGTAAGCCTGCATTTATTTGGACAAAAATGCAGTTAAACAGTCATATTGTGAAATATAAATATAGTAATTTATTACAGTAATTATTATAACAGTACTTAGTTATTACATTTAAAATAACTGTTTTTGAATATTTTAACATATTTAAAAATTTAAAGTGATGGCAAAGCTGAATTTTCAGCATCAGTCTCTGTGTCACATGATCCTCTAATAATCAATCTTATATGCTGATTTGGTGCTCAAGAAATATTTCTTATTATTATCAATGTTGAAAACTGCTGTACTGCATGGTATTTTTATTGTAACTGTAATATTTTTTTTTGGCAGGATTCTTTATTGACTAGAAAGTTCAAAAAGCATTTATTTTAAATAGAAAACTTTTCTAACATTGTATGTTTTTACTTTAAAATCTTACTGACCCAAAATTGTATATTTTGCTATTATATATTACTCAGTGGCGCCTAAAGGATTGGAATTACTTATCATACTTAATGTTCTATGGAGGAATGACTTGTTTGGTTATATCCGTGTACTCTCTTTTTAGTTATGGGCTGCTGGGGCCAAGTGGTTGTGGGAAAACTACGCTGTTGAAATGCATTGTGGGAACTCTAAAGATCTCTCATGGTCATATCTCAGTGCTGGGGAAACCACCAGCTTTCCCAGGACATGAAGTGCCAGGAAGGATGGTGGGATACATGCCACAGGTGAGAGATGAGGAGAGACTGGTATCCTGCAAGACCTAGTGTGTGATTATTCTAACTAAGTAAGTCCTCTTGAGTCTCATTTATTTTTCTCTCTCTGTTTTCTCATTCTATCTGCCTTCAGGACATAGCTCTGTACAATGAGTTCACTATCAACAATACACTATGGTTTTACGGTCGAATTCATGGCCTTTCATCTAAAGACACAGAAGCCAGGATCAATTTCCTCATCGACTTCTTAGACCTGCCGCAGAAAGACAGCCTTGTGAGAAATCTCAGGTAGAATGACTCGTGCTATTCAATTAATTTTTTTTTTACTTTTATCAAAGGGATAGCTCACTTAAGAATGAAAATTGTCATTATTTCTGCATGTCGTTCCAAACCCGTGTGTGTATTATTCTGAAGTTTTACAATAGCTTTGCATGAGAAACAGACTGAAATTTTAATTTTGTGTTTCACAGAAAAATGAAAATGATATTTGGGGTTTGGAATGAATGGGTTTGAAACGTAATGAGGCTGAGTAAACAATGACAGGATAAAACAAAATGAGGCATCATGTGTGACCCAGTTTTCTTTGTTGAATCTCCTGACAGCAACGTTCTCATCAGAGCTTGCCAAATTACATCATGCATTCAAAACATTTGGGAAAATAGTGGTCTTATAAGGGTCAAATGCTCATGTGACTTCAGTTGGTATTATGTGGACAATTACAGCTGAATGAATCTAAAAGATGGTAATCATGAAATACAGTAACCCCGTTTAATGCGTGTTCATTGACATTTATAGATATCAGACACAGATGTTGGCAGATTAATTGAAAGATGAATTAATTCCTCAGTGCTATTTGTGACTGTTGTGTGTCCACTGTTTGGAGGAAATAAGGTGTATCATTGTTAACATTATTTTAAAATGAAACAAAGTTCCTATCTACACAGAGGAGATTGTCTTTCATTAAGGAAGAGTGATGTGCAGCATTAAACGTTTAGTTCGGTGTTGTTCTCTGAATGAAGTCTGTCTGGTTTTGTTTTCATAGCAATGAGCTGGCTCTATGCAGGGTTCATCCATCTGAAAAGCAAGACAATGGCCCTGAACGTCTTAGAGATCACACTAGTTTTTCAAAGTCAGTTACTCCTTGACAGGTCTGGTTAGTTAAGGTGGAGTTCTGGTAGGTCTTGTGATTTGCTAATTATCGTTTAATTTATTACATTTATAAATGTTAATTTATTGCCTTTTAGTGTAATAGTTGGCTGCTCGATGTGTTAGCAATCAGAAGCATTTCGTGTGCCAAATGTTGTTTATAAAACTTGCTTTTGCATTTGGACTGAACACCATTCAGAGTCCACTACTCCATCAGGTTTAGTTAAATAAGGTGCATAGAAAACGAGGGAGCGTCAATCAATTCATGAGAATAGAACACTTTATGACTTTTATATGTTATAGTGTTTGTTATTGCTTATATTTTATTGCAATCTGTTCTTTTTTGTACTACTTATTATTTATTTTTTGTATTTTTCTTTTAATTTGTTTTAATGTTTACTATAAATTAGAGCTCATAGAAAAACACATTCCATTGTAAACAAGTACAGATGTCTGCAATGATGTTTTTTAAAGTCTACAACATTTTATTTTTTATTTTTATGACAGTTCATAACTGATCACTTACATATATTTTTATTCACTTTGTTCAGTGGAGGCCAGCGCCGGCGTGTTTCTCTTGGTGCTGCTTTGCTTCAGAACCCACAACTTCTGATCCTGGATGAGCCCACTGTGGGAGTGGACCCTGTTCTGCGGTCCAAGTATGCACTACATACCTCTATCCCAGTATTCATCCATCTTTATCTTCCACTGCTTCTTCCCATCCCCTTCACTAACTCTCTTCACTAATGCACTCGTTGAACTACCAGCACTACCAGTCTATCTCTTACGTGTGTGTGTGTGTGTGTGTGTGTTTGTGTTGTGGATGTACTGCATTCTAAAAACATGATTCTGAGGTTGTTATACTGTACCCCTCCTTTCTTCCACTCTCTCTCTCTCTCTCTCTCTCTCTCTCTCTCTCTCTCTCTCTCTCTCTCCCAGACATTTCAACACAACATTTTAGCTTGCATGTATAAATGTGCCATTCCTCTTGGCATTCCTATTAGATTAAAGGCTTTCCCAGTATCTGTTGTTCCACTGCAGAATGAAACCTAGACCCTCACACCCTGAAATTCATTCCTTCATTTCTTAAAAACATTTTAAAGGCTTGCCTCAGTGCATTTGTAGTATGAAGACTTTTCACAATGCTTGGCAAACAAAGCCCAGTTGACTCTTTTGCATGCTTTTGTTTGATCTTTCCATGCGAAAGATAATTCATGAACAAAAGGAATCTAATTTATTAATTAGAATGTTTTATTGATTAGAAAAGCTGACATCAAATTAAACATATTTTCTTAGATTTTCTAGATTTTTATATTTAGTTTTGAAGATAAATTGGTTACATTTTATGCTGATCACATATGCTTCGGTGGGACTCTGTTGAACCCTGCTGAAATCCTCTTACACAACAGACCATGGGCCAAAGCCTGTCTAAGCCTGCAACCATTTTGGGGAGCTTTGCTTTGTAAGATACTAACCTATGCATTGTGTACTGCTCTAAGAGCCTTAATTTACTACGTATACCGTTCAAAAGTTTGGGGATGGTAATTTATTTTATTTTATTTTTTAAAGCAATATCTTGTAAAACATGGAACTTTACATGTTCCTTCTTTCGATTTTGAAATAACAATAGAACAATCCCCAAACATCCCCCTCCCTAGGCAGTCAGTATACATCAATACAACATAACATTGTCATAATACCTTTTCTAGGCAGGAGCCCATGCGTAACATGAACACCAGCATTTTTGTTTTACAATTTATTATTGCAAAATAAACCCAAACATTTTTATCTTTTTGGTAGCTAAAAAAAAACAGTTTAAAAGTTTATGGTTCTGTAGGATGTTTTTAAAAGTCTTTTAATGCTCACCAAGGCTGCATTTATTTGATAAAAATACAGTAAAAACAGTAATATTGTAAAAAAAATTAATACAATTTAAAAGAATTTTTTTCTGTTTTAATATTTTCTTAAAATGCAATTTATTCCTGTGATGGCAGGAATATTATTCCTTATTCCCTAATAATCTAGAAACATTTATTATTATTATTACTATTATCACTGTTGAAAACCGTCATACTGCTTAATGTTTTTTGGAAAACATGATGCATTTCGTTTCAAATAACAACTTTTATTTAAAATCAAAATCTTTTGTATTATTATGAATGTCACTTTTGACCCATTTAATGTGGCGTTGCTGAATAAAATGATTTTCTTTTTAAATATACTAACCTCAAACCTTTCAACTGTAAATCAACTTAAATCATGGCATATTTTACCATATAAAAATGTTCTTGGCATAATGCTCTTAAAGAAATTTGGGTTCAAATCTCACCTGAGTAAGCTCTGTGGATTCATAGGTTTGATTCTCAGAGAATGTGCGTACTGGTAAAAAGTATATGCATGAATGGTTGCTTTGGATAAAAGCACCTGCCAAATGCAAACATGTAAATCTCATTAAGACAGAAGTCCCGGTTTTAAAAAAGCACTGCACTCATGCAACAAACTTTCCACTTTTGCAGGATATGGCAGCACCTGGTAGACATTGTAAGAGGAGGACAGGTGTCCGTCATTATTACAACGCATTACATTGAGGAGGCCAGACAAGCCAATACGGTAAGATACCATCCTGAACTGACCTACAACAAACCTCTATCAGAATTCACTCCAACTCTTAAAACTGACCTTCTCAGACCTCACTCTACAGATGCTGTGATAAAGTCTTGATATAATTCATTAGTATTGACAAAACCAATTTTAACAATTTCACAGGCCTAAAACATTTCAGTTTAAATGTAATGATATTGAACAGAAGTGCATGATTTATTTGTGTGTGTGTGTGTGTGTGTGTGTGTGTGTGTGTGTGCGTGCGTACGTGCGTGCGTGCGTGCGTGCGTGTGTATGTGTGAAACAGTCAGTATTCCTCATACAGATTTCTTTCTGTAATCCCTTATTACAGCCGTACTTTATGCTGTTGCTTATTACTTAGCCTTAAAATGAGCTTTTGGTAAAAATGTTCAGGTGAGCTTTTATGTTTGAAATAGAAAATATTTAGTTGCACTACATGCAGGTCAGCGTTTTGACTAGACTGTTCATAATGCTGGTTTTGAGACCACTGACAAACCTATATCTTGCAATAATTAGGGACATTACTGTATTTATCATCAAAAAAAGGCGCTGGTAGAAATCAGACAACACATTCTAGGAAAAGAATCTGCAAAGATTTAAGCCATCTGACTCTATTGTTTAATTTTATTTCCATTCAATTAGAAGTCCTGCCGTACTGGCTGTGTAGTGTCAGCCAGACAGTTGCTACATCCTGTTTATTAGTCACATTAACACACAGAGACACAATCATAACATGCTTATTTACAGCACACTCATATTTACTAGTCCTAAAGTAACACCTACCCAGAACAATGATGTGAATTCCTAAATATGAGAACTATTCCTTGTATAACAACATGACCCACCCCTTTCTCTGTTTAGCATCTTGTCTCTCTCATTCTCTACCTCTAGGAAATAAGATCTCAATTGTTCCTTCTAGTCTTACTTTTGCTTTAGCACATCTCACATGTGTCTCCTTTGGCGTTTCAAAAGAGACCGTCTCATCAAATTCTTACAAGAACAAATCATCTGAGCTATGCTGTCCACATTCATTTATATCTGTGCTCCTGCTTTGTCAGAAATTGTCTCACTTGTCCTCCTTGAGGAAATTTGTAAGTAAATCATCTCAAAGTTTGTACTTGAAAGAAACAAGTCTTCTAAGCTGTGAAAGAGGAACTTGTGGAGGAACTATGTAAATCTCTCTGTTTCTCTCTCTGTAGGTGGGTTTGATGAGGAATGGTCGATTGTTAGCTGAAGGTCCCCCAGACGCTGTTATGAAGCAACACAACGCAGCAGTGAGTACACACACACATGCCTCACATGCATGTACATGCACTATGTTTCGGTATGATTCAAACTTATGAAATGCATTTGTGTGTGTGTATTAGACTTTAGAGAGTGCGTTCTTGCAACTTTGTGTGGACTTCGATCAGATGGACTCCAGACAAAGTCCGCAGGGCCGTTTGCTGGACAATAGCCCGTCTCCAGACAGTATGAGAGATGAGAGCAGAGAGCCCATACTGAGAAATAGCACACTAGAAGACATACCTAAATATAAAGGTACAACAAAGAGGTAGAAGTTCACTTGCTCTAAAATACTGCATGCAAAAGCTACACTAAAACTGAAACAGAAAGACACTTTTATACAAGATTGACAAAAATGTCACTGGTTACATATTTAGAATAGCATTGATCACCTTTGAAACTGATACTTGCAGTTGAAATGTTCTTATGTCTTTGCAGCTGACTGGAAAGTGCGAGCTAGACACATCATACCAAAATGGCGCAACATTGCAGCGCTGATGATCAAGACGATGGTTCGAATGAGAAGAATGCCAGGGTAATGATATCCTAATAATCAAATTGATATTGATAATCAAACATTTTCAACTCAAATGAGTAATTTGTGTATGTTCATCTGGTTTGTGCTCAGGTCCCTCTGTTTCCAGTTCCTGTTGCCGGTAATTCAGATCTGTCTGATGTGCCTGTGTATTGGTGGAGACCCCAAAGGCATTGACGTGGCCGTGGTCAATAATGATACTAGTCCCAGTGCCTACAGTACCACATTGCTGTCCTTTCTTGACAACACGAGTGTCCACCAGGTATGCACACATTTGTTTTCAAGGTCAAAATTTACACAGAAAGAAGTATAATTTCAAGATTGTATAGGACTACATTAAACACAATGAATCAGGGTTGTTTATTTTCACAATAAAATGATACACTCTCCCTCACTTCCTCTTTTCTCAATTTAACTTCAACAAATTAACGAGTTTATAAATAGTCATGAGAAAAACTGTATATTTATTTTCAGTGTTGCAGTTTCCCTGTTTCCTTTCTGCAGGTGAAATTGTCTCATTCTGAAGCTTTTGCTGGTATCAGTAATGGGAAATACTGGGGTGTCATAGAGTTTGGGGAGAATTTCACCAGCTATCTAACCAAAAGGTGAGCACCAGTGTTTCAGAAGTTGTTAAACCTGAAAGAATGTGTTTTTTTTGTTTTTTTTCAGAACGGTGCTAGTCTTCAAGTCAATATACAGTCTTGGTTTTTAGCAAGTGCTAAATGAAAAACAGGAAGTGTTGGGCAAGATACTAGCTAAGCTTCAAACTCCTCCTACAGAAAAAATAACTAAGGTAAACTTAAAGCTAACCTTTGTAGTTACACTACAAGTTAGATAACAAAGATAGCTTGCTACATTGAAGTTCATAATTCATAATCATAATTTTGTAATATTAACTTTTGTAAGCTTTCATTTGATCTTATACATTTATAATAAAAACCATATTCAGACAATTTGACTCTTTTGACTAATTCATTGCAAATAACCAGTTCAAATTTAATTATTAAATTAAACATACAATTTTTTACACCGTAGCATTTGTTAACACTATCCGTTGACATAATCAACCCAGTACCTTTGTGTTCGATTTTTGAAATATTAGCGCTATCATCTCGCTGAGGAACTAATAACTAATTTACTTTAATCAATAAACACTAGTGTTACTCAATACTTTTCTTTATTAGAGGACTTCAAATGAACTCATGGTAAAAAAAAAAAAAAATCTGCATCTTCTTAAGGTGGTACTGCATGCAAATTTAGACACATCCCTGACATGAAACATCAGGCCTCTCTAAGTCATTACCTCATCAGTCATTTAGTCCCTTCAGCCTAAAAAACGCACGCATTTATGTAAACATGGTGTCGTGTCAGGTGACTATGACTGTACTGATAGACTGATGAGAATAGTGTTGGGAGAGGCTGCAGGAGTTAATAAGAGTGTTTTTAAGGGGAGAAAAGCAGGTCCGCCCTGTCTTTCTTTTTCAGTCGGTCCATCTGTGTCTCTGATATTTTTTGCACATCTCTGTCCCGACTGGAGCTATTTAAATGTCACACACAGACTTTGCCCTTGTTAAAATAACAACGGTTTTAAATGGTAAATTTGTAAAATGGTATTTAAAGCTTTTCTTATTATTTTTGCATGTGTGCAGGATGTGGCAACCCCGAGTCTCCAGAGATGTGATTGAGGGAGGATCCGTGCATGTTTGGCTGGATCTGACTAGTGAGTTTTAATTATTTTTAGTCCAATGAATATTGTTCAGCTTTTGAACTCATGTGACCTCACACTTCTGCCACACGACTCACGAGGGTGTCCTTTATGCCTTTAATTACATGTCAGTTCAACTAATTTATACTGAATGTTGCATGCAGCTTTGTACATGAATTTGGATTCAAAAGACCATCATTTGGAATGTTTTTATTTGGTTTCTAGTTTGCTTTATTTTAAATTATATGATTAGCATAGTTTGAGTTGGGCAAGAAAATGAAGCAATTTTTTTACATTTCAGATCGACAGATTGCCCTAATGCTACAGAAAAAACTCCATGAGGCCTTTGAGGTGAATAAAAAAAAATTACACTTAAGCTTTTTTCCCCATCATTCACTAAACTATTTTCCTTGTTCTTTCAAAAGGCTTTTATTGAGACAAAGCTGGGGAGTTTATCTTACATGGTGGCCTTCCCTATAAAAGTGAGTACAGAGCAATGATGTTCTTAATCTTTTTTTAATATTTAAGAATTTTTGTAATATCTTTTGTATAAAACTTGTAATATCTTATATTTCTCTCCATCCTGTCTCTCTCTATATGTGCCCTATATGTGCCCTTTTGATTACTCTATCCTTTCTTTTATCTCTTTGGTTTTTATCTCTTTCTTTCTTAAAATGCCCTTCTTATTTTTGTTTCATGTGGTGTTATAGTTTGAAAAACCTATATATGGCAGTGAGAACACCGATTTCACAACATTTGTGACTCCAGGAGCCGTTTTGAGGTGCACATACACGAACCATTAATGCGCGCATACAAACACACTTACAGCCCCTAATAAATATTACTACAGTGTCCGATAATACTACTGCAACATGATAGACCTCTTTACACTGTCACCTTTCTCTACTTTATTTTCTTTTCAGCATCACATTTTACCTGGCAGTGGGGCTGACCGCTCTGTCCTTTGTGTTAGAAAGAAAGGAGGGGCTGCTGGACAGGTGCTGGGTGGCAGGTGAGACAGCTCACATCCACCAGATGGCCATCATTTAACATCTTAGGATGAATTTACTAAACAATTGTGACACTTTGTTTGGAGTATTTCAGCAGAAAAACCTGCCGCAATCCAGGTGAATAAGCATTATGCCTCATGTATTTAAATTAAGGAGTAGTCTGTTGTCTCCTCCACTAGCACTTCGAATCAACCTCCAGAATGAGAATTTTTGTTGCGTTTTTGTTTGCCATGTGCACAATTCATTTTTATTAAATTCAGTCCTTACTCTCAATGCTAATATTAGAGAGTTAATGAATGAGCAGTTTCAGACATTTACCAATAGGGGGAGCTGATCACCCAAAACAAATAAAAGCATGAGCAGCAAAGGCAGTTTAAACACACATGGCGAGCATTTTATATAGTTTGTGTTTCGTGGATGTATGTTGTGTATTTATGTTTCTGTGTGGTTATTTCTCTAAAGGTGTAAGTTCTCTGGAGACCATGCTGGCACACCTCTTCTCACAGCTGTTTGTCATCAGTGTTCAGATAATCCTTCTGCTGATCTTCATCCTACTGGTCTTCAAAGTGAGTGTGTATGTATGTGTGTTTGCCAGCTACATGTTTATCTCTCATTAATTTATGTATGTCTCAAGATTCAAGATCTGTGTGTCTGTGCATACAGCATAAATTTGACGTAGTGTTAAATCTGTGTGTGTGCTGTTTATTTCTGTTTAAAAGTGAAATGGTAATTATAGTTAGTCCTAACACATACATATTAACATTCCTGTCGCAAATGCCACCCCCAGCCTTTGCCGTCCTTCTAGTCTACACTTGGGAAACATAACACCAGATAGACTGTTGGCTTGTAGTCCATTGTGAAGTCTTTACATAAGACTAAAGCAAACTAAAACCTAATCCGAATTCAAAGAGCCAATCATATCCTCTCATCTTCTTGAGTTTTGAAAAAGATTATTTTACCTGAATAAGCTATCTTTTTTCCCGCCTTTTATCAACTAAATAATAATAAAATATACACTAACGTTTAATAATTTGGGGTCAGTACGATTTTTTTTAAATGTTTTTGGAAGAAGTCTCTTCGAAAGGCTGCATTTATTTGGTTAGAAATACAGTAAAAACAGTAATTTTGTGAAATACTGCAATTTAAAAACTATTCTATATGAATATTTTTTTTAATGTTTATTCCTATGATGGCAGTGTTACAGTGTCTGGTTGTGTTCCCTTGTCTATCACTAGAGGTCCTCGTTCTCACAGTGTCCTTCACATTTGACTTCAATTCCCAGCATTCTGTCTGTCACTGTCACTCATCAGTTCATTGCACTCAGCTGTTCCCCGTAATCATTGTTCCCAGCTGTTCTGTGTTAGTCTTGTGAGAGATGTGTATATATTCCCTGTCTTTGTTAGTGTCTGTTACGGAGTCCTTGTTTAATGTCACACCACTTCAATATCTGCGTCCTGGTTCTTGTTCCTAGTTTTGAACTTGTGTTTTTGGATTTTGACCCCTGCCTGCATTACTACTTGTTTTTGGATTGCCCTTAATTAAACGTCTGCAATTGGATTCTCTGCTTCCCGTGTGGTTTACGTGACAGAAGGACTCCGTCACACTGAATCCAGCGGTATGTTTTTTGACATCTCTTCCCCAGCCACCGAGCGGGAGAGAAGGGAGTTGTTTAAGGGGACCCGGTTGGTAAAGTTCCGCGGGACCCGTGGAGGTCGCCACAGAGGAGGTGGAAGGGAGATGTATCACGTCCCGTCAGCACAGCGAGAGACCGTTCACGTCCCGTCTGCCCAGCGAGAGACCGTTCACGTCCCGTCTGCCCAGCGAGAGACCGTTCACGTCCCGTCTGCCCAGCGAGAGACCGGAGGCAGAGGCAATGGCCGTTCCAGAGCCGGAGGCAGAGCCAGTGCCCGTTCCAGAGCCGGGGGCAGAACTATTGTCGGTTCCAGAGCCGGAGGCAGAGCCATTGCCGATTCCAGAGCCGGAGGCAGAGCCAATGCCTGTTCCAGAGCCGGAGGCAGAGCCAGTACTCGTTCCAGAGCCGGAGGCAGAGCCAATGCCGTCTGCCTTCTTGGATCTGGACTATCTGGAGCGTCTGGTTCGGATCCTGGACATGCCCATGTCTGCTGTTCCAGAGCCGGAGCTAGTGTCTGCTGTTCCAGAGCCGGAGGCAGAGCCATTGCCCGTTCCAGAGCCGGAGGCAGAGCCATTGCCCGTTCCAGAGCCGGAGGCAGAGCCATTGCCCGTTCCAGAGCCGGAGGCAGAGCCTATGCCTGTTCCAGAGCCGGAGGCAGAGCCTATGCCTGTTCCAGAGCCGGAGGCAGAGCCTATGCCTGTTCCAGAGCCAGAGGCAGAGCCTATGCCTGTTCCAGAGCCGGAGGCTGAGTCAGTGCCTGTTCCAGAGCCAGTGGCTGTTCCGGAGCCGGTGTCTGCTGTTCCGGAGCCGGTGTCTGCTGTTCCGGAGCCGGTGTCTGCTGTTCCGGAGCCGGTGTCTGCTGTTCCGGAGCCGGTGTCTGCTGTTCCGGAGCCGGTGTCTGCTGTTCCGGAGCCGGTGTCTGCTGTTCCGGAGCCGGTGTCTGCTGTTCCGGAGCCGGTGTCTGCTGTTCCGTTCCGGAGACGGTGTCTGCTGTTCCGTTCCGGAGACGGTGTCTGCTGTTCCGTTCCGGAGACGGTGTCTGCTGTTCCGTTCCGGAGACGGTGTCTGCTGTTCCGTTCCGGAGACGGTGTCTGCTGTTCCGTTCCGGAGACGGTGTCTGCTTCGCCCTGGCCGCCCGATGGGTCGTCTGCTTCGCCCTGGCCGCCCGATGGGTCGTCTGCTTCGCCCTGGCCGCCCGATGGGTCGTCTGCTTCGCCCTGGCCGCCCGATGGGTCGTCTGCTTCGCCCTGGCCGCCCGATGGGTCGTCTGCTTCGCCCTGGCCGCCCGATGGGTCGTCTGCTTCGCCCTGGCCGCCCGATGGGTCGTCTGCTTCGCCCTGGCCGCCCGAGGGGCCTTCACCGCCCTGGCCGCCCGAGGGGCCTTCACCGCCCTGGCCGCCCGAGGGGCCCTGTGTTTCGCCCTGGATGCCCGATAGACTTTCTGTTTTGCCCTTGTTCCTGTCTCCCTTCACGGACCTGGCCCACCATCCCTCCCCCTGACCCTCCAACGTTCCACCTCCCTCCTGAACTCTTGTGTCGTGTTTTAGTGTTGTTGTGGAGCGTCTGGTAGCCGCTCCGTAGAGGGGGGGGTTATGTCACAGTGTCTGGTTGTGTTCCCTTGTCTATCACTAGAGGTCTTCGTTCTCACGGTGTCCTTCACATTTGACTTCAATTCCCAGCATTCTGTCTGTCACTGTCACTCATCAGTTCATTGCACTCAGCTGTTCCCCGTAATCATTGTTCCCAGCTGTTCTGTGTTAGTCTTGTGAGAGATGTGTATATATTCCCTGTCTTTGTTAGTGTCTGTTACGGAGTCCTTGTTTAATGTCACACCACTTTAATATCTGCGTCCTGGTTCTTGTTCCTAGTTTTGTTCTTGTGTTTTTGGATTTTGACCCCTGCCTGCATTACTACTTGTTTTTGGATTGCCCCTTAATTAAACGTCTGTAATTGGATTCTCTGCTTCCCGTGTGGTTTACGTGACAGGCAGAGCTGAAATTTCATCATTATTACTCCAGTCTTCAGTGTCACATGATCCTTCTGAGATCAGACTAATATGCTGATTTGGTGCTCAAAAACATTTCTTCTTTTTATCCGTGTTGAAAACAGTTTTCCTTTCAGGATTCTTTAATGAATAGAAAGTTCAAAAGAACTGCATTTTGATATAGATTTGTTTGTACAAAATACTATAAAAGTAATACTGTCACTTTTAATCAAATTATTGCATCCTTACTTAATATTTATTTTTATAAAATATTAATTACAACCAAAAAAAATCTTACTGAGCCAACTGTTATGATGCCGGAAGGACGAAGCAGAGAGAGAATCCAAGTGCAGCTAATTTAATAAAAATAACAGGAGGAACACTGAAGCAAATACAACGACCGACAAACCAGAACTGAAACACAGAGGTATAAAAAGACAGGCAAACAAGCTAAACAAGATAACAAGGGGGCGTGGCTAATCAGAAACACATGGGGAGACTAATCAACAAAACAGGGAACAGCTGAAACATGAAAGGACAGGGGAACACATGACAGACAAGAACAAGATACACAAACACAAAACCCACACCGTGACACCAACAATATATATTGTTACTGAACTGATCTCCAGCTGTTCTTTTTCATAGTCAACTTATTTGCAGATCATCAGTCAGTAAACACTGGTCACAGATACGACGATGTACCTTTAATTTCACCAAGCAGATTGCTCACTATCATCATATTTTCAGGCCATTTCAAGTCTGATTTTGACATGACATAAAGCAGTGCTATCTAAGTGAGTGAGTTGTTTACTATCTTTTTATTTAGTCTTCCCATTAATGGCATCATTTTGTTTATTCAGACTAATTCACGAACGCAGAAGATGCATGAAAAAATAGGCAGGATTTATCGCATGAACCAATCATAACCAATCTTACCGTGATGGAGGCATTACATCCTCTCTCGTGAATTTCCTCCATTCATTATTCAAACTCTGTTTGGGGTCTGTTCAAACTCAAGAGAGACACAGACTCCCACTGTAACTTTACCTGCGGGTGTCGCTGTTGGACAGTGTTACTTTAAAAAGTGTATAAACTACTTGTTTTTTTAATGTCACATTAGTGTTTTTATTTTTGTAATATGAATTGATTTCTCATTAGGCAGCAGGAAACACCCCTGAGAGTGGACTTACTGACATGGCTAATTCCTTGAATGCATTAAAATTCTAGATCCTCCCAGATGTGTTGACCTTATAGGCTTTGGAGACTTCTATCTGCTCATGTTGATGTTCATAAACTTATCAGGATTGAGCAGGGCTGTTGTCAGGGGGATTTGGGATCTGTGAATTGTCCTGTGCTCTGTAAATTTTAGAAACAGCTCTTGTACTGAGTAATATAAGTATATTTATTCATAAATAATTTCTTGCTTCATATCTAGTGATTTGACCACCACAGCAACAAAGGCATTGCTTTGGTCACAGACCCAGCTGTAGATTAGAGATTCTATTTCTGATGTGTAATTGTAGGACGTTGCACTGACTATCATGTGCTGTGAAATCAGCCAATAAGAGCTAAGAGCTTCTCAAAAGATACTCTTCACACTTGCTTAAGATTTCTGGGATTGTAACATGCCAGTATGTTCAGATCACTATATATGAAACACTCTTTAAAAACAACCTATTGTTAAATATTACACATATGTAGTGTTTTTGCATCATAATGTTAAAATGATATATTTGACTCCTTAGATCAGGGGTACATTCCAAAGAGCACTGGAATTGAAATATCACTTCACAGGAAGTGGAGAGGAAAACTTACCTACCAGTCATAACATACTACTGGCTAAAATAAATGTGTAAAATATTTTTTCCACATTATATATATATATATGTGTGTGTGTGTGTGTATATATATATATACAATATACATACTGTGCCCTGGAATACAGGAATACATCTCATCATTATTATCACCATCTTTCTTATGTCTATCTATTGCAGATTCCTAATGAAGGATCACTGGCTTTGGTGATCTCATTGATTGTGCTGCAGGGAGTGACGGGAATCTCCTTCGGGCTGGTCATCTCCTCTGCTATTGATGACGAGCAGTCGGCCAATCAAGCGGCTCTTGGAATCTTCTACCCCAATCTCATCATTAGCGGTACAGTCTGATCTCACAGATGTTAAAACATTTATTTGATGGCATAAGATTACCCTGTGACTTATTTTACTTGGTAATATTTATATTTAAATTACCTTTAAAACTCACACACGAGTACTGATGCAGCCCTCTATTTTAAGACTCTGTCATTTGTCCTTCCACCCTAAAATGGTGCAGTCCAGAAAATATAATAAGGGCTATTTGAGGGCCATACTATTTGGGTGTGTCCAGTGAATTAATGGATGTGATTCCACAGTGAATAAAATTGTGGATTTATAGTGAAGCGGAATCAACAGAGTGAATGATGATTGATGGATGAGATAAAAATGGAAAGGAAAAAAAGATGATTATTGTAAAGAATAGGAAGGGAATTCTCTTTAGTGAGGTCCTTACCCCACTTACCCTCTCTACCGTTTCTACCACTCTGACCTCACATTAGCGCACATTAACCTCACATTACAGCTAATTTGTCATTTATGGTTTGCTGATGTTACACAGACACACGGGTAAGGTAACATATAAGATGCTATGGATTAAAGTTTTACATTTATTCAATCAGTCTTTTCTCTGTTCCTCTATCTACCTCCTGTAGGTGTTATCTGGCCGGTTGAGTGTATCCCGTATCCTCTGCGTTATTTGAGTCTAGTCCTGCCCCAGACCTACGCATCTGAAGCCCTGCGTTGCATCATGTACAGAGGTATGATTTAAAATATAGCGCCAATAACAACATTTCTGGGGTACACACAAGGACCACTGAGATCCTCAATGTCAGTTTCGATACTACAGTATTTAAAAAATAAATTATTATTGTAAATATTACAATTCTAATTTAAAGGAACACGCCGACTTTTTGGGACTTTAGCTTAGCCCAAGTAGCACTCGAACTCATAGCACTTGAGAAGCCCTGTGGTAAGGAGCAGAGAGTTCACTCAGAGTGTTGCGCTTATCACTCCGCCCAAGTAGCAGTGCTTCGCCTTCTGAGAATATAGTTCCCAGTATGTATACGGTTTAAAGATGGCTGTGTCTCATATGACCTTGTTATTTGTACACACTGTGACTATACAAATCACAACATATAAATACGTCCCTTTTATCTTCCAAGGGAATTCCCCCAATTATTTGTGACCAGGGCTCTACAGTGCGACCAAAGTGGTCGCACATGCAACCAAAATTTGTAAGGGTGCGACTAAAATATTTCCTAGGTCGCACCGGTGCACCTAACGTCCTCACATCCGCTGCCTCTCCACAAACGTAGCGCTTGCTCTCCTTTGTCGCAACTCACACTCATGGTTGGATCATATCGTGCTCTAAACCAATCAGACCGAGATGGGGCAGGTCTTTGCCTCTGAATGGCTGTGGTCCAGATATTCCTGTAGGCCTACACTGCTCCGTGCTGTGTGATTGAAATTGCGACCTGAGCACCCGTTTACACTGTCAGTGAAATGTGACCCAATTCCGATTTTTTTGCTCATATGTGACAGATCGGATGTGTTCTATGACCGTGTAGCCTAAACAGGAAAAAACGCATGTATTCGGATATTTCGAGATCGGTTTCAGGCCTCGTTCATATGTGGAAATAAATCAGATATGTGCCAATGCGTCATGTAAACAGGCAGATCGGATTTTCTGAGGCATTAGGCAACGTCTCCGCGGTTTAATGACGAGAGCAACCCCGACGCGCATCTGTAAAGGGACGGATGATGAAACGTTGTGTTGTTGTAGGAGAGGAATGTGGACAAACGTTGACACAACATATAAAAGGTTGGCTTGCTCATCCTAAAATTTCGGACCCACTGCTCCTCATTAATCTCATGAAAGTGCGTCTATAGCACGAATTTTATTTATCATGCCATTTAAGCCAAAAATATTGCGTGCATTTGATACGCACTTTATGGCGTGCAATATGCACGTTTACAGTGCATATCATATGCACGCAAAAACTATTTGGCATATAAATGGCACGAGAAATAAAATTTGTGCTATAGATACACACTTTCATGAGATTGTGTATGTTCCCACCAGTCCTGAGATCTCTCTCGCTGCGCATTCGTCCATCTGTGCAAGAACCCCCTTTAAACATGCGCGATGTTTCATATCTATGTCAAGTGTAAACACATTAGTCGGATATGGGTCACAATTTAAAGAACGTGTAAATGGACGGTCAAAAAAATCGGATATAGGCAACAAATCAGAATTGGGCACTAAGACCTACAGTGTAAACAAGCCAACGGCAATCAGCAAAATAAACGCAAGAAAACAGACGACGAACAATGAAAAGAAATAGACACATAGAGTTTTTTCTTTAAGAAAAGTAGGCCCAACACTCTCTCCGACAACAGCCCAGACATGGAGCTACTTCAGCCATCAGTTCAGGGAAGCACTTTTAAACAGTAGCATTTTCTATTTCTATTTCTATTTTGAAATGTTTTATTTTGCTTAAAATGTTTTAGTTTGGCTGCTCAGTGAAGCACTTTAAGCAATTTTTTTTTAAAGATTTGTATTTTTATATACAGTATAATTGTGCTTCAAATTAAAAAAAAGGATTTACCTACACCTTTTTCTTGTTTAAAATCATTTACATAATATATATGAATGTATGGAGAGTGATAAAAAGGTGACCTTGAAATTGTGCCGTAAAAAGGCGACGTGGGCAGAGGAAAAATTTGGGTGCACCTAAATTTTGTGCTGGTTCATCTAAATAAAAAAATTAGGCGCACCAGTGCAACCAAGGCAAAAAGTTAGTCTGGAGCCCTGGTGACTCTTGTTTATATTCACCCGAAGGCTTACGTTGACAGGGCCACTCAAGCCATGACCAGATCTGTGCAGCGGCTACAGGGGATTCCATTACTCAGAATGGAAAAACCGACCTGGAAATTTCTAATGAACTGAATGTTTTTTATAATCGTTTTTATAATCCTAAGATTCAAACTCCTAAGACCCTCAATGACTTCAGACCAGTGGCACTTACATCTCTTGTCATGAAAGCTTTTGAAAGGCTTTTGAAGGATGCACTTTTGGACACTGTACAGGATAAGTTAGACCCTCTCCAGTTCACCTACAGGTCGGGCATAGGTGTGGACGACGCAATAGGGACACTTTTAAACATGGTTTTTAAACATTTTGAGGGGGCCAAGTCCCTGGTCCGTCTACTATTTATTGACTTCTCCTCTGCTTTTAACTGCATTCAGCCCCATGTTTTAGCAGACAGGTTGAAGAACACTTATAACATTGATACTGGACTGATCTGCTGGCTAATGGATTTTTTAACAGTGAGGTCACAAAGGGTGAGAGTGAACAGTGTTTTATCAGATGCACTGTTTTCTTCTACTGGGTCCCCCCAGGGCTGTGTCCTCTCCCTTCTTTTATTTGTTTTATACATAAATGAACGCCAAAGCCATCATGAACGGCGCCATATTATTAAATTTGCGGATGATTCTGTCATTGTGTCCCTCCTCGGTAGTGATGATCCCGAACACGGTCCTGTAGTGAATGATTTTATTGATTGGTGCAAATACTCTTTTTTAAACATTAATGTGGCAAAAACGAAAGAGATGTTCATTGACTTTAGAAGAAATCCCTTTGTCATTTGCCCTGTTGTGATGGACAATCAGCCAGTTGAACTAGTGCAGCAGTACAAATATCTTGGGACTGTAATCGACAGTAAACTGTGCTTTGAGTCCCAGGTTGATGCTGTGTGTAAAAAAAAGCACATCAGCGCATGCACTTTCTTCTTAAGCTTCGCAGTTTTAATGTTGACACTGTTTTTATGGAAATGTTCTATTCCTGTTTTATTGAATCAGTTCTCACTTTCTCTTTTATTTGTTGGCACGGGTCACTTTCTATTAAACAAAAAAATCGCATGCAAGGTATTGTGAAGGTATGCAGCAAAATTGTTGCCACAACCTTAAATGACCTACATGACCTGTATAAGGTCAGATCCTTGAAGAAGGCGAGAGCCATCCTGGCTGACCCCAGTCATCCCTTGTGGGATGAATTTATGCTGCTGCCATCCTGGCGCAGATATAGTCTGCCGCGATGCAGAACAAACAGATTAAAAAGGTCATTTATCCTGACTGTTATCACCATTGGTAACAATACCCTGTAAATTCAAATTTAAATTATGTTTTTCTGTGGTTGTGTTTATTGTTGTTGTGTGATTAATATATTTGTTACTGCTGGCTGTAATCTAAATTGCCCCTCGGGATAAATAAAGATACCTTGAACCTTGAAATAGGAAAATGTTGGCGTTATTTTGTCACTTATTGGGAGCAGTATGTACTAGCTGGAGCCATTTACTTCCTGTCTTTGTGCTTAGCTAGGCTAGCGGTGGGTGTGTCAGACAGAGATACAGCACGCACGGAGATGAAAAGGGTATGGGGGATATGATGAATAAGCTAAAGTCCCAAAAAGTCGGCGTGTTCCTTTAAATAATGCCATGTAGACTTAAACATATTTATTATCAAGTATTATATACTTTACATTATTTTAGTTCAATAAAATATATATTTTAGTATCTATTTATTTTATTTTATTATATGAATAATATATATGTTTATAATATAAATATATTATATATTATGATATATATAAATGTATTATAATATAAATATAAATATTTTTAAATATTATAATGTTTTATTTGATAACAAATATATTTGATTGTTTTTTTATATAATTTATAATTTATTAATTTATAATAAAATCTAATATAAATATATTTATAATCATTTTATCAATAATTATATTTATTAATATACCTATTATTTGTTTAAAAAATAAAAAAAACACACATACCGGTATGTATGTGTATATATATATATATATATATATATATATATATATATATATATATATATATATATATATATATATATATATATATTTATTTAATTTATTTATTTATTTGTGTGTGTATATATATTTTAAGTATTTTGACACTTTTTAAGTTGCCACTCGGGTACCATGTTGTCTTGGTACCATAATACAAGTATTTTGACATCCTTATAGGCGACAGTATAAAGAATGTTTACTTTAACTGTGAACATCTAGATGGTGTGTAGTGGTTGTAGTGATATTGAGTTGCATACTTGGTATAGATGGAGTCTTCTCACCTACCACAATTAATGGAAACGGAGTGCCCGTAGCGTGTCTCTAGTATCTTATCACAAACCTCAAAGTCACTCCTACCCGTACACCTCAATTGACTAACGTCTCTTCTGTGCTGTTTTCAGCCGACACAGACACGCAACAATCTTCTATGAAGTCCCACTCACCAAACATTTTCCCTCTGATACAAACATCTTGAGTTACATTAGACTCCAGGACACCTGATACTCTTCTATCTCAATTATTCACGGAGCAGGAGGAGCGTCTGCCTCCGTTCCTAAATTAAACACACAGCTTCCTTGCTGTTTACCTATCAGCATTGCTCACAGTTGGGAAACGCTTGGATAGACAAGGACGCCACACAGTTGAAGTTCAAGTTCGAACATATTGAAGTTGATTGTCTGTACAGGGTAGATCAGAGCTGAGACTGGTCATGTGACTGAAAATCTGCAGACTGTACACAAACATGGTTTTCCCCTTCATTAATCTACCTGAGCCCTTTTATGATAATGGTTTATGATTATGACATCACATTAACATCGCTCAGGAACAATGGTTTTATTGTTAACGAAAACTGAAACTATAAAAAAAATGTTTGAATTAATATAAAGCTCAAATTAAATAAATTATAAATATTAGATTAAAAATGTACCTTAAAAAACAGAAAAAACTTACTGAAATAAAAAGTCACAAAAATAAAGCTAAATATACATTTTTTTAAAACAATAAACATGACAAAAGCTTGTAACAAAATTACTAAATATTTAAATAATTATTTAAATAACTGAAAATATGAAAATATTTAGCTAATTCAAAATATTATGAATATGAATGATACTAAAATAACTGCTCTGGGAGTAGTCATAATTAAAAATGGATAAAACTATGACATACAGCAGAATAGTTATTGTCATTTCAATTTTACTTCTGACTATTTGCAGAGCCAGACTATTTACATAAAGTTTGGTTCACTCAGCATCTGCCCTAAATGTTCCGCTCTCTTATATGTAGTGTTGGAAAATCTGATGGTTTGTTGGTTGGTTCATGTAAATGAACAGATTCACAAAATGAGGCTTCCACAGATTAAAGAATAACATTATTTCCAAAGATTTTACATTGATTTGTTATCTGTTGTCAGATCTGGTTACTAATCCTGTTACTGAGTACTGATTCTCCAATTTTGCATTCAGGTTGGGGTCTGTCCCATATGATGGTTTGGCGAGGCTTTGTGGTCACTCTGGGCTGGAACACATTCTTCATTATGCTTGCAACCGTCATTCTCAAGCTGAGAACATGAGAGGCTCTGCCTGAGGAAAGGTGCTTCAGATTGGCTGTAGTGGTGTCCAGCAATGAAACACATGGAAATGCCAATCTGAGCCTCTCTCTCCTTTAATATGCCATTCACCTAAAAGGATCCAATGACCATAACCATGAAACTCAGGGCATTTCTCAACCAGCTAAGAGACCTATTCAACAAGCAATTCCAACTTCTTTCAAGTTTACTAACTGAGACGAATAAAGCTCATGGTGAATTTCACATGGGCTTCAGTTATTTTAAACATCCATCAAATAAGAAAGAAAATTGTTGAAGCCTACTGTTGAAACGTTCCATACTCTCTTCTTTTTCCCCTGGATTATGTAATGCATTCTGAATTCACTGACTGCATGCCTGAGTGTCTTAGGGTGTGTCTCAATCAGCTCAGTCAGGGAACTGATCAGGGACTCAGACATTTTAAAGGCTGTCTCTATCGCAAAAATCCTTCCAGTGGACCGAAATCTTTGCTCCCTAAAAAGTTCCACTATGCTCAGTGAAATCTAGGGAGCATCAATGCTCACTATGTTCCCTTACCGAAATTCTGAAGCACAAAACAAATCACGTGAGCCAACTCAATAAATATAATGACACATATTAGATGTGTTTTAAAAAACAAACACACATCGCTTGGTAATGAACATAATCTAGCTAACATTTTCTTATAAATTATGGCTGAAATGTTGTTAGGATATGAAAAATCAAAGTATTTATCAGAATTTACTTTTAAATAACAAGTAATGTTAATGATATCTGTGCTGCTGTTGTTCATAAATACCAGTGGTGACGTTGCATATCGAGGGCTATGCCATGTTGCTGGAAAAAGAGCCATCAGTGTACAAATGTGTTGTGAGTCAGGGTCCTTACCAGTGCCCGGATTTGTGAACACGGTAAACTGACTCATGAGCTAGGGAGCTGATTGAGATGCACCCTTAGTGTATAGTCCATATGCTTTTTCTGTGCCAGTTAATCTTAGATTGGGTAGAACCAGACATCTAAATTACTTTGGTAAAGCCTGCAATGTTGCCCTCCCTTGTGCCCCCTCATCCTAAACCGAAAACACAATGTTTAGGGAGGATTCTTCTCTCAAGTCTCAAGTCTAGTTCATTTATAAAGTCCCTTCCGCTACAAAGTAGTCCAGTGGGCTGTACAGTAAAAAATATTATTCTACAAATAATAATAAAACAGAACAAGAAGACAAAGGTTAATAATAACAGAAAGAAAAACAAAAGATAACAGAAACCAACATCGAAGAAAAAAATTCTCTGGGCACGGTTCACCCATTGCATCGTATAGCATTTTTGATTTTTCAAATTGCTGCTTTTTTTAATAACTGTTTTTAGATTAGCAGCTTGGGTGTTAATGTATCAAGTGCCATAAAGAAAATGAAGGAAGAACGGCGATGTTTACATTTGAGCACATAGCAGGCCAAAGTTTAACCTGCAAGTTGAACTGAAAAGACAAGTTTAGTCTCTTATTTTAGTATATGTTATATTTGAAAGACAGCACAAGCTGCATTACAATGTAAGCCATATATGTTAAAGTTACTTGGAATGGTGAGAATAGTTTGATGGATATTTTAGTGTTCAATATTTCACATGGAGAATGCATGTTTTAAATGGATTATTGGTTGTGGGTAAAAAAGTGTGTGTGTGTATCACTGCTATTCTAAGACAACAACTAATTTATGTATGTATTTATATTTTTTCCTCTTTATCTTTGAATCTTGAAGTTCATCATTAGGATACTGGATTTCTACCTTTACCATTAACTAGTTTGTTTTATATTTAAATCCCTACACCCCAGCCAAATTAAACAAATCTGCTGAACTGAACTGAAATACTTTGCAAGCTAGAAGAAATTGTTAGTATTTGTTTAAAACAACCTTTAAATTTGGTTCCACATCATATCAGATAACTGTATTTTGAACAGTTAAAAACCAAGTTGTTTTTTGTTTTTACATAAATGGAAAATTAAACAGGAAATTGCTACTGTTTAAAAATTGTGCAAATATTTAAAAATTATAGAACATTGTTTTCCTTTATTGTAGTAATAATGATGCCCCCAATAAAGGCTGGAATTTCATGTTATGTTTTGATAGAACATAGGCAGTCAGTTGATTTTACTAGAGCTTTGTTGATTTTTGGATTTTCTGTGTCTGGCTCCGGTTGAGGCTTATAGAGACAAATGTTTGGCAAAGGTTTGTTAAGTTTTGTGCCATTTTGAAAGGTCATCATGTCACCTCCATACAGACACAAGACCATTATTTGCTACCTCTTGAATTGTTGAATAAAAAGCCCTTTTATTTATATATATATATATGTGTGTGTGTGTGTGTGTTTGTGTGTACATTCACATGCTCTTGATGTAAAATGATCTTTGTGGAATTATGACTTCTTTTTCAACAATAAACCGTTTTAATAAGATCTTCATATTTGTATAATGACTGTTATTTGTATAATATTTAAAAAATGTTTCCACCACTCACTCTTTCAGCTCTTACATGTATTGCCTCTTTTCTCTTTCATTAACAGTCCATTATCACATTTCAATATTGACATTTCAAATCTCCACCGGCTTCAAAAGCTTCTCGAGATCGCAAATAAGTTTAAAGGGGTATTCCCAAAATATAACAGATATTTTCCTCACAAATTTCCATTGTTAATGTATCTGTAAGCACATTTACTGTTTTGATGAAATATGGAACCAGTCAAATTATTCATCTATGGGATCATGGGACGTCCTGATTTTGCAGAGTTAGGCACGTTCCACTTTCAATATAGGGTCATCACAATTAATTGGTCCTGGAACAACATTCCTGTCCATATTCCTAGCTCTAAACCTAATAACTCTATAAATTATTCCTAAAATCAGAGGGAAATTAACACTGAAGTAGAAGCACCTAACCCTGGTTGCCTAAACTTGACACGAACTGTAAATCTGTCCCTCAAATCTGATTGGTTGATTCGAATGTTCTAGGATCAACAAAAATGTTGATCCAGAAACATGTTGCACTTGGTGAAATCAGGTTCTGAGGGATGCGCGCCACAAATGCTATTCATAGACAATATAAATTCAAAATAACTATTCTTTAACTCCAAGCACAGCTGTCTGAGATGGAGGTCAAAGCTCAGCTACATCCAGAATGCTGGCACACCAATAAACAAAGAAGCCTATTGGATCTGAGACTTCTTAATCTTATCTGATATCTACTGATGTGAATATGGCTGGCGAGGAAAGCGAGGTCAGGCTGTCAGATGCATTACATCAGGTAACGATCCATGCTGCTGAAATAATGCTGAACTTCCAGCTTTTGTGCAACAGGTTTGGAGGATTGTGCAATGTGTTTGGAAAACAAATAAGGATTATTAAGGTGTTGTCAAATTGCTATTTTTCTATTGACTCATTCTGCTGTCAGGAACCAAGAACCATGCACTTCTAAGAACAAGTTAAAACTTTCCTCTGTATTTCTCAGTTCTTGGATCGACTGGGAAAAATGCCCATTCTCCCATATCAACGTCATTCATTACAGGAAATCAAACACCACACGCAAGTTACATGATCAGGATTCAAAGTTGCTCATGAAATGCAGTCCATCTATTACTGGAAGTCGGCTAAAAAGAATAGATTGATTATTCTGGATTTTATTTCTGTTTTTTCTATTTTCTTATATCTGTTTGAGAAAAGTTTGCAAAACTGCATTATTTTCTGGGCAAAATATTCAATATTCTGGTTTAATAAACTGGTTTAATAAATGTTCCTCACAACAACATTGCTTTACCATTATATGAGAATCAACACAACTTTTAAGTGGTCGAATAACTATATAAAGAAAGTAAACTGCATAAAAAACAGTTGTAAACTAGTGTTTGGTGTCTAGTGTCTAAGTGACTATGACATCACCAGCAACTCACCCAGTGAAATTAAAGTCTATTAATAGATTCTTTGTCAGTATCTCACTGCTGTGTTAGGGCAGGTTTGGATTTAGGATTTAGGCATCTGAGAGAGAATCTACAGCAGCTCATCATTTTTTTTAATAAAATTTATTTAAGAAAGAATTACATGTGCAGGTACTTTTAAGTATTTTTAGCTGCCAAGAAGCTTTAATAAAGTATTTGACTTGTGATTTTTCAGGTTTGTTTCTCCATATTCTAAGCATTCTGTAAATATATTTTCATAATGGTTACAGTCACCATGACAGCAATAGGACAACAATTTGAACACCATCAGCCCCCGAACAGTGGGCAGTTTGGATATCTAAAATTTGGTTGAGCCTGAGTGTTGTGATTCGATCACATGCTGCTGTCACACTGTTGTGTTTTTCACCTTATTCATTCTCTTCCCAGCACAGCTCTTTGTTTTGAATCGTATCAGGGCAGCACTAAAAAGCAAATTACCTTTCGGATAAAACAATCGGCCTTTGGAGTCATTTGCAATGTCACCACCATATGAGGAAACAGGGACGTTTTTTCCTGGATGTACAAACATTGAATAGGCCAGTAAAACAGCACAAAGCTTGTGCCAAAATGGTGCTGAAGAACACAAATCATTTAAAGGCTTAGGGGTAATTCACAAAGAACGCATGATTAAAAAATATTACAGAATAGTCTGAATTGTGAGATATAAACTCAGAATTAAAAAAGCTTAAAAAGTTGATAAACAGGTATTTTTTATTATGTGGTGGAAGTAAGCCTTCAAAATCATTAGTGTGTGTGTGAAAAATTAAAGAGAGTGTGCATGTCACAGGTGAGAAATGCATGTGTCAGTCTAGTTGCCATGACAACATAAACACAGAAATCAGATTTAAGTAGATATTAATCTACACCGCAGCTGAAGTGATATGTGTGCATGTATATATCTGTGTGCACTAACGAACCACTAACCACGTTTCAGCAAAAGTTTCTGCATATGTATGTGTAATGTTTGCTTGTTATTTTGTTGATCCCTCTGGCTTACATTGTTTTTTGGCCGTGAAAAAATTATAAGCATTTCATCACATGACTTGTGGCAACATTTCACTGTTTTCACAACATTGCTATGAGCTATGAGCAGGCTTGGGCTAGAGTTGAAGGTGGATGTAAGGATACTACCAGATCATGTCTGAACAAATCAACCTCTACTGGAAACTCTTTCCCAAACTGAGATATGTCACTGCTAAATCACCTCTCCAACATGTTATCTAGACCGGGACTAGTCATAATGTGTCTGCTTTTAAACCGCAAGGAAAGTCCCGTATCAGAAAAAAGTAGGTGGCAGAGAGATGGTTTGATTGCTTTGAGGAGTATGTTAAGCTGTTAATGTGACATATATCTCCTTGACAGCAGAAAAATGCACAATTATGTTTTATAATGCACTGACTATCTGTAGTAACACTCGGAATTCAGAAGAATTACAAAATATCACAACACACACACACACACACACACACACGCACACACGCGCGCACACACACACACACACACACACAGTTCAATCACATAAGTTTCCTCTGTCTATATGAATTTTTGTCTACGTGGTCTCTTTTGTATTCCTCTTGTAAAGGCAATAAACTTGACTTGGCCTGACATTAATCTTAACCAGGACGGTTAATGATGAGGCATCCTAATGCATTCATAACCAGTTTATGACATTCTTGTTCACTTTTATTACTCATAAAATTGCCTAAACTTGTTTTCGTTAAAGGCGTCAGAGAAGTTCTTGATTGCTGAGTCATGTTTCATTTGCTTTTCCAATACTACATAAAAAAAAAGGCATGTATCGAAAGTCGGGAAACAACACAAATGTCTTTGATGACAAGGGCGAACAACACTCAATTCAGATTTCAAAGAACTAAAACGCTACAAATAAATAAAAATGAATACATTCATGAATGAATAAATAAATAAATAAACAAAAATGCCAATAATAATAATATTGATAATAATTATAATAAAATGTTAAATGCCGCATTTAATAAAATATAGGCTACAATAAAATAAAGCTAATAAAAATAATACACTCATCGGTCCTAATTCATGACCAACAAACAGAACAAATTCCTCTGGAAATCGATTATACCCATTGGAATTGAAACGTTTTTATGTATGTATTTCTATTTACACATAAATGTATAGGCCTGCTACTGCTGTGTTGCATGAGTAATGCAAGATTAGAGCCTTCGTTGATTTGTTGTGGGCTACATGTAGTCATTTCTTTAATGTGATACAAAACAGTGATTGTTTTCTTTGGGCGTGCGTGCAGCTCAAATATGAGATTTGCTGCAAAGATACAGTAGTTACATGTGCGACCTAATCCAGTAACAACATTTGCATTTGATCTTCTGTCTGGTTCAGTGCTGAGAACTACATTACCCACAATCCTCTTCAGCCGATCAGTGACGCGGCAGGTTTTTTTCTCCGCTCATCTACACTCGAGCCACTACAACACAAAACACCACCGTCTGTTTACAGTCTCTCTAATAGCAGCGGGCGGACAACACCATTTTAAAGGCATTGCTTTTTTTATTTAAATCCTCTGTTGTTCTCCCGAGCCCGAGACTGTCTGGGATCACAGCACATACAACGGCAGAAAAAATATTTTTGTTTGAATTTTGAGAAGTCTCAACACCTGCCTTTGTTAGCAAGTTAGCCTCGCGTGTCCTTATAGAAGCTCATCATCCATTATTCTGTGTTTTATTTCTTTTTTATTGTATGTATTAATTTATTCAGTCAGACAGCAGTTGTAGCTAAACCTGTGCTAACGGAGCAGCTCTTTGTTCGTGCCTCGGAAAAAACACACACAGTGACCAGCACCGCCGTGAGTAGGCTACCTCATATTCACTAGAAAAATAAATAACAAAGCTGGTGTTTTATAGTATAGCATTTATTTCTTCTCCTATTCTGACTTGTGTCCTGAAATGTTGTCTGTTTTGTTATATTTTGTTTGTAAATCTTTTGGTTATAATGTTGACTTACGTTAAACAATAGGTTGTTTTTATTTCATCATTCAGTATATAAATGCTCAGCTTATTTATGTCTTTTTATTGTTTATTATACTACTGACATATATATGTTTTGATTGTCTAAAAGCTGAAAATAAATTTCTGTAATAGAAGTTCATTTATCATTTAGCAGAGCAAAGAGGTGTCATTTTAGTTAATTGTAAGTGTTATATTTCTCTAGGTTTTCTGTCAGATATATACAAATGATGTGATCTTTCTGCGTCTTGTGTTTTAGCCACTGACTTAGCAATTGTTCATGCTTAGCTACTCGACATGTCCAAGAATAACCTAGATTTGTAGCAGTCTATGTCAAGTCCAGTGAATTACATGATGCCCTCATTTTCATTTTGATGCGTTTGCGTAGACAATGGAGATTTATACTAATTGAGAAAGCAGTGCACTCCATTTACTTTATGGGCAGAATTTGCATTGGCTTTTGTAGGCTTATTACAGACGTGTCATTGTTCTTTGCTGATGTATTTAAACGCTCAGAGTCATTTGCATAGGCAGACCGAGCATCTGGTCCTACCCAATGTGGCCTTTGTCCCGTTCCCGTGCTGACGTCAGGATGTCAATCACCCCCCCCCCCACCTTTGGTACCAGCCGGTGCTGTGCTACATCTGAATTATTTATTAAAACAATCAATGGATTAACATGCGTTAATACAACATTTACTGTCACTCCATTGTTTCTGCTATCACATTCATGCCTGGTGCTGAAATGAGAAACTTTGAGCTGTCAAATAAAGTTTGGAAAACTACTTTTGTCTGGTGAATAGAGAGACTGTACAAAATTTGAATGGTTCATTTTAAGTATGCACTGCTGGTAATGCATTTACATAGATTACAATGCTTAAATGGCAAAGCCAAAGTAATCCTTAATGATGCATAGTGTATTTTTTTTTGCATAATGTAAACATTTTTAAATAATGCATTTACAGGGACATTTATCTGAATTTTTATCTTGAAATTAACTTATTATATATTTTTTTTGTTTTGAATTAGTTTGAAATCAAATCAAACTATAATTGTTGCCAACCCCAATCTGAAGTGATCTCTTTGGATCTGTTTTTTTTTTTTTTTATCTGTATGTGTGGTTTGATCTCCTTCTGAGTGAATTCAGGTTTGTGCTTTGTTTGATAAACTTTACCTTGGGCATCTTAGTAGGAGAAACTTTGATACAGAGCATATTCTTGCAGTTATATTTCCTGAGCTTCCTTAATGATGGGAATACAGTGGTGTCGTTTTCTACCCTATCAAATCTAAAGTTCCTTGTTTGTATATCAAAGTTAGTGGTAAGAGAGAATATAGTTCCTTCTATGTTTGTTTTGCCTTGATAAATGACCAGGGACTAATTTCCAGCCGTTTTACTTCTTTCCTCTAAACAAGAGCAAAGGTTACCATTCGACACTTTGGGCTTTGTATTATTTGCTGTACTGGTGATTTGAGTTTGCTGTTTGCCTTTGTGTACACGTCACCTTATGTAACGTGTATTACATGTATTCCCTCAAGCATGGTAGCCGCACTGACTCTGCTGTAGTGTAAAATGATCTCAGTCTGTATCACTTCCAGTGTCTTGTGAGACTGCTGGTCTAGGATTCATTTTTAGCTGCTTCTACTTAACCAGTGCAGTGGCATTAATTGTGAAAAACTGTTCCTGGATCAGCAGCACTCTGTTTGCAGCAGATCAGATATCTGTGAAACTGTCTGATGTCTATAAGCCTGAATTTGAGTCCTGAGCCAAGCCAAGTCATCATTTTCTATTAAAGTTTGCAACCTGCAGTTTAACTTTTTGTGTGTTATTTTGCTTAGATCTTCTCTCAAATTTGACTTGCTGTCATTATGATTAATTTTCTGTTAATTAAGCCTAGGCTACATGTTTGGGAATAGATCTTGCGAGATGATTTTAGGGAGGCATCAGAATGCAATGTTGAAGTATAAATTCATCTTAAAGGGATAGGTCATCCAAATATGAAAATTCTGTCATCATTTACTCACCCTCATGTTCCAAACCTGTATGAGTTTCTTTCTTCTGAAAGTTTAGTATAAAGTATACTAGCCCTTTACTTTTTTCTTTTTTTCCCTTCCTATAGTGAGTGGCTACCGTCAACTGTCTTGATTACCAACAACAGTCTTTAAAAATATCTTCTTTTGTGTTCAACAGAAGAAAGAAACTCATACAGGTTTGGAACAACATGAGAGAGTTGATTTTTGGGTGAACTATCACTTTGAGATGTCAGTCGTCAGTGAATCTATAACTTCCACTTTGCTTGTCACCATTTTTTTCCAGTAATGAGAAACTCATCTAGTGTTGTGTGGGTTTCACAAATCTTTGAAGGTGTTAAAACCTATGTGAAATTGCGCGAGATGTCACCCACTTTTTGACTGATCACAACTTTATACGTTCCAGTGATATAGATTTGTTTGAAGAATGAGCTCAGTGCTTTTTTGTAAACTGTGCCAAACCTCCGCATTTAAATCGCACCCCCAGAGACCTTCAACCTGCTGATTGTGTCCATTTGAATTCATTGGAATTGAGTTGTTGGCCCAAGTGTACAGCATCATCTGGATCTATCTACACAACTGTTTCATCAGATTAATTATTTCTCACAAAATGTAAAGATATACATTACTGTTCAAATGTTTGTCTCAGTAAAATAATAATAAAAAAATATATTAAAAAAAGGATTTATTAAATAGATCAAAATTGACAGTAAAGACACTTACAATACAACAAAATATTTATTGCTTAATGAACATTCAGCCATTATATTCCTTAGTCAGGACTGTCTTTTGGCTACTTTGTTGAGTCTATACAAAGATTTAAGGATGACGTATTGTGGAAACTAGGTCAGACAGTGGGCACCTCAGAGGAAAAGGAAGCAGGAAGAACTCTCTCTCTTTCTCACATGCTTGGCTGTGCTGACAGGCTACTGCAACCCTTTGAGTTTGTTTGTTGCAGCACCTGAAAACTGAGGAAATTTATGCATATTGTATTTTAAATGGCTAGGTTAGAGTTCTCTTTACATTTTCAGTAAACTAAACTATTCCTGGTGTTATGTTTAATTCCCTTTTCTGCAAAGGTGTCAGTAAAGACTTTTCAATTGTTACTAAAATGAATCTAAATGCTGTTCTTTTTCCATATGGCAGCACAATTTTTCAACATAGATTATAAAAAAAATAAATGTTTCTTGAGCACCAAATAAGCTATTATTAGAATGATTATTGAAGGATCACTTGACACTGTAGACTAGAGTAATTTCTGCTGAAAATTCAGCGTTGCCATCACAGAGTTATTTTAAATTGTATTTATATTTTACGTTACAGTTTTTGCTGTATTTGTGACCAAAAAAATGCAGCATTGGTGACCATAAGAGACTTTTTTTTAACACATTAAAAAAAAAATCTTACCAACTTCAGCTTTTCAATAGTAGTCAAGGGGACAGAGATTCAGAGAGGTAACTTTTTTGTCTTCACACCTGTTCAGACTGTGTATGTATCTTGATAGGTAGTATGAAATCTGCTCTTGTGTATCTGTTGAACACCGTTTGGTACTTGACGTACCAAATATAACCTGATTCTGATATGTCCTGCTGACTCTTGCTTTCTGTGCGTTTTTTTGTTTTTTGCTCTGAGCAGCTAAACTCTGAGCGTGTGAAAGACGAGACTGGTCATGTGATCTGAAGGACACACCAACCCCCATCACAGGCCTCTGTTCCCCTCAAACTTCCTTTGGGAGAGCCAGGGCTTATCACTGTGGGCTGTAAATGAGTTATTGTCATGGAGACTGAGAGGTCAGCCTCTGCCAGTCAAAGCTGAATCCGGCAGAACGATGAGCAGGCATGCATCTGGTGCTTCCGTCACTGACAGGATCCTTTCGAACTGCCTTGAAGTATATCTAAAAACCAGCTGACTGGTGTTTAAATTAGTGTTAGCATATGGACTGCTCTGAAGAATGACTTGTTTCCTGTTTATACAGCCATATCTAAAGAGCATCCCCCACTATACTGGATCATTTGACAGTTTCTGGGAAGAGTTGATTGTTCTCTCCGTAAGTGGTTCTTTTAGATGTGTTTTTGTAAGGTTAGCCTTTGTTTAAGACACCTCAAAAGACTCAATACCATGTGTTTCTCTGTGGTTTCATGTACATATATGTTTGTGTCTGCATGGTTAGTTCATTGTCACAGTCCAGTCTTTTTGTTTCTCTCTGGTTTCAGTGCTCATGTCATTGAATAATTAAAAAGCTCTTGAAATTGAAGCTCAGCCACTTCCATCTCTCCTGTCCTCCCTCCATCTGTCTGTTCTGTACTCGTTTAAGAAAGCTAGCCATTTCGCCATGTCACATTCAGCTTGAGTGTTGTTCGTAACCGTTTCTTGTTCCTAGATGATTATCTTTAGTTTTATATTGCTTTCTCTCCCTATCTCTTTCTCTGACTGTTTTTTTGTGATTTCATATTACAAGTTCGAAGTGTGCAAAGTTTCTATTCAGATTTCAGTGAAAGTTACTACTCTTATGTTATAGACTTACTACATTTTTTTTAGATGGTTTGATTGCCACAGAAAAAAAATGATGTTCACTTTAAAAGTTTGATTTCTGTATGGCTAAATCAATCATTCACTGTTTTAAAATGAACAATTTCATTTGTTAAAGTTTCATTGAAATCTGATTTTTCGCAGTTAAACACACTCAGTTAAATGACAATGCATCAACATTGTCAACTAACTAGAAAACTTTAGTGAGTGAAATGAGCACCTGCTTAGTAACTTGGCCTATATGCGTTCATTAATAAGGATGTGCAATAAGGATCTGCTTTTCCTTTGTTTTTCTATGTCATCAGTGGACGTGTTTGGCCGTTGCTCTCTGGTCTTTCGTCTTGCACATGACACGTCGTTCTAAAAACCTAAAAATCACATCTCTAGAGTGACCTTGCATTTTTTTCATTCCACCACACTGCATCTTGTCTTTTTAAATACAAAAACACGTTCTGTGTGAATGGCCATTTCTGTGTTGAAAAAATGCAAGACGTGAGCAGTAAAATGGGGAAAAACGCAAGGAGTTTTTTTTTTAATGTAAACTTATTACCTTGAGGACCACATTTTTAGAAAGCCATGTTGTGTTAGACAAAAGAGATGCAAGTGCAGTGGCCAAAGTGCATCTAGTGCATATTTACAAAGGAAAAATAATGGATAAGTGCAATCATTTAAGTGAAAGTCATACAGGTTTGGAACCTGTGTGAGAAAATTATTTTTCTTTTTTTTTTTTGAGTGAACTACCCCTTTAAAGAAACAATTAGGCTGGTTTTGAGTCCAACTGACCTAAATTTGATGTCTTTGAGGCATTTACATAAGATATGTTCTTGTGTTCAAAAGCTAGATCACTCCCAAAAAATAAATAAAAAGTAAGAGTAACCAGCCAATGTTGTACAGTCAACTACTTAACCAATGTCACCCATCCTCTAATTCATAAATGTTTTATCTCTGAAACTGAGGGTCAGAAGGGAGTCATCAGAGAGTCACTGTTGCATCTTTTTATAATAATTTGTTTGTATTGTTTCACAATTGCATTGCATTTCACTTTTTGGAGTAATTGTTTCTCCAATTGTTACTGTTATTGAGTCACTCTGCATATGAATTTTGTATGAAATATATAAATGATGTCCGTTGATAAGTTACCTTTGGTCAGCACGTGAGATGCCTGAGAGCCATCTAAACTACTCTTTTGGAACAATTTAGTACCAAACGACACTTGGTTTTGCCTCACTTCCAAAGCCTGCATAGTATGTTCACGTGTTCCTGTGTGCGCACGGGAGGGTGGGGCAATGCAGAGGTCTCTTCCTTTGTGGTGTAATCGGTACCAGATGGAGAGGTGTGTGTGTGTGTGTTAATGCACGCCCCTCCTTTTCCTCACCCCACATATTAAATTGAAACGCACATTCAAAGAAATCTTCAAGATCTGGCTGGTGAATATGTGGTTGTATTCTCAGTGACAGACCTAATTGTGTCACCTACCCACTCTCAACCTTACACTCTCAATTTGTTTGTTGGTAAGCTTGACGCTGAGTGCTTGTTTTCTTCTGATCCTCTATTAAGCAAACACAGACTTGAGCTGAGACTTTATAAACTGGGTTTAAGACAGCTTCCATGCACTCTTTGTTCCTTAAAGAAAGCTTTAAGCCAATTAGGCTGCTAGCTCAGTGCTGGGTGAATGGCCGTGGTGAGGTAGTGTGTGTGTGTGATCCATGCGGTACTCTGGAGATTAACCAGCCTTGTGGAGCGTGTGTTAGAATATGGTTAGGTAATTCACCTTTAAGAAACACTTTTTAAACACTGACTGTTGATTGGCTAGTTCACTAGTTGATCACCACTTTCTCAGACATCGGGGTTTGATTGTTTAGAATAGCCACAGACCACAAACATCTTTCCCATGAAGATAATAAAGTTTAGTCTGCTGTTTTCATCTTACATCTCTCCTACTTCCTCAACATCCTCTTTATCGTGCCAAAATAAGACACTTGTTCAGAAGTAGCACAGTGGTTTGATATTTTGTTTTCAGTCAAAATTCTTTAATTTGCAGAAAACCCAACATGGTTCATTGTTCAGCGGTGCATAACCTACAAAAGGAGCACATAGTCGCCCACTTGCATTTCCAAAGTGTGTATAGGGTCAGCAGTGCCTTGCCCTAGAAAAAACCCTTTTAGATGTTTTACAGCAGCATGTAGGAAACGTTTGATGTGTCTCTTGCTGCTTCAAAGGCCTGTTGTTCCTAGCTGAAGTTTTTCTTAAGCTTTGATTTTTGTTTTCACCAAGTCTCAGGTGACTTAAGGCCCCTCTTTGCTGATGCATACGTGTCTGTCTGGTATTTAAAGGGACAGTTTCAACCTAAAACTAAAATTCTGTCATTTACTCATCCTCACCTCCCCTTATTCCAAACCTTTATGACTTTTCTTCTGTGGAACTTTTAAAAATATATATTTTGATAAATGTATCACTGTTATTTTGTCAATGGTAACCAAAACTGTTTGGTTACTAACAGTTTTCAAAACATATATATTTTTTGTCTTTTGCAGAAGAAAGGAAGCCATACAGGATTGGAATGACATGAGGGTGAGTAAATTATGACAGAAATTAATTTAGTGGGTTATGGTGTTTCTCGTGCATTCTTGTGCATGCATGCATGCAGGCTCCTGGATATCTGATTCGTCTCACCATATCTCTTTTTCACCATCTGTGCTTTCATCTTTAGCTCAAATTCATCTTTGTGTTGATGCTGTACATCTCTCTTGGTCAAGTGTTGTACTGATTCAAATAGTTGTCAGTGTAGAGTGGTGGAAAGGTAGTGATATGTGCTAAGTTCTGGTGTTCCTGCCCAGGTGGAGGTCACCTGCTTCCTTTCTGCAGTTTTACTGTGATCAAACCACATGTGCATCCAGTTTCTCGTTAATGGTGGAATGTTTTTGTAATGTTTTCATTAGGATCCTTTAGTCAGTCTGTGTTGTTACTTGTAAAGTGATTCATGGATTTTGTGACTTGTTCAGTGTGTTGGTGTGTTTTACAGAGACATTTGGACTCTTCCGAAGCCTACATACCTGCTGTTCCAGAAGTTATGTTGCCTCCTCAGCAACCTTTTTTAGCCAAAATTGTAAGGCATCATAATAGCTATCCATTGCAGAAAAGAGAATCTCAGAATAAGCTGCAACAAGCTCAGTGAAAACATTAGTTGCTGTGTCTTATTTCCGATGCTGCGTCCTCCATTTTTACATGCTGTATATTATAATTTTGTGATGCCTAAATTCTCTTGTAGCATTTAAAAATGATTTGAGTTTTAGTTTTTTTTAAAAAAAACTATAGATTCATTTTATTTATAATTAGATTTTTCAGAGCAGTTAGAGAGATTTGTTCAATATTGAAGGCCAAAGACTTATTTTTTTATAAATCCTTTCCTGAGCTTTAAAAAAAGCTTGAAATGTCACACAGACTGGAAGTTTCCTTTGACACGGTTGTGTGCAGATTCAGACAGCTTTAATTCGTCTGTGGTCAGCCATGCGTATGGGTGTTCAGCGGGTGTGTATCACTCGTCTGCTCTCTCTGCTGTGAAGCAGCTGCACACCCAACATGCTCCACTTCAAACTCCCATCACCCACATGTGGCGCTTGTGTTACCCACAGACCAGATGCCCATGCTGGATGCAGATGTGTACCTCCCCTCTGGTTCATAACTTCTCATTTCAAATTCCTTTCTACTCTTGGATCTATTTTAGACCACAGATGCAACTGATACTTCTCCCTAATTTCTCAGTTGGAACGGTTTGAGCTTCCACATCCTACCCAGTCATGAAAGGAGTTTTCCTCGCCGTTAGGCTATAATTCAGACCTCCCCTGAAAGCAAAGTGCCCCCCCCCCAGGTTTCTTTCCTTTGAATCCCGAGTTTTTGGTGTGTTTTTGTACGTGGGAAATTCTATTTCTCTCTTATTTGAATGTTTGTAAGTAATATAACTTATTGATTTCTAAGCTTTTGATAAAACCGAGTCTGGTTTTATTTGCTCTTTTTAATGCAGTAAAATCAGCTGTGGACTCTATTGAGCTTCTTCAATTTTTTGTATTGTGTGTGTTTGCATGTGTCTGAATGCATTCAGTTTGTTTCTTAAGGTGTTGTCATAAGTTGCAGGAAGTTGTCTGAGCACATAAGTGGTTTCAGGCTGTGTACCTGAACCCACACACACACATCTCTAAAGTCTGACAAGTTTTGCAGACAATAGCATATCACTGTTCCAAAATGGGTGTAAATTGGTATAGGAATGGACGCTCATCACGTGTGTAGTTCAAACTGTTTGGTATTGTGTTCTGGGATCAGGAGGTCATATCATATTCTGCAAGGTCCTGAAGCCATGTTCTGTGTAAAAGATAAAGGAAGGGTTTTGTTCACAGATGTACCCTGGGTTTTATATTCAGACTGACACCATGAAGTCAAAATTGGTAATTCTTATTTTTAATGGAATATTTCAGTGTTTATTATTGATTTATCCATGCACATCATCATTATTTTTTATCCTCCAGCAACCTGTCACTTACCTGAGATCCCAGCAGTTAGAAAACGACAATGATTCAATCAATACCTGATGGAAAAAGTAAAATCCCACCCTACATTTTTTTTCTCATTCGAGAACCCGTTTCACTCTGATGTGTCACAATAGGAAGGAAAAGACAGTTGCTGTTTCCAGTTCATGCTGTCTTTAAAGTAAAATGTTTACCAATTCTATTTTGTGGCTAGCGTACATGCTGTAGGACAATTTGAGTCATAGGCCCTGTCCCAAATGGCACCCTAAACATTTGCGGTCTTCCGCTGTCTGCTGCGGACCTCCCTCCAGTGCGGGCTCGGTAAAAGTGGCATTGTACCATTGTAACAGATGTTTGCATCTACCAATGTCTTTATACAGTGTGTATTTATACATACATATGAATTAGGGCCTATAAATTAGGGCTGCACGATATATCATTTTAGCATCGATATTGTGATAGTCGCATCGCAGGATGTGCAATGTCAAGTATAGGGATCGTACTTGAAATGAACTTGATTCACAGATTAATAACAAAGTTTAACCATCGTAGAGTGAAAGTTTATTATTTAATAGTGGTGTAGGTCTTGTCAGTTTAAACATTTAAGCAATTGTAAACTGTTTGAGCGAAAGAAGATGCGAAAGAACTCCTTTCAAACTCGCTCATAAAGTTGTGGAAATGAAGCCAAGCTGCCGTGGTTACTGGGCCTTAAGCCCAACCTGAGCCGTAGTAATGAATCTCTGTGCATACTGAAGATTTGTTATGAACTGGCTACTCTTATTTTTGAAAGCCGTGGGCTGAGAGCGGTTGACATCTCAGCTCTGAAACAGTCCTAATTGTGTGAGATTTTTGTTTTTTGATCAGGCGTTTGCGTTTCTCATTCTCAGTCGCAGTTCTGTTCAGGCTTAACACTAACCCAGTCTGTCTCACTCCTCATGATGGGGTTGGGTTATTTTTCAGGTCATTATACAGAGAGGCCGTGCGAGACAAATCAGGATAAAAACAGCAGGGGTGTGTGTGAATCAGGGTATGCATTTGTCCTGTACTGTATTTTGGTACAGATGCTGACTGTATAAAAGCTCTCTGAACTAATAACTAGTGTGTGTGTCTGTCTCTCTATTGTTATTTAGTGTGTAAGGTAAAACTGTAACCACGTGACCCTTTATGTAACCGTTTCACTTGGGTTTCATGAAATAGAAACCCTTTTGCGCAGTGAGATGAGCTGTGCAGATATCGAAAGTGTTTTTATTTGACTGATTTTGTGAGGTGGTTTTGTGTGTGAAACCGAGAGAGATGGAGGAAAGAGCGAAATATCAGAAAAATCTGCATGCATGAGTGAAACATAAATCTGATGACCTTATAAAAGAACATATTTTTTTTCTCTTATTCTCCCTTCCTGTTTCCTTTCGTTTTCTCTCTCTCCCACTTTGCATTACTACAAATTCAGTGGTTTTAGAATGATCTGTTGTGTAAAATTGCAATAAAGAAATCAAGTGTGTTTTGCTGTGTAAATATAGTTAGGCGGTTTGTCCTCTTAATATTACTGCATTTTCAGGCCTAAGGCTAACTGACATACAAATGAACAGTTAATACAGGTTCATACTCTCTTTAGGAAGGGTGGCTTGCGGTTAATGTTGTGTAATGCTCTTGTCTGATGTGTATGCTCTTGTCTGATGCTCTTTACCTTTCTTTTCCCTTGCACTCTCTTGCTTTCTCACTTTCTAATCTCTCTCACTGTCTCTCTGTTTTAGTATAAGGGTCGTGCGTAAACGGTGTGATTTCCAAGAACAGGAAGATCTGCTGTTATTATACTTCATGGTACAATAGTGTGACAAATGGTCTCTGTCTATAGTGTAGGAAGGGTTGTGAGTAGTGTTGCCACAACACCTCTTTCTTTTCCTCTGTAAGCAGCATTGACTTCCTGTTCTGTGGATGCTTGTAAAACTGCATATTATTAGTCAACCTTCTTTTCTCACTCCATCCATTCTGTTTTTTCTAAATACGTTTCTTAGATGATATGTATACTCAGAATAAAGTTAGTTATTGTGCACTGTGAAGCACTTTTACTCAAGTGATTGCTATAGGGCTAATCAAACCCTGTCATGCTAGCCTAGCATGTTCCAAATTTCCTTGATGACCTCACTTCTGTTGTGTTAAACAGTTCAGGAGTGATATGCCATGTGGCTGCTCCAGTGGTAAGGCACTTTGTACTGCTTTTGTGTGGTGGACGCAAGGTCTAGAGACAAACTACTTTTAACTTGAGCGCCATGTTTTTATAAAACTCTTCCTAAAAATGACGCTAGCTGCGAGCACAAGAAGAACAATGGAAAAGCAACACACTGAAATTTTGTCACTGCTTAATTGTTCTAAAGGTCATTTTTCCCTGTTAAAATAGAAGTTAACAGCTCGGGCTAACCTGTTAGCAATTGATGTGCTGTGTATGTCATTTAGACCATATGCTTTGATGGTGTTATCAGGATTGTGTATACAGGGCAGGTGTTGATTTTGTATCAGTGTGAGGAATTTATTAGTGCAGTGGCCCATTAACGCTCATATAGTCCTTGTTAAAGTATTATACAGGGACTGTATGACCACATTCTCCTCTACACCCTTAAAGCAAGAGGTCCAGCAGTAACACACACAGTTTAAGCCTTAGCAACAGTCTGGTATGTGGGACAGGGATCGTTGTGGGAGGAAGGAGGGAGGTGTGAAAAGAAGATTCTCTGGATGGAGGGACGGAAGAGGGTGAGAATCCCCAGACAGAGTCGCTGTTTTGGGACAAAGAACGAGAAGATGGACATGTAGAGACAGCTCACCATATATACAAATTATCTAAGTTGAAGCTAACATGGAAAAACATCAAAATTGAAGTCTTGTAATTAATTTCACGTTCCTGGTTATATTTTTCTAATTATTCTTTAATGCACGTTATAAAAAAAACATCAATATTGAACCTTTTAATACACGGCCCTGGTCCCATTAGTTCATGTTTTTCCAAAGAAATATTGTTTGGTTTTTAATCTTTAATTAAAATGTAATCACTTTTTTCCCCCCTCTGAAATAGCTTTCAGTTTCTCCTGACGTCACTTAAGGCCCGTTCACACCAAGAACGATAACTATAAAGATAATTGTATTTCCATCCACACCAACGGACGATATCGTTGTTTACTATAAGTGTGCGCAGCAGTTTTGTCGCCGGTTTATATGCTCGAGGTGGATTTTAATTGGCTATCAATGTTTTTATCATCGGTCAGCTGAAAAAAAAAAACGTTCTGAAAGTGATTACAATTATATAATGTTTCTATGCTGTTAACGTTATAGTTGTGTTGTGGATTATTTTATATTTATATTTGATTTTTAGAACTATATCTTTATCGTTATCGTCCTTTGCGTGAACGGCTTTTTAGGCTGTGCAGGCTAATAGATAATGTTAATCCATAGCCAAATATCTATTTAGGTATTATTTTAACAAACCTGCATTTATTCTGTCTCCATTGTTGTATAATACTGACCAGATAGGACCTCCTTCATTAACACACGCATAAGCTGTCCGAATTTTCAGGGACAATGCTCTCAAATCACGGTTTAGTATGAGGGTCAATTTGGCCAGGTTTCACATGAAATGCAGACTGAGGTGAACTTTGGAAAAACTGAGAAAAAAATTCCAAGGTGTTAAGCTCCAATGGATTGTGTCTGAGAGTTTGTTTGCAGTTAGCTGATCACCATCTTTTCTGTTTGTCCTTTAGAACTTGTTTGCAAATCTCCTGTCTAAGAGTAAATACCATACTGTAAGTCAGCTTACCATGAGGAAGAGTGAGGTTAAGAATGCAGAATATAGGCCACCAAACATCACTTAAGTGGTGCCTGGTGCAATTTTACAATTCCTTCCTGTGGTTTACTGACCTAAATGATATGCCAGCTAAAGGCACTCACCACAAAAATAGTTTCTTACAGGTTTCTTTCTCTGTTTTTTTACAGTTGTAGTGATGATGAGGATGGTGATGGTGATGAAGAGGAGACAGAGCTGAGAGCTGAGTGTGTGTGGTGGTGTTGCGTTCACATTGGGAGCGGAAAGAACCCCCTTCCCCACACACACTGCATCAATGTTCTCCCCTGACCAAGAAAACATCTCCACTTCGTCAACCAAAGTGCCAGTCAAATACGGAGAACTCATTGTGCTCGGGTAAGGCCTTTCTGACCTTTGACTCTGGATCAGGAGGCATCTGTCATGCCAGAGTTAATAGTTTTTTAATGCTTCTAATGTTCAGTGACAACTATGCATGTGCATGCTTGTTTTTCTTGTTTTTCTTGTGTTTCTGAAAATAGTCAGCTGCCATGAGGTTTTTGGTAGTTGGTGTTGTTGTTAGTAACTTCATTGTGGGCAAAATGTGAGGGTGATGCATGTTTAAGGAAACAATGGAGCCCTTAGTTAGAAAACAAAGTGGTGTTCAATGTGGTGTTGGGGTGTCATAATGCACTTCATTGACTTACATTTGCTGAACAGCCTCCTATGTAATAGGCTGCACTATACCATCACATGACCGACTGGTGTCTAAAAGAGCATTTGTGTATTAACTACTTTGATTAGATGTTTTCAGAGGTCATGGATTGGAGTAGATTCTCAAACCTAAAGCGCATGGAGGACTCAACTCCATTATTGTGTTGAGTTGTGGCTGATCTAAGTGTTATTACTGCTAAATTATGATTTTAGATACCTTTTTTTTAGGTCTGGACGACTAATCGGAATAAAAAAGAAATCATGATATGGCTTAGTGTGATTTAATTAAATAAATACATGCGCTGCTTGTTTCATAGTGAAGCACGACTCTGTTCTTACACAGAAGCTTATTATCAGCAGTAATGCTGCTGCATTTGGGAACGCAACATGCGGCATCGCAACATCTTCCCACATTATTATTATTATTGCTTTATAGTCATATTTATATAAAATTGCTAAATTTTGGCAAAATTATAAAAACCAGCACAGCGAACCTGGATTTTATTTTATCGCAGTCAGTTTTTATCAGAAAAATCCCTATTATTTTATAAAATCCCTATAGGAGTTTTCCCTAAATTATTTAACCCTACTTGTGTCGATGTTTTGTTCTGTTTTTCGAATTCTGTTGAATGTTTTGGGAATGATATTTGTGATATGTAAGTTTGGTTACTGAGCTTCTAGTTCTGACAAAGCTCTCTTGAGCTTATAAACTACATCTGACCACACACTGTTCCATGAGTCAATCTTCTGATGAGGCGTCTCATTTTCCTCCACCACCTTGTTTTCCCTCGGCTTTTCACTCTCTCCTCCCAGCAACAGCTGACACTGAAAGACTTCCTTCATCTTCATCACTCCGGGGGGGGGGGGGGGGGGGTGTTTCCTCCCTCCCTCCCTCCCTCCCTCCCTCCCTCTATCTGTCGTTCCCGGAGTGTTTTCTGAAGGAATGCGGTCGTATATGAGATGTCGCAGCTGCGGAAATCTTGTGTGTACATGCATCATGTTTTCAATCCATGAAATTCCCGGTTCTTGCTGACTCACTGTTCTTCTACTTTGTTTTGTTTTTTTCTCCCATGCATCAGTTCTTTAGATCATCACAGAAAAAGTCTCTGTCGTATGGGTGTTTTTTTTTTCCCCTCAAGTTGAAGAAGTCACCTGGTGGATGTCTTCACTTTTCTGATCTCCATATAAGAAAGAATGTAGTTTTATGAAGGAAGGCTCGGGAGAAATGAGCACAATCGGTCAGCTTGTTTATAGAGTACATTGGGATAATGTGGGTTTACCAAAATATGTTGAGAATGCACTCAACAACGTCAGTGCATGCCTTCAAGGAGTTCATGTTAAAACAATCAGAGACTTAATGAAGTCCATTGCTGTGCATTTAAAGCCCAAACCCACATAATACCAAACACACAACATTTGAACTACATCATCACATTGCAAACATTGTGTGTCTGTGTGCTGTTTCTGGAGCACACTTGGGCAGTGAGTGAGTGGGTGGAGGTCTGAGAGGAAACTTCCACTCAGGAAATCACACTGCACACGGATCTGATTTGTTTTTTAAATGCTGCTTTGATCTTTAGCAATGAATCTTGATAATATCAGATCCATTTGCTACATCCATTGGTTCCTTTAGTAATGGCAACAGAAGTGTCAGCATTACACCATAAGATAGTAAATGACAATGTGGAAATGTTTCTTGGGCTCCAGCACATTAGAATGATTTCTTACTGTCTTACTGATCCCAAACTTTCCAGATGCACTATATTTACAAACAAATATACACTATGCTGTGTCTAAAGCTGCTTGTTCACCGTTTGGTACATAGTCAATGCCCCTGGTGCATAAATTTAGTGAATTCGGACAGTTGGGGACACTACTGCACTTTTGCTTACTTGTTGTGCCCTTGGTTATAAAAGAAACTACTTGAAATCTGATCTCACCATTCAGACTGAGACACATTTACATAGATCAGATTTTGAACTGAATTTCAGACCACATAAATGTGGGAACACCAAATTGCAAGTGACATGGAGTATCACTGTTGTTACTAACTGGTCATCATAGTTATCCAGTCTCATGGTTGCCCTGTTCATGTTCGCCTCCATAACTTTTATCAGCCTTGTAACCTAGAAACTGTTGCCATGAGGGTTGGCAAGTTAAGTATGTTATCACAGCTAAATCTATATTTTAATGAGTGGATCTTGAACTTTGTGATTCTGGAATGGTTTTTGTTAATGGATTTTGGAATTAGGTTTTAGTGGTTTGAAATTTTCCGTAGAAAAGCATTAGATTGAATAGCTACTGTAGCGCTTTTGTTTGTTTATGCTTTTGTGAGTGCTAGTATCTGTTTTGTTCACCACCTGTTGCCTGTGGCTGTATTGATGGTGGAGTAAATGTTGTGTGCCGGTTTTTTTTCAGTTGAATTTCTTACTCCCTCTCTTTCTGCAGGTATAATGGCTCTCTACCCAACGGGGACCGCGGCAGAAGGAAGAGCAGGTTTGCCCTTTTCAAAAGACCCAAATCCAATGGTGTCAAACCCAGCACTGTACATGTAGCCTGCACCCCACAGGCGGCCAAGGTACGTACACACACACACACACACACACACACACACACACAGCTGTAATGGAACAGGGTGTGTCCACTTACACATCTGGATACTGTTGAGCTCATGAATGACCCCTCTGTGGCTCCCTCACAAACACTCACATTTACACACATACTCACAAACAGCTCTCAGCCTGTTTCCACAGTCTGCTAGACTCTATTAGGCTGCCCAATGAACTTTTGCTGGCTGATTTTTTTTTTCCCCAAATCTACAAACCGTTGTGTGTGTATATAAACATGTATTATACATATATATATGTATAATAATATATGTTTAATACTATATATATATATATATATATATATATATATATATATATATATAGTATTTTTTAAAATGTATAAATTGTTATACAATAATTTTAGTTATTTTTATGGCCTTAAGCATTTTCTTTATTATTTATTTGTTTGTGGCAGTGGGTTTATTTAGTTCTTTTTTTTTTTTTTATTGTAGTAATTTTTTAGTGATTAATTATTTGGGCATGTGGATCTTGACTTCAGCATGTTATTTTATCATCTCTCTTCCTGTTTCCTTAGGCCATAAGTAACAAGGATCAGCACAGTATTTCCTACACGTTGTCCCGAGTACAGACGGTGGTGGTGGAGTACACTCAAGACAGCAACACAGACATGTTTCAGGTACGGACTCACTGTTGACTGATATCCGCTGTCCTTTTGGACTTCGTCTTGGACTGTGTACGAAAGTGTCTATTAATCTCACTGCTCAAAATGTTAGCCTGAATTAATGTTGTCACTAGGCACAAAAGAGATGTCACTATCATCTGCTTTGATTGTGTATCTCCTACAGTGTTTCTATTGTGTACAGTGCAAGCTTACAAATTTGTCTGCAGTGTTTGATGTTTAATCTCTCTCTGCATCTCAGATTGGCCGCTCAACTGAGAGTCCTATAGATTTTGTGGTGACTGACACGGTTCCTGGGAGTCAGAGTAACTCTGACACTCAGTCAGTTCAGAGCACCATATCTCGCTTCGCATGCCGGATCATGTGTCAGCGAACGCCCCCTTATACTGCCCGCATCTATGCCGCCGGATTCGACTCCTCCAAGAACATCTTCCTTGGGGTGAGAGAGTGAGAAAATGTGACTTGAGCTTATATAAAGAGGACAGGGCATGAGAAACTGGCACTACTTTTGAGCAGCGTTAACATCTGAAGACCCAATATATCTAAATCTCTAATGAAAACAGATTTGGAATCAGAATAGATTTAAATGCACTGGTAGCCTCTTTCTGAAATCAGTTATCAACCTTATGAATTGATTTGAATGTTGTATTATCTATCTAACAGAACTTTTAAATCACAGAAATGTTAAAATCACTGATGTGTTCCTTGAATCAAAAACTTGTATCATAATTTTTTTTAACTGCTTGTTAACACAAGACTAAAAATTCTGTCATCTACTCTTGTCGTTCCAAACTTCTGTGGAACCTAGAAGATATTTTGACAAATATTTTTTCTTTGTCTCCATAGAATGAAAGTGAATGGTCAATGTTTGGTCCAATGGTTCCCAATGTTGGAATGGAACTTTGTGTAAAAAAAATGACAGAAATTTCCTTTTCAGGTGAACACCTTTTAATAATTTAAATACAATTAAAAAAAAAAAAATTCTTACAGGAGAAAGCAGCAAAGTGGAAGACATCGGAAGGACAGATGGACGGTCTGACTACTAACGGTGTGTTAGTAATGCATCCTCGTCACGGTTTCACAGAGGACTCCAAACCAGGCGTGTGGAGAGAAATTTCGGTGTGCGGAAACGTGTTCACACTGAGAGAGACTCGTTCGGCTCAGCAGCGAGGGAAAATGGTCAGTGCTCCTATTTTTGATGATCCAGTAAATTAGTGTTTAAAAAAAAAAAAAAATCTTACCACAACTTACCATAGTTAAATGTTATTGTATAATTCCTACCAGTTGACACATTTCTACCGCCACAAGGTATACACAGTACCATCAGGTTGCCCAGCCCTATTCAAATCATAAGACCATAAATATCAGCTAGTGTTTATGAAGCAGCATTTGTGGAAGCTGTAATGCGATGTCATATTGGATTCTGAAATTGAAGCTGTGTTAAACAATCATATGGTTCCCTGCAAGACGGAACGTTGGAGCACTCTGGTGCCATTGACTGGTTGCTCTGGGACGCTGTTGCCACAGTAACGGCCCAGGCGAGACTGTTTTGCCCTGTTCGGTGTAACACAAAGCTGTAAGATGATCTGAAGTTGATTTTGTTAAGTGCGTCAAACTGGAGGCCCAATGAGAACTACCGCTTTCAACACTTTCCTCCCATGCTCATGACAAGTTATTATCTTTAGTTGTTATCTGGACAAATATAGGCCTGTAAAGACTCCTAGATATGCATGGGGCCCATGATGTGTTTGGCCACATTGAGGAACGCAAATCAAACTGCTTATGTATTCTTGGTGCACATCTCAAACACTCTCTCTGATTCGCATGCACTCACAGTCCAGAGGCTCAGAGGCGCCCCATTAATCTGGGTTGTCATGGGCAGAACAAACACGCTCCTGATTGCTGTTCATGTCCTGCTCTTGAGGAGTCCTGCTGATGGCTCAATGCTGGCTAAACATGGATCTAATGCTGCCTCAGTGCTGGGCAAACACTGCTCAACTGTGCTGCTGTGGAGAGACGTTCGGCTTTACTGGCTCAGAACAGATCAGGTTCAAGCCCAACTGCTCAGACTCTGGCCTGATGCTGGTGAAACAGTCAAGTAGTTCAGAGTAGCATTTAACCCATCCAAGTTATGCCGAGTTCACACTGCACGATTTTCAAAGTAGTCGTGTCACTGTTTTTTAGTCTTTTCACACTGCGTGACTATCTGGGGTAGCATTCAGTTGCTGCTGTGTTAACACTGCCCAATGGATCGGTGACAGGTGGTTTCACACTGCATGATTTTACAAATGAAAGAATCGCAGACAACTTCTGCCTGGTCACGCCCGAGAAGTGATAAGGAAATAACGCAAGATCGCGTGCGTGAGACTGAAATTGTTAGTAAAAATGATAGCCTGAAAGAAGATTGCGATCCAAATTGTCTGCGTTGATTTGCAGCGAAAAAGAGAAAAAGGAAAAAAAGCTTATGCAGGAGGAAATGGTTGGGGAGACGAGAGCAAGGATTGTGTGTTCTGCAAAGAGAGTTGGGGGTAAATAAATAATTTTGCAATGTGCTGCTGGTCAAGCAAATGTTTGTGCTTTGTTTCTGTTTGATATAATTATAAATATATCTCTTAAAATACTGATATTCTGGTCTATAACTCCTCCCCGAACAACCCGCTGCCCTGTACCTTGCTCTCTCATTGGCTGTAGGTCATCGCTGATGTAGTTTTCAGTCAGAACACATTCACACAGCAGGATTTTGAATCGCCGATATTTAGCATGCCAAATATCTCACTGGCGTTGTGGACTCGTCCGCGATTTTCTCAGATCGCGTCTTTGAAAATTCACACTGCGTGATTGTCACTCACGTGAACAAGCACCGATTTGCCTATGATTTCGGGCATTTGTCGGCTAAACCTAACCCTAACTTAACCTTAACCCAAAATCTGTTGGCGAGTGAAAATCTGGCCTAAAATCGTTCAGTGTGAACTGCATTAGTGCACATTTTTTGTACATTTGAGTTGTAGATTGACTTTCTGTACTAAGCAATAATAATATACACTACTGCGCAAAAGTTGGAGGTCATTAAGATGTTTTTAAAGAAATTAATACTTTTATTGACCAAGGATGGATTAAATTGATCAAAGGTAAAAACTTTGACATTGTTACAAAAATGTTCAATGTCAAATAAATGCTTTTCTTTTGGACTTTCTATTCATCAAAGAATACTGAGGGAAAAAAAATAATAAATAAATAAATATATATATATATATATATATATATAACGCAACAACTAACTCAAATCAATGAGGCCTTGGTGAAAAACTCCTTAAAAACATAAAAAATCGACCCCAAACTTTTGAACCGTAGCGTAATAACAAATTAATTATTATTAAAAATGTATAAAGTACTATATAGATCTATATACCTATCTAATTAAATGTTTACAAATATATTTTATTTCGTATTATTTATTACAATTATAATTAATGTATTCTTGTTTCGTTTATTTTTTTTATTCCTCTCTTATCATTTCTAGTATTTCTTCATTTGTAAACATTAGTATTATTAAAATAATGCTATATGCAGAACATGTGAAATGTGACCTTTAAATGTTGAGAGCAACATATTATATGCACACACACATACATACGCACTTGCTCGAATACAAAACTGTGTCGTATTTGCACTTGCACTCAGTGTCCTTCACACAACACACCTCAGACATAGACACTGCACAGTTCACACACATGGTGTCCATACAGCTGTGCAAGTGTGTGTGTGTGTGTGTGTGAGGTGTGGCTAATGCAGTATAGCGAAGGACAAACTAAAGGCTGATCAAGGTGGATGGCTCTCTGAAATATGTCACAACCATGAATTATGTGACTCCAGGATGAATGTGTGGATCATAGGGTGTGTATTTTGCACATTTATGTCTGTGTGACATCACACTGACAGACGTCTTAAGCAGTAAATGGTTAGATTATTATTTATATTTTTGCTGCTTATCAAAAACGAATCAGTATTGTATATAACTGGATAGTGTTGGGGCTTTACTGCCCCCTGCAGGCAAACTTTGCAGCACTATATCTGCTGATAAGATCTGCCTTTGATTTGTTTTGTGCTAAAGACTTAAATATGGGCTCTATTTATTACTCAATCCTCTTCTCTTTGCTCTTTTGGTATCTTTTTTTTCTCTGTAGGTGGACAATGAGACTCAAGAGTTGGTGGATGGCTCTTTGATCGATCTCTGTGGAGCAACTCTCTTGTGGCGTACTGCTGAGGGGCTTTCCCGCACCCCCACCGTCAAACACCTGGAGGCGCTCCGGCAAGAGCTGAATGCCGCTCGTCCCCAGTGTCCCGTGGGTTTCAACACTCTCGCCTTCCCTAGCATGCGGAGGAAGGACATCGTGGACGAGAAGCAGCCCTGGGTCTACCTAAGTTGCGGCCACGTTCATGGCTACCACAACTGGGGCAACCGAGACGCAGAGCGTGACGGAAGGGAGGGCCGGGAGCGGGAATGTCCCATGTGTCGCGCTCGAGGGCCATACGTGCCGCTGTGGCTGGGCTGTGAGGCGGGGTTTTATCTAGATGCAGCCCCTCCCACTCATGGATTCAGCCCGTGCGGCCACGTGTGCTCAGAAAAAACAGCTGCATTTTGGAGTCAAATCCCTCTTCCTCACGGAACGCACACCTTCCATGCCGCATGTCCTTTCTGCGCCCAGCAGCTCAACGGTGAGCAGGGATACATCAGACTGATCTTCCAGGGGCCCGTGGACTAAACACACTTGCCTATGACCTTTTGCCCCAGTAACCCCATTTGACAAACATTAGTCAGGCGTTTCTTTCTGTTGTTTCTATAATTTGATTTTATAAAGATGACATTTTCTGCGCTCTCAGACTGTTTTCTTCCCTCCCTTTCTGGTTTGTAAGTGACCTTTATAATGCTTTTTTCAAATACAGAGAAAAACAAATATATATTTTCAAATAAAATAATAAAAGCAAAAAAAGAAAGAAAAAGAAAGAATAGACCTCTTCAGAACAGCAGAGCACATGCACACCCACGTTTGAGCAATCTGATTGGGTGGCTCTGCTTGTCATTTGAAGTAGTGAGTGTCGCCATTACAGATGGTGGCATGTACAGTGTTTATTTGCTAACAGTAATACTCAGCATTAGAGAGGCAATACACCATCCATGTATGTTTGTGATGAGTACTCAATTCATTCAATAATTCACAGAATTTCACAAAGCAATTACATATAGATATACCATTTTCCATATATGTCTAACTTAAATAAATACTTAAAGTTTTTTTTATTTATACACTCTCAATGTTTATCAAAGATAAAAATGTATAGGTGTGTTTTTGGGGAGTTATGTTCTATGTAGCTGTTTTTTTGCTTTCTCTTCCTCTCTTTATTGTAAGTCTATTCCACTTGTAGCATTCGCTAGTGTTCAGATTTTCCCTCATTTGTTATAATTTAAATAGGCTACATATGATTATGCGAGAGAAATCTTCTCTGCAATAGTGAACTAACAAGGTCATGCTCAGAGAAACGTTCTTGCTGAACTCCAGAAAGCTCCAGAGGCCTAAACATCTTCACCTCTCTTCAAGCACAGGCCAAAACCACATGCCCTGTCGGCGACTCTGCACATCAGCGACTGTCTGCTGAAATGTGTTGTTTATAAGAGTGTTCATGAGGTCCCTGCTTTCTGTTTGAGCCTTTTCTGTTTAGATGAGTTTAGTCCCACCCTTGTTTGGATATTTTGTGGACATTGGGAAATAATTTCCATCCTTTGTGCAAAAAGCAGCACTAACTCTATTTATTTTATTTTTTGTTTCTTATTTTCTTTTCTACTCTGGTCATACTGAGATGTGATTTAAGTAAGTGATTTAGTAAGATTTAAAAACAATTAATACTGTTCAGCAAGGACAAATTGATCAAAATGGACATTAAAGACATTTATAATGTCACATAAGATTTTTTTAAATAAATGCTGTTCTTTTGAACTATCCATCAAATAAATGCTGATTTTAAAAAAACTATAGTTTTGACAAAAATATTAAGCAGCACAACTGTTTTAAAAATGGGCAATTATAACCAATGTTTTTTGGGCACCATTCGAGTATTAGAATGATTTCTGAAGGATCATGTGAAACAAGACTGGAGTAATGATGCTGAAAACTAAGTAGCCTTCCTATCACAGGAATAAATTACATTTTACAATATACTAAAACAGAAAACAATATCACAATATTATTGCTTTACTGTATTTTGATCAATAACTGCAGCCTTGGTGAGCATAAGAGACTTTAAGAAACATTAAAATGTCTTACTGACCCCAAACATTTGAATAATGTTTTTTTAAAAACCCAAATGACTTTCTTAATATGTGGAACACGAAAGGAGCCCAAGCTTCTCTTTTCCATACAATAGAAGTGGACAATGTTTTTCAGTCAATAACTTAAATGTCAGTCTATTCCACACAAAGCTATCATGACAGGCCTGGTTCTCCATCCACTTTCATTCTATGGAAAAGCGCAGCTGTAACATTCTTCTAAACAACATATTTTTTTGTTCTATGGAAGAAAGTATGAATTTGTTTGGATGATAGTGTTTTATTTTTTCTTCTATTCCTTTGACAAATTTTAGGTCCCCTTAAAGAATGAACCTCTATGTGTATGTATATGTGTGTCTGAGTACGCTAATATATTTGAATTTGTGTAATGATGTTTTTGACTTTGATTTCATGTAGTACATGCTGTCGTATGTACGGTGCGAATGTTAAATGTGCTGTACTGTGTTACATGTAAGAATCTGGAAAGCATTCGTTGAGTCTGAAAGGTTGAGAATCCCAGGACTGTGTGAAGTGGATTCTCTGCCAGAGAAGTTCAGGCTCGACTTCCAGAGATTGTTCAGTTCCTGCTGTTCTGAACAGCACCCAGACACGGCATACTGGTGCAGTTTTCACCTCAGGGAGTTTCCTCCATCTTTACCACCAGGGCATGTTCATGAAGTATTTCAGATCCAGACAGCTGATCTGGGGTCTGTTGCGTGTGGGGAGATCTAGACCACACTCTGCTAAAAGTGCTACGAGCAACTATGAAGCTTGATCCCGCCACAGACATATTAGCTCTTCTCCTGTGCTTATCCTCCCACCCCCCCCCCACACCACCCTTTTTGAGGATGCTTCATTAGAAAAGTAATTCTCCTTCCTCTCCCGTGTGAGTGTTTTTCTAGGTATTAAACAAACACAGATTTGTTAGACACATTTTACTTTTTAAAGGGCATCGCTCGTTTGTCTCTGTAGAGACGGCGTGTAAAGGGCTTTTTTCATTTTCTGTTTATTTGTTGAGTTCTTTGACATGTCTTTTGTCACTTTGGTCTAACTGGTCTGCTTGATCCTATGTGTGTGTTTGTGTACGCGTGTGTGAGAGAGTGTGTCCCTGTGTTCTGAAAAATGAGAATGCATTAAGGCAAGTGCTGAGAATGTTTCTGATCTACCATTTTGTACCAACTTTAAACAAATAAAATCTTAAAAAGCATGTTCAGTATGTCTGGGTGTTAAGTTTTTCTCTCATGGTCACACAAGGCCAAGATGGTCTTATACCTATAGCCTATACTATTATATTATAATATAATATAAGTTCCATGATATATATTTTTTTCTATTTTCCACCTCAATAATGTTTTTTAAACAGTTCTTTAAATTTCTGACATCACAAAATTGTGGTTAATTAATATATAAATAAACTTCACCTACACTGACTCCCAAGTTCCTGTTAAAGAAGTTTGTTAACTGTTCACAATTTGAATCAGTAATTAAATTTTATTTTTTATTTTATTCGCGTCTTCTGTGAGTCTGTGTGACTCTTTATGCAAGTAGGCTAATAATTGTGTGAAGAGTGATTCGTTGAAGTATTCATTCAGCTGATTCGTTTAAAAAAGAAAGGAAAGGCCAAGGCTGCGTCGGAAAACTTGAAAACGAAAAGACTTGTAGCATCGCTGCCTTATTAGGCAATGACCAGGCAATGACTTTGTACAATAGTATTTTCTCGTTAGAAAAAACATCAGAAGTGGAAAATGTTGGTCAAAAACGTACATTTACATACTAACTCAGACATAATAAATTACGTCTGCGGATATATTAGACATTCTCTGCTATAACTTAAGTCTATAACTTAGCCTACCAACCACAACTTTCAGACGCCATCTTTACTTTACTTTTTCCTTCGTCCCTTTAAAAGCATATCAGTTAATACATTATCAGAATATTTATAAAGTGTGATAATACGTTTATTACAATTAGATTTAAATTATTTCATATAGCCTATCTTTTTGGAAAATTACCAACTATTTGGGTGGGCCACAATTCAAAGTGGGTGGGCCGGCCCACTCATAGCTTCGCGAATCGCCACTGTCAGGTAAGTAAAAGTAAAAGTCCTCTGTTGTTTCTTTGTGGACGATTTTTTTTGTTTTGTTTTGTTTAGACCTAACGTTAATGCAATGATTGGACAAGCATTTTTTGGTCCTGTGACTTTCAAAGAAGATGTATGTACATGTTTTAATATTTACACCACTTATTGATTGCTATCAGGACGTGAAGAGATTTTTAACCAGTAGGCGATATCAAAAAGTGTTTATAAAACAAATCAGCAACCCTACCTTAAACACTCATCGCCTTCTGGTGTGAAAGCACTTTGCAACAGGGTGGCCACAAGGTGGCGGAATAAAAACAAGACTTCCCTAATGTCTTAACTTCTTTTTTTCCTCAAAGTTGTTTAAAACGAAAGAAAAACTTCCAATCGAAATTAGACTTTCTAGACTAATATATAATAGATTTGTATGTCAGAACATTCATTAAAATATTCCAAACATGTAAGGGTTTAGTAGTCTGGATGGGGAGGTGATCTAGTTCAGCTGACCCCAGATCAGACGGTGGATTGTCTGCTATTATAATCTGTTGATGCAGAACATAGTCAAAAAAGTCTGGAATAGCAGAGCAAGGCTCAAGTTTCTCACCAAAGAGCCTTTTTAAATGTGTTCTTAGTTTTGATAGGTCTGTACTTACTTACATAAGTGGCCTCTCCGTCAGCAGAATGAGGGCAGCAGCCAAAATCAAGTCATGTGATGTCCTTCAGGGATATACAGTACTACAACAGCAGAGTGGGTGATGGATCAACGCAGATGTGAGTACAACCCAAACTCCCACCTATTTTTTGTCTGTGCTACTTAAGAGACAACCCATAAAATAAGATTAAAATCTGCATGAAGAACTATGTAATATCTTCAGTATAACGAGCCAACATAGAAAACTCTAAACTGGATTACTTTTGAAACATGGATGCTTTTCCAAACCTCCCTCAAAAAGGCCCGTTTCACTAGGCGCCTCAGAAAACTTTATAGTACAAATGAATGAAAAAATGTGAAAATATATCTTCTCTCACTCTTGATTACAAATTCAATTCTGTATACTGTACTGATTTATTTGCAAATAATTCAACCTCTGTAAATAGATTAGTAGTAAGTTTCTCTTAGTCTACTTAATCATCTTTATATACCCTCTTCTTTGCTTTAATTTGTTCGTCTTTTTCCGTATGAGCCCCTAAAGCAAAATCATTTAATATGTCTGCATGGCATTTGAGGTTAATAGTCCCCATAACCCTCATTACTGACCCGAAACAAGATCATGAAGGTCCCATATAGTCATGCTGAGTTAACAGTGTGTGTTCAGAGGCGTTCTCAATGGATATTGATTTCAGTCAGATTGTTATTATTGAAGCAGCATTGTGCACTGTGACAGTGGCAGTTGAATTAGGATGTTTTTGCATTTGATTTGTTGTATGTGATAATTTTTTTTACATGTCAACATTACTAATATTAGCCCATCACTGCTGTGATAATAAGTAACACATTTCAAGGAAGTTTGATGCAAAAATGGAAAAATAACTTAATACCCAAATCACCCCTAGATGATGAAAGCACATTGCTTGTAATGTTTTATTATTTTTTTATCATTGGCTTTTTACTTGGATATTTTGAAGCTACTGTTAAATTAAATCTTTTAAATAGTTAAATGGTTAAAAAATAGTGTTCAGTATGTTTCATGGTTCATCTTTATTATAGAAATTAGTATTGAGAATCGTTATATTCACTGGTATTATTAACACTAACCCCTATATTTACTGATAAAAAAGGACAAAATTCATTGTGATACATTGAGAATGGACTTGAATCGTAAGGCCAGTAAAGATTCACGCTTCTAAATAATAGAGGCTATTTGATTTGAAGATTCATTTATTGAATGAAGTAATTTGCCTCATGCATTCCTGTGCAAAGATTAATGGGACAAACCTCTACTAACTTCCACCAGACCAGACTCTGGAAAGCAGCTGTGTGTTTATCATAACAGAGCAGGATCTGTAAGACCTATTTCCTGTTTTTGCTTCAAATGAGCTCATCTTGTGACACTAATGCAGTGTTTGCCAACATAACATTTCATCCCCATGTGGTTCTGTTAATGTGACAGGAACTATTTCAATTCAAAACACTCATAACACAAATTAAAGGGGATTTTTAAGAATTAATCGGTATTGTACTTTGGACATTTAATTTTGCTTGCTAATTTCCCTTTTTTTTTTTTTTTTTTTTTACAATTAAATTAGCTTTGCAAATCTCAAAATGAATACCCATGTTTCATACTATATATACAATTTCAGGACCTCTTTGATCCTAAATCACCAATGTGTGTGTCTGTTTCCTGCTCTGTGTGCAGGTTATTAAAAGCAGGTTTAATGCTTGGCTGCTTTCACATTAACAAACCAGTGGAACACAATAACCTCCTGCCTCCAGGGAGTCTGGGAGGCCTTGTGTAGAGCCCTTAAACACTGCTGCAATGTTAGACGCTCTTTTTAATTTCTTTCCCTTCCTCGTGTACATACCTGTTCCCTCACTTCCTTATTCCTGTTTATTATTTACTGTCGATAACAAGCATGTGTGTTTAATTTCCAGGGAGTTTCTGTGAAATCCACCTTGAGCAGAAATGAAGATATACTGTATTCACTGCTAGTGTTCTGTTACATATTGCACTTTATTTAGTTCCATAGAACTTTCAGGATCTAGAACAGGTTCTAGAACACAAAGACAGAACCATCCCACTGTCGCAGAACGCTTATTGCTTTGCACTTTTTATTTACTTTTTATTTCACATTTTTGAGCAAGTAGAACAGAGGACGCTGTTTGCGATGCTATAGATACAACGACAGAAATACTGAATTTTCCGAGTAAAAAACGAAAACAAAACACAATAAAAGACTTGTGTTGCACTTTAAATTTGAGAACCACTAAAGGAAAAACACACACATACTACTACAAAACAAATGTCTCTGGAATGATGTGGAAGTTGTATGGTGTCTGTGGCGCTGTGTGAGGCACCATTGATGGAGGCTCTGAAAGTGGCAGGAGTGGGTTGGTCATGTGATTTGGCATCCGGGTCACAACACAGAAGTGCTGTCTTTTATTTTTCCATCATGGAACTGGCCGGAATGCTGATTCTGTCTCCATGGTTGGTTATGATGATGAGGACAGTGGCAGCAAGTGTGGATCAGTCACTTCATTCTGCATCCAGGTCACATGACACAAAGGCTTTAGTGGTCCAGGATCCGAAGGTTTCCGGACACTATTTTGTTTTCCAGCATAGAGCCAGCCGGAATGTCGATTCGGTCTCCATGGTTGGCTATGATAATGACTGTTCCCTGGAGAGGACAGAGGAATAATCAGACTCTGCATCATCCTGCAAAAATATCTGATTGCAGAATTTCAGATGTTCCTTAAATTACCTTCAGTGAGACGTGCTTTCCGAAGGTCACATCACCAGACACCGTCAGGTGATCCAGCTCTAGCATGTCTGGAATGCTCTCAAATCGTGAGATATATTCCTGAACCTGAAAGAAAGAGAAAACTGGATCAAGGCTTGCTAAGTATTAGTTGAGAGTGATTGTTCTTTAGAGAAACAAAAGCTGAGATAATGAGGATGTCCTTGTTTTCAAATCTTAGTGGGTTTCTGCCTGGCAGACTTGGTAATGTCACATTGGTAATGTGATCGTGCCTACACACTGTGTAGTGTGAGACAGGGTACCCCCAGGATCCTCCAACTTAAATTCAAGGCTTTTTAAGACCTTTTTAATACCATTTCAAATTAAATTCAATGCCAACTTCGTACCCATTCCGACAGAAGTGTGAGGGGAAAATGTCAAATCTGTATACATTTTAAACCCTAGAAAATAATTATGTACAAGGAGGTTACTTGAATTAAATATATATTGAATTATATATCAGTCATATTTAATACATACGCAACAGCATTGTAGCGCGCACGTGTGTGTAGGCCAGTGTTAATTTTGGCAGCCATTTTTGATTTAGTCTTAGTCTTCAGACGAAAATGCTTATTGGTCTTAATCACATTTGAGTCATCCTGTTTTTTATAGTTTTAGTTGACGAAAAGTCTTTGCATTTTTTGTCAATTTTTAGTCAAACTGCAGTTACTTTACTTTTGGTAAAAACTAAATAAGACCTTTGTAACGAAATCCAAGACTTTGTATACTAAATTCAAGGCTTTTAAGGCCTTAATTTGAGATGATCAAATTCAAGACTTTTTCAAGGCTTTTAAGACCCGCGGGTACCCTGGTGAGAGGAACACCATGTGTTTTGAATGGAGCATTTGTTGTGAATGCTTCATTAAGTGCGGTACCTTGGTAAAAGAGCTGCCCAGTTTGACGTGAGGAGTTGTGGGAAACTCGCGCCTCTCGCTCATGGTCAAAGACCCTGCCTCCAGGCTGTACAGATTGGACATAACCAGTAGGAGGTCAGATGTGGTTTTGACAGGCAGGAAGCGGCTGCGAGGCACGTTAATGCCCAAGGCATTATCAAAGCATTTAATGGCTGCACCCACCGCAGTCTCAAGCTGAATGACATTCAGACCCCCGTCTATAGTCTGAGAGAGAGAAAGAGGAGGATTTTAAACAACATTTTGTAATTCTCGTAAAATTGTCAAACAAATGAATTATTTGTACATCACACAGTCGCCATAAATTAGGTTAAACTTAAATTTCATAATAATATATTTATCAAAATCTTAAAACATTATATTTATATGCAGTGTAATTTTCTGTGTAGTCTAATACCCCACTGTGTATAAAATTGGACCTATAATGATTTTTAAACCTTAAACGGATTATTGAAAAAAAAAAAAAAAAAAAAAAAAGAGTAGGGTGGGGAGTTGGTTGTATCCATTAATCGAACTAGGCCTAAATGAGTGGAGAAGTCGAGGATACATCACCAGTTGTCACTCCAGTTATGACATTTTCATTAAAAAAAAAACTACATTGTAAAAAAAAAACATATGCATGGATGAATCATTCACAATAAGATCGATAGCATGCATTTAGAAAACAGGTAGGGTGAATTTTCATTTCAAGTTCATATTCATGTTATTTGTCAAGTAACCATATAAATGGCGGTGAGGAACAGACTTCTGCCTGGGCCTCGGGGAGAAATTGTGCTACAATACGAAGCTCTGCTGAGCTGTGTACTACTTCACCAAGACACACACTTAATTGGTAATCTAAATGAGCATTGAGCACATATCATAGAATTCTATTGATTTTATAGAATGCAAATTAAAACTATTACACACTACCCACTTTATTTTTGTATTTATTATTTATTAGTTTATTTGATAAAGGTTACTTTATCTTTACTTTGTATGTTTATACTGTGTCATAACCAGACGCAAACCTCTTTTGTCTTAATCAGCTTCATGTGTGGAGAGACTGGAAATGCTGCATTGCGTTTGGTTTGGGCACAGTGATAGAATAATAAAAATAAAAATTGTATTTTATGTATAAGTAGTTTTTCCAATTGATGAGGTCCCTGTATGTCCTCAAAAGGAGTTTTTTTGCTCACTTCTAAAAAATGTGTCTATATACTATATAACTATATAACTATATACTATACTATATAACTATATAAACTGACACACACAAAAACACACCTCATCTTATGGTTACCTTTCAATTCTTTAGTCTCCTGTGATACACTAAGAACAGAAAACCCATATTAAATTGTTTATAAATGTACTTTTTAATATCAGTTGTAAAACACTCCATAAATCCCCTGATCACACTCTGAAGCCTCGGCCGGGTCAAACTAGATCCCAAATGATTCTCTAGTCAAATCAGATATTGGGTATGGTATAAAACAAATGCTCGAACACAGTCTCCACAACATTAGCTTGTTAAAGTGCTTGTGTAAAGAATAGACTGTTAAATTACGATGGACAATACGTCTCCGCTTACCTTCACTGTAGAAAAATTTATCCAAAATATCCCAGAAACAGTCATTGCAGATTGTCATTCGGAGCTCGAGTCGCAGTAATGATCCTGAGGTGGACCCACGGTATAAACGTCCTGCCCATACTTCTGCTTCCTCAAACTCAATCGCAAGCCCAGCTGTTATTCATGACGTTACACCCCGTTTTACAGCATCAAATATCTACTAAACCCAAACTTGTAAGAAAAACGAACTCTAAAAATGACAGAAACCATCTTTGCTAAAACATTTTTGAAGTGTAATTGGATTTCTTACTTTGGGTCTCGTCCCATTCGATTATATGGAGAGGGCGGGGCTTATGACCTATACTTCAGCCAGTCACCAGGGGGCGATCAAAATGCTTTGGCTTCACTTTTCAGGACATGTGCAATACACTTGATGTAAAGCAGGGGTGTCCAAACTCGTGCTGGAGGGCTACTGTCCTATTGAGTTTAGCTACAAATTTCCTCAACACACCTGTCTGGAAGTTTCTAGCATGCCTAGAGAGACTTTGATTGGCTGGTTCAGGTGTGTTAATTGGAATTGGAGCTGAACTTTGCAATTTAAATTCTATTTTATTGTAAGGGGTGGTTTAAACCGTTTTTAATTCATTTGATAGGACATGTAAACACTTGATCTGATTTTGAACTGGATTTGAAATAAAATCCAATGCACAAACGCGCACATATTCCTGATCACTTATTTAGCGTTCATGTAAACACTATGTTCAGATTCATCAATCAAAATGATTTAATTCAGAAAAAAGTGTACATAAAAGACTTATTACATGTAAAATCCTGATTTTCCACACAAGCTGCGGTTTCTGAAAGTTTTTAGTTAGTTTTCCTACCTTAGGGTTTACTATGATTTCCATGTCCATGGCATTCTGTTCCTGTAGTCTCTGTATGGCAGATAGGGAGATCCACAGGTTGTTGGTGTTGAAGATCTTAAACTTGGTCACTGATTTGAATTCATCAACATGAGCCTTGGGAACCTGGGCGATCTCCAATAACCGAAGCTTACCATCATACTGAATGAGCGTACCTCCCTAAACAATAAAAACATGCAACATTCAAAGAAAATACAACAAATATAAGCCTCGTTTACCACAAATAAAACTCATTTATATATATGCATCTTTTATATCTTTTTTATATCATATATCTTTTACCCAAGTCAATGAATGTAAATGTAAAACCCTACGGAAGTAAATACAAATTATTGAATTACTTGGACAAAAGAAAATATATCTGTTCTGAGAATTTCTTGTTACACAAGTCGCACTGTTGTTTTGTACTACGATATCACTCACAAGTAATATTCTCTCACCTTCACATCTGCTCTGGTCTTGTCTGTGACCTCCATGATAAACTCACAGCGTTTGCCATTTGGCTGGCTCACCAGGTGATTCAGTATACACAAGTCTACCGTTGCGCCCAGGTTATCGATGTTGGAGACAAAAATATACTCCTTCCCTTCAGCGATGAGCTGCTCCAACAGACCAGAGTTATAAAAGCTGGCATAAATGTCACCATGACCAGGTGGATACCACACATCTGCATTCTCCCCTGTCATACCCATGTCTGTAGCGACCGGCAACAAAGACTCCTTTTGTATCCGTGGATACCTGGAAAATTCAAGAGTAAGAAGTCTTAATTTCTAATATAGATTTGTAATACTGAGCATCGGATTTGTTATCGTCCATGTTGTTATTGTTAACTAAAACTAAAAAGTTAAAAAAATTACTAAAACTGAAATAAATATATATTTAAAGCCAAATATACATAGAAGAAATGACAAAAGCACATAGCAAAATTACTAAAACTAATTCAAATAAAAACTGTAAAATATAAAAATAAAAGATAATTCTAAATATTAATAAATGCTATAATAATATAAAAATAATGCTAAAACAACACTAGTCCATAATATAAAGACATCATCACTTTGTCACTCATCACTAAAAACTACAAGTCATAAAATATATCAAATGGATAGATAAAATAGATGCAAACACACAGTGTAAAGTGTGTTTCCACTTTACAGAAAGAAAAAACAAGCCTTGTTTATGATTATAAGCACAAAAAAAATACGCTGCTTTGCTTATGAAAATGTGTTTTCAGAGGGGCTCTAAAATCTTCTCTGGCTCCTGCATTTCAGGCTTATTCAGGTCAAATGAAGCCAGGGAAAACATCTGACGTTTTATGTAGCCTTCATCCTCCTCCTCTTTCCTTTCATCACATTGTCTCTTCCACAAGCTTCAGCTTCAACCGGGACTGAGTATGTGCTGTCTTTTAGCACTACATTCTAAATAGCAAATGTAACCGTATCCCACAAGTGTCTGTTGTTAGCTTTGAGATCAATTTCAACTCAGACAAGTCCATTAAATATTAACGTATCCCTATTATTGCTTAGAAATCTCATTAATCTTTAACTTGTTTTTACAAAACTTTTTAAGTGTTTGCAGGCTAAGGGTCAGCAGTATGCATTATGAAGGTGAAGAAATTCAGCTTTTTTCATCCTGCTCTAAAACCCGAATGACAACATGCGTTTTTTTTAGGTGTGTTTGCTAATGCGATGTCATCATCTGAGTGGTATTTTGTACTCAAACTACATAAATGTCACATTATTCCTTTGTATATATATCTGTGGTTTGTGTGTTTAGTTAGCTATACTCAGAATACTTGCTATGAGAAGTCAGATATATCTTAAAAAACCTTCCTTTCCTAGATATAAAAACTATGAATAAATGCAGTTGTATGCCCATTCAAACTGAGGGGGCACGAGCCCCATCAAAGTTTTTTGCCAAAGGATTTGAATGCAGCTTCCAAAAGACAAAAATTTATATTTTTACCTTTGGTTAACCCTTTGAAGCTTATGATCACATTAGTGTGATTAGAACGTTCAGTGCGTCACGTAATTAACTTCTAAATTTAAATATGCGTTCACGCTTTAGCTGAACCAGAGACGGACTGTTTAGTGTTTTCAACCATATAATGGTTATTTTATGTTTGTGACATTTAAATACAGATAAGTACTAGCAAAAACACATGTATAGTTTGTAAAATATACATGGATGTCTATGGAAACAAAGTGAAAAACATGTAATGTCCGCAACGCTGCTTTTAATTCACATATTTAATAAAAAAGGCAACGTTTCGACCCTCATGGAAGCAACAATAATCCTTTCAAATATTTGTCCTTTCAGTTAATTTGACAACGTGTTTTATTGAAATCCGATACTTTACACATTGCATAGGTAACTATAAAGTTTACTCTTATCTTACAATATTGTAGGTGCAAAATGAATGGTGCCCCAAAGTTGGCGTCTTTTGGTGAATTTCAGTTTTTAAGCCAAAATATGTCACACCGTGTAGGCGATTCATGCAGAACCATCGATTTGTTGCGTGCGGATGGTTGGGGGTATCAGTCCAAAATTTTACTAAATATATATATAATTATTTTCTTTCCTTCTGTTAAATTGACTTTTACTGATCGACCAAATTCAGCGTACTGATGGAGGACTTAGGTTTGCAGGACTCCAAAGAACAGCCACTGATTTACAAAATGCGCTGAGATAAGGTGTACTTGGCCTTGTGGTGTCAGTGCTTATATGCTTTGTTTGTTTCTGTAAGCTACAAAATACGTTGAAGACTGAATCGACTGAACTCCCCACCCAAGTGGTGCCCTCTCAAAAATATGCATTAGATGCCTGAATAAATGAAACATATTTCTATTTTTAAAATTATATTTTTAAGTTTAGGTTTCTATTATTATAATTAGCTTTATTTAAAAACAAATGGGGCGGGGGGGGGGGGGGGGGGGTAATACCTGCTCTGGTTGAAAGTGTGTATCTTGACCCTGTGGTGCGTGTATTTCTGTAAGATCTTCTTGGTGTCTTCATCCGTATTGAAAGAGTTCATTAGTACCAGAGGAACATCAGCGTTATATGTTTTATTCAAGTGCTGAAGAGACCAAAGAAAAAAAAAAACATTATCAAGAAAGTTAGGCTAACTCATGTTTTATCTAAACAACACTGTTGAATTACTGATTTGAGAGGTTCAAAGTGTCTGAGAGTCTGAGTGGTTTATTACATTCTGCACATAGCACATTCTGTTTTAGCTGGGATAATAGATCATTTTAAATAATAAAAGTTATTATTTAGACAGCAGTGCTGTAAACGTGTGATCTTTAACACCAGAGTCAAGCTGATAAAACTGTCTCAGATGGACATAGACATCTCTCCTATCTAATCTCTACAGTTACACTGTTGTGATGAACATGGTCAATAATTTATCAGAACAGAAGTATTAGGTGAATTGGCTAATATCAACAGAACTGCAATAAACAGAATAGGTATAAAAAATAAAAAAATAATTCCTGTTTTTAGAACAAAGTTTAAGCCAAGTCCTTGACACCAGTTTCAGCAGTAATTCTTAAAATACTCAGACAAATTAACAGAAGTCAAGTCATCTTCATTTATATAGCGCTTTTAACAATGTAGACTGTTTCAAAGCAGCTTTACAGAGGTAAACATATAATTGAAGGTAACAGAGATTGTTTTGGCTTTATAGCGGTTCTTGAATAATGTTATTTTCTAGCTAAAGTTAGTTTTGATTGATTCACTTCCTTAAATTAGGGGCCGCTAAGATGACGCCGTTCTCTCTAGAAACCCTTTACATAAAAGGCACAAGTGTCCAAATGAATGCATATGCCTTTCAACATAGCACAAACATACATAAACTATCTTGTGAAAGTTTAGTCACACAGTAAAAAGTTTAAAACTTTTTTATTTTACAATCATACTAGGGGACACAAACCTTCCTCTAATTGAAGAATTACCCACAAACAATTTCCCTGAATTAATGGTACCTGTCCAAACAACTACAATTTTTTTTTTTTTAAGTATGCATCATCTGCTTTCAGAAACTATTGGATGTGTTGACAGATTTTGGGTCAGTTTTCTGTAATGAATGTATGCCCATAAGTCCTAGCCAAAAAGAAGCCAAATGGTATAAACTGGCCTAAGGACTTGCTAAAGGCCTGCCAAGCACAGAAACGACAGCCTGTATTTCTGTGGGAGAAGGACAGATTACCTATTTACATGTACTAATAGGCCTTATTCAGTGAGCAGGATATCTGACGACATGAGGCAGGTAAATGGTCTGCCGAAGAGACACTGAGCTGAGTGTTCTTCAGCGAGGGCGTCCCACAGGGCTCAGTATTCTGCCCCTATCTTTTTCCCTCTTGCCCAGAACACAGCCCTCTCTGTTTCGGTTTCACCCTAAGTTCTCTTTCATGCACACTACCTACAGTCCATGGCACTGAGAAAAATAACCAGCACAGAGCCTGTTGCTCCTGGTGTAAAATGCTTGCTCTGGATAAATGAAGGAATGTGCCTGTGTTTTACAGCTGTAGATGAGGAGAGCAAGAGAAGGGAAAGACAGAGGAACATATGTTTGTGATTTAAGACTTATGGGTGGAGGTCTATTTGCTTACTTTCAAATCTCTCAGACAGCTGCTGCTTTTTCCACAGCTGGAGTGGTCTATATTTCTTTGGGTTCAAATCTGAGAATCTTTTCTATTTGAAATACATTTACAAGAGACAATAATTGAATGTGTGTCCTCGATATTAGAAAGACATTATCTTGCCAAATGTGCAATGACAAAATTCATAGAATTGTAGTAATGTTAATATATATATATCAAAAGCTGATTACATAATAAAATGCAAATTATATACAGTAGAGAACATTTTCTATTTCATGGAAACAAATAAACAAGACATGTTTAAACCAAGGGGTCGATGCTTGGCTTGTTAGCATGGCCACTTTAGCCCCTGCTGAACAACTGTCATTGAGATGAATTGGAAGATATTATAGACCTCCATGGATTAAACTATAAACACAGTACTTCAAGCTGCCAGTGTCATGTAACAAACCTCGATCTGTTTGACGGTCAGATCCAGGAAGGTATTCTCGTTACGGACACTAATCAGGCTCTTGGGCCCTTTGCAGCCCATGCTGGTTCCTAAACCTCCATTAAGCTTCACAACCACCAGCTTATTCAGACTGTCTGCTATGTTGTCTGGTATACCCTTCATCTTAATCTTATCGTATGGCTGGATCTGAAACAAAGACAAGAAAGAGAAACAACTGTCAGTCAGGGCATACAGTCGTGCTCAAAAGTTTACACACCCCTTGCAGAATCTGCAAAATGTTCATTATTTTAATGTTTTTATTTTATTTTATTTAGTACTGTCCTAAATAAAATATTTTACATAAAAGATGTTTACATATAGTCCACAAGCCAAAAAAAATAGCTGATTTTATAAAAATGACCCCGTTCAAAAGTTCACATACCCTTAATTCTTAATATTGTGTGTCGTTACCTGGATGATCAACGACAGTTAAACTGCCGATTGTACTTTCTGAAGAAAAATTCTTCAGAAAATTTTGAACAGGAGGAAGATTTTGTTTAAAGATCTTTTTTTTTTCATTTAGTACTGCCCTTCGGAAGAAAAAAAAGATATTTATGTATTTCCCGGAAGACAAATTAAGTACAATTTATCTTGATCTTCAAATTCAAAAAGTTTCTAAATTTCATCCAGATGCTGTTTCTATTGGTGTGTCTATGGTTGCCTCTGGATTCTTCTTCTACAAAAAATCTAAAGTGGTCAGAGGTCAACTGTTGAGGTTAGTGAGTTGTTATGATCATGCCTGCGGTCAATTTTCAAGAATCACTAGGATCAACTTACAAGCACACCAAACAACCACCACAGACATTGTGCAAGCACAACATTTCTCTTAGAGACGGAAACAAATGGCCATGTTTAACCGAATAAACAGTCCAACTGCTGGATCAATATGGCAAGTGAGAAACAAGAAGGTGAGAAGAGAAAGAACGATGGATGTCTTTTTGAAAGAAAAGAACCATTCCCTTTTCTTCATTCCTCTTGTTTCCCTGAGAGCCAAAGAGCAATGCCATGAGGCATTACTGATGAGTCAGATACCAATAAAATATCACCACACACACGCGATAATATTTAGCGCACAAAGCCCCAGTTTCTGTTATTATGTCAAGAAAAGAACAAATAAACAAACATGAAGAAAGAAAAGGACAAAGATCTTAAAATCTACATCCACATTTCCATGACATAAACAGATGGAGAGGATAATGTAACCAAGTTCATTTTGTTTGTCAGGGAGAAATCTGTGTAAGAGGGGGGTAAAGAAGAAAAGAAACAGTTATTCAGAAAAACAAGTTAAGCACAAGCCCCTGCCCTACAGCGATTCTAAAGATTTCATTGTTCATTTCAATCATAGTGCCTACACGGTGCTCACTCTTAACCCTACGCTAAACCCTAACCGTAACCAGTTAGATAGCTTTGGTAGCACATCCTGATAGATAGCATTACTGTTTGAGGAAGTTAAGTTACTGAGTTGACCAACAAAATCAGCTTTGGGGGGAGGTTTCTGCACAAATAGTTTGAAAAAAAAATAATGGGAAAAAATTATTCAATGTCTTTAAATTCTTCAATTCAGAATCTGAGAACACATAACTTTGCAGAAATCTGCACTGAATTCCATTCCATAGAATTCTGCCCTAGATTGCTGGTCATCAGGTGCTCAGATACAGCTGGGCCATATGCTGTCACAGTGATCAGATGAAAGAAAGAAAAACAGGAGTATAATGGTGCAGATGATACGACTTATCGTATGCATTACTTGAGCTTTACAATGATCAAACAGTGAGGTTGCCAGCAGAGAGGTTTGTGGCTGAAATCCCTGGTCTAATCATGTGGGTTCCAAATAAAAAAATCCTTTTAAATGGCCTACAAAAGATATGTATACGTAGATGCCACATTCGACCGCTCCAGACACGTAGATACATCCGCTAATAATTAACATATTCTAAGACTGTTTCCATCGACTGCAGCAGATTTTAAACACTGACTGTGAACACAGACTGAATGCGCTGAACACGCGTTTAGGCATGATGATCAGTCATAAGTATCAAATTACATTCATAACCGGCCTTACAGTAAGTGTGTCCCCGGCTTTATGCAGTTATTAAAGAGAGAGAGAGAGAGAGAACAGAAAATGAGACAGAAAAGCATGTGCGTCAATAATATTTATTTATTAATATAATTCAGTTTAATTGATTCGTTCGTCCTTTTTTTATTATTGACAGTAGACTAGCCTAATAAATGAAGCACAAGGCATTTTTAACAAGTAGGCTTATCAATAATTATTTATTTGTTATATAATCTGCAATAATTACGTAAACCTGTGCAGCAGGACTATCAATTTATTTATATATTCAGTTTCATTTTCTATTGATTATTACGGAAGCGTATTGCATTCACTTGAGGAAAAAAATCTACTCTGTTTTTCTGAATTAACGAGTTAATTATCTCAGAATTACGAGATAATTTTTCATGGAAAAAAACTTTTTGCTCTGTTTTTCTGAATTAACGAGTTAATTATCTCAAAATTACTAGATAATTTTTCATGGAAAATCTATTTTGCTCTGTTTTTCTGAATTAATGACATCTCAAAATTATGAGTAACTCATTAATCCATAAAAACAGAGTAAAAAAAAGGTTTTTCAAGAAAAATGTATCTCATAATTCTGAGATATTAACTCGTTAATTCAGAAAAACAGCAAAAACTTTTTTTTCATGAAAAAATATCTTGTAATTCTGAAATAATTCGTTAATTCAGAAAAACAGTAGATTTTTTTTAAATAAAATTAAACTGCATTTTTCCATTGATTGTGAATTTAGACATCGAAAATTGTATATCAAGCGCATGGGGCTGCATGTTTTTTCTTGTTATGAATTGTATCCTATTTTCCGTTATTACAGTCAACTATGCGAAGTGATATGGAACTAATGCGGTCAAGACCTGCCGTCCGTTTCCCTGAAAATAATTGCACACCTTAGAGAACGTTCGTCAACCAATCAGATTCAAGTATTCAACGGCCCTGTAGTATATGTGTGTGTGTGTGTGTGTGTGTGTGTGTGTGGCTACTGTGAGTTTATTCAAATAAAAACATTATTCATCATGTATTTTCAATCCCTAAATGGTTCTACAAAGTGTGAGGACAGTCTGCCCATGAATATTCAGAAACATTGCTGTAGAATGACAGGTAAGAGTTGATTCTTTGACTTTATCAAAGAATGTTATATTAAAATTCACCTTTATCACACAGTGTGCCCCACTGTATTGTATCAGTTGGTAATAACATGATACGTAATTATTGCCATATTCATATACCATAGTATTTACCAATGAATTATGTTAATTCAATGAATTCCAATTGCTGTTTTGTAATTTGGTTAATTGTTTTGATTGGCTTGGTTAATTCCTCTCTACTGTGCAATGAAACTAGGTCATACACAACCGTGTAGTTAAAAGCATCTACTCTGTATTGACTGCATTTTTAAAATGCTTTTTTATAGCCAATAAACAAAACAAAAATAAAATAAAACACGCACATTCATAATGACATCTGTTAATACTCCTGGATTAAAATCATTCACTAACAGCAGTGATGAATGTGTGTGTTAAAATGTGAAAGAAAATATTCAGAAGTATTACACACTAACTAGCCGTTTTGCACTTGAAAAAATAGCACTTACAATTGCACTAGTGCTGTACTAGCACAAATTTGATATGGTAACATTACTTTTATTACTTTACTTCCTGTTTAATGCTTTTGCTTGTATCTCACTAAAAGTGTTTGCTAAATGAACAAATGTAAGTGATTTTTATTTGCCTCTACCATGATTGTGTCCACCTGCTTATTGTTCACCTTTAGTCAATAAGCCTTCATGAAACGTGAGCAGAACAAATTTCTGTGTAAATCATACAAACAATTATTTTTGTTTAAACTGTAGCAATTCATTTAGTGTTAATATACATATGAACTGATTTAAGATTTAGACTGAAACCTTGCTCGTGTTTCATGTATAACACCCAATGCCCTTAATCCACATCACCACAACAATAACAATGCCTAATCAGAGGTTAAGTCTTATTTTTCAAGTTTTTAGTGTGTGCTCAGATTAAGCAGCATTTAAATCCTTCCTTTTGAGACCGAAATTCAAGACAAACACACACACACACAGTAAATTCTTAGTGCATACTACTGAGGTGGAATAATTGTGCCAACAAAAGGCACGACTAAACCCGAATCCAGTTCTAAACCAGTATGACACCACTTCCCCTAATGTTCTAAACGAAACCTGTATGACTGAATTAACTAACCAGTTATCAAGTGAACAGGGATTCCTAACTTTGTTAAAGAAAAGAAAGTAGGAGACCTGAGCTTCAAAACAAGGGCAGGAATCCTTTACATTAAACCAGTTGAATCCACTAATCTATTTAAATGACTGGATTGCTCTACATTGACAACAGGCGGTGATATGTTCTGGTGGCCATAATGGTATTCCCTACCGACAGCCAAACCCTTGAAGGATTTGCATCTTATCAGTGGGGCTTTCTAGCAGGATAAGCGATATATAGAAATCGTATGAACATATGGGATTGTAATCAGAAACTTATTTGAATATATTCAATAAATATTACAATGCATACTACTATACATTACTATACTACACAAATATTAAAAGCCTCTACTATATTGCACCTTAAATTACGTACAATCAACTTGGATTTGTAAGTCATCACAACTTAAATTACATTAAACACTTAAAAAAATGAGTAAAATGCTTAACTTATTTTGATGAGATAAAGCAATGTAAAAACCTATGTTGTCATAGCTTATTGATCCTTTTTTTGTTACAGTGAAGGTTTACCTTATCTTGCTGGAAGTGACAAAGCTTCATGTCTTTAAATCCATACGCAGTCAGCTTTATTTCTCAGAATATGCTGTGAAGCGTGTATATTATTTCCTGGCTTTTTGTTGGCCGATGTCTACTTCAGACTCTTAGAGAACTTGTTAAAAAGCCACAGGTCAGCTCAAATTCTATGGCTTTTTACAAGGAAGACAGTTTGCATATGAATTAAGTGTTATTTGTATACCTTGTTAAGTCATTATCTTTATTGATTCAAAATACATGTTGTTATTGAAAACACTGTTGAATCATTTATATTTTCTGTATGAATAAAAGCAACATTAGATAACACAACATAATTACATAACCACAGTGAATAACTGTACATGGCGAATTAAGTTGTATGCGCATACTTTACAAAGCATATTCAGATTTCAGAAGAATCATTTTGACATTTGTAATACAAATCTTGCGGTGTCTTGTCCATCAGCTGATCTGATATTCGCTACTATAATGAAAATTAATATAACTTTTAATAAGCAGGGGAAATTCCAAACTTTAAACAAATAACCATTTAAAAGTTTATGACGTTTGTGTTGTAAGAATGTACAGGGAGACTTCAGATATAAAAACGCAGACTCAGGTAGTTTTCTCATTAACATCAGATGATTTCCAATTAATTCACTAGAATGTGGCCTAGGCGACTTCACTTTTTGACGTCATGAGCAATCCAGTCATTTACTGTGTATATAGATCAGTGGTTGAGTCAGATTGTTGAATTGTTGTTTCTGGGTCAGCCACATTCCATTTGCTCTAAACTTAAACCTGTTCACATATTCACAATCACACGGATAATAAAACCTCACAGCTCCCACAGTGTCACAAGACCAGAATCTAATTAGGTCAGTCAGAAAGTCTGTTTGCATCGTAAGCACATTAGAAGAGCTTCTCCATCTTGCAGAAAGAGAGGCTGATGAACAACTACAGTGCTTAAAAGGTTCACAGAAGTAATATGAGATTTGACAATAAACATTACCTTAAGATCATCAATCTGTGTGCAGTGTGTTTTTAAATCTGGAGTAATTACTGTGGTGAATTAAGGCAGGAAGACTTGAACTAGACTCAAACAGGAAGGGCAACATTCCCTTTGGTATGCTTCCTACAGACTTGCAGGATATTTCCTGCATTTAGGAATCCTTTGCCTACACACAGTGCTCAACAATAACGATGACCTGGGGCCAGTTCAGCATTCTTAATACTCCTTACCTTTGTTTATTATGTGTTTTTATGTCTTGCAAACAGAAACATTGTGTTTTTATGAAGTGTCAAACAGTTATTGCTACTTCTGCTGATGTAAATCTGTAAACAAAGTTATTTAGTTGACACAAGAAAAGGTATTTTGGTAACACTTTACAATAAGGTTCATTAGTTAACATTAGTTAATGTGTTAACTAACATGAACTAACCATGAGCAATACATTTGTTATTGTATTTGTTCATCTTTGTTACCGTTAGTTAATAAGAATACGGTCATTCATTGTTTGTTCATGTTAGTTCACAGTGCATTAACTAATGTTAGCAAGATTTTAATATTGTATTAGTAAATGTTGAAATTAACATTAACAAAGATTAACAAATGATGTATAAGTGCAGTTCATTATTAGTTCATGCTAATTAATGTAGTAAACTAATGGTAACTAATGAACCTTATTGTAAAGTGTTACCGGTATTTTGATCATCTTGGAAATATCAGAAAATGTATTAATCATGTTTTTATTGTACTGCATACGTGTTTGAATTGATAGCCGTTAAAAAAAAGGTTCATATAAAAAATATAATCATAATTTTCGGACTCTTATGTACTAAATAAAATGTATTAAAAAACAAACAAATATATTTAAAATTAAAAAGTGCATTAAAACGCAACAGTTGAGTTAATCAGGTTTTTGAACTGAGATTGGGAGGGAAATGTCATGATAAACTCAACATAAAATCAGGGTAAAAATTTCTGGATAAAAGTTCCAGTGACTTAGTCAATCAGCAACTTATCTTGGGTATAATATATCTAATGGGATGACATTAGTCATTATTACATAATGCATGATGTTTCAGGATCCAGAGGGTATGTGGCAAGTACTGGCAATGATTGGTTAGCCTTTAAAGGAGAATGAGTCGCATTTTTGGTCAAAGACAGTTTTATAAGAACATACAACAATGACACAACCTCAAGTCACAATGACAGAAAATACTGTAGTACATAGAGCCCATCCATCAGTTCCTCATCCCAAACCAAACATATTGTAGGAATTTCTCCAACAACAACAACCTCACCTTCTCCAAATATCCTTAAATTTATATGCATACACACATATATGAAATGGTCTGTCAACTCTAGTTTTTGAGTCTGAAAGGAGCTTGGTTTTAGTTATTGTCTTGTATGTGCACTCAAAACAGGAATTTCTGGAGTGATGTATTTAATATCCTGTTCAGATAACCTTGCTATACGCTGCAGACTATAGCATCAAACATTTCACAAGCAGTTTCATAGTATAGCCTGCATGTGATCCCTTGTGGAGCTAAAAGGCTTGCGTGTGGGTTTCTGGCTCTTACAGAGCATTGCATAATCATCACAGACCCAGAGGAAAGCAGACCGAGACTGGATTCTTTATGTGAAACACAAACACACAGCCAAATCAAATTAGGAGACACTTTTGTTCACCGTTTGTCTTTCTTACACCCTCCCTTGCCCACAGACACAAATCAATGTCGAAGCTTTATTTATAAATTTCCTTGCACACACACAATCATTCACATTAGGTCTATCTACAGGCTAATACGGTTACTTTAACTGGACCCAAAGTTTTTGGATACTTATGTACTTAATTTTATGAATGGCATACAAATTAATTCATGCTGGAATTTGGGAAGCTTTTAATCCCAGATGGCTAATTCCCAGAGCCTGAGGCAATACTAATGGCCACACATGAGACTCAAAGCAGATATCCCTCGGTTTTAATACTTGAAGTGTGCATAGACATACTAGGCTTGACTTTCTCTGCATATTAAGCTTATAGGTCTACAGTCAAAGTAACCAAATGTGAGATAAATTAAGAGTCCAAGCAAGTGTAAGAAATAGGCTTGTGTACGATCAATCACTTGCTTATCTTACCGAGTCCTCAGGGGGCCTGTTGATTTTTGGCCACTCTACCGAAGGTCCCTTCACCTGCAGAAATCGGTGGAATATCTTCCTAAAGCCTTCAAAGTCCTTCTTAGACACCTGGGGAAGAGAGCGAGTAAAAAAAAGAAAAGAAAAAAGTTAGTAACTGTCTGTCCTTCCTGTTTTCTCCTTCTGAGAAACACATACTTAAAACTCAACCTATTTTGGCTGATGATGCCACTATAGGCCTATCCAAGAATGTATTTCAGAATAGTGGTGAATCAAAATGCATTTTTTAATCAACAGTACTTAGGCCAAAACTTTTACGTTTGCCTTTAAATTTAAGGACATCATCATTTTTTTCTTTTTGAAAAACCAAAACCAAACAACAACAAAAAAGCATAAAAAAAACAACCTGTCAGCATAACTTTCTTACCCTGTTCTGTACAATCTGGCAATTAGAACTCCTAAAGGCTTCTGAAATAATTACCACCCTGCTGCGAAAGATTGCTGGGTCCTCAGGTCTCTCACTGAGCACATCATTATAAACAAAACCTGTTTGATGAAAATCCATAAAACTCCTTGTGCCTGCTGAGAATTTAAAGTTACTTCTATAGCTCTGTATTTTAATAAAAGTGTAAATTTAATACATAAACCTTGGAAGAAGATATGAAGTATTGACTGAAGAGAACAACAGTTAAGGTGCATTTACACAGGGCGTCGGTGTTACCGCTTCTCATTTACTTTAAATGGGTGACATCATGCATTGCTAAACTGAATTATAGGTTTCGTTGCGCCGCATAACCTACAATTCAGTTTAGCAATGCAACTGCCGTTGCTTGAACAGTACAAATTTACATTTTGAAATACATTTTAAATATTTATATTTCAAATATAAACATATATTTATAAATGGAAAAAATATTGGGAACTATTATTACAATTTAAAATATATTACTTTTTTTCTACAAATGCAGCCTTGGGGAGCATAAGAGACTTCTTTCATAAACATTAAAATAATCTTTAATTTTGACCCCAAACTTTTGAGCAGTAGTACATATAAATAATATTATATTGTCAACACCTTTACTGTTTGATTAATAATAGACAGCAATAGGTCTATTAGAATGTATTTCACTGAAAGGTCTAATTCACTGATCTAATATTTAAACGCACATCCCATTTTCGTCCAGGATTTTGAACAGGAAGTACATTAGATTTGATTTGATTCACAGAGCGTGCACACACACAAATACGTATGTAAGAGTCAAAAGCAGCTGCCTGTGAATCAGAAAACACTACTAATGACAGACTGGTTATTATTATAATTTTTCAAGAATCAATGTGATACTTAAGTACCAGTGCTTTTGATATCCCTACTTAAAAGGAAGCTATAATGTTTACAACTGTAAATTGATGACTTATCTTCACACAATCTTGTACTTTACTTGAGCTAGCAGGGTGTGGATTTTAATACGTCATTTGGTAGTAAATGTTTGGGTGGGATTATGGGAGTGTGTGTGTTATGGAGAGGGAGGGGTGACAAGCGTCAGCATGTGTCACGGTGATGACGGCTAAGTCTGATTATTACCATATGCTGAGGAAACACTGGGGTGAATCACCAAACAGCTCAGAGTTTTACTATCTGACATGCTCAAATTAACTCTACTAACTGAGAATTTCAGTGTAGCTAAAGAAAGAAAAATGAAAGAAGGGTAAAAGATGAACAGGAGGAAGTGAGTAGGGGCTGGAGAAATGCCAGCGAGAAGATGCATCATGATGAAGCCAGTCTCATGGTGAGACTAATTAAACATCAGCTCAGCAGTGCAATGAAATCTCTCCTGTCATACTGGCACGTAATTCATCGGCTACAGCACTCAGATGGCACCCAAAGAGGTTTCCTCTCATTTCTCATCTTTGCTCTCTTGTCATTTCTGAATGCACTATGACTGTGAGACTATAAAAAAAATATATGATTTCTACTTTTTATTAAAAGTGCACTTGAGATAAAAACTCCAGTCATATCAGTAGCCTAATAAAATAGGTTTTATTTAACATGGAGCAGGTTGGCTCTTAGTCTGACATGTTAAGATCACATAACCAGCCAAATACTACTAGCTTTATCGTGAAAAAAAAAATTTATCATGGTTTCCACAAAGAATTTAAGCAGCACAAACATTGATAATAATAAGAAATGTTTCTTGAGCAGCAAATCAGCATATTAAAAAGGATCTGAAGGATCATGTGACACTGACGAGTAATGATGCTAAATCACAGGAATAAATTACATTTTAAAATATATTCAAATACAAAACAGTTATTTACTGTATTTTTGATCAAACAAATGCAGCCTTGGTGAGCATAAGAGACTTATTTTTTTAAAACATTCAAAAAACTTAGACACCACTCTTTTGAATGGTAGTGTCTATAAATCACTCTTTTTATAAATCATTAAAAAAAGTTAGCTGAGTTGTTGAAAATGTGTTGAATTTTTTGTAAGCTTGTATCTCACCTCAGCGTCTGGACCTTTGGTCGTGCCCAAGAGTTTCTCCAGCTCAACATGCATAGAGCTCTCCAGCTGCTGTCGCATTACTTCCTGAAACTGAGCCATCCCGTAGAGGTTGCTTGGTAATAACTCTTTACTCAGACCTACAATGGAAACCACACACCTTAATGTTAAAGTTTTTCACATAATTTTAATGACTTATGTTGAGTCGTACCAATAAAGAATACAGTTGGTGTGTTCAAACTTTAAATACAGTTCCTTAATAAATCTTTCAAATTAAATTATTTTTAATAAATCTTATTTGCAGTGATAATATGTCCATATGATAAGGAAGCTGGCAGCTGTTACTCATAATTGTACATGCCACTGCCTTACTTCTGGCCCAAAATGAAAATACCACAAGGCATGAAACCACAGATACAGTATGTTATCATCAAGAGCATTTAAAGAGTGTAAAACACACATCATCAATGGGCTCTGGGTTAATTTCCTGTATTGGCCATTAACACTGACTGTACTGTAAGGTGTGACACAAAATTTAACCACAAAAACCCCTTTATCCTTGAGAGAAAGGGGACAATAGAGAGGTTAAACCACATTATGTTTGATTAGGTTTATTCAATAATAAATCCTGAGCTGGAGGTCAGGGGAAGGAGAAACAGCGTAACTGCTTTCCTTTATTATCATTATTATTATCGGGCCTTTCAACTCTGATTACCTTTAGACATCAGCTTTTATATCTGTCATGTTCAAGTGTGCTACCTTCCGGCTACCTGACTGAATTACGCTTGACCACATTTCATCTTTATGCACCCAATTTAATTCATTCATCTGCCAGTGTGGCAAAATAGGCTTTGTGCTGAATGTCACAAACAAACATTAAAACAGGTCTCATTGCATCTGCTTGTCAAAGAAAGCCTGGCTAGTTATTTTTATTGTTGCCGTTTTATTCGATTAAAATATCTAAATGCTAGAGAGAAGAAAAAAATGTAAAAAAAAAAGTTTAGATATCGATCTGTGTATGTGATGGATATCGGTTATGCTCATCTTTGCTTGCTCCTTTGAAGGCATCTTGAGTAAACGGCTTTATATTTAACAAAGCACATACAAAATACTTGAACCAGTCCAGAAGCAATGAAGTTAGTTGCGCATAACCCTCAATAATTAACTTTTTACATACTGCCTGGCCATTGACATTTAACATCTACAACAGCCTCTGTTGACAATGACAATGTCAGACATTAAATAAGAGACCATTTCTGTATTTCTCAGAATTAGAATTTGCATGTTGAAAACACTCAGTGAAACAAGATACAGCAATTCTGCGATAATGATACATCACAATATATGTTTAACTATGAAAACAAAATACCAGTGAAAAGGTTAAGTTTTCTCTCTTTATTCAAGTCCAAACCGTTAGAAAACAGCACAAAAAGTGTTTCAGTCTGTAAATTAAATTGAACATTTTAAGTAAATTAAAATGTTTCATTTGCATAAAATGTTTTGGCTTTGCATGCTTGTGGTATTTCCCATGCACTTTACTTTTACCAAGCATTTCTTGTATATCACGTACTCTTTGTCAATTTTGTCTGTCCCATCAATGGTATAAAAGCCAAAGTGGGTCCAGACATTGGACTTACACGTGGCTGGGGCATCTATTATTTTACTCACAGTGCTGACCGCCATCCCTTTAAAAAACTATTTTTCTTAAGCTAGTTAACCTATGTTTGTGTTTCCCTCATTCATGTGTTGAGGGCCACCTCGAGGAGCCATGAAGTAGTGACGCTGGGAGCAGGGAAATCTATTTAGAACGGCTTATTTTATTAATTAAAAGATCGATATTTGGCGCCAGCATATCGATTCTCATATTGCATGGAGAAAGACAGCGATATATTGCCCTATCGATATTTTGTCCCACCCCTACTGACTAGTATTTATACTGTAGCGCCGGTCAAACTGAATAGTTGTGATTTGCTATTCTTTCATTTGCTTTGGCATTTATGGGGTAAATTCGTTGTATTATCAGATATGGAAGAAAGTATGTAGAGCTTTTGTTATTGTTATGATTTACTGTAATCCTGAATAAAATCTTCAGTGAACGAGATCTTCTGTTTTGTCATTAGTAAGACACAACATTTAAATTTTTCGTTTCATTTTATTTAAAACGACACTGCAAATGAAAGTATACATTTTTCATTTTATCGAAAAGGATGAACAATGAGAACGACATTGACAAACAATTCATAATTCCATGTACACGAAACACTGTAAATCATCAGTTGTCAATTATAACTGTGGTAACTCAAAATACTTATTTTAATATGCAAAAGTTAAAACTGTGACCCAATCATAGCAGTGGGCGTTTACTTCCAAGTCTTACAAGCGGCACACCTTTCAAAATGGAGTGTTCGAAAGAGAGGGTCAAAAACAAGATAGAAAACAGCTTATTACTTCTAAATTAGGCTGTAAAAAATCTTGATAACATCAACATCAGTGGACCTCAGAGAACATTATAATTTTCTTTACAAAATGCAGTTCATGGCCCCTTTAAAGAAGACAGTGACAATGCACAATCAGCTAACAGGATGAGCAGGGGTTATTTTGCATTAATGACTGGCTGACTTTACATTATTTCACATACACAGCTACTTACCAGATACATTTAAAAAAGGACAATAAATAGCCTAAGCTGTAATGTCATAAAGAATGACAATGGAGTGATGCAGAAAGTATGACGCTACCAATACTCTGGGGGTATTTTGTGAAGGTACACTGTAAAACAGATAACTTGAAATTGCCATTTTCAAATGATTGTACCAACACATCAATTGTTCATCTCACCTTCACAGGAAAAAAAAAACATGCACATCCAGAGGTCCAAAAGTCTAAAGCCTGGTGCACATGGTGCGATTTATAATTGTCCTTTACGATTGTTCCTTGTCAGACTGTACGAACATGATCCTGATGCAATCCATGTCACACTGTTATAAGATCTCAGTTGTCATTAAGGTGATACTGTACGACAATGAAGACGTGTTAAAAACGGACGCACACAAGAAAACTCGACTGAACAGATACAGCCTTGGTGAGAAAAAAAAAAATAATAATAAGAGTGATAATAATAGACTACTTTCAAAAATATAAAAAAAATCGTATTAACCCCAAACTCTTGGTAGCCTTTACTGTAAGTCATCATGTTTCTTAGTATTACTTTTTTTTAATTCTAAAGCTTTTTAATTTCAAGAGTTAAGGCAGAAGACTTAACTCAGTAACTCCTATAATTATGTTTAATGTAAAAATCTCTTTAAATTAGACCCTTTCAGGCCAAATGAATAGCTGTCAGAGAACCAGACCTCAAACAGCAAAACGTCTCCGGTTACTTTCGTAACCTCGGTTCCCTGAAAGGCAAGGAACGAGACATTACGGATGTCGTATATGGGAACTCCTCTCATCCTTCACTTCCGCTGAAATCTTATAGGCTAACGCCAGCAGAGCTGGCCAATTGACGCAAATATGCAAATACTGAACTTCGTAGCAGTATAAAGCAAGTGCAGCGTCAATTCCCTTTAGAATCGAACAAAAAACGCTAAATCAATAGCGAACACGGCGGCGAGCGTAATGTCTCGTTCCTTGCCTTTCAGGGAACCGAGGTTACGAAAGTAACCGGAGACGTTCCCTATCAAGGCTACGGAACTCGACATTACGGATGTCGTATATGGGAACTGTATAGAATCCCGCCGTGGCAGCAAACAACCACTGACAACAGACCCAATACCAAAACCGCCCCTCCCCAGTATGCAAGCGTCTGATAGGCCGAGATTGACCAATAGCGAACCTCTAACCTCTGATTGGCCCGAGGGGACCAATCACAAGCTCACAAACACTGCCAGAATTTGCATATCCCGAGCAGTATAAATAGGGGAAAGTTTGCACTGTCGAGAAAACAGGGCAATAACCACAGTAAGAGAAGGTCAACGCATAGCGGTGACAACAGTACAAATACACAAATAGCACAGAACAACTCATAAGCAAAGCGCAGAGCAGCTCTATCCAGTGCTGTGTGTGCAATCAACTCACCGAAAGCACTCGAGACGCTAGAGAGGGCAAATCCAACTTGTAAAACCTGGCAAACGTGTTCTGAGAAGACCAGCCAGCCGCAAGACATAAATCCTGAATAGACATACCCTTAGTCCAAGCCCACGAGGAGGCAATCGCTCTAGTCGAATGGGCCTTGACATTAAGGGGGCATTCCTGCCCTAGGCAATCATAAGCCAAAACAACAGCGTCCACAATCCAGTGAGCAAGCCTCTGTTTAGAGACACCCCGTCCCTTGTTGCACCCACCAAAGCACACAAACAGCTGGTCCGATTGTCGAAAAGCTGCCGAGCGAGAAATGTATTCCCTGAGCGCTCTGACTGGGCAAATAGTACTCTGAGCAACCGAATCCTGAGAGGTTGATGGCTCCGTGGACAGGGCAGGCAGAGAAACAATCTGCGCTCTGAACGGGGTATTGAGCGACTTAGGAACGTAACCCGGCCTCGGCCTGAGAATTACATTGCAGTTTCCCGGTCCAAAGCGAATACAATCTTCACTTACCGAGAAAGCCTGTAAATCCCCAACTCGCTTCGCCGAGGCGAGAGCGAGAAGCAGTGCCGTCTTAACCGATAGCTCCTTAATGGCAATCGAAGCTAAGGGCTCGAAAGGCGGTCGCGACAAAGCGTCCAAGACCAACGTTAAATCCCACGGCGGCACCGAAGGCGGCCGTGCAGGGCATAATCTCCTAGCTCCCTTGAGGAACCGTGTCACCGACGCATGTCTACCGATAGACTGCCCGTCAACAGGGGGGTGAAACGCGGCAATAGCGGCTACATATACCTTCAGAGTGGATGGTAGGCTCCCTTCGTCCATCCTGTACTGAAGGAAGCGTAGAATAACCGACACAGAGCAGTTCGCTGGGTCTATACCGACATTCTGACACCATTTCGAGAACACACCCCACTTCAAAGCATACAGGCGCCTGGTGGACGGAGCTCGCGCCTCCGCGATGGTATTCAAAACACGCGCGTGCAGCGTGTCCCGCCCGCTCAGCAACCCTGCAGCGGCCACACATGGAGGTTCCACAGCCCGGGGTTGGGATGCCAGATCGTTCCGCTCGCCTGAGACAGAAGGTCCTTCCTGAGCGGAATCTCCCATGGCTGTCCTGCCAGTAACTCTACCAGATCCGCGAACCAGGGCTGATTCGGCCAGTTCGGGGCTACCAGAGTGACCGCCGCCTTCTCCTCCCTGATTTTGCACAACACCATGGGCAAAATTTTCACCGGAGGAAAAGCATAGAGGCGGACTTTCGGCCATCGCGCGGTCAGCGCGTTTACCTCCCGGGGGGAACGAGACAGCGAGAAGAACATCTGACAATGCGCATTCTCGCTCGTCGCAAAGAGGTCGACCTCCGCTCTGCCGAAACGATTCCATATCAGCTGAACCGTCCCGGGGTGAAGCCTCCACTCCGCTTGGGGAATCCCGCTTCTCGAGAGCATATCCGCCCCGCGATTCAGAACGCCGGGGATGTGCGCCGCTCTCAGCGAGAGGAAAAATCGGTCCGCCCACAGCAGAAGGGATTCCGCCTGCCTGAAAAGGGCTCTGGAATGTACCCCGCCTTGGCGATTTATGTACGAGACCACAGAAGTGTTGTCGGTCCGAATCAACACATGTTGATGCTTCAGCTGAGACCGGAAGGCTTTTAGAGCTAGAGAGACCGCTTCTAGTTCCAAACGATTTATGTGCCACTCCATCTGCTTCCCTAACCACCGACCCGAGGCGGGCTTTCCCAAGCAGACGGCTCCCCATCCGGTGGACGAAGCGTCCGTCAGGACCTCCACGCGCCGCGTCACTATGCCCATAGGGACGCCTGAGCTGAAGAGATCTGGATTCCTCCACGGGTCCAGGGCGCGGGCGCATCCGCGGGTGATCATAATGCGCTTGTGGCCAGAAAACCACTCGCTCGGGCGGACGCGCGCTTTCAGCCAGTGTTGCAGCGGTCTCATATGCAGCAGCCCCAGGTGACACACCGAAGAAGCCGCTGCCATCCGTCCCAGTAGCCTTTGAAACTCTTTCAGTGGGACGAGTCTGCCAGGTTTGAAGAGACCGAGAGAGGAGCTCAGAGTCTCCGCTCGCTCGGGGGAAAGGCGCGCTCTCATTCTCACTGAATCCAAGCACACTCCCAGGAATGTTGTAGTCTGGCTCGGTGTGAGCACACTTTTCTGGACGTTCACCCTCAAACCGAGCCTCCCCAGGTGTCGAAGGAGGGCTTCCACATGGCTGACCAGCGTTTCTCTCGACTGCGCGAGAACCAGCCAGTCGTCCAGATAGTTCAAGACGCGCATCCCGCTCGATCTGAGGGGTGAAAGTGCCGCGTCCACGCATTTCGAAAATGTTCGGGGGGCTAGGGCTAGTCCAAACGGGAGCACCGTATATTGGTACACCGAATTTTCGAACGCAAACCTCAGGAATCGCCTGTGACGCTTTACTATCTGGATATGAAAGTAAGCGTCCTTTAAATCCACTGAAGCGAACCAATCCCCGGGGCGAATTTGCGCCAGGATTTGCTTCAGAGTAGTCATCCTGAAGGCGCGCTTGTGAAGCGCTCTGTTGACCGGTCTCAGATCCAGAATGGGGCGGAGACCCCCTCCTTTCTTCGGTACAACGAAGTAGCGGCTGTAGAATCCGTCCTCCCACTCTTTCGGGGGAACTGGTTCTATAGCCTTCTTTTCGAGCAAGCTGCACACTTCTTGCCTCAGCACGTGAGCGTTTTGGGGCAAAGTTAATGACTGAATTACGCCGCGGAAGCGGGGTGGTCTGCGTTTGAACTGAAGTGTGTATCCGCGCCGAATTATATTCAACACCCACGGCGAAATGCCCGGAATAGCCTCCCACGCTGCCTGAAAACGACTGAGCGTGGGCTGATCTAAACCTGCGGTCATCGCCGCTGCGGTCATCGCCGCTATGTGAGGGCTGGGAATATTTATTGACCGTGACTCTGCGCTGCTCGAAGGCAGGGCGGGTAACACAGTGTGTGGTGCAAGAGGAGAAAAAAGCTCTGTTTGTGAAGTAGTGATCTGCTTTATTTCTGAACAAGAAACAACATTCACAAAACAACTGCACGGGTCGCTCGCAGAACGCCGAGGGACCAAGTGCATTAGAGCGCGCCGCTTGGACGCGGGGCCGACCTGGCGCTCTCTTCTCCTCTTGCCCGAGCGGTCAGGACGACTGCTTAGGCCTCGCAGGGGACGCGGTGGGCTTTCTGCGCGGGCTCCTCTGCGTCCTCTTGCCGCCCGCTCCATGCCACTGGCCGCTACGGCCTCTACGGGCATCCGGTCCCGGGCGGGGCGCTGACTGTCTTCTAGCCGCGGCCTGAGGTTGGCGGCCCGAGGCGGAAGACGAACGAGAGCGAGGCTGCGGCTGCTGCGGCGGCGGCGGCGCCCTCCGAGGAATCACGTGGCTCATGGCTTTCGCTTTCTTCTGCGTCTCGGAGTAACGCTCAGTGACTTTCTCCACGGCGTCTCCGAACAGGCCTGCAGGAGAGATCGGTGCGTTCAGCAGCGTCTTCCTATCGGCCTCCTGTACGTCCGACAGGGTGAGCCACAGGTGTCTGTGGAGGACCACCAGGAACCCCATCGAACGGCCAATTGCTTGGGCCGAACGCTTCGTGGCCAGGAGCGCGAGGTCCGTGGCCGAACGGAGATCTCGGATGGCGTCAGCGTCGATAGAGGCGGCGTCATCCAGAGACTTGAGTTGCTTAGCCTGCAGCACTTGGAGAACGGCCATGGCATGCAACGCAGAAACCGCCTCCCCGGCGGCACCATAGGCCTTGTTAGCTTGGTGGGCCGTAAATCTACAGGCTCGGGACGGCAGGCTGCGGTCCGAGCCCAGGGCGGGAGCCGACGGGCAGAGGTGCGCGGCGACGGTCTCCTCGACGGGGGGGATGCGGAGGTAGCCGTGGTCCCCCGCCTCGTCCACGGGGGCAAACATGGCTTGGGTGGAAGTGAGGGTGCGCGCCGATTGCGGGGCCACCCACGACTTCACCACGTGCTCATGCACGTCAGGAAAAAAACGGTGTTCCTCTTTTCGAAGCGGCCTGACGGCGGCTCGATTGGAGGAACCACGTATCCAGTTTGCTCTTTGAAGGTTCGTCGGGAGCCTTCCACGACAGGTCCAGTTCCTCGACGGCTTTCGAGAGGATGCGGAAAAGCTCGTCCTGCAGGTCCGCCGGGGTCTCTTGCTCCGCGGCCGTCCGTGATGCGGCCTGCTCCGCACCCCAGTCGTTCTCGGAGGCAGACAGAGACATGGAGTCGTCTTCCTCACTCGCCCCGAAGGAAACGAAGTCAGCGACCTCGCGAGGGGGCTGAAAGGTGGGGTCGGGAAAGCTCACCGGGGGACGAACCTCGACTCCGCGGTTGGGGGGGGCTACCAGCGGCTCAGTGGCGGCGGTGGGCCCAATCCCAGCTGCTGCGCGAGCCTCATCCCTCCTGGCTTTGAGAGCTCGAAGAGACATGTCCGCGCAGTGGTCGCAGGACCCTCCGTCCGTGAGGGCTGACTCGGCATGGGCCAGCCCCAAACACGCGACGCAGAACAGGTGCGTGTCGGGGGGCAAGATGTGGCCCACGCACAAGTTGCAGTTAGTTGCCATCGGATGCAGGAGACAGTGCAAGTATCTCGGCGCAACTTCAACGACGGCGAAATAATCCAAGTTGTAGTATCAGCTTTCTAGCACACGATTTAAGCGTGAAGAGAGAGATTCTAAAGGGAATTGACGCTGCACTTGCTTTATACTGCTACGAAGTTCAGTATTTGCATATTTGCGTCAATTGGCCAGCTCTGCTGGCGTTAGCCTATAAGATTTCAGCGGAAGTGAAGGATGAGAGGAGTTCCCATATACGACATCCGTAATGTCGAGTTCCGTAGCCTTGATAGGGAACCAAAGCGAGGAATGGACCGACAGTCTGGAAAGGTCATAAACGCTTCAATTTCTGCAGAACCAAATTTCTAGAGCAACTTTTTAGAGCATTTTAGAGCAACTGTTGTTCTCTTAGTCAATATTGACTGAAGGGTCCATTCAGCTCTCACTCTCATCAGAATTCAACTGACAGCTTTTTACATGGTGCGGTAAGATACAGATGATCACTAGTATCATCAAATTAATCAAGATATATCGAGAGAACCAATACAAACTTAAAAGTACTTTATAATTATAAAAAAAGAAAACTAAAGAGGGAAATTAATAGGATTAATTAATGTTCTTACCTTCAACGTAAAGCGACATAGTGCTACAGTAGCTGCCTCTAAACTCAATGAAATGCAGTTCGGTTCAATATCACAACAAAAATAATCCTGTTTTCCCTGTCATGGGAAGAACAGCAACATAGATACAGTCCAGTCGGGATGTGACGCTTATTGGTATGAAGAATAATAATTAGATAGAAGGTCAGTTGATCGATTCTCTCATTCTGTTCACGAGCGCTTTCCTCTGTCGTTCACGCACATTTAACTGAACCATCTCTCTCTCTCTCTCTCTCTCTCTCCTCTCTCTCTCCCTCTTCTCTCTCTCTACTAACTATCAGGTAACGCAGGGTGAAAAAATAAACGACTGCTAACGTCGACCTTTCACTTTAAAAGGTGAAGCAATTATGTGTATCTCTGTGTGTGTACATGTAGGAATTGCATTTGTGCTCAGCCCCTTTTGGTCAGTCATAATTTAACACGTCAGATTATTCCAATCGCACTTCCTCGATCACATCCCCCGACCTTAGCTGCGTAACGTTAGTTTTTAGGATCATTTTAAAGATTGTAGGGCCAGGTTTGTTAAGTTTAGGGGGTAAAGAACAAAAGTTTTTATATCACTATATTCTATACTAAGAAAGGAGTTGTTAGAAGCTGCAATTGTATCATTTATCATAGACTTGACGCGGTATTGCAGTATTTTACTTTGCAATCACAGAGCAGTGATGTTCTCTCTCTATGCATAAACCCATAGCAGACGCTTGACGTTGTCATTGCATCGAAAAAACGTCGACTTTTAGATTATTTTTTTTTTTTTTTTAGGAACACGGTAGAGGTGGTTCCATGGCGTTAAGTATTATGATTACAAAGCGAATGTGAAAGTAGATTTAAGCGTCTTACTCTGAAGGCTGAAGGATGCTCTCGGGGAGCTGCTGAAGGTTGTTCCGGAACAGCGACGTGTGTTTCCCTCTCCACCAACCAACTTTCTTCTCTCAGAAACAGCAGTGCGGGGTCACTGAAACACTGCGGAAGTGTTTCCCCAAAAACATTGTTTAAAAACATCCTGAATAACATACGTTGAATATAGTTAAATGAAAAGAACTGATATGAAACGAAAATTATGTACGCCACTTCCATTTCTTTATTTTATTATTATTATTTATTTATTATTATATTATAGATTATGGATAAATGTATCAGTTCACACTTAAATTTTTACCTTTATAGATACAACGGAAGAGTGGGTTTCTTTCATTTATAAAGTAAACAAATTCAAGTTATTTATTGTATTGCAAAGGAGGAAAAAATGTAAAACTCGCAGTAACCAATGAAAGTACTGCATTTCAGTACGGCGAATCTCATTGGCTGACTTCAGTCGGGCCGAAGTGTTGCCATGTCCGCATAATATAAGCGACTTTAGGGTTTGGTGCTTAACAACTGATTCACTTATAAATATGATCTCTGTCGCGGGTTTAGATTTTTTTTGTTGCTTATTTTAGAATAGAGTCACGTTTTGGGGATGTCTAGTGCTTGGTCTCCTTAGTAAAATAAAACATCACCTACCTTAATTATTAAGTATCGAAAAGACAGCAAATTTTGGATTTTTTTTTAATCGAGATTGTATTTGGCAACACAGTCGAGAAGGCCACGTCTGCAACCTCACACCAATGACCTTGCAGTACAGAACGTTTAACTCTCCTTTCATACAGAATGCAATGTGTCAGAAAACGAGTACAATATTTTGTTTTTCTAATATTTCTAAGTGAGGTCAAGAACACAAAAAGTATCCTAACTCTGAACACTACAATACTGACAATATAGTGGTCATAATATAACACATTTTGAGCACTAATTCAGTGTAAACTGCAGTGTGCACACAATTGATTTATTAATGTAGGAATACAATGTATTTTAAAAATGAGTGCAAGTATGCATTTTTAATGTCTAGTTTTTATTTGCTGGATACATATAAAATCTGTTACAGTAACCGCACTGCCAAAGCACTTTAACACATTAAACATTCCTTGTTCATTTCTGACGAACACTTGTCAGACATGTAACAGTTAAAATTTCAGTAATGGCTGGAAAATTACAAAGAAAGACCTAATTTATGTACTCTTTGTTCCTCCTTTATGCAGTTTTGAATTAAAAAGGGCAGTCTACAAATAAATAACCTTGTTTTAGACTATTGTATCCCCCTACATGACAGCTTTGCTCAGATGGAAAACCAAAAACAGCAAGGGAAACAACCGAAGTCCCTGCTAAACAACAAGACTAGGTTCCAATTCTGAAAAATCAGCCAAAATCCAGCTGAAAAGGAGGAATTAGGATTTCAAGTACATACAGTTCTAAAATGTATGTAACAGTTTCAGGGGAAGATAAAGATTTTCTGGAGTGTTTCACAAACGTGCTTTGGAGTTCTCTGGGCATCTAAGAGTGGTGAATATGGCTGGGTTTCTAATCACACACCCAGGAAGGAGACAGCAGTGTCTCTTTCCTCCACTAATTCTGCTGCTGTTGCATCCATCTTGGCTCTTGAGAAGTCGTTGATGGGCAGCCCATCAACAATCTTCCAGGTCTTGCCCTGAAGAAAAAGAGAAATGTTGCAATGGTGGCTAAAATCATACTTTTTTAGTTGATTAGAGTATGATGAATAGATGTGAATATGAATTTGATCTCAGGATTTATCTCAGTAAATAAGGCCATGATGTGGAGATTAAGGAAGAGATATCAGACACAGATTTTGGAATAGTTTCATGACAAACCTTGATTGAAACAGGGAATGAGTAAATTAGGTCCTCAGGTACTCCATAAGAGTTTCCAGTGGAATAGACACCCATAGAGATGAACTCACCCTATAAAACAAATGCAAGAAGAGTTCAGAACAAGTGGCCTCCCAATAAAAATGTATAGCATCAGTCCAAATAAAGTTGTTACCTTGTATGCAATATCAATCAATAAGCAGAGAACACAATTTGACTATCATATTATGCAATCATCATACCGAAGATGAAATTACTTGTAGACCAGTAAATACTTAATAATGTAACTCATTTAGTTTTTTTTATGGGAGTGGAAAAAATACTAATGAGCACATATATAATGTTATTACACTGACCTTGGGCATTTTATTTCCTATTACTTGGCTTTTTAGCTCCATAGAGCGACATCAAGTATCTATAGGGATCTCCCAGTCACGTGACCCATCGCCGCATGTCAGCCATTTTGACGGAATACATCCGTCAGCTACTCAGGGGCAATGGATCTATTATTAGGGGTGGGCCACCTTATAATTTGCCAAAAGAACAATGTATCCATTAATGCCATTTCCCCGACCCATGAGTAAATTATCCTATTCATATTTAAATCGGAAAGGCATCTTTCAAAAAATATTTCAATCAGAAAATCTAGTATTTTATAATTAGCCTAAATATTGCAATACTTTGCGCTACAGTATTAATATAATTGCGTGTATAATATGGTGTAATAATATATTATTAGTATATTATTATAGTAATAATATAATTATGAGTATAATTATTTTTATAATTAGCCTAAATATTGCAATACTTTGCGCTACAGTATTTATATAATTGGGTGGGCAAAATATCTCGATACTGAACAGAATAGATCTATTATTAGCGCAGCGGCCGTCCGCTAACTCTTCACATCATGTCATCGCACTTATTATTAACATCACAAAAAGAAGATGAATTTGTTGGATCTAGAAAAACTAAATAATACGCTTATATACTTTTTAATACTTGTAACTATCATACTACAGTGACTGTAGTAGAGATAAACTGTTATTGAGACTGTTGTCTCAACCTGTGTTTCTAACGATTTATAAAAAGTGTCAAATAAAATACAAGATCAGCTTTTGGTCACGTTTTGCCTGTTTATTGCCACCAACCACCACGTTTCTCCGTTTTGTTTCTTTTGGGATACGGTATAAAGAAATTCCTTTTGTATGATCACATATCTGATCGCATCCAACTGCACAGCATCGCTCGGGCATGATAGGAATATTTCCATATATTTTGCGACGAGCTGTATTATCCTGGTATCATCACCGGCGGTTTAGCATTTCTATTCCGTCAAGATGGCTGCTCCAAATGGCGTGACGTCACGCGGGACGTCCCTATAGGACATTTCAATCGGCGGGCTGCTTTAACAGAAGTTTAGGTCTTATTTTTTCCCCTTGTGTCTTCCATGTTGTTTATTAGGCTGACTTTGCCTTCTTTTGTCAGAAATTGCAGGTAAACACATATTTTTAGAGTAAAAATCATTAAGAAATTCATTTTAAGATGCAATCAAAAATCTATAGCAGTGACTCTCAACAAGGGGGCCAGGGCCCTAAAAAAAAGTTGACCTCGGAGGTGCCGGTCCAGATGTCTCTCATGTGGTCGCAGATGGCCTTGGCGGCTGACATGGCACTGGAGAGCTTCCTGGCCTTAATGACTGCAGCACCACGCTGCTGCACTGTCTGTGAAACAGAGGAAGAGTGGAGGAACAATAGAAAGATTCTGATCAGATTATTCCAGTCAGTAGTCATGTGCAAACTGAATGTTGTTACAATGGACCTACTTAAACTGACTTTCTTATTACTAATGTCATACACATGAATGCTACTAAACATACTGTAATATTCTTGATTACTCAGTAATTTGGCATAGTAAATAGGCCAACAGTGACCTCTACAGGAGGAGGAAGTCATAGCATAACACTTACAGAAATGAATTCTCCTTTCAGCCAGGCATCGTCCTTCACTGCATCAAAGGCAGTCACGTCCTTTCCCTGCACAATCACCTTGCAGTGGTGGACGTCAGGGTACTGCGTAGACGAATGATTTCCCCAGATGATCACATTCTTCACATTGTTTGCTGAAATGCAACAACGCATTGCCACCTAGAGGACACATTGTGTAGTACAAGTTAGTGGGTATAAATTAAATAATTTTCACCTCTTTGAAATGTGCTCCATTAGCGTGGCGTGGACCATCCAGCAAGGGTGTGTTTTACCTGAGAGCAAGCCCTGTTGTGATCCAGGCGTGTCAGACAGGAGAAATTCTCTTTGGGGATGGACGGGGCGGATTTGGCCGCAATCAGACAGTTAGTGTTGGCTGGGTTACCAACAACTAGAACCTGCATATTAAAACATAAGTGTCAAAATACTGCCTTCATACTTGATTGACTTTAATTCTTCCAACTGTGCAAGCACTTAATTAGGTCACGGTTATTCACCTTGACTGTTTTCTTTGCATACTTGTCTAGTGCCACCCCCTGAGCCTTAAAAATGGCAACGTTGGCCTTAAGTAGGTCCTTTCTCTCCATCCCATCTCTCCTTGGCATGGAGCCCACCAGGATTGCAGCATCCAAATCTTTGAATGCAACGTCCTCTTTATCGGTAGGGATGACCTCTGAAACAAAAAGACACAGACAGTGGTATAGAGTAGATGAAGGGTAAACAACACCAGCAACACTCAGGGAGTCACAAGACAACACATTTTTTAGAAGAATCTCAGAACTAAAGAACCTGAATAATGTGAAAAACCTCATTATTAAAACATGATATGATATGTAAAAAGAGTCAGCTTTTACGGTTCTAAAAAGTTTCAGACTAATATAAACAGAAAAAATATATTTAGCTGAAATACTACTTGTATACAATTGGCCTAATTCTTATGAAAACAAAATTAAAAAAATCTCCCATTTTCATTAAATGTGAATTTATGAAATAATAATTGAAATAATAATGTATTATTTACATTACATTAATTATCTATCATGGTAATATTTGTTGAACTGTCATGTATTTATTATTCATTTAAAAAATACTGTTTGTTTTAAATAAATAAAAATAGTAAAGGTGATTGTTAAGAATGTAATGTCACAATGCAAATATATTGTTTATATATACATAAAGCCACTGATTTTTTTCTTTGGGGTGAAATGTGACCAATGGCATATTTTGTTTCACCCATCCAGTTTGGCACTCCAGAGTTTTTGGTTGTTAGTTTTGTTCCATACACTTGACAGCTCACATACTATTAACCCTCCCATAACATTCTCTGATGGGAACCACAATTCTAAGTTTAGCTGCCCTTTCAGCTGGGGATCATACAGGCAGCCAATCAGATTGCTCTGAGCTCTCGTCATTTGTGCAGTGAAAACACAGGCCTTTAAGACTGCATATAACTGGCACAAAGACTAGAGAACACAGGGCCTCATGACAGTCCATTCTGTGCGAGTGTACCTCTCAGAATTGGGAGGGCACAGTCCTGCAGCTCCATAACGACACCCTCCAACACAGGCAACATGGGAGTAATGTCCAACAGAACCAAAACTAGGGGCTGAAAGAGAGAGGGAAAGTGAACGTTAGTGCATTACTTGCACAACTGTCACAATATAGTTTTGACCTGCATGTAAGAAATAAACACATCAGACATGGACTGTAAAAGACATATATATGCTGCCTATTCCTGGAATTAGTCAAACAGCATGAATGATATACAACATCCTTTAATTGGATGGGACGGGACATTGCATAAGCCAAATCCTGCCTTTACCTGATCTTTACCAAAGACATCTCCCTTTGCGATTCCGTACAGCAGAGAGTATGCGATTTGCCCTGCGGCACCAGTAACCAGGACTCTAATAGGATCAGCCTACAGACAAACAAGAGAGATTATAGAGAATTATAAACAATAGATGTCATGTAAGGTAGCAAAGAAAATAACATTGATCTTAATCAACCACTCAGGACAGAGAAGCTCAGGAGGTTCACCACAAACATAAATAGTCCTGGCATACTCTGCCAGAATGAAGTGCTGAGTGGGATATTTTTAAACTGGGAGACATTTATAAATTTCTTCCATTAATTCCATTTCACCATGCATTTGGCACTTCTGCAGAAACCTTCATTTGTTGCAAATTAATGTATCTGCATTATATTCAGAATCACTAATCTATGACTTATCATAGCGTTAATACAGCTCAAAATGCCTTTAACTGTTTGATATAACAAGGAATATCACATGTGCAAACAAAAGTTCTTGACTGTTATATTCTAACAAGTGTAATCAACATTATGCAATTCTTGGTTCCCGAACAGTACATTATACATCGGATCTAACAGATAACTGGAAAAGTTTAGGTTCTGCTATAATTCTTAAAGTAAAACTCCACAAAACTGTCACTTTCCTCTAACGTGATCATTTATTGACAGTAAAATACACACTTTCATATAAATTTAGAATATTATTTTGGCTTACCATTTTCAGCTGGTTTAGAATGACAGAGGCTTTTCCACTACTCCAGTGATTGCGGAGGTCACCCCTATTTCTCTCACGGGGCAACAAGTTGTCGCTGCACCTGCGTTTCAAGTGTCTAATGGGAAATGTAGTTTTTAGTGGCCGGACAGCCGTTCGTTTAGTTGTTGAAATAAAGACTACAGTTCCTATTAAATACTTATGGTAACGGACCCCTCTTCCACCACTAGTCGGACATACGACTTATCACAGCGAATCGGTTCTTTTAAACAGTTCGTTTCAAAGCACCAAGACAAAAACTCTGTTTGTTTGCAGTCATTATTCAGGTCATAAAATAGTCGTCTAACTTTTATGTTAGAATACATATACATTATTTGCTCATGAATAACATATAATAAAGCCGTTTATGCGAAATTAAGGTACTAATTGTTTCATATTTAAATATATGTGTAAGTGTAGGCCTAATTGGACAATAAAGCAGTTATGAAAAATAACCAAAACATTCCTCGAAAAAAAACCCTACTAATTATTTAAAGAATCTGTCGGGTTTGTAAACTCATGTAAATAGTACTACAAACTATCAATTCATCCTGATCCTGGCTGCTGGAACAACCCGGAAGATATTTAAGTTTACCGTAGTGTTTGGGAAAACAACGCGGGAGAAAAGTAAACGGTGATGGAGAGTTTACAGTTGCGTCCGTTGCTTAGACACTGTTGAAATCATGAACATGTCAATGGTTGGCAACAGCTAACATACTCTAGTCTAAAATATCGTGTGAAAATGTTTAAAAGTTTCACAAGTGAAGGAGATCGCCTTTAGCAGCAACAGTTTATTTGTTTTACAAGCGTTTTTCCTGAAGGTTCATTTTGCAGTCGTCTGGCAACAAACACACACGGGACCTTTGGCATCAATTCAATCAAGTGGAGATCAACAGATTATTTGTGAACTAATCGGTAAGTCTATGAATGAGTCAGAGAGCAGCCTGTGCTCTGTAGTATTTGAAGTGGTGAATCATACATGTTTATGGTAAATTAATTTAGTAAAAGCTGTTGTGTACAGTGCAAAACAATGGGTGTGTAGTTTTTTCTCGTCTCACCAAAAAAAAAAATTGGCTGAAGTTAGTAATGTCGGGATTTGGCGGACTACACCTCGGACCTGAACGGTTCAGCTGAACGGTCAAGCTCACTGCTGTCGGCAGGCAGTCTCGGCACTGATTTCTTTGCTGGCTTGTGGTTTTGTTGAGAGTGTGGAAAATATTATTAGTGGACATGTGGTATCTAGTTTATAAATTGGAATATTGACTGTTATTACTCGTAATCTAGTTGGTAACAGATACAGCCTAATTATCTGATTATCTAAGGAACGTCAGAAACGATCAAAACTAGGTTATAGTCTATCTATCTTGTATCCCTTACAAAGTTATGGATATACCCCAAACCTGTTTTAGGATGTAGTTAGTTATTAAACCATAGGCTATTTCTCCATAAAGAAAAAATATTTTCAGTTAGTAATGAGGAGGCTAATAATTGTCAGATAGTTTCTTCTAACTGTTGTATTTACAAAAAAAACTGATCTGTTATCTTTATTCTGTCTGAAAATACAGCAGAGAGCAGCCATGTCATCACCCACCCTGTATATCTTTATGATAGATGGCCTTCGCTCCCTCATACTGTACACTGAGAGGTTGATATAGAGCCTCTGTATCGGTTCAGTGCTGTGAGGACCCTTGCTCTGGGTGAGATAGATGATCTCCCTGCTGCATTTTACATGATCTCATTACAGGCTCATTACAAACTGCCTGACAAAGGAACTGAGGATAATGTTGCTTCTTCATGTGATGTGCACGCACAGAACAACACCAAACACTTTTCTCCACAACACAGTTTATGAGTGCTTTTTAATCAGTTTAAACAATTGCTGCCGGATCACTGGATATAGTTTTAATATGAGTATAGAGTATTATTGAGAATATTTTATAGAAGACATTTTTTAAAACATCTAAGCTTGCCTACCTTCTTGTCTTTCTTTTGTTTCTCTTTCTTACTCTCTCCCTCAGGCTGTTTCATTCATGCTGTGTTTTGTGGTGTTTATAACACCTTCAGTTTTCTGTAAAAGGTCAAATGTCACACCTTTATAATGCATATTTTGTTATAAAGAAATACATTATTTTAGTCAGATACTACAGTAAGAAAGTTTTAATTGAACTTATAAAAATTTGAATTATGCTTATGGGATAGAGATATTGTACTGTTGCAGAATAAAATGTAACGATTAGCCTAGTTAATATTTATTAATAATTAAACATTTATTAATTGATTTTAGACTATTCATATACCGTATACAGTTAAAGAGTATTAATTCTTTGAAAAAGACACAACGGTTTAAAAATGCGGCGCTTCAAGTTAAAATCAGTTAAACTTTTAAAAAACGCGTCTCTCGAGACCTTGCGTTTTTCCCCATGCCACTGCCTCATTCCCCCCAAAAAACGTGTTCTGTGTAAACTGCCCCTTACTGTATTTAAAGACGGATTAAAGATGGTGTTCACAGTTTTAGGCATTTACTTTTGTTAAATTATACTGGGAAATCAAAGTTATTTTTATGCATGAGGTTTTTTTTTGTGTGTGCAAACTATTGTAAGTTCCAGCTGTGTATCAGATCACTTTGGAAAACATAGGCCTATTAACCTTTAAATCACATAACCTTTGCTCTTAACCATGACAGTTTTGAAATATTTTAGTAGCGCAGTATCAGATTGCACCCTGTGAAAACTGAAATTCTAGAATAATCCAGACCTGCTTCAACAAGCCCCCCTTTTTAAGACCTTCATCTGTGCTATGTTAGTCAAGTCTCTCTATGTCAAACTATTGAAAATTAAATTTCATTCAGATTAAATCATTAACAGATTGACTGCTACCGAAAATGGCAGGGGTGGATTTTTATTTGTATGAAGCAATAATTATTATCAAGCAATTGTGAGATGCTGTTTTATTTTTAAGACTTTACTTCTACCATTAAGACTTACTGAGCTGAAAGTTTTTCAGTGCTTTTAGTTTAAATAAATAATAAGTTGACTGATTTCAGGCTTCTCTTTGTGGATTATAAAGTCATATCTCAGCTGTCATGTTTCAGATTCTGTCCCTGATTCAGTGCACCTATCACCCCACGCTCTAGCGACTTTAGCTGGTTTCTGACTCTTTTTTTTTTAACTGCTGTTTTTCACAGATTTTGTGGATTTTGCATTGCTTGTGTCATGTCAGTAGGAATGTTTGTTATTGTGTATAATGCTCACGCTGTACCTGGTGAAATGAATAGGATATTCATGGTCTGTGCATATAGAGAGAAAATCAAAACAATACCTGCATGGTATCCGAGAACATCTGCACTCTTTGACCTCATCAAACTATAACTATAAAGAGGTGCACTGTGGGATGTGTTATCACTTCAGTGCCTGAGTGAGCTACAAGAAAGGTGAAAGAGGAAAAATATTGAGGGTTTGGGTGAGAGAGTGAAAATTAGTTTTTGACCTCTTAAACTTTCTTAATGTGACCTGAGGTCAGACTGACATTGGACAGTGAATGAAGATATATTTGACTATTTTTTTAGTTTTTGAGGCAGTATGTTTATTTATACTATCCATGTGTCAGAAATTAACTGAATAATATTAAATATATAAAAAATTACCCTTCCATGTGAGACTTTTTCCTGAAAGAAATTAATACTTTTATTCAGCAAGGCATTAAATAGCCTAGATAAATTTCAAATAAATGCTAATCTTTTTAACTTTGTATTCATTAAAGAATTCATTAAAGAAACTGTTTTTAACATTGATAATAACAATAAAAGTTTCTTGCGCAGCAAATTAGTATAATAATTTCTGATGGATCATGGGTAACACTTTACAATAAGGTTTCGTTTGTTAACATTATTAACTACTTTAGTTAACGAACTAAGAATGAACAATTTTCTATAACATGTATTAATCTTAGTTGATTTATTTTAATATTTACTAATACATTGTTATAATCAAAAGTTGTATTTGTTAACATTAGTTAATGCACTGTGAACTAACATGAACAAAAAATTAATGACTGTATTTTTTTTAACTAATAGTAACAAAGATTAATAAATTCTGAATCAAATGAATTGCTCATTGTTAGTTCATCTTAGTTAATACATTAACTGATGTTAACAAATGAGACCTTATTATAAAGTTACCGGATCATATGACACTGAAGACTGGAGTAATGTTGCTGAAAATTCGACTTTACTATCAGATAAATAAATTGCATTTTATAATAGATTAAAATAGAAAATACTTATTTCAAATTATGAAAATATTTCACAAAATACTGTTTTTACTGTATTTTTGATAAAGTAAATGCTGCCTTGGTGGGCATAAGACTTCTTTTAAAAACATTGATCTCAAACGTTTAGTGTATACATAAAATATGAAAGAAAAATATTGAACATTTTTTGACCACTTATTATTAATATCTGGGGCTTTTTTCAATTTCAGTGGCATTTTTACCCCCTACAGTGTCATGACATGTTATTTAACTGTATGGTTGTATCATTGCTCCATAGATGTTGGTTCTTTTTGTTTGTTTGTCTTTTTAACTGAAACCATCAGCATTCACCCATGGGACAAATGACAGAAAGTATTATGTGTACATGGACGTTTTGTAATCCATGTTGATTGGATTAAGATTCACATACCCTTATTTTGTGATTCTAAATATTTTTTATTCCCTCTGTATTACAATGAACTGCTTTATTCAAAGGCAGTTGTATCTGTTGGTGATCTGGGACTGTCTGCCGGTGACTCACCAAAACCCCTAACCAGACAACTGTTATCTCTTTTCCATTATCTTTTAGCAAAAACCATCTTGATAATGTGCTGTCTCTCAATGGGGTTACGTGAGAACTGTGATGTCCATCATTTAACTTATTTCTTCTTAGCATGATCTTAGATAATTTTTCTAGTGTCCGACGTTTGAACTGCAGTTCCGCCTTGTGAACAATAGGTGTCAGTGTAGCCCTAGTTTTGTAGCGTAATTCCTATAACAAACATAAATGCAACAAAATAATAAACAAGAATCACCTTTGAGTTTGAACTTTTATATTCCATTAATTGTGCTCATTTTTAACCTGCACTTGTTTGGAGTTTTGAAGGCACTACATTTATTTCCAGCCTCTTGAATCCTGACTGGAAGTAATTGAGCGAGTGTTTAGTTTCTCCTGCTTTAGGGGTTTTTAAGACAGCCGCATTTCAGGTTGTCACATTGTTTCACAGATGTACAGCTTGGTTCTCCTGGCTCGTGATCATTCTAAGTGCTCTTTGATTTAGCTTCAAACAACAAAGCCCTCAGGAGTATTTACTCAAGAATGCTTTTTCAACCCGAGACTTCCCCGTGCCTGTCAACTACACACTCTGTCAGCCTCAAAGTTTCCCATGCCTGGCAGCCACACACACACACACACACACACACACACACACACACACACACACACACACACACACACACACACACACAATCTGATCAAAGTGAAAGCACACACTTCACCTGCTTATAAAGCTGTCCCGCCCTCCACCTGTCAATCACCCTGTCTATCCTCTTGTGTCTGCTAAACATGCCATGAAATCCGCTGAGATACTGAATGTATAATCTGCCTTTTCCTTAGCATAAGGGTACATATCTTTTACACAACAAGAAGATAAAATAAAATGAGATAAAGTATAATAAAAAATTATTTTAAAATGTTATATATGATATTTTGTTATATTACTAATTGTTATTTTGTATGTGTATTGGTTCATGTTAAATAGCAGGCTTTAGATCAGTTTTGCCGTAGATGGTGGTGAATCTCCTAGATTGTAGTTCTCTCTGCGTGACAGTGGAGTGTGCTGATGAGCCTCATATAACAATAACCCACTTCAACGTAGCATTGTGTTTGGTCTCTGGTCTGGTCTTTTTGGTTATTTTGTTGCTTGCTTCAACAGTGCTCTTCTTAGACTCCTACACATCCACTGCACTCATCTAAAGGAGTGAATCATTGCCTTGGGGATCAGAGGCTGGTGCTGTTCAAGTCGCCCTTTGTGTTCGATTGTAGCTGTCCAGCAATCAAACACGTTGCATTAATTCAAATCCCTTAAACTGGACATGCTGTCCTGGCCTTCACACTCTCTTGCACAATGGTGAGAAATGGAGAAACAGAGAGACAGTGAGCATCCTGGACCGGGTCCTGAGTTTGAGGCTTGTTTTTTTGTTTGTGTCTCTCTCAGTCAGTGTAGGGATTAGGCCTGTAGTCGTTGTGCCCTAAGTTATCATACAGATGTTAGTTGGGATAGCATTGTCACGCCAACCATAGCCTCCTGTCTGGATGACGGGGTAGTCGGGTCCTCCAAAAAAAGCTTGCTCGCATGTACTGTATGCAGGTGTTTGTGTGTGTGGTTTGGGGTGAGTCCAGTGCCATTTGTCTGACAAAAAAAGCTAGTTTCAACACTTTCATTCATCTGTTTGTGTGTGTTCTGTTCTCCCTCTTTCAGTGCTAAAAAATAGTTATCACAGTATAGTACTGATTTTACAGTGTTGAAATGTTCAGTTTTTTCTGTTTATATACAGTAGGTATCAATGTGTTTGTATAGACAGTGTCCGGCTTAATGGGAGTTGGTAGGTTTAAGGCAAGCTACAACTCAGTTGTCTGTTTTCATTTGTGGAAACTTTTAAACCAAACCTTAAAATATAAACATAATGCTTACAGTTTTTTCATGACAACATTTTCACCAAGCCACAAATATGATGTGTATAAAATATCCCAAAAAATATTTAGTTTTTAAACCGTGGAAAAAGAAAAAGAAAAAATCCTGGTTTTAAGGATATTTACATATATTTTTTACTTAGAAACAAGACTAATATATTAATAATTTTTTGTTGTTGCTCTCAACAGTTGTTTCCTGGGAATAAATTGTGATGACTCAGTCCACGTCACTCACACTGGCTCTTAGTCACACAACTGATTGGCGAGGACCATCTCATTTAGTTCATCAGGAGAGGGTGATGTCTGAAATATGAGATCTCTGACAACCATTTTAATTCTTTAACTGCTGCAGAATACTCTCTGAGCTCTAGTCCCGGCCCCGCAGGCCCCTGCTTGGGAAAGCTGATATAGGATCTGACAAGACAGGGCTTGACACAGCAATCCACTTCCCTGCCATTGTGTCCACTGACCTGGGGCCAGCTGCCTGCATTTGAGGATTTTCCCATATAAAGAGGAAGAGGGGAAACATGTGTATGTGTTGACTATCATCAGTCAAATACAACATGTAGCAGCCATGGATAGAATGGCAGGGGAGTGTGAGTGCTGGGTTTAACATCAAATGGGCATCCCATTAGAGTCGAAGTCATTGTGTTTGTAGAGGGGCACTTGGGTGGGTGTGTTTTGTGTATGCATGGTTGATCAGTCTGTTTTTTTTTTGTCAGATGGAGCTCCACTAGGTGTCAGAGAATTCCCAGTCCAACCCAGCACTCCTTTTCCGCCTGCTCTCTCTGTTCCTTCTCACCCGCTCACAGACTCACATGATGATGCTCAAACTCAAAGGTCAAGGGTCACACAGGAAAATCCGACCTTTATTTTAAATTGAAAATAACTTTGTGTCTCGTCTCTGTCCGTGGTGAAGGATTTAGAGGTCAGAGAGAGGGCAAGACTCTTATCCAGACGGCCAAAAACACCTGGAGAAAAAGATAACATTTCATTACAAGTTATACTTCAATTGTCAGTGTAGTCTGTGAAAATTGTGCATTGCTAGTAATCAGTCTTTTTTTTCTTTTTCTTTTTTTACACGGATTTCAACCAGTCTGACTCGGCAACATTGGCTCCACCAATGGCAGGATTTGGGGATGGGACTATCTTTTTGTTCGACGGATGGCAATTCTTTTTGATGCCAGAAATTATATTTAATAAGTTTAAAATTATATTAAATATATTATATTATAATATATCATATTATATTATATTATCTTTGTTGGCTAAATTGTTGGATGTGGATATAAATAAGTGGTCCCATGATTTTTCCCATGAGAGGTGCATAAATTATATATATTTTATATTTAATTATATTTTTTAAATTAAAAATATAACAGTTTTCACTCAGAAATTGCTAGTAAATTTCACAAATAATTTAAAGAAATGGCACATACTTTTACACATTGAATTAAACGTTTCATTTTTTATTTTTAAAGAATTAATTAAAAAAAAATTGTCAAACATACTCCAAAGAAGCTTGGTTTTATTTACAATTTCGAAAAATACTTTTTTGACAGTGTTTCATAAAAAGATCTCTGGGGATGTGATTTTTTTTTTTTGTCCTCCATGTGGTCTGATGTAGAAATAACTCTGAAAGGTCCAAATGAGGTCGATCACTCCTGATGTCACCCTGAAGAAAAAGAGAGTGAGGGAAAGAGAGTGAGAGGAAGGGCAGGCATGTGCTGTGTAGCTGCCACCATGTCAACTTTTGCCTTTCTGGACTGACAGGTTGTCATTTTTTTCTGACCGCATCCTGCAGACTCTCCGTAATGAGCTGCTGTGAAGTCCGGAACATTCTCCTGACCTTTTAGCTGCTCGCAACGTTCCGAGGCCTTCTCCTTCCACGCATCCTTGTCAAAGGGCCAAACCTCAAAACGTCAGGGGATGAACGCTGGCAGGGACATTAAAGAAAGTAAATCCAACAACAAAAACAAAGACACGGACACTCTGACACCTGTCTCACCAGCACCTGTCTCACCAACAACCGCACTGGACACTGATAGACAGACTCCTAGAGCTGCTGCTCCGTCGTTTAGCGGCTCCTTGCGGTTTTGGCTTTTGTTGATGCTGATGTTTACTCACCTTTGGTCACCAGAATTTATTTCACAAATAAACTCTAGCCTAGTGTTTGAAAGTCACAGGAAAAAAAAACCTCAGAGTATGCAGACAAAAAAAGATCCCCGCCATTTCTTAAATGACAAGAAATTCCTTGGCTCTGAGAAGTGTGACCCAACCTCGCGCCCCCACTGTTTGGCTTTCTGCTCCAGGTCTCTGGGTAAACACCTGCTTAAAAGGCATCGCTCCTTTTTTTTCTCTTCTGTTCTTTTCTTGGCCCTCTTTCTCCTGATCATTTTGCTCTAATGACGTTTACAGATGTACTTAGACCTCCTTGTGAGTGTTTTAGACTCAGGCTATTACCACCCATGTTTACAGCTATGCTAACAAGAATCGCATTACGCCCGACCTGTCGGGATAGAAGAATTCAAACCAAAGCTCATTCAAAGCTGTCTTTATCTAAGTGCTTAGCAAGACAGCCAGCCTAGACATTCAATTTAAAACTCCCATACATGCAGTCATATAAGTTTGTGGGTATTAAATTGTTGTAAACCCACACATTCACACAAATAAATACACACACACACACAATAATAATAATAATATAACTACACGTTGAGTCAATTTGACATGGGTTTGAGTGTGTTGGACATAGGACTGGCTATCGATTCTGAATCTGTCCCGATTGGATTCGATTCCTATTCACAAGATCTTAATTCGATTATATTTTTTTTGATTAATTAAATTCAATGATAAAATGTTCACTGGCCCCATCACAAAAAGCCACAATTGAGCCATTTATCCTTGTATTGTAATAAAAATGTAACTAAATTTCAAAGACTATTAAAGACAAGTAAACAGTCATTAATAAATAAAAACAAAACATTAAACTACAAGCAATAACACAAATTAATAAATACAAAAGAACAAAGATACAAATTAAATAATCAGTGCTTTTAATGTTTTTCAGGCAAGTACAGAAACTGAATAAAATAATCTAATCTGTAAAATAACACTGCATATACTCTTCACTGTACAGATTAAATAAAGGTTAATCTTTATTTAAGTTACAGAAACGTTATTCAGTAAAGAGCAGAGAGTGATTTCTTTGTCTTTTGTAGTTTGATAAGCGTCAGGAATATTAGGCTGCTGTCACTTTATGCACGGACCCAATAAAATGATCCATATGCATTCTTTCTCTACATTTCTCTTAAGCCTCAACTAACTTAATAAAGCCATAAAATAAAGCCATAAAAAAAGCCATAACTGTTTACTTGGATAATCAGAAAGGCGGGTATTTTGAGTCAAATCTGTGTGAATTTGTCAGTTTAGGTGCAGGGAGACGTGAAAGAGAATTAATTTTAATATTTGCACCAGACGTGCTTCGGGTGTGTGCACACACAAAACTTCTCAGCGCGCGGGTTCTCTTTCGCTTGATTGCTTAAATTGGCAAGGCTTGAAAACGCGTGCAAATGATACACTTTCGTGACCATGCAGCACTGGCCCGATTTCAACCGTGACAGTACCTTCAACTGTCCGGAATATGGCAAGCAAGCCGTTTTATCTTAAATTGTTCCCAGCAATACTCGTCGTAATTGCATTTTTACTAGTAAGAATTCAATTAGAGAGCTCTCTAATTTAATTATAAGAATTACAATTACGAAGCTCTCTAATTCAATTCTTACTAGTAATTACAATTACAGAGCTCTACAAATGACTTTTTACTAGTCATATGTCTCCATTGACTTCCATTTATTTTTAATTTCGGAGCTCTACAGTTTAATTATTACTAGTAACAAGAGAGAGCTCTCTAATTCAGTTGTTACTAAGAATGCAATTGCAGAGCTCTTTAATTCAATTATAGAGCTCTGCAGTTATACTTATCTTTATTTATTTTTACTAGTAAAAATTAAATTAGAGAGCTCTGTAATTGCATTCTTACTAGTAAAAATTGTTTTAGAGAACTCTAATTGTAATTCTTACTAGTAATAATTCAATTGTAAAGCTCTCTAATTGTACTAATTCTTATTAGTAACAATGCAATTGTAGAGCTCCATAATTAAAAGTGAATGGAAGTCAATGGAGACAAATGACTAGTAATTGCATTCTTACTAGTAAAAATTGTTTTAGAGAACTCTAATTGTAATTCTTACTAGTAATAATTCAATTGTAAAGCTCTCTAATTGTACTAATTCTTATTAGTAACAATTCAATTGTAGAGCTCCATAATTAAAAGTGAATGGAAGTCAATGGAGACAAATGACTAGTAAAAAATAATTTGTAGAGCTCTGTAATTGAATTCTTACTAGTAAAAATGCAATTACGACGAGTATCCCTGAGTACAATTTAAGCTAAAACGGCTTGCCATACCGGAACGTCTTTCATGCTGAAAGGAGCACACGCATGCGCCATGTTAAGCACTGAATGAATGATGGGATCCCCACTGTCGCGCTCTCTCGCGAAAGGTAAATAAGAGGATGGCATCTAGTGGAGAAGACTAGTAATAAGATTAACGTCAATCAGATAATATTGAATGTACATGAAACATTTTTATTCGTGGCTTTTGAGAATCGACCAAAAAAAAGAAAATTAATAGAAAAATTTATATTTTTTCCCAGCCCTGGATATAAAAAAAATCGATCAACTTTTCCATCAAATATATTTTTCTTACTTTCAGCGTGGATGGATGTGTTACTGTTTTATTGTTGTAGGTTTAAATGATCATTACCAAAATAATGGAAAAGGGTAATATTGCTTTTATATAGCAGTTCATTTAACAAGAAATTATTATTGAGTAACTTGCTATATTTTTTGCTTCACCAATAAAAATAGTTAAACTAAACCACAGGAAATGTAACTTCTGCACATTGCCCAGTTACACATTCGTGGTGTTTTGTTCCAGAAGGAACAAGGAACACGGACTTTTTTTTTTATGAATCGGTTGAGTAAATGATTCTATGACTCACTAAATACTATTCAAGGACTGTATTTATGAGTATGCAAATTGGTATGCAGTGAGAAAATATTTCATTCCTATCATTTTTTTTAATGAATCATAAGTCTTTTATGATTTATAGTTAAACGGTAATATTGTGAAATATTATTACAGTTCAAAATGATGGTTTTCTATTTTAAATGTTTTTCAAAAATGTATTCATGTGATGGCAAAGCTAAATAAGAACCATTTCTTATGATTACCAACAGTTGTGCTGCTTAATATTTTTGTGGAAACTGTGAAACCATGTTTTTCTGGATCCTTTGATGAAGATAAAGTGCAAAAGAACAGCATTATTTGAAATTGTATTTTTTTTATTAAAATGTAATGTATTTACTGTTGATCAACATATATAAGGGCCGTAACCGTTCCGTTCTGCAACCACGGTTCAGCACGCACTTGTACCGGTATTCATCTTAAATCTGACGATGCATTTGTAATATGGTTTGTAGAAAATAACAATACGTAAAAGAGACAGAGTTTGCTAATGTATGTTTCTGTACATATTCTGCTAATACATATTCTGGCTTAACAGCGATAATCAAAAACAAGCGGACATAACAGGCACTCTTTGTAAACGTCTCGTCCTTTGAATGAGCCGTTAAACTGACTCTGTGGTCATTAAAAATCCCATGGCACTTCTTGTAAAGAGTAGGGGTGTAACCCCGGTGTCCTGGCCAAATTCCCTCCATTGACCATTATCAATCATGGCCTCCTAAAAATCTCCATCAACTGAATTGGCTCGATCACTCTCTCTCCTCTCCAGCTGGTGTGTGGTGAGCGCACTGGCGCCGTTGTACTGTGGCTGCCGTTGTATCATCCAAGTGGATGCTGCACATGGTGGTTGAGGAGAGAAACCTTTGTTCAATGTGAGTGCCACATTCTGGACATGACCAGTCATTCACGCCATAATCATGAAGAACCTTCCATGGATTCTTTCCATTGTTCAAAAGTTTCTTAATATTATTCAAATGTTCTTCACACTAAGAAAGGTTCTTTTGGGAACCAAAAAGGGTTCTTCTATGGCACCACTGCTAAAACACTCAGTTAATGCTGCTAACTCTTGTTTGAGAGTGCTGGCAACTCCTGTACATGTTTGTGCCGATCTCCTCTGTCTCAAACTCTTTTTTTTCCCCCTTCTGTCTGAACTTTTCAACTCTTGAACTCTCAATGGCCTCGCTCTCCTGCTCTTTAACAACAATTGGAGTAGATTCTTCCTTTTCAGATCATCCCTGTCGGGATCTCCTCGTTTTTCACACTTTGTTCATTCCTTTCTCTTCGCATTTGACAGACAGACAGACCTGCCCCCGGCCACGTCACTCACGCTACCCAACTTCATTTACGGCCCTGATTGACACCTCTTACACACGCGCTCGCACACACAGACATACTGTAGATGTCTTCTCACATGAATAGTATTAGCTTTACCTCATTTTGAGCTGCTTGCCTGTCAGTCGCTATTATTTGCCTGCTGAATGAGAATAGAGGCCTCTCTCAAAGACACTCAGGCTGTTTGTGTGTGTGTGTGTGTGTGTGTGTGTGTGTGTGTGTGTGTGTGTGTGTGTGTGTGTGTGTGTGTGTGTGTGTGTGTGTGTGCGCGCACACCATGGCGCCACTCTGTCCTTGTGTCTCTTCAGTGGCACCTTCATGTTGCATGATGTAGCCACTTGTCTCTCCCTTTATGAGTACCTGGGAAACTGGAGGAAAGAAATAGATGAGTGAACTGATATGATACGGTATAAATTGTATTAAGCTTTAGTATCTAAACTGCTAACAGCAGACAGATGGGAATATATTGGCTAATTTAGATAATTTCTTTGCTTGCATATGGTTTTCTGGATGTAAGTATAAATTTAAGCAAGTATTTCTATAAAAGGCTATAGCAGACTTTCAGAAAATGCTCTGGTTAAGATCAAGTAATTATGGCTTGATTATTTACATAATGGCAAGAAAATTTGTCAGATGCTTAACAGGATTTTACCATGTTCTTTTAAAAATGTTGATTAATGCAGATTTCTGTCATTTCTTTTGAGTGAGACAAACCAACTAATACCACAAAACATCATAAAATACATTGCGAATACTTTCTAACATGTTGTTCTTACCATAAATTGTCACTTCCTGGAGGATGATGTCATTAAGGACATGAAGGCAGAGCACATTTAGGCCACACCCACACCAGGGGGGTGGGAAACAATCCAACCGTCTCCATTGACTTTGAAACGTGATGCTGCCTCCTTGTCATTTCTTATTTGTAACTTAAAACAACTTTTATTTTGGCAAAACATTGTTTTTTTATAAGCTGTCGACCCCCCCAAAAAACAAAAACAAAAGTGGATACAGGCACTTGAGACAGAGCGCAACGTGTCATATTACTCTGAGAACTACACCCACTGGAGGGGAACGTAATCGGCGACAGGGATAGCTTAGCTTACAGAAATATAAAACTGACATTTAGATATTTGACTTACCAGTGGCAAAATGGTTACTGCACACGTATTTTTTTTAGTGTATACTGAGTGTCAGGATCCCACAATTTACCCATTCGTTCAAGCCTGTCTCCACTTTTGTGTCCTTTAACGCTCGTTTTTTGGGGTCGACAGCTATTTCTGGGTTTTTAATAGCCCGGATGCCAGCCGAACTTAGCCCCGCTCACAACATTTGAGGGTGGGAAGTTTGGTCTGGACTTGATCCGTTGTAAAGCAAGTATGCCCGAACCAAAGCTGTTGTTCGGACCAATCAGATTGTCAGGGCGGGCTTTATACGATAATGGACAGATGATCAACAGTAACGTAATCATCCACGTCACCAAAGAGCGCTTGGGTTAAATTAGTTTACAACAAAGAATGGCTGCCGCTGGAGAATTTAGATGTGTAGATTCAGCAGCTTTTAGACATTTTGTTTTTTTATTATAAGTCAGAAATGACAAGGAGGCAGCTTCCCGCAATGCAAAGTCAACGGAGACGGTTGGATTGTTTTCCCCCCGGTGTGTGGTTTTCAGATTATGACGTGTGTCGCTCTGTCTCTATGACTTTTGTTTAAGGAATCTTTACAAAAAACAAAGCCAGATGGAAAGTTACATTTTAAATTAAAACAATATTAAAGAATTATGTTCTGTTCTGATTTTTCTCTGATTACAGAAAAGAAAAACTATTTGATTTATAATTAATTTATAGTTTTTATTTTGCATGTTTGTGCAGCCTAGAAAATGTCAAAATCCGATCACACTAGCGGTAAATTATTGAATTAAATTAAGAAATTAATATTTTACTTCTTGATCAAACTGACAGTAAAGACATTTATAATGTTACAAAATATTTCTATTTCAAATAAATGCTATTCTTTTGACCTTTTTATTACTCTGAGAATCCTGAAAAAAGTGTCATGATTTCCTCAAAAATATTAAGTACAGCTGTTTTCAACATTGATAATAATAAAAAATGGTTTCTTGATCACTAAATCAGTCTATTAGATTATATTCTGAAGGATCATGTGACACTGAAGACTGGAGTAATGATGCTGAAAATTCAGCCTTGCCATCACAGGTGTAACTTTGCTGACATGGAAGCAGACAAAGACAATGATGAAGAGAACCCAAGTGCAGTTTATTTACAGTGTCCAAAAACATGAAACAAACCATGAACAAAAACTTGACTATGAATAGACCTGGCGCATGGAAACATGGAACGGCATACGTATTTCAATACATGACAACTAGACAAGGCAACTATCGCAAAACGAACCAAACAAGAACCAATCAGAACACGACACATGAAACAAGGGAACCAATCAGAACATGACACATGAAACAAGGGAACCAATCAGAACATGACACATTAGACAAGGGAAGTCTAACAAAAACAAAAAAAAGAAATAAAACCTGAAACTAAACAGGAATGATCACACCAGCTGGTCTAAGGTGGTCTATAAGTCCTAACCAGTTTGGACAACAGTCCTTGGTCCCCCCTTGGGCTACTTATCACCCTTATGGAGATCTCTCTCTCTCTCTCTCTCTCTCTCTCTCTCTCTCTCTCTCTCTCTCTCTCTCTCTCTCTCTCTACATCATATTTTTTCTCCTCTGTCTTATCACCCTCCCCACAGCACTCCTGGGGGCATCCTCCAGTATCCCATCATGCCCTTCTGTAATCTGTGACACCATTTTGTCCACATCTACTTGTATGTTTGACTTCCCTGTTCCCCTTTCCGTTTCTCTCTTCTAAAGTTTTTTCTATTGTTTTGTGTCTCTTTAATGTTAATGCTGATGGCCATGGCCAGGCTGTGCCCTAGAGGACTCTGATAAGAGTTGCTGCCTTTTCTGTTTTCTTTTTGTTGTACTGTATTATATTTTCACTTCACTAGCTTCAGGTTGAGATACAGAAGAAAGAGAGAGCAAGTCCACACACAAGAGGAAGTATTATATATATATACACAGTGCTTTGTGAAAATATTCGTACCGGTTAATTTTTTTAACATTTTGATGTTGCTGCCTTGTGTTAAACTTAAAATATTACATAAGTATTTGTACTCTTACTCAGTACTTAGTTGAAGCACCTTTACAGGCTCAAGTCTTCTTGAGTATATGAAGTATGATGAGACATGATTTTTACATCTGGATTTGATGATTTTCTGCTATTCTTCTCCTCAGATTATGTCAGGTTGGAAGGCATTTTTCAGGTTTTTCCAGAGATGTGCAATTGGGTTCAAGTTCAGACTCTGGCTGGGCCACTCAAGGACATTCACAGAGTTGTCCATAAGCCACTCTTGCATTATAGGGTCATTGTCCTGTTGGAAGGTGAACTTCCAATAGTTAGAGGTTATGAATGCTCTGGACCAGGTTTTCATTAAGGCTATCTCTACATTTTGCTGCAATGAGCTTTCATTCTACCCTGACGAGTCCCCCAATCCCTGCCGCTAAAAAACAGCCCCCACAGCATGATGCTGTCACCACCACACCTTACTGATGATGAGCAGTGCGTGGTTTCCTCCATACATGATGCTTGGAATTGAGGTTCATCAGACCAGAGAATCTTGTTTCTCACAGTCTGAGAGAATCCTTTGGGTGCTTTTTTTTTGTTGACAAATTCCAAGTGGGGTTTCATTTGTCTTCTCTGAGGGGAGGCTTGAGTCTGGCCACTCTGCCATAAAGTCCAGATAATTGGAATGTTGCAGTGATGTTTGTCCTTCAGTAAATTTCTCCCATCTCCATTATATGATCATGGAGCTCAACCAGGGTGACCATCACCCTCTTGGTCACCACTCTAGTCAAGGCCCTTCTCCACAGATTGCTCAGTTTGGCCAGGAAGCCAGCTGTAGGAAGAGTTCTGGTTGTTTCAAACTTTTTCCATTAAGGATTATGGAGGTTACATTATTCTGTGAACCTTCAATGCTGCAGAAATTTATTTTTAGTCTTCCCCAGATCTGTGTCCTCACACATCCTGTCTCTGGGCTCTACAGGCAGTTTCATTTGATCTCATGGCTTGGTTTTTGCTCTGATATGCATTTTCAGCTGTTAGACCTTTTATTGAGTGGTTTTTGCCTTTCCAAATCATACCCATTCAATTGAATTTGCACATGTTTACTTCACTCTAAGTGTAGTAAAATTTACAAGCGAAATTAGAATGCTCCTGTCCCAGATTGATGTGAACATTTGTAATTTAAAGTAGTTTAACAAAGCAGCAACAACAAAACGTGAAAAAAATGAAGGGCTGCTACGAATACATTCGCAAGATACTATCTCATATATATATATATATATATATATATATGGAACGGTTTGTTCTGCAATGTAAATTACACGTCACACACCATGTCAACAACACAAATTTTGAAGCTGTTATTTTTATTTTATAACTAAATGAGAAAGTTTGGGGTGTGAGTTTGTGCAGTTGATGTTGTAGAACCAAACGTATCAAGTATCGTCAAAATATGTTCACCACACAGACCTTATTTTACTCATAAATTAAAACCCCATCTGAAAATCTAGAGTGAACCAGTGGCAAATTACTCCTCCGGGTTTCGACGTCATCCCTGCAGCACTGTAAAAGAGAAATTGATTGATAGATTGTCAATGGTAATATGGATAGACGACAAACTTTTATTTAATCTACATCTTGCTAATCTAGTTAGGAAGCTCAAAGTGAAGATTGGCTTTTATTTTAGAAATAAATCTAGCTTTACTTTCAATGGCAAAAAAAAAAAAACTTGTGGAAGCTACTTTTCCGTCTGTGATCGATTATGGTGACATATTATATATGCACGCAGCCTCCTCCATCTTACGGAGCCTTGATTCAGTGTATCATGCGTCTCTACGCTTTATTACAAATGCAAAGTCCCTCACTCACCATTGCATTCTTTATGATCTGGTGGGTTGGACAGCACTTACCACCCGCAGAAAACAACACTTGTATATTTTTATATATAAAGCCATTCTAGGTAAACTTCCAGCTTACCTCTGTACCCTCCTCTGTCTCAATTCTGCTAGTTATCAGCTACGCTCCTCCAAGTGGTTGCTTTTTAATGTACCCAGGGTTTTGACAGATCTGGGAAAAACTGCATTTTCATACTATGCACCCCGGCATGGAATAATTTGCAAAAAGATCTTAAACTAGAAACGTGTATATCAATTGATAAATTTAAGAGTATCATAAAGAATGTGGTAAAGGAGACATGTGCTTGTTGTTCTTGAAAGGCCACAGTCTTGTTGCAGACCGATTGTTTTGTACATTGTAAGGGGCTTTTTACATAGAATTTTTTTTTTTGCATTTAAAATAGCAAGAATTCTGTCGAGAATAAGAAAATTTGTCAGTGCGAAAATTCGACACTAGCCTGCTGTCAATGTGTGTAATGTGTGAAACCTAATAACGAAAAGGGTGTCATAATTTTTTTGAAAGGAGAAGAGTGAGAGGTGAAGGGTTAAGATGAAATTAAAATGCCTTTTTGAGGGGTGTTTGGGCGAGGGCTGCAGATCTTCACCTCTGGCGGTTTTCATTGTCTATAATTTCAGCTGTCAGTCCAGGTTAGATGGGACACTTTTACTTGTGTCTTTGACTGAAGAGAGTTTAGAAGAGAGAGAGGGAAAGTCAAGAGAGGACATGTCTGCTTTTCCCTCACTCATCTCCTGAAATCAGCAGGTGCATCTCTCTCCACTCTCCGTTATGACCCTGATAGGGGCATGGGGTCACCAGGGGTCAATCACTTGCTGATGATTTTCTTTCTGTCTTTTCCGCTGCAGTCAGCTAAACTGCACTGGTTATCTGCGCTCGCCCTGCTGCACGTGATTTCACCGGCCTGACCTTTTTAATTTCATCTGACATTTTTTATTATTCAATTTGCCCTGTATTCTCGCACGTCGCTAAGGTCCTGTTGCTTTGAAAAAAGTCAGATGAAATAGAATATAAAAATGTAGAGTTGCTTGATTGCATTAAATAAATTGAAGGATGGAGGTGTGGATGGTAATTGACTATAAAGGGCAGAACTAAAGGTACAGTTAAAATGAGAGTGCCATAAATGAGGAATGATAAATTTAATCTCGGCCTGATTAAATAAGTGAAAAGAGGAACGTCTCTTTGGGGTCAACCATTGGGCAAACAGAAAGATTGCCTGACGGACTCGTCCTTTGCTCAGGTTGAATATTAATGTGAATATGTCTGTGCTAGAGAGAGAAAAAGAGGGAAAGAGCACCGATAAGACTTTGATAAAGATTCGTTTTCCCAGGGATTTAATTATGTTGCCTTTTAAATCGGAGCAGGACCAGAGGGCCAGATGCTCCCTGTCCTTGTTGTAAAACATTCTCAGTACTGTTTGACTTTAAAGTTCAACTGCTTTGACAAATCTAATTTGTAATTTACGGCAAGCATACAAGTGCAACATGCTTTTCATAGGCCTCCTTAAAGGGTTAGTTCACCCAAAAATTAAAAACTTGTCATTAATTACTCACCCTCATGTCGTTCCAAACCCATAAGACCTTTGTTCATCTTCAGAACACAAATTAAGATATTTTTGATGAAATCGAGAGGTTTCTGAACCAGCCATAGGCAGCGTCGTCATTGCAAATTTCAAAGCCCAGAAAGGTAGTAAAGATATAATAATAATAATAATAATAATTCATTACATTTATATAGCGCTTTTCTCTGCACTCAAAGCGCTTCACATAGAAGGGGGAATCTCCTCAACCACCACCAATGTGCAGCATCCACCTGGAGGATTGGTAATATGGTGTACATCCTTGCTGAATAAAAGTGTTAATTTCTTTAACTTTAATTTCTAAAAAATAAAAATGGTAGTGCCCCCAGACATTCGAACTGTAGTGCTTACATCAAACATGATGCATAACAACAAAAAGTAGTTATATATCATATTTTTAGAGAAATTACCACTTATACATCATAATACCTAATTTTGTGGTGATGCACGCTTGGTAGGTTTGGCTGATTGACTGAGGTCAAAGTCTCAACTGCTCTCTATCTGCTTCCTTTGAACAGATCTCAGGTAGACTGACTTGATTCCTCAGCTCACCCCAATGTTTAGACAGGCTGTAGACGTCTACCTGAGGGGCTGATATATGGCTAGAAGAGGTAGAGAACATGTTGGCCCCAGGATTAGAGTTAGTTTGACAGCTGCCTAGCGTGGTTCCTGTAAGTTTCCATGTGTCCAGAAACAGCCACAGACATGAATCTCTCTGATAGGAGTTTACCAAGTAAAAAATTATCCTATATCCTTTTGATGAGAAATGTATTTTTTGCGGAGGATGTATTTATAAGGTTAGCATATGGTGTTTAGCTGCGGTGCTTATGAACAAGACACTGGTTCAGGTCAAGGTTCAGTAATTTCAAATAAAGCAGAAATGTTGGAATTATAAATACATAAAGTTCTGCTCATATGTTTGCATGCCCCTTGCAGAACTGGTTGGTCTAAACTTTTTGAATTAGATAATGGGGGTAAATTGTACATATTTTGTCTTCTTGGAAACATAAATATATCATGTAGCTTCTAAAGGGCAGTGCTAAATGAAAAAAATATATATTTAAACAAATTAGAAAATGTACAACCCACGGCTCGTAATGCATTGTGTTGCCATCTCGAGCTTCAGTGAATGTTTTCACCTTCACCTAATAGTTGTTTAGAGTCCCTCAATTGTTCTCAGTGTGAGAAGATGGATCTCAAAATCATACAGTAACTGTGTGTTAAAAATGGTTTAAATGTGCAGAAGATGCTAGAAAACCAAAGAATGTGAGGAAACTTTTCTGGATAACGTCTCGGTTACATATGGTAACCCTCGTTCCCTGAGGGAGGGAACGGAGACGTAGGTCATGACTGACCAATAGGAATCTCGCTAGAGAGGCCAATCTACTTCGAGTGAAACTAAAACAGGCCAATGCACATTGGCGTGCAATTATTTGCATCAGCTGCGCGACCTCGTTAGCGCGGGTATTTAACAAGCAGCTGAGCGATTGCACAGTTAGTTTTTTGCTGAGGAGCCAAGCCTGAGAAGCTGGCCGCCCCGGCGGGCGGCAGCAGATGTGGCGACGGGACCTACGTCTCCGTTCCCTCCCTCAGGGAACGAGGGTTACCATATGTAACCGAGACGTTCCCTATCGGTCAGTCACTACGACGTAGGTCATGACTGACCAATAGGAATCCCTACCAAAGCGCCACAGCTGCTGCACCCCATCCAGCGCCCCCGTGCAAGCCTCTACACCTTCTTGCCTGGAAGGACGATAGGAGGAGGCCTACACAGAGAGTTTGACACTGTTGTTCCGTGATAACCCACACAGTGACATATTGGATAACACTGGGAAAGCGTGCCTTTCCTGTTTAGGAAGGAACGCTGCGGAAGCCACTTCTTCAAAGAGTTACGTGGAAATACATATGGACTAACCCGAAGGCTGAACTGCATATGAAATAAGGGGTGACTTAGCCCAAGGGAAAGACACGGGCTTCCGATAGGAGCATCCGTGGAATATATACACATATGGGATCCCCGTAGGGTCACACATATGGAACCCAGCCCAGATCCGGTTCTCAAGGATTCAACGGATAAGGGCCTGGCGCCGGACGCTCCGCCAAGTCCGGGCCGAGGGGTTTTGGAGGACTCGACAGGTTTTTCACTCTGGAGCAATAAGGGTGCACAGTAGGGTGCAGCAAGCCGACAGAGCCAGACCTCTCAGTGCTTCTACCCGTTTAGGGTGAGAACACGGGAGGAGACCGGCTCTACACGTAGGCTATAGTATCTAGCGAACGTGTTAGGTGTCGCCCAGCCCGCAGCTCTACAGATATCTGTCAGCGAGGAGCCACGTGCCAGCGCCCAGGAGGATGCAACGCCTCTCGTAGAGTGTGCATGCAACCTAAGCGGGCAGGGCACGCCCTGTGCTTGGTAAGCCAAGGCGATGGCATCCACTATCCAGTGGGCCAACCTCTGCTTGGAGACAGCCTTTCCCTTCTGCTGGCCTCCGTAACAGACAAAGAGCTGATCTGAGGTCCTGAAGCTTCGAGTTCTGTCCACGTACATACGCAGAGCGCGAACGGGACAGAGCAAAGCCAGGGCTGGGTCTGCCTCCTCCAAGGGCAGCGCTTGCAGGTTCACTACCTGGTCTTTGAAGGGAGTGGTAGGAACCTTGGGCACATAGCCAGGCCGGGGTCTTAGTACCACGTGGCCGTCACCCGGCCCGAACTCTAGGCACGATTCGTCGACCGAAAATGCATGCAGGTCTCCTACCCTCTTGACAGTGGCCAATGCAACCAGCAGCAAAGTCTTCATGGAAAGAAGCTTTAAGTCTACTGATTGCAGAGGCTCAAAGGGAACATCCTGAAGTGCTCGAAGCACCAGGGAAAGATCCCAAGAGGGTATGGAGGGGGGTCGAGGAGGATTTAATCGTCTCGCCCCCCTAAGAAACCTGACGACCAGGTCGTGCTTTCCAACTGTTTTGCCATCTATGTGGTCATGATAAGCAGAAATAGCGGCAGCATGTACTTTGAGGGTGGAAGGGGACAGTCTACGCTCCAACCCCTGCTGCAAGAAGGAAAGCACAGACCCTATCGAACATCTTCGGGGGTCTTCTCGGCGAGAAGAACACCACTCGACGAACAGGTTCCACTTCAGGGCGTAAACACGTCTCGTGGACGGCGCCCGTGCTGAAGTGATGGTGTTAAGTACCTCTGGGGGTAAGTCACCTAGAACCTCCGCGTCCCGAGGGACCAGACATGGAGTTTCCAGAGGTCTGGGCGCGGGTGCCATAGGGTGCCCCGTCTCTGAGTCAGGAGGTCCTTCCTCAGAGGAATGGGCCAAGGAGGGACTGTCGCGAGGAGCATGAGTTCCGGGAACCAAGTCCGGGTGGGCCAATAGGGAGCCACCAGAAGGACCTGCTCCTCGTCCTCCCTGACTTTGCACAGTGTCTGTGCAAGTAGGCTCACTGGGGGAAACGCATATTTGCGGAGGCCCCGGGGCCAGCTGTGTGCCAGTGCGTCCGTGCCGAGTGTTCCCTCGGTCAGGGAGTAAAACAGCTGGCAGTGGGAGGTCTCTGAGGAGGCAAACAGGTCTACCTGAGCCTCTCCGAACTCTCTCCAGATCAGCTGAACCACCTGGGGGTGGAGTCGCCACTCTCCCGGAAGCACAGCTCGTGATAGCTCGTCGGCCACACGGTTGAGCATGCCGGGGACATACATGGCTCGAAGCGACCTCAGATGCTTCTGACTCCAGAGGAGGAGATGGCGGGCGAGTTGCGACATGCGACGGGAGCGTAGACCACCTTGTCGGTTGATGTACGCAACGGTCGCAGTGTTGTCCGTGCGGACCAGTACGTCCCTGCCCCGTAGCGGCCTTTTCAAGCGGCTCAGAGCGAGATGTACTGCTAGCAACTCGAGGCAATTGATGTGCCAATGCAGTTGGGGAGCCGTCCACACCCCTGACACTGCATGCCCGTTGTACGTGGCACCCCAGCCGGTGGCAGAGGCATCTGTGAATACCACAGCATGCCTGGAGACCTGTTCCAAGGGGACTCCTGCCCGAAGGAACGAAAGGTCTGACCACGGGCTGAAGGTCTGACGGCAGGCCGGTGTGATTGCCACCCGGTGAGTGCCGTGATGCCACGCCCATCTCGGGACTCGGCCGTGAAGCCAGTGCTGAAGCGGTCTCATATGGAGCAGGCCGAGCGGGGTTACCGCTGCTGCCGCTGCCATATGCCCCAGGAGCCTCTGAAAAAATTTCAGTGGGACCGCCGTCCTGCCTTTGAACGTGTTCAAGCAGTTCAGCACCGACTGAGCACGCTGCTCTGTGAGGCGCGCTGTCTGAGCGACCGAATCCAACTCCATACCGAGAAAAGAGATCCTCTGCACAGGGGAGAGTTTGCTCTTTTCCCAGTTGACCTGAAGACCCAACTGGCTGAGGTGCCTGAGCACGAGGTCCCTGTGTTCGCATAGCTGATCTCGAGAGTGTGCTAGTATGAGCCAGTCGTCGAGATAGTTGAGGATGCGAACGCCCTGTTCTCTCATGGGAACAAGGGCCCCCTCCGTGACTTTCGTGAAGACACGGGGGGACAGGGACAGCCCGAAGGGTAGGACTTTGTACTGATATGCTCGACCCTCGAACGCAAAGCGCAGGAACGGCCTGTGTCGAGGAAGAATCGAGACATGAAAGTACGCGTCTTTCAGGTCGATCGCTGCAAACCAATCTTGGGGACGGATGCATTCGAAAATGCGTTTCTGCGTGAGCATTTTGAACGGTAGCTTGTGGAGGCTCCGATTCAAAACTCGCAGATCCAAGATCGGTCGTAACCCACCACCTTTCTTGGGTACAATGAAGTAGGGACTGTAGTGCCCTGACCTCATATCGGCTGGAGGGACCGGCTCTATCGCGTCCTTCGCCAGTAGGACTGCGATCTCCGCACGCAAGACATGGGCATCGGCTGCTCTCACTGTAGTGGAGTGGATGGCCCGAAACTTGGGGGGACGCCGGGCGAACTGAATCGCATAGCCGAGCCTGATGGTCCGAATGAGCCAGCGAGACGGACTGGGGAGCGCTAACCAGGCTCTCAGAGACCGTGCAAGCGGGACCAAAGGGACCGCAGGCGTACCCGGAGTGGGGCAGCGAGGTGGAACACAGGGACGCGGCTCGGGGGGCTCTCTCTGGGAGGCGGCCCGTAGCGGGGTCTGTGCGTGCTGTGCAGCACTTACCTGGTTCCACAGGGCAGGAGGTGCAGGAGGCGGCTCGGTGGCGTTCTCGAACTGCACACTGCTGCTCACTGGCGAAAGAGGAGGCGGATGAGAGTGGTGAGGATTCTGACCCCCCACTGCTCTCCGGGTCCCCTTCGGACCCAGAGATGGTAGAAACTGCTCTTTTATTGAAAATGTGGGTACCGCTGGTTTTAAGGCCAGCGGCGGAACAAAAGGAAACAAAAGATTCTCCACCCGGCCCTCCTCCGGGGGAAGGAGCGATGCGGTCATCGTCTCCTGAAGAGCAGTTCCCTCCATCTCCGGGTCGCCCGTCCTAGGGCCGCTTACTCTTGGCTTTGCCGCCCCTCTTGGCGGGGGCCCGGACGGGCGGGGCGCCCTGCCTGCGACTGGCTCCACGGCGCCGCTTAGGTGGAGGCTGCTGCTGCGGCGCGGGAGCAGGGGCAGACGCAGGAGGACGCCCTCGGCGACGAGCAGACTGAGGAGCCGCAGGCGGTGGAGTGGAGGCAGCAGCTGACCGCCGCGGCAGGATGTGACTGATCGCCTCAGTCTGCTTCTGTACAGCCGAGAACTGCTGGGCAAAGTTCTCGACCGCGTCGCCGAAGAGGCCGGTCTGGGACACGGGGGAATTAAGGAACCTGATCTTGTCGGTTTCCCTCATGTCGGCCAGACACAGCCAGAGATGGCGTTCCTGGACCACCAAAGTGGACATCGCACGACCCACAGACCGCGCGGTAACCTTCGTCGCACGAAGCGCGAGGTCCGTCGCGGTACGAAGTTCTTGGAGAACTTGTGGGTCATGACCACCCTCGTGCAGGTCCTTCAGTGCCTTAGCCTGATGAACCTGCAACAACGCCATAGCGTGTATGGCAGAGGCAGCTTCCCCGCAGGCCTTGTAAGCCTTGTCGGTTAAGTCCGACGAGTACCTACAGGCGCGCGAAGGAAGACACGGTTCTCCACGCCAAGTGGAGTTAGGGCACAGTTGCATAGCAACGGCCCGTTCCACTGGCGGGATACGCGTGTATCCCTTAGCTGCCCCGCCATCAAGGGTGGTGAGGGAGGAGGAGCCACCGGGACGGTTTCTGGCAGTGAAAGGTGCCGTCCACGTCCCCGTGAGCTCCTCATGCACCTCCGGGAAGAAAGGCACTGGAGTGGGTTGCTGAGAACCAGCGCGCGCCACCCCGAGATACCAATCATCCAGCCTCGAGGGCTCGGGACACGGTGGAGGGTTCCACACGAGCCCGACCCTGTTGGCGGCCCGGGAAAGCATGGCCATCATCTCCGGGTCCGACTCGGGCACCGCTGGCGCACCCGAAGGAGGCAGCGGGTCCGAGCCGTCGTCCGCGGAGCGGTCTGACCCACCCTCCGATGCAGCGATCGACATCTGGTCGTCGCGGGGAGCGCCGAACGAAACGACCGGTACGCATCTCGAGGATGGTCCGGCGCGTTCCGTTGGCAGCTGAACTGGTTGCAGAGCATGAGAGGAGTGGGGGTTCCTAGGGGGTTGGTTCCCCGAAGGAAGCGCGCTCACTGTAATCCTCAAGTCACCCATGTCACTGCCGGAAGCAACCCGCGAAGGGGGGTTGGACCGAGGTGCAGGCACGGGGACTCCGCCCCTTTGCAGGAACGAGAGTCTCGACCTCAGCTCTGAGATGGTCATCTTCCCACAATGGGTACATGACTCATCCACGAACGCTGCCTGTGCGTGTTCGAGGCCCAGACACACAAGGCAGCGATCGTGACCATCCCGCGATCCCAGGTAACGACCGCATCCAGAAACACACAGATAGAACGTCATCTTGAAAAAGACGCGAACTATCTGTGTTTGCTCTTTTAGGAACTACTCTCACTGGTACTGAAGCACGCAGGGGAGCAGCCTCAGCGATCACAGGGGATGTGCACCCGACTGTGCGCTGGGAGATCTTACCAGCCGTTAAAACAGCTTTTTGTTTTGCTCTTTAGAGAGGCTGCTCACGCTGCCGTGCTGTCGCGCCCAGCACCAGAAGAGAGAGAGAGAGTTCAAAGAAAGGCCTGTAGAGTTCTTCCACTGTAGAGGCATCGAAGTGCTTGGCTCCGAAGCAAAAAGCTAACTGTGCAATCGCTCAGCTGCTTGTTAAATACCCGCGCTAACGAGGTCGCGCAGCTGATGCAAATAATTGCACGCCAATGTGCATTGGCCTGTTTTAGTTTCACTCGAAGTAGATTGGCCTCTCTAGCGAGATTCCTATTGGTCAGTCATGACCTACGTCGTAGTGACTGACCGATAGGGAACTAATGTTTAACTGCTCAGGACAAACAAGGGTCTCAAACAACTATCACAAAAACAGTCATTCATCAACAAGGTTATGACACAGAGTTTCTAGATTCTAGTTTGTTTGTGGAAATTCTGTTATTTTGTCTAGTGGACTGTATGTCAACATCTGTTATTTGAAACAGCTTATCCAGGACCTTACTAAAAAAAAATATTTTGCCATTTTTATGATCCCTCAATTGCATATTCTGTAAGGGTTATGTAAACTTATGAACAGAACTGCTTTTTTTTCTTTAATACGTGTTCTACATATTAAATATGATCTCTTTATTTACAGACCTCTTATGAACACTAGTTTTTTGACAAGCTTTTAAGATTTTAGGTCTAGGTTAACAAATACACATGCACACATTTTGTTTTAAATTTTTTCTGGGGACTTTCCATAGACATAATGTTTTTTTATACTGTACAAACGGTATATTATATCCCCTTACACTAACCCTACCCTTAAAACCTACCAAGCACAAAGTTTCAGCATTTTTACATTTTCAAAAATCATCACTTGCCAAAAGACCAAAAAATGCCCGACAAGCATTTTGGATATTGCAGTCATTGAGGGGACATTTTGGAGCACTTTTGAGGGAATGTGAGTTCTCTCTCTCTCAGCTCTCACAGAGATCAAAGACAAACCTCACACCGCTAAATTAGCCATCACACACAATCATTCAAACCAGCCGCTAAATGTTGCCCAGGGAAGGAGAAATAGATCATTTATTTCTGTTTTTTGTTTAAGTTTTTTTTTTATTCATAAACGGGTTGGCTCTCTCACACATTCACACTATAGACACAGAAGAGGCCTGACACAGACAGATGATGCACTTGGCAGATTTTTCAAAGGATCACTCAAGTGTTTTTCAAAAGCATTTACACATTTCTCTCCTTCCTCTATCTAGGAGAGCTGGCCGGTCTCAATGAGAGAAGGAGAACCGGAAATGCAAATGCAGATTTAGTCTCAAAGCCCTGGACAAAAACTATCCCTTTCTCCACAAACTAACATCCTCTGCTACACACACCTGAAACAAGTGAAACAATCACTACGAACTCTCAGACAGCTAATTAAACAATCAATCACACTTTCTCAAAAAAGCCCATTCAAAAACACTCGACGATGAGCAGTCCCTAAAGCTGCAATTCAGTGTGTGGTGTAGAAAGGGTTGTGTTCGTCCCACTGGCTGACCTCTCTTTTGTTCTTCCCCAGATCAGTAAATACTGCTTCTTAATTTGCTTGTGCATGGCACAATAAAAGCCCATTAACTCATGCAAATGTGTGGCCACTTCAGCAGCTTGCCACGGCCGGCTGGCGCTGCTGTGTTCACGATACTGTGGCATCTGCAGCGTGGCACTCTGGGACGTGCCCGCTGACACCGTGAACGAGCGCACAGGGAACGCTGTGTCTCCGGTGAGTGCCAGGAAGGCAGTGTGCGCTGTGTTTTGATAAGCAGTCTTGCTAATTTGCCATTCAGGTCATTCGCATGTCTTAATTTAGGTGGAACAATGAGACCAATTGTCTCTTTTTTGTTTCACGTGAAGTGCTTCTCCGGCCTGTCTAGCGAATCGCAGCCTTGCGTCGCCCTGATGTCAAAAGTAAAGATGCAATTCTGTCTCATTCTCAAGCTTATCTTGGCCTATTTGAAACAGGGTCATCAAAAATGAGCCTTCCGTCTGACTGTCCATCTTAAAGTGTGAATTGAAGCTTCTTCCCTCTGTGGAGAAATTGGGTTTCTGTCGGGGAGAGAGAAAGAGCTGACTCGCTCTAAAAGCTGGTGAGAAGATGAAAGAATCCTCTTATGTCAGTAAACTTGTTAAGCGGCTGTGCTGGGGACAGCGTTTTCCCAACATTTTTCTTTTTTTTTGGTTTAGCGTTATTTCATATTTGTGGTAAATTTTATTTATTTATTTAGGAAAGTGGCAGAATTTTTTGCCCTTCTCTCTTTCTCTTTCTCCCTCTCCCCCTCTGTTAGCCCAGGCCTCGAGATAAGACTTGGCATGCTCAGCGCTAACCCTGTGACACAGACAGAAAGCAGAGATGCTGCTCTTCCTTCAATATGACATTAGATTAATTTTTTTCTACAACCTTTAGCCATCCAAACAGGTCACACGGATGGATAGACGGCTGGACCAAGAATATTTGAAAGTTATGTGTGGTCGCAATCAAACTCCATGTTTCTGCAGCAACAGTCGGTGCACATGCTCCACACTGTTTTGCTCATAATGTGTGTCGCAGATTCTTATCTGGCATTCCCTGATCTCTTTTCCATGTTTTTTTACACAATTATTTTCTGTGATTCTCCACTATCACTCATTAGCCATGTTTCCATCCACCTATTTTTATGCAAATTTTGGGATATCGTTTAAAAAAATCGCTGGATGGAAACACCAAGATGCGCATAAATTAAAAAAATTATAGGCAATATATTTTTTTTATCCGATAAGAAGACATGCGCATAAACTATGATGGAAACACATTTACTGAATAAATCCTTCAATGCTCAACAACAAACCTCACATGACTTTGCCTATGTGATTGTATCAGTTTCGTTGCACAGCATCTCAAATGTTGATTTGTTCATTCTGAAATGCCTGAGCCAAGGTCTGTCATCAGAATTATTTGGTATGATGACCTCCCAGAAGTGTCTCATATGATTGTGTTCCCAAACCCCAGACATCCCAATGCAAGATAACATGACAGCGTTTATTGCATTTCATCTGCATGCTCTGAAGCTCAAGTCATTTATGATTGATGAAAAAAGAGCCACAGTGGGTTCCCTGATTGCTGCAACTTCCATATTTATCACAAGAAATTTCGTTGGAAGTGACAATTTTGTTCCTTTAAACACATGGGATGAAAACGGTGCTTTATTTGCAAATCTTTTTATATTCCAATTTTGTGCATAAGTTAAATTCGCAACTTTGGTTGTAAACACAGCTATTTACTGCTAGAAGTGTTTACTTTTTGATATACAGTATTAAGATGCTTTAATTAACATCTGGGATATTTCTAGCCACTCTGTCATAGCTAAATGTATAATACTATTTAATAAAATAAATGTAAAACACTAATTCTAAGTGAATTTAGGAATAACAAAATTAGAATGTACAGTATGAAATTAGCTAAAAGTTACATGTGACAGTGTTATTAAATGGAGTGTTTTTAAAAGAAAAACTTTAATTGAGCATTATATATGTAAAAATAGAGCAAATGAGCATGTTACATACATTAAAAACATCTCTAATATCAGCTGATAATAACTGATGTGGTACCAATATTTTGTGCGTCCATAGATAAAAGTGTGTGCTAAATGAATAAATGTTATTTTAATCTAGCAATTAAAGTGGATAGCATACAAAATAAGACTGTTACTACCTAATAAATAGGCAAAAGCAGCTTGGTTTCTTGTGACTGTTTCTGGGGTAACATGTCCACCATCTGCTGCTGACTGGCATCTAATGTTTGTGTAGGAATGAATATACAAATCTTTTTGAATGCCATCTGTGTGAGAAAGAAAGAGTGTGTATGTTTGTGTCTTTGTGTTGTAGCCCACTGGTCCAGGGAGTTGTCACAGAGGTGTGTTCACCTTGTTGAGACGTGCAGAGGTGTTCCACACTGCGCTGACACCTGGCACAGAGCTCTGGATCAAACCCAGACACACACCAGGAGCGTGTGTGTGTTTGGAGAAAACAGAGAGTGTGTGATAGTCACAGTCTGACTGTGTCATAGTCTGGAGTGTGTGCCAGCATGTTGTGTCAGTAAGCACCCTTGAGATGCATATGTTTATCTGTGTAGAGGATTCATATTTTTTCATTCCCTTTAAGTTTTTGCATGTGTTCAGAAGTTTTTGAACTCAAATCGCTCCTCTTTTATTTTTTTTGGACCGAAGGTGCCAAAAACTAGTTACAGTCTGAAAACAATCCTTCCTATCTCTCCAGCTCTCTGTGGTGATATGAAAGGCACAGTGCAGGGCTTTTGTTGCATATCTCAACTATTGTTCTGTCTGCCTTTCCTCTTTCTCACTGGCTCTCACCCTGTTTAGACAGTCTCCTGTTTGAGTTTGATCAGATGTCGTTCTGCCTGGCGGAGCTGCACTTGTGGTCCTTCAGGAACAGCCTGCATGTCCCAGGTAATTAAAACACACTGAACGTCTCTCTTTCACACATGTTGTTGCCTCTCATGTCTGTGCCTGCTATCTCCCCTTTAATGTCGTCTTTTCTTCTCATTAAATGTGCCCGTTTGCCTCTCTCTGAATTTGTCTTCTGTAATAATGAACATTAGTTCTTTCAGAGCCGGTTAAACTGCTGTGTCATACACTTATGTAGGTTATTATTACACCAGACGAGTAAGTCTTTTTATTCGAGGCGTTCTATGGCATTCATAATTATAGCTTTTAAGATGCAGTTTGTGATAAATACTTCATAATGCACAACATTTCAATTTGTCATGCCTGTTTTTTTATTGGTGCTTTATAGTAAAAATTCTCTTGTCCTCTGCTCTGCTCCTGTTTTAAACTTTTTGAATGTTTGTTCCTTTTTCACCCTTTGGTTCTTCTCCTTGAGTATTCTGGTATACTGGAAGTGTGTGCAAGAGCAATATGTATTTTGCTTTTTCTCACAGACGAGTCCAGTTATCAGTTATTTGGAAAATCCTTTGATAACATGTTGTCGTGGATTGTACGCATGCATGTTTGTGTATATGCGTTATATTGTGTTCTGCAATCTGTTTGCAAGCATTTGTATGTGATTGGAGCTCTATCGCCTGTAGCCAGCCCTCCTGACCCGTGCATTGAGTGACACAGAGAGAGAGAGAGAGAGAGAGAGAGCGAGCAAGGGAATGAATCACGCGGTGAATCCGCCAGTGTGAATGAATGAAAACTTATGCATGGATGGAAATGGCGTAGTCCATCTTTATTTGTAATTCCATGTCAGAAGTACACAGTCTATGAAGAGTAAATCAACAGTAAATCCAATGCAAAGTTAAACATTATATGTGCTCACATATTTTTCGTAATGTGCATGCACCTTTTGAATTCTTCTGGACAGGACTTATTTTAGCTTGTCGCTAACAAACCAGAGTTTCATTTTGTATTGGAATAATACTCTGACCTCTTCTTCCCTGTTTTTGCCTTTTCACAGATACAGACATTGGCACATACCAACTCTATGAAAAAGGAGAACCAGGTATGCTGCATCTTGTGATTTTCTTAAATATATCATTCATTTACAATTTTTATTTTTTCATAAAATTTGATCATAACCTTTTTGTGTCATTCAATTTTTTTAAAATAGTAAAAATCAATAACATGCAAGTATAAATACAGTGAGGAAAATCAGTATTTGAACACCCTGCTATTTTGCAAGTTCTCCCACTTAGAAATCATGGAGGGGTCTGAAATTGTCATTGTAGGTTTTTAGATTTTTTAACTATTTATTTGTATGATACAGCTGCAAATAAGTATTTGAACACCTGTCTATCAGCTAGCATTCTGACCCTCAAAGACCTGTTAGTCTGCCTTTAAAATGTCCACCTCCACTCCATTTATTATCCTAAATTAGATGCACCTGTTTGAGGTCGCTAGCTGCATAAAGACACCTGTTCACCCCATACAATCAGTAAGAATCCAACTACTAACATGGCCAAGACCAAAGAGCTGTCCAAAGACACTAGAGACAAAATTGTACACCTCCACAAGGCTGGAAAAGGCTACGGGGAAATTGTCAAGCAGCTTGGTGAAAAAAGGTCCACTGTTGGAGCAATCATTAGAAAATGGAAGAAGCTAAACATGACTGTCAATCTCCCTCAGGCTGGGGCTCCATGCAAGATCTCACCCCGTGGAGTTTCAATGATCCTAAGAAAGGTGAGAAATCAGCCCAGAACTACACAGGAGGAGCTGGTCAATGACCTGAAAAGAGCTGGGACCACCGTTTCCAAGGTTACAGTTGGTAATACACTAAGATGTCATGGTTTGAAATCATGCATGGCACGGAACGTTCCCCTGCTTAAACCAGCACATGTCAAGGCCCGTCTTAAGTTTGCCAATGACCATTTGGATGATCCAGGGGAGTCATGGGAGAAAGTCATGTGGTCAGATGAGACCAAAATAGAACTTTTTGGTCATAATTCCACTCGACGTGTTTGGAGGAAGAAGAATGAGGAGTACCATCCCAAGAACACCATCCCTACTGTGAAGCATGGGGGTGGTAGCATCATGCTTTGGGGGTGTTTTTCTGCACATGAGACAGGGCGACTGCACTGTATTAAGGAGAGGATGACCGGGGCCATGTATTGCGTGATTTTGGGGAACAACCTCCTTCCCTCAGTTAGAGCATTGAAGATGGGTCGAGGCTGGGTCTTCCAACATGACAATGACCCGAAGCACACAGCCAGGATAACCAAGGAGTGGCTCTGTAAGAAGCATATCAAGGTTCTGCCGTGGCCTAGCCAGTCTCCAGACCTAAACCCAATAGAGAATCTTTGGAGGGAGCTCAAACTCCGTGTTTCTCAGCGACAGCCCAGAAACCTGACTGATCTAGAGAAGATCTGTGTGGAGGAGTGGGCCAAAATCCCTCCTGCAGTGTGTGCAAACCTTCTGAAAAACTACAGGAAACGTTTGACCTCTGTAATTGCAAACAAAGGCTACTGTACCAAATATTAACACTGATTTTCTCAGGTGTTCAAATACTTATTTGCAGCTGTATCATACAAATAAATAGTTAAAAAATCATACATTGTGATTTCAGGATTTTTTTTTTTTAGATTATGTCTCTCACAGTGTGGACATGCACCTACGATGACAATTTCAGACCCCTCCATGATTTCTAAGAACTTGCAAAATAGCAGGGTGTTCAAATACTTATTTTCCTCACTGTAGCTATACAAAATAAGAACTTTTAGTTAATTCTTTCTGTCTGAACTACAGTATTCTGTAAATGTCTTCATTGAGTTCACTGAATGACACTTCAGTGTATTTTCCCCGTGTTACTCAACACCAGATACTCCCTCACAGAACTCTCTAGATTTCCACAGAATAGTAACACCCGTCATTCACTAATTTCTACAAATCTCCCTGCACCTTTTTAATAAATTGGTCTGAAATCAGTATTTAATTTGATGATGCCTTACCTACTCATTTTTGAAAGATTTACCCCTAAAATAAGCTTAGAAAAAGCTGAAAAAAGTCTGCTTCTCACGTGGGCCTGCTCATCACTGTTACAGATGTTCTCTAAATGCTTCTGGGCAAATGAAGTGCCAGCAGGTTTCTTGAGTTTAAAAAAAAAATGTGTCACAGATTAAACGTTTAATAATCTGGACCCCTCATGAGAGGACACAGCCAGCTCTGAAATGTGAAAAGCTTATTGATTAAAACAATAACAAAACTATTTTATTCATTTTTAATACTTCAGACTTGAGACTTGAAAGGTTTTATTTGGTCCAATGTTTTATATGATAATGTCTGAGAAAACAAAGTCTTTGATGTTTAAAGACTTTGAGATGGTTGAAGTCTCAGAGAATTAAGAAGGGGGCATGTAATAAATAATGCAGTGTTGGTTTATTTCACATGCCTGTTTATTAATAAAGATCAAAAATGTAATGTTAAATCTGTAAAAACAGCATACAAACATGCCTGCATAAGTCATTCTGTTAATGTGTGTTCATATGAGTGACCATTTCTGAATTTTTATGAAATCAATCCCAATCTCTGATGGTAATTTATCTCTCATCTCCCATTTATGATTCACACAAGGAATGAAACATGACTCTGAATTACTTTAATTATCTTTATTTAACATGCAGTGTATAACTTATTCTTTATAGAGCAGGCTATAAAATCAATATTTTTTTTATAAATGGAGTTTTTGTTTGAATGTGGGACCTGCTGTTTCTCATGGCCTCCAGCAGAGGGCGAAGGAGACCCATGCTTCTGTGAAGAAAGGGGCTCATCACCCCTCTATCCCTTAGCAGATGTGTGTGTCTGGGGCAGGCAGGGGCAGAATGGCAGAATCTGATTAGCAGCAGTAATCCTGGAGCTGTCCAGCAGGTCCAGGCCTCCAGCAGAGAGAGGCAGTGCTCCTGTAGAGCAAGGCAGGGAATGGGGCCGTCTGGTTGGGCCACTCAGGGCTAGAGATCTGGGACTCTAGGGTGAGATGGGGCTTAAGGTGTGGGGCTATAGCATAGAGAAGAGAGAGAGCATGCTGACAAAGCAGGAGTTTGGTCTTGCCTCAGTCATTTCCGTCTGTCGGGATACCTGTCCCTCTGACTGTATGAGTCAGTGTTTTTCTCTTTCTGGCAAACACACACATTGGGGTGAGACTACAACTTGGTTAACATATGCTGAGAAAGACATTTGAGGGAGTGTTTACACATACATGGGTATTGCTTAAACTATGGGAACTTTTATGTGGCAGGAATTTATTTGAAGGTTACATTAAAAATGTCTTAGAAATGTCTTACCATTTCTTCGTTTGTTTTGCTAATGTTCATATATTTTATATTTTTAGTTACAGATTTTATTTTTTATTTTGTATATAAATATAAAGTATATAAAAAAGTGTATCAAACTGTTGATCTTAAACAATGAAAGTTCACTGTAAAACTATTATTACATTTAAAAAAATAGAATATTTTAAACAATAAGTGAAACAGACAAACAATTTTAATATCCAGTGTATGAAAATAATGTATATAATTTTTTAAAAATTGACCATCACTTGTGATTTCCGTCACGCCACTTAAGTTTTATTTAAAACATTTTTTACTTTGCAACCAAGGACCCAAAAGTGTCAGTCAAGAGCAATAAAGTGCCATTAAGATAAATATCAATTATGTTTAATAACAGTTATCACCAGTAAAGGTAGTATTTTGTCAAATTAAGCAAAAAGTGTGAAATTATTATTTAATTTATTAATTATAAAAATTTGCATTTGAAGGACAAAGGAGTCTGCATTTTTGTAACAAAAATATTTGGTATGACATTTTCATCACAAAAAGCTAATAAATAATGCAATAGTTGATTTGGAATGTGGTGGGTATATCATAGCGTAAATACATAGATGCGACATTAACGACTGTTTCTGTGGGCCGCCATAAGACATCCGCCATATTGGACCGATCAAAGCCGGTCCATGAACACTCAAGAGCAAGTTGACTGAGTGTCTGCAACCATATTTTGACGCATGTATGAATATCTATATCTGCAATAGAAAAACAAACAAAATACAACAAGACGAAGATGTCAGCTAACACGACATTAAAAAGTACCATAGTAAAAGCATGCAATATTGAGTTAATAATTATAAAAACACAAACCAACACATTTTCACCTGCTGACGGTTCCAAGATGGCAGGATGTATCTGGGGCGGTCAAATGTGGTCTCTACGTATACATATCCATGGTGTAAATGACAGGAAGTGAGTTCATGGCTCAAGAAAAATAAATTCTTCTGTGATGCATTCATTGCAATATATTGTAAGTAGATAGATTAAACTGGTTGAGTTTTCTTTCTACAAAGGGCCAAAACATCCACATATGCACATAAAACCCGCTCTCACATTATTTCGGAAGATTAAAAAAAACATAAAAATGTTCTTACAATGTTTTCTTCTTTGTGCAGCCTCTTCTACAGATCAGCATTACTACAATGAGAAACAGCAGTTTGCAGACAGTAAGTAATCCATCATCAAACAATTAACCTTCATGTCAATGATCATATTAGCTCATTATTTAAGAACATTGGTTTGTATGTTTCTAAAGCAACACTCATCTGATTCCTAATTTAAATTGTGCTTCAGATATCTGGAAAATGAAGTGCAGAAATATTAAACATCACTCCATTATCCCTCCACTTCTTTAACCCTCATGAGCCTGAATGGAATGAAAAAGATGCTGCATAAGTCACGATGATGGACAATTTAATGACGTTTTATCAAGCTTTTGCACAATAAATGTATTTTTATGACAGTTCTACAGACTTCATTAAGGTCTTCAGTGCAGCAGTCCTTTACTAAAAGTATTGTGTTGGTACCATGGTACAGTGATGATATAATACCAGAGTACTGATTAATACCATTAATACCATGATACTGATAGTACTCATAGTACGGTATGTTCTCCAAAGTGCTTTGAAGAATACAGTATGGTACCATGTCAAAAAAACTGGTAATATGGTATTTTTGGGTACTTTTTTGTTGACAATGTTAAATGTTTTGCCTGGACCATTTCCATTTTTCCAGCTTCACATTTGACCATTGCACAAGTCACAGTGTTTCTTTTCTCCTTTTAGATTTTGTATTCATTTTAAGACAAGTAGCCTACAGCCCGTTAATGTAGTTTATTATAGGTTTATTTTATTTTATTTTAACCTATAATTTATTTTTAGTTTATTTTATCTCTAATTTTTGTCTTTTTCACATCAGTTATGATGTTGTCAGTGTTCACTTCCAGTATGGCCATTGCCTTCCCACTGTGATGCCCAGTTACCTCCTACCCGCTCACACTGCTGGTGGGGTAACTCCCGTCGCCCTCGAGTGAAACACAAACACCCTTATCAGGAGACACAGACTCGTCCCCCTCTCGCCCCCGTCCTGCTCATCTCCCATCCCCTCTCCTTCATTTGCATTCATTTATTTCTGCATCCTCTTACTCCTAAAAGACAGGAGACATGTCTTAATGGTATAGAAATAATAATAATAATAAATAAAACAGATTGGATTTGATTGCGGAATCTTTACGAAAACAAATAACAGACCTCCTCCATTTCTGTGGGTCCCTGTCCCAGATGAACCTATTAATGCATAAATGCAAACGCATACTCACAGATTGAACTCAGCCGAGAATTCTATTAACGTTTCTTTCTCTTTTTTCCCCCCTTCGCTGGTTTGCTCCAGAGGGAAACAGGGACTGAGATCTAAGCAGAAATTTGGGGGCCTTTGTGAGCGGAACGAGGCATTTTGGAGTGGCGTATTTAATGTGTTTAATATGTTATGGTAACTTTGAGTTCTTCCCTCGGGTGACTGTGCTAACTCAGGGAGCGCTGATTGAATGAGACTGCCGCGTTACACTGAATTTAGCCTCTGTTGCGCTATTAGTAAATATTTCGCCTTTAAATCCCTTCTGTCTACAGCAGGAGAGAAATAAAAAAGAGAGAAAGTAAATATTTTAGCTAATGAAAATAGATGAATGTTTTACTCTTTGAAAGGAGGAGGTTTATTATCCACACTTTGCATTGTAGATCAAAGGAAAACATTTATTTTGGAGTTTGATTGGAAAGAAACTTTGCAAAGAAAGACTTTTCTGTAAAAAGGAAATAAATTTGCATAAAACTTGAACGCAAACGGGATGAGACTTTATTTAGTTTTTAAAACTCACTTTAACATTTAATGAAATATATAAGTAAAAAAAAAAATATATATAAAATATTTAAAAAATATTCAAATATATACAAATGTGACTTTTAACAATAATAATACAATTATTAAAATATAAATGTTAAAATATGAAAATCCACCAAACAAATATGAATAATTACTTATTATATATTAATATTAATTATACCTTTCTTAACTTTTTAACAATGATTTATTTCATTTAAAAAAAACTTTATTCTCCTGTTTATTCTTCAGTTTATATGTCCCATGTTTGCATGTGTTTGTACCCAAATCATCATCAGGATTGAAATGAGAGGATTTAATTCTTGAGCTGTCAGCTCAGATTCATTTGTAGGGTGACCTCAGGTGGAGCTGTATTTCAGGGTCAATCCTCTTCGCCCTTAAAAAACCCACAAACACAAAAACACATTCTTTTGGCTGTCTTTTATTGCTTCTTTTTTGCCTCTGATGACGGTGCATTTCATACCTGTGTCCTCTCTTTCTGTCATTCAGGTCGGGGTTACCCATGGTTCCTTAGTAACCGTCGTCCGGAGAAGCTGCGTGATGCCCTAAAGGAACTAGAGGTATTTGTTTACATTTCCTGCAGTCCGATTAACAAATAGGAGCATTCTCTCTCTCTCTCTCTCTCTCCTTTCATAAGGAAAGAGAAAATCCCCCGACCTCTCTCGCTTGCTCTCGCTCTCTCTCAGCACCTGTGTGGGTGCCTCTCTGTCATCGTGGGGGATATTTGAGGGGGATGATTGGGACTGTGAGCTGGCTCTCTCTCTCTGCCTCTGGCTCTCTCACACAAACCTAGCTTTGTTCAGTCCAACTCGGGCTCATTTTTGCTGCCTCTCCGTATCTGAAACTGGAAACATCCTTCTAAACCTGACCCTGAAAACAGGGTCTACTCATTCCTAGTACACATTCTCTGTCTCTCTTTCTTTCAGGAGCTGCTGCAGTCATGCCCGGTCATGAGTGTCAGATGGAGAAGCAAGCAGTGCTGTCAGGTACCTTACCCAGCATGCACCAGTACCCAGCAGGCATCAGGCCTTCTTGGCATGAGTTGGCTCGTGTAGCAGAGGTCATGCAATGAGCATATGCAGACTGTTTGTGTCAAATACTCTTGGGGAATTTATCTCTGGGATCAAAAAGATTCCCTTCTCAAACACATCACTGTAGCCCAGCGGTTTTCCGTTCAGTGTGGATTCTTCAGCCACATGCACACACATTTTTCGCACCTAAAGTCCTGATTTAGGTCGTTTTAAAAGGTCAGGGAGATCAAACGTTGTTCGATTTTTTTTTTTTTTTTTTATTATTTATTTTGTATTTTTTTGGTCAGAGATGTTTTTTCCTGCCCAGCAGCAGGGTCTGATTGGACGCTGTGACCTTTATCCACTGTTCACATTCTATAGAGATGAAATTCCAGCTTATTCCAGGCAGAATCTTATCAGGCAGCGATTTTTAAAGGGATAGTTCACCTAAAAAACTTCTGTCATCATTTACAGACTAAAAGAAGATATTTTGTCCATATTATGAAAGTATTATGAAAGTTAATGGGACCCAAAATTTCAAGCTCCAAAAAGAACAAAAAGGTGGCGTAAAAGTAGTGCTGTAGATCATTTAAAAAATATATTTGGTTAATCACACACATTAATCATGATTAACTACACCTAACATTGAAATTAATCATAAATACAGTATATTTCACATTGAATCTTCAAATGAATGTGGAAACAACATAAAGATATTAATATTTTAAATATTTTGTTAATGGCATCCTTTCACCTTAATTTTTCCTTTATTCATTTTGTTATTGTTATTATTATTTATGGAGATAAAATGCTATTATAGCCATTCAACATTAGAGTGTAATTAAAAACCAGGCCTAAATTGAAAATTGTCAGATTGTCTTTATCATTTATTCAAAATTTAAAATTTAAATATTTTAACAACTTTTTATTGAATTGAACTTTTTAAAAAATTGGGGGAACATACATTAGCATTGCTGCTTCAGGAATTGAAAAAACAAATATAGTTTTAAATATTTTTAACACATACATATACAGACTACATAAATTATGGCCTCACAAACCTTGAACGCACAACTAATGTCAAACCTCATTGGTTCTCAAATGGCCAAACGTCATGATGTTTGAGGTTTGTGTCACCATATTTGATGTAGTCTTTGTATGCATGTATTGAACAGTGTTTTGATTTGGAGCTTGACCAAAACAGCTGAAATTTCATTCAAATATTGTCTTTTGTGCTCTACATAGTAAAAAGAAAGGTTTGGAATGACTCAAGGATGAATTAATAATGACAGAATATTAATTTGTCCGTGTGAACAATTCCTTGAAATGTATTCTTGTTGTACGAAGATTTACAGTCATAAAGTCCCATTCAGTGTGAATGTGTTATTGTTCGTTACTGTGTGTGTAGATGCTGTTGAGATCAGGTGTGTTGGTGACCCTTATCCTGGGTGGAGCTCAGGTTGAACGAGTGGCCATTGACAGAATGCTGGTAGGGCGACTACCTGCTGACACCATCAGCGACGGTGAGTAAACGCGTACTTCCACTCTTCTTTTTTCTGTCTCTCCTCTTCTTGTCTCTCCCTCTCTCTTTGCAGTTTCGCTCACTGCTCATTTTCCCAGCATGGGCCTGGGCGGCACGCACACCCACAGGTCAGGAACGGCAGTCCCTTCTGTTTTTCCTTCTTCCGTTACTCCCAGAGGAAGTTCGAAAAGCATGGACACATGCACACACACACATACATGTCGAGGGTCCTCCTGAATCTCAGAGGAATCTGCCATGGCTCCCTGTCTTATTTCTGGTTTGTGAAATTGGACACTCTCCCAAATCTGCTAATTATTTTCTCATATCATTTATTGTTTAGAGCCTATATGGCTAAAGCTCTCTGTGCCAGGTCTCTAGATACCTGACGAACCTCTCTCTCTCTATCTCTCTCCCTTTGTTAGCCCACCCCTTCCTTTTTCCTAGTAGCCCCCCATAGAGTGCCATTCAGGCCCCCAGAGCCCCTAATTACCAGAGTAATTATGTGTGTGTGTCTGAGAGAGAGAGAGTGTAAGGGTGGGGGTGCCAGGAAGGTTCTGCATCTGTCACTTATTCAGTTAGTTTCACACACGCAGTCAGACCTGTTATGGCCTTGATTACTTTTTACTTAGTGAGTGCTGTAGTAAAAAGAGAGAGATCGAAAACTCTGATTAGCCTGTGATTGTGAAAAACACTTTTTAAATCCAAAATCATCTGTAATGCATCTATAGCTGTTTCATTAGTACAGTCACAGGTTAAGAAGATTTTTAAGATGTATATGGACAGCCAAACAATGATATGAGAGGCATGTGGGAATATATTATATTTGTAGGAAACTCCCACAGTAATCTTAAGTAAAAGCGGCTTAGTATGTTTGAGTCCATTAGTGACGCCTAAAACGTAATGAACTACAATTCAAATATCCACATTATTGAATATTTTAGGGCCCGAGCACCGATGGTGTGAGGACCCTCTTGGAATTGCTCTGTTTATGTTTTTTTTTCTAGAAATTAATTTCTCTGCTGGTAAGAGTTTCAGACAGTGATTTAAACATGTTTTAAATGAACGGAGTATTAACTAACTAAGCAGATTTAGGGGAATTTATTGATTTATTCTGCTAACCCGCTGCTCATATGTTCCAAAACCTGTTTACTAGCCCCTGGACACAAATTTGGATTTTTTTGGAAGGATTATCATGGAATCTTCCCATTAATTTGGCCATGATTACTGAACACTAATGCATGTGTATTTTCTCTGAAATGTTTGTAATCTTTTAAAAGCATGTTGAGTATTCCATGTTTTTCATTTTTGTTTTTATTTTCCAAAGGGATAATGTAATTTAATTTGGTAGAGTGTATAATTTACATTTTTAGAATTTCCAAATCACTCTTGAGCCTCTCAAAGTACATGGCTAAGCTAAAAGCTTAAGCAAAAATGATTCCTTTGAATTCCAAAAGTAGATTTATTTTACACGTATTGTACACAAAATAATACATCAGCGTTTTAAGTTAGATTTTCAAAATCTTTTGCAAATGTGTATGTTTTCTTTGTCATTAAAGACTTGGTAAAGTGAAACTTAAAAATGACGCTTAAAAATACTGCATTAAACACACTGTTCCTTTGAAATTAGCACCCTGTTTTATGCTTGAATGTGAGATGATTCATAATTACTGCAGAAGCGCTGATATTCTGTCTCTAATTGCTGTTCAGGTTGGAAATTCCAGCCCTGAATATCATCCTCAACTAAACCTGCTTCTCTGAATGGGTTGTATTAATTTTTTTGCCGTTTAATTGGTTTCATAAACAGATTAATTTTTTAGGAAGGGAAGGTTAATTGCTAATCACAGTGTGGAGAGCTTGTCAACAGTTTCATTGCAAATGTCTCTCTTTAACATGAAAGCTGCATACCCTGCAGGCTTTACAGTCTCTCTTCTTCTTCTTCTTCTTTTCTCTCTCTCTTCTCTTCTTTTTCTGTGTGTGGGTCAGATTTTACTTGCATTGTAAAGACCAAATATCCCCATATGCATAGTAAAACTTGAAATCACCTGCATTGCTTGAACCAGCCAATAGTCAAATGTCAAACTTCCATTTGGGAAATTTGGATAAATCGTTATTTGGAAAAATTATCTGTAACTGAAATAAATAATGTTTATTTTTAGGCTATGAACAGTGCAAAAAGCTTTTCTGTTTGGGTTATGTTAGGATTTGAGTCAGTCTGTAATGATTATAATGAGCATTATATTTGAACAATAGAAGTGTATAGTATGTCCTCATTTAGATAGCAAAGTAAATGTGTGTGCACGCTATGTCTTCTCACAAGGTCATATGAGTTTTGACCTTTGACCTTGCTCTGTGGTTTTCAGCGGTGATTGGCGATCGCTTCCTGCTGTTCTCGCTGATGGAGAAGAGTCAGGTGTGTCAGGTTTACTTGAACAGGAAGAACCAGAGCTCACCTGAACCAGCACGACAAATGGAGAAACTCACAGCTGCGGAGATTAAGGTAACACACACACACACATACACACACACACATACACACACTCTTCAATACACACACATTAGCACATTTTAGGAGGAAAGGCAGCACAGCCTCTCCTGCTTTCAATTAAAACGCTTTAATGAGGCTGGTCTGGCTCTTTCCACAGGGCTTTTAACTCTAATAATTGCCTGGCTTTACTTGCTTTCTTTTACCGCTGGGACAGGTAACACTATGATTACTGGAGCTCTTTTCTAATGCACACCTGTGGGGAACATCACGTCCAAACACACAGCACTTCTCTCTTTATAAAGATATCACATCCTTTATGACAGTACATCTATATATGCCTGAGAAATGTTCTTCCCTCTGTCTCTAAAATTTTTTCTGTAATTTAACAAAAATAAATAAAGCATTTTCTTTTTTAAAAGGAAAGAGAGTTACAGATCATTGTGAACGTCCTCTAATAATTGTTATGCATCAAGTAGCCTATATTTAAAAATGCTTTTTTGAAAACATGACGACATAAAGCAGTTTTTCAGTGTGCACTTTACACACTGTTTTCCCACATTGCTAGTACCTGACATGACCATGACATGAAAACACAAAGCTGATGTAAACATGAACCTTGCTCTACACAAAACCGAGCGAACTCAAAAACACACGCTCACACAACAAGACAGAGCACATGAGAACTAGCGAATACTCATTCCGTGCACTCACAAGAGACGACAAACACACGGAGCATGAATGTCCGGATCCCGACACAAAACCGAAACCAAACTAGACCAAAGTGCATTGATCAGAACACCAAGCTCCGCACACAAAACAAGTCATATGGACCGAAGAGCACACGGCTCGAGCACACTCGAATCCGCGCACTCACACAAGACAAGACAATACAGTAGCGTCAGGGCTCTGTCACAAAACCAAGAATAAACTAGACTGAAGTGACAGAACCCTGACACTACCCTTCCCTTCTGGCCAGTCAGGAACCAGGAAGCAGACGGCCAGGGCGGGACCAAAGGGAGGTGCAGGAGGAACCGGCGGGTCTGGAGTCCTGGAAGACGATCAAGGCGAAGGCGGCAGGGCGGCAGCAAGGGTGGAGCCGGCAGGGCAAGGCGCTTGGGCAGATCTGGAGTGGCCTCCGGAACTTGTGGGGCAGAGGAAGCTTCCTTTTTCCTCCTCCGTTTGCGAGAGTGAGGCGAATGCATGGAGCTTGCCGCCTCTGGGGGAGCTGCAGCCATCACAGGCGCCTCAAGAGAAACTGCAGGGGTCCCAGCCGCCACATGAAGGGATGCAGTGGGCTCAACCACCTCTGTGTAGGTGGCAGATGAGGCAGACATGTTCTTCCTCCTTCTCCCCGAAGTGGTCATCAGAGGACTGGGAACTTGGGCCAAGAGCAGGAAGAGCTTCTTCTCCACGGCTGTACACCTCATTAAGGCTGTTGTTGAAAATGTCCTTGAGCACTGCGTCGCTTATGTTAAACCCCTTCGCTACAAACAGGAACTGGTGAGCAAACTTCTTCACACTGGCTCCCCCTTGTCGAAGAGAAAGGAGTTTGCTGTGTTGGTCTGCCATCTAATGAGGCAGATGCCCGTTCTCTGCTGAGTCTTTCTAGTGGCCAGATCGTTCTGTCAGGTTTTGGGGTGATGAAAGGAGCGAGGACTCAATGATGCAGATTAACAGACTTTTATTTTGATAAAAAAAATCAAACTAAAACAAACAAAAACTACCCCGAAGGGGAAGACTTGACTTGACTTGACTGCAGTGAAACACACAAGGAGCAGGTAAACATGGTGCACGTTCGACAACGATCTGGCACAGGACTGCAAACACAAGGAGAATAAGTAGAGAGCAAATGAACCAATAATCAAGTAACAACATAAGCAGGGTAAGACAATAGAGAGGAGAGCACATGGCACAAGGAAACATACATGACAAGCCATGTACTTAACACCAAACATGACTATAAAACACAAGCACATGGCCACTAAAAACAATCACAAGCCATGTGCACACACAAAACCGGACATTAACACGCAGCTAATGAGAACTCTTATAAGCTGCATGTTCACACAAAACATGACAACATGAAAGCACGTAGCCAGTGACGATGTAAACATAAAACCGTGTGCTACACAAAAGGTAGCAACACATGCAGACAGAGGAGCGAACGCAAAACCGAAACCAGATCGAAGTGCCGTGATCAGAACACCACGAAACAACTTGCATGAACCGAAGAGCACACGGCTCGAGCACACTTACACAAGACAATACAGTAGCGTCAGGGCTCTGTCACAAAACCAAGAATAAACTAGACCAAAGTGACAGAACCCTGACACTATCTATATAATAAAATGTGACCATTATAATCGTTTCGTAAAATTGGTCACAGCCATGTAGTTTGTCACTAGAAGAGCAGTGGTGTGGAGGTCGGAGGGTGGGGCCAAGTCCATCTTCTCCTTTTCAGAGGAAATGAAGGTGATCACTTCATTCTTTATTCCTCATCGCATTCATTCGCTGGCTTTCCAAAGCAACTTGTCTAAAAATTCATAACGGTATTTAAGAGAAAAAAAAAAATCTTTATTCGTCTTCTTTTGAAAGCATTAACCTCATTTTAATGGGCCGGAGACCAAGTGTGCGGAGATCACAATTTGGATGGGTCTGATTATGGACTAAACACAATACATAAATACATCAGGCTCTTAACACCCTCCGCACCCAAACATTATCGCATTACTGGAGCGCTTTGTTGCGATGGCAGCCTGAGTATGAAAGCAATCTCTCCTGCGGTGTGGCTGGCTCCAGCAGCATGGCTCTGATAAGGGGGGACCGTATGCCCCCCCCCCAACCCCCCAACCCTGTCCTCCCTCCCCGACACCACCCCCGCCCACCACATCCCCCATCCCAGCCTGGCCGGCCCCATCCACTGCCTGCTCCACTGGACTAAGCTTTGAGCCTAATCCTCCAGAAAGAGGGGCTGATTATTGCTGACCAGCAAGCACAGGCAAGATGGGGAATCAAGTTTTGGGGGAGGGCAGAAAGAGACAGAGAGAGATTAATGTTATTTTCCCACAGTCTGTATTGGTTTATTTTGTTTTTGTTTGTTTATTAATCATATATAAATTGTTTTCATGGTGGATGATACTTAACATGCACGATTAGTCTTTACAGGCGCAATGTGAAGGTCAAGGTTAAATGAAGAACAGTTTTTGTTGTCATGGGTAGACTGTAGTACATTTCTAGCCCTCCCTATTGTGCACAGATAGAGTTGTTGACATAAAGAGAGACTCAGTGTTTGCTCTCTTGATAAGGCCTTTCAGAATGAAGTATATGGAAATGACTGCTATTATGTTGCATGAATAGGCACTGACTCTATAAGAGCCATATCGTATTTTCATGCCATTTATTTGTACTATTGGCTGCATTGAGGTTCTGCTTTAAATCCTCGACCCAGAACTGCTGAAATGGCACATTATGAGCCGTTGCAGATATGAGATAGAGTTTAATGTAGCGGCATGAGACAGTGGCGCAGTGTAGGAGAGAATATTGCTCCATACTGCACTTTTATTGCAGTCCCATAAACAGATAGTGGATTTAATGCCCTTTCAAAGGAACTAGTTATGAATACATCAATTATTATGTCTACGTTGAGGCTAGTCAGTCTTGAGTGATTAAAGCTTTTTGTGCATCAGCCAAACAGCAGGTGTGTCTCAATCAGGTGCGGCTCATTTTAACGAAATTTGGTAGCCAGACTTAGTCAGCAGCAAATCACTGGCCTTTGCTTCATTAGAAACCTGTAATTTTGAGTGGTTTTGGATTAATCTGTGCTGCATATTTGCTGATGTATCTTAGATTCTGAGGGATATTATGTCATTTGATTTCATTTGTTCAAAACTACGTCACTATGGTAGGCTACTGTTAAAGTTTAAATTCAGAGCTGTCAGGTTTGATTTGGTGGGAAATATTAGGCTTCCGTCAATTGTCGTGGTTTGTATCCCAAAGGAAAGACAAGAAGTTTCGAATATTATAGCGGCTGATATGCTAGTTGCTCAGATGACATGTTTTTCAGAGAGACTGATTTCTTATTGCAAGTGATCTTGGCTTAGATGTGTCTTGTGGAAGCCCATTTCCACCTCTAAGTTAAAATAATAATCTAAAAAGTTTTAATATAATTAAATATATTTTTTCAAAATGTGAGATACAGTTAAAAAAGCAATTATGTAGTAAGTACACTAAGTACATGTAGCAAGTTTGTAAGTAAATGTAGTTACTTAATATTACACAGTTCTTAAGTGTATAATTACAAGACACCTCAAAATAAAGTGTAACCGTTTTTTCCATAGGATTTTCCTTTTTTTCTTTCCGAATCCAGTTAATTCCTGCCACACTGTGGTTTATGACAGTGAAAGTATTTAGAGATCTTATTAGCAGTCATACAAATACCTTGTTACCTTCCAACATCTCGCCAAGTGCAGAACAAATGCAACTAATTCAAATTAATCTAATAAAAAAATAAAAAAAGAACAATATGAATCAAATAAAAACCCCAACAAAAAAATAACAATGCCCTGCTACCTGAAACAGCTCAGGTCACATTAATAAAGCAGCACGCAGTTATGCAGAGGAGTTGAGGCAATGTTTTATAGATGTTTTGTGGTCCGATTCCTTTACGGTTGTTGTACTTCCACAGGTTTCAGTCATGGACTTACCTGGCGGGGGACGCCGTGTGGAGCGCCACATGGGTCTGAACCGGACGCAAGATGCGGCCGTGTGCTGGTGGCCGCTCTGTAACGAGGAGGTTAGGCCTTGGTCTCCCATCCCTAGTGCAGCGGACAGGGCTAACCTGGTGCTGCTCGCCTGCTCGGATACCCCAGGGCTTACGGTAAGCAGACACTTACATGGCTTCAGGGTTGGCCTTTTATCCCTTTCTAAACTCATATTTTTTGGTTAGAAATATGTGAGATAAATTATGTGAGTGAGATTTTGGAAAAACTTGAAGGTCAGATTAAAACCGCAGTGTGACCTCCTAAATAATATAAATACTTTTAATAATGCCCTCACAATGCTCCATTGCTCAAGGTTTTGGAAAGATTCTCAATCCCTTTTTCACCCCAGTCTTTTTGTCCCGTTGTACCTTTCTTTTTTCTCTTTTGTCATGCTTTACCAATCACCATTGTATTTCTCAATGAGGTGCTGTAACTCACAGACTGTAACTGTTCACTTGAACTTTTTCTTAACGTGAACAGCCAACCTTTGACCTTTCTGTGTAGCTGACACTCTTTCTTTGTAGAATGTATTTTGCTCTCCAGTGAATGTGCAGTTATGCAACAGCTACACAGCGAATGTTTTCTTGATTCAAAAAATATTAAGCGTATAGAATAGAATTGCACGCATTAATCTATCATCCTTTTTAAAGGTATCACTCATTTTATGCTTGCGTCACTCTGGATAGCATGTCTTGGACTTACTGATGTCTAGCAGTATCAAATACAGCATCATGCAAGTTTTCAGAATCAGTCATGATTTATTTATTCATTATATATATTAGTATTATTATTATTTTAAATTTCTTTTTGAATAATCCAAGTTTCATTATTTAATTAAAAAGTGACTTGTATTCCATGCAGTGATAAAATACTTTTGAAGCTTTTATTAGGCTACTTTATTTAGATAGTATTTATCTCAAAATTACTAATTCTTTTTTTTGCGTAAAACTTTTTTAATGAGGGGAAAAAAAGAGTAGCTCTCAAGAACCACTTATAAGACTGTCCGTCCACTTCTCCATCTCTCCATTTCTACTGTACATTCCTTCTTTTTCCTGCCTCTCAGTGCTGTTTAATATTGAATGGCGATGATTCAAAAATCAGCAAGCAGTGCTTAAACTCCCAACATTGCTCTCTGGTTTTAAACATATGCAAAATCCTTACTCGCAGAGCAGGGAATGAGAGAGACGGAGCGGCGTTTCCAATTGCAAATGCACCAAATGAAAACAAACAAGGGGTGGAAAAATGCTAAATAACAAAAATAAAGGGGGGGGGGGGGCAGCGTGGAGCGACGCTGGGTTGCTCTGGTTGGATATGAACCCTGGATTTATCCTGGGCCCTCACCTATTTATTTTCCTCTCTTTCTTTCTCTTTTCCCCTCTCTCTCTCTCTCTCTCTCTCTCTCTCTCTCTCTCTCTCTCTCTCTCTCTCTCTCTCTCTCTCTCTCTCTCTCTCTCATTTTTCTACGGTAAAAAAACATTAAAGTGTCTCTCGCCTTCATCGTTTCTAATTAAAGTGTTTGTTGTCATTTTCAGATCCGTGGTGTGAAATCAACCTAGCAGTTTATGTAAGACGCAAGCGGTGAATCAAACGGTTCGCTCGGCGCACAGACACACACTTCAATCAATTCTGCCTCATATATATGTTCCCTTTGTTAAGTTTGCTATCTGCATGCTAAACCCATTTTCTGCTTAGTCTTCAGCATTTAAAAAGTACGCTTTCTTTCCCTATGTGGTCTTAATTCTTACCCCTCGCAGATAAGCAGTGCCAAGAGACACACTGGGAAAAACACTCGTGCACACACTTATTTATGCAAACGTTTAACATTTTTAATCAATTCCCCTGTTCCTGGAATTTAACGATTTTAACAAAAATAATTTTTATAAATACACTTCACTTATTTTGCATGTTGAGGTGGTTGTTATGCTTTCAGTAAGCATTTGATATCTCTTTCTTTTGTCCTGTTTTGATAGTTGTTTTGCATATTTAGGTGGTTGTTGTTATGTTTTCCGTGCACATTAGATGTTGTTGAATATCCTGTTATCTCTCTCAGAACACTTCTCTTCATTTGTTTGATCTGCATATTTACCAGGCGTCTGTTCTCCATTTACAAATATCCACATTTCTTATGTCTTCAACCAAAAGCATATTATGCTTTTCACCCAATGTGGAATGATAGCAGAAAAGGATAGTTTTACAGTTTAAAGGCCTGAATTAAAATTACTCCAGACGTCACACATGTTCATGTGTCAGTGACTTTCAAGGGCGGTGCACTTTTTTAAAAGGAATTTATTGAGGAAATTTTGTGGCCGCAAATGGTTGAACGATCTTTAAAAAAAAAAAATGTTGTGATAAAACCTTGAAAAAGTCATAAGTATGTTTTTATGTGTTTTGTTTGTTTTGTCAGTGTTCCATTTGATAATGATCCTAACGGAATTGCTCATAACAATTTCTTCAAAGCTTTGGGTTGGTAATACTTTTTAATTACAGTAAAAACAGTCATATTGTGAATTATTATTATTATTACAATTGAAAATGCCTGAGAATTTTTATACATTTTAAAATATAATTTACTGATGACAAAGTTTAATTTTCAGCATCATTGCATCATTAGTTATCCTGATTCCACAAATAAATCATTATAATATGCTGATTTGCTGTTTAAGAAATATTTCTTATTATTATCAATGTTGAAAACATTTGTGCTGTTTAATATTTTGTGAAAACAGTAAGACATTTTTCAGGATTATTTGGTGAATCGAAAGTTCAAAACAGCAGCATTTATTTGAACTAGAAATCTTTTGTAACATTGTAAATGTCTTCAGTGTTCTTAAGTGTTCAGAATCCTTACTTAATTAAATTATTACTTTAAAATAATTAAAGTCTTACTGACTCCAAACTTTTGAATGGTCTACACTCCTGTTTTGAGGTATTTGTCCTTCTGCTGAATCTATTCCCCTTATTTTTGGATTTGGATTTCATGTATTCTTTATTCAGTGACTTTGTCAGTGTTGATTTGATTCTAGAAGGCTCATGTGGAATGGTTTCAATCTCTGTCATTTTTCCGTGCATGGCTGCTGTTATGATTCCAGGGCATGTTATATATGAAGAGAAAAGGTCCGAGTGGAATGTGATTTCCCGGGTTAAATTCTTGGGCATGTGCAGGTGCAGTAGAGCGAATGCTTCTGTGTTGATTTCATGCCACAGCGGCCTGACAAGCATCTGAGTAGCACACACACACACACTTGCACACACACACACACTTACACACACCAGAAGAGCGGAGACTCAGCAGCAAGAACTTTCATAGATTGCCTTCATCATCATCTCCCTTTCTCTCTCTCTCTCTCTCTCTCTCTCACTGTCCCCCTCTCTCTCACTGTTTGCTCTCTGAGCTGGAAAATTGGCTCAAAGAGCTCTACTGCTGTGAACAAGGCCTGCTGCTCAGCTGGACCTCTTTGGGGTTATCTTTCAAGCTGCAAAAGAAAGTCCAGAGAAGAGAAGAAAAGAAAAGAATAGTTTTGACCAGTGACTGAAACCAATAACTAACAGAGACTCACTTACCACTGTTCTCTCTCTCTCTCTCTCTCTCTCTCTCTCTCTCTCTCTCTCTTTCTCTCTCTTTCTCGCTCTCCTCCCCAACTCACCCAACCTCCCCAACTCACCAAGATGCCGTTTGTCTTTGTGAAATTGAATCTGTCATTGTTTCAGCAGCAGCTGTGGGATTTGCAATGTTTGTGTGTGCGTGTGTGTGAATGCAGGTCTTAAGAAGGATCACTCTGTGAAGATGTTAAAACCTTTGTGGCGGGTGGGAGAAAGACACTCAAAATGTCCCCCAGTGCTGAGGCAAACACACTGCCTCTCAACCAGCTCTCCTTTATTTTTTCACCTTTTTGTTTTTGTTTAGTGTTACCGTGGCAAAGAGCTTAGCACTTTCTCTCTGTGGCTATCTGTTACTACTAAACCGGATAAACAAGTGTCTGGATTGTGCAATTTCTCGGTAGTTCCTGATGGCACTTGTGGTCCACGATTTTACACGCACAACAAAGCACAATGGTATTCAGGGGTTATAGCATTTAAATGTGTATTATTAGCCAGAAGAGTACCTGTAGCACTACCTAGCATGGTATTATCAAAGCATTAGTCTCACAAGGTCACATATTCTGGCCAGAGCAGTGAGCTGACCACATTAAAATGGCCCCGAACGGTGTTCAACCTAGCCCTAGCTAGGTTTTTACTAGCTTAGTGCTAGCGGGGTCAGAATTATCATAGTATTAGCCAAAGCAGTTGGGGCGTTGGTCTTTTTCTAGCATGGTCAGTGGGGTGTTGGTTCTGAGCCCGGGCCCAGCTGTGGACAGGCCCAGAGTGGGGGCCTCTGTGGCTGGGGCAGGTGTGTCTCAGCGGGGCCTGGCTCTGTGGAGATCTGGCACAGTTCCGGATCTCCCCTCTGTGCTGTCAGCAACTCCTCTCCCGCCCTCTCACTAAACCACTCTCACCCCCTGGGGTGCAGCGGGAGTTGGCCCAGGGGGGATTACAGCTATAAAAAAAGACAAAAAAACTCATCCCCTGCTTTCACAGAAACCATCGGCAACCCGCTTAACTCAGTCTCCTACGCTGGCGCGTACGCCGCGGTTCTGTGCCAGCCCATCGCTCTCAGTCTCTCTCTCACCACACCATCTGCACCAGAAACACACATACTACAGGTAAACCCGAACTTCCTGCGTGCTGCTGACTGATAGGACATTTTTTAAGCTGTTTGTGTGCACATTTTGAGGTAAAATCTCCAAACAAATTTGCTCAACATCTGTGTTGGGCCTGTGATTTCTACTGTCTCAGGGATGGAGGAGCCCGTGCTGAATATTTACTTTTGCAAATGTTTTGCAAACTTCTGGCCTCCCTGTGTTTTTTCAAGGCTTAATCGTAATGGGTTGTTACTTTTCGCATTTATAATTTGGAAATATAATTTAGTCACCCATTTTCTAAAAAAAAAAATTATTCTTTAGAATCGTGGCGTAGGCAGTGCACATGCTTCGACACATTGAGCTGTCGTGCTCAAAGCTTTTTTAATGTAATTGATTATAATACAAATTTTAAGATGATTCATTCACCATTTCACTTTAATTACATATTATGCATAACTTTTCTAGAACTTTTTTTGGATGAAAGGCAAAGAGTTTGAATCTCTTTGCCAATCAAAACCTCTCTTGAATGCACATTTGAATCTGACTCATTACCTGATCCCTTTACCTCTCTTCTCATTACTTCCTTTTCTTTTCCTCCTCATTATTTCCTATTCTTTTCTGAACTATACTACTACACACCATACATACAATTTTAATTTAGAAAAAAATATAGATTGTAATTTAAAGTTACAGGTACATTTTATGTATTTACAATAAATTTCTGCATACATTGGTCATAAAATCTTATCTGTCAGTTGTGACAGATGAGGGTAAAAGTATGTGAACCCTTGGTTTCAGCAGAAATTACCTTCACCAACATTTCCTGTAATTATAAATTGGTTGTGCATGCCTGATCTACAAAGAAATTCAAATAGTAAATCCAAGGGTTCAAATACTTTTCAAAACAATACTTGCATAACTATTAAATTAAATACTTAACTTTTGACTTTGTTTCTCTCCGTATAGGTTTTGAGCTCTGTCCGAACTGACGGGAACCCTATTGACTGCAGATTTAGTCTGACCCAACCCTACCATGTCCTGACTGTGGAGCTACACCAAGAGGCCAAACACTCCACGTCTGAACTGCATGAGGAGGCCCAGCCTCTCGATGTCCAAATCTGTGTGTATGAATCTGCTCATGGACGTCTCCAGCGTCTGTCCGGTACTCATCTATCCCTCAAATCCAAACCCATAACCTGTAGTCGTGACCCGTTGGAGCGCTTGGTTCTCCTGGGGCTTCAGGACTGCTCTGTAGTACTTTTCGACCCACAGACTGGCCTCTCCCAGTGGGCCACCTGCTCCATGGTGCCGGTGATGCTAGCTTGGCATCCTTCAGGAGCTCTGCTGATGGTGGGTGGAGGTCAAGGCGAGCTCCAGTGCTTTGATATGGGGCTCTCGCCTCTCCCTCTGCGGTTAGTGAGTGAAGAACCAGTTCCCAGCTCTGCAGGCCCCAGCCTGCAGCTGTCTCGCCACATGAAAACCTCAGAGGGGCTAGAAGGTATCCAATGGGCCTACTGTCCGATATCGCATGGAAACGAGGGTCTGGAGGCACATGATTTACTGCTGCTTCGATTTCATGGAGGGCCACTTGCTGTGCTGAAGCTAAGCCTGGGTCAGTGGGACCTTTGTGTGATTGATTAAAATCAAAGTAGAGCATTTCAAGTTTAGCACTAAAGGGTCTTGAACATGATTATATTTATATAGCCAGGAGACTTAAAACACAAACTCTTCTAAAATGGCCTTAAATACAGTAATTTAAATACAGTATGGTTAATTCCAAAGTCACATAATGTTGGAACTTATGCCAGAGAGAATTTACACTACACATTTACACAAAAGTTTCAAAGGTTTGAGGTCAGTAAGATTTTTTTATTATTATAAAAAGCAATGATGCATTACATTGATCAAAAGTGACAGTAAGGACATTTATGTTACAAAAATGTTCTACTTTAGATAAATGCTGCTCTTTTAAACTTTCTATTCATGGGAATCTGAAGACTGATGAAAATGCAGTTATGCCATCACAGAAATAAATTACATGTTAAAATATATTAAAATACAAAATGGTTATTTTAAATTTTAATAATATTTCACAATATTACTGTTTTTACTGTATTTTTTATCAAATAAATGTAGCCTTAGTGAGCATAAGAGACAAAAATATGAAAGCATCTTACCGACCCCAGACTTTTGAATGTATTTTAAATAAATATTGTATTTAATTTGTTTCAAATAACAGGGCATTGCAGCATACAGTAAAACAGGTCCACATTGCATCTCATTTTGGCTAAAAACTCATGACTGACATGTACATTTTAGCAACAAGTCACAGTTCAAACTGGTTAGTCAAGTCAAGTTACCTTTATTTTTTAAAGCACTTTATACAATAGAAACAGTTTTAAATCAGGAAAGTAACAGAATTATGTTACTGTTACTTTTTGCAAACTTTATGAAATTAGAGACGGATTCAAATTCTGCTGTAAAGCAGCTGTAGCAAGGTAGTAATGTGATTATTCAGCTCAATTTAGTTCAGTGATGAATTGGTTATGGATGAACTGGTTAGGGATTTAAATGAAATAGTTAGGGTTAGGTACCACAGTTATAGACTGACATGTTAAAAATCATGCATAGTGTGTGTGTATTCTGAATTTGATTATTGATTACTTCATAGACATAAGAAAAACAAAAATAATTACACAGTCCTGATCTTTGATATGTAGTTTATTTTCTACTAAGTGGCACAAATGCAAAACTTTTCTTAAGAATTTTTTGGTAAAAAATGGCGCAGCGGTCAGTGCACATTCAACACATGGAGCTTTGGTGCTCAAATGGGGTAGCCTGGATGCCAGTCGAACTTAGCCCCGCTCACAACATTTGAGGGTGGGAAGTTTGGTCTGGACTTGATCCGTTGTGAAACAAGTATGCCTGAACCAAAGCTGTTCGGACCAATCAAATTGTCAGGGCGGGCTTTATACGATGATGGACAGATGATCAACAGTAACGTAATCATCCACGTCACCAAAGAGCGCTTGGGTTAAATTAGTTTACAACAAAGAATGGCTGCCGCTGGAGAATTTAGATGTGTAGATTCAGCCATCGCGTCTGATATAGAAGATGTAGACAGCGCATTCATTTTAAAAGAGGAACAGAGAACCGCAAACAAGGCATTTCTCGATCGGAAAGATGTTTTTGCTGTCCTTCCTGCGGGATTCAGTCTATCCAATTGAGTGCAGAGTCATTTTTTTCCTGGTTCGGTTGAAACACGCCCCATAATCACAGCCCAATTGAGCAGTATCAGACTCATATTCTGACTAGAATCTGAGTATGACGACGTCAGGCTACAAATGGGAGACACATTTGAATCCCGATTCCCATCCTCTTCCCAGTTGCAGGAAAATAGTACGTACATACTAGATATCTAGTTTTCTTGTTTCTAAGCTCTCAAATAAAACTCAGAATATCTTTCAAAGTTTTGATGTCACAATCCTCGCACACTTTGGCAAATCCAGTGATTAGTTCTTCCAAAAGTGAGCAACCCGGTATTTTGTTTAGGACATAAAGTCAGCCAATCAGAAAAAGAGCTTGCCCGATCAAGAGAGTGTGTGCTGTTATTGTTTGTAATATACATGTGTGGTTGTACCATCTTAGATTGTGTTCATTGTAGAAGACATTTGAGGGAATGGCAGAGGCAGGGGCCAAGTCTTCTGAGGTCACTCGATACCCACCCTTGGGCTGCCACCTCCAGGTGCATTCTGGGATGCATTTCTCAGATAAATCATTTACAGTGGCTTACGGTCCCTCCAGGCACCAGATAAAGTTTGCCAATCAAAACCTGCCCATGCCTAGAGTTTAATTTTGACTTTGGAAGTGAATGTGACTCCCAGTGACTCTGTCAAAGTTTTAAATGGAGAGCGTCAGCAAGAGAGAGTTTTCTATGAAGAGAGGTAGAAAGCAAGGGAGGGTGGAAGGGAGAGAGAGCGGCAGCAGTTCCCTCTCCTCTGATCGTGTGCCAAGGTTTTGATGAAGAAAGCAAACGCACATCCTTTCCGGCTGATAATTTGGAGCAGCTAGTGAGCAGAGCTTGTTTGCCCGTTTGTCTATTTATTTGTTTGTAAACGTGTTCGTTGGGCTTGTCTTGCTCACGCGCCCATATTTATTGACTTATATCTCCAAAACTGCTACATGATGAAGTGAGTGAATCGGACGCACAGAAGATGAAAGAGTTGGCAGACCTCCAGTCTTCCCAAGGAAGCAGCTCTTTCTTTTTCTTTCACTCACCCTCCCTTCTTTTTTTCCTCTCCTCCCTGAGTTATCTCATCTGGGCACGCGCTCGGCACAGGAGAGCTGCTGTACGGAGTGGATACGGGGGGCAGCTGGCCGGCACACTCTGAAAAAGTGAAAAAAAAAGTGAGTGAGGGAGAAACAAGATTAATTTAAAGGAGAGGAATTTGCACAGCATTGCAGTTTGGAGGCCTTTGGTTGCATCACATAGGACACCCCGTTTGTTTTGGTTGGCCAGATTATGCAGATTGTCAACACTTTCAATTAAATAAATTAGTGGGGTCTTTCATACACTTAACGACAATTAGAAGACTAAGAAAAACAGCTTCCAAAATTATTTTTTGTTTTCTATCACAATCGGCAATGAATTAAGAAGTCTCATAACTGAAAGTCACCTAACTGTTATTTCAAGCTTTTTTACTAGACAGAACAGTTAATTTTAAAAACATACAAAAGATTCATTTCCACATTTAAAATTTGTTTGTAACTAAAAAAAAATTGTAAACCTATGCACTCCTCCTCCTCAGTGTGATGTTTGTCAGCTTGATCAAAGGCCTTGGGAGAAAATAAATCCTTTTCTTTTTCAATTTGGTGTATATGTGTGTTATAAACTAACAGCATCATTGTGTTATTGTGACTCTGCAGCTCTTCTGTGTCTGTGCTGACGTCTGTCATTTCTCTCTACACTGTTATTAGTCACATTAGTTGCTCTTCAGGGGCTTGTGGGAGGCGGCCTGTTAATTTCCCGCATGCAGTTTTAATTGGACCCTCCCCGACCTCTTTTCTAAATTCACTTACAAAAAAATGGTGGCATCATTTCATTCGACGCAAAATGGCGCCTCCTGCTCTCAGAGTCCACGAGAGGTGATTTCTTTCTGAGAGGGGAGTTAGAAACAAAAAGAGATTAAAAAAAGTCATTTGCTTTTCTTTGCAGTTATATGTGTGTGTTCCTGTAAGATTTCGGGAATCATTAATACAGATGCTCTTGATTGTTTTATTCATAGGCAACATATCTCTGTGTTTGTATGATGTTTGTCAATGTTTTATATGCATCTGTTTTTTTGTGGCTGTACTGATGGTCTCATGTTGAGAAGCGAGCAAGGTTAAGGCCGTGTGTCCACCAAGGCGTGTTTCCACCCGCCTGGCGTATGTTTTCAATTGTTTTCAATGGGAGCGCCGAGTTTTTTAAACGACATGAGCGTAACGAGGCGCTGAGCGTTTGGTGTTTTGTTTTTTTTTTCACGCTGAAGCGCTGAGCGCCCGGCGTTTTTACTGGTCGCCGAGAGTTGAAAAATGTTCAACTTTTGGATAAAAGGCAGCGCTCATCACTGTCACTTTTAACCAACCGTCCAATCACAGTGGAGGACGGGCGGGAAAAAACCACCCCGACCAACTGTCACAACATTCTTTCTGTACAACGATGTCAACCAGCAAAGCTAAACAAAATGGATGGGAAATATTTTTTTAAAGTGAAACAAATTATCTGCGAAATCAGTTACAAGTAAACTGTGCTGCGAATATTCTGTATCATAGCAACGAATTGTTTCAACTGAAAAAACGCAGCGCTGCCAAAACGCTCTCAAACGCCCACAGCTAGGCGTTTTCAGCAGAGCGTCTAGCGTTTTCAGCTGGCTAAAAACGCTTTTGTGGACACGCGGCCTAAGCGTGGCTGCGATTGAGTGTGCCGTTCAGAAGCAGATCCAGTATGGTTGGATTAATCTCTATTACATTATTAAAGGCGCCTTTACGGGTGTCAACTGCCTCAGGTGATTACTGCTCATTGTGATCACAGACGCTAATGTTCACAGAAAGTTAGCAAGAGAAACAAACAGATGAAAGAAAGGAATAGAAAGATGTGTCAGAGAGAGAAGAGACAGGAATGAAAGAAAGAGTGTGGAGCAGATACTTGAGCATGGGTGTGTGAAATGAAATGTTAGAGAAAGTTTGAATATAGTTAGGCCTATATATATATTAAATGCTCTCGATGCACTGTGAAATCGGAACCTACTGTAAAATCAGCACAAACCTGAAGATATTAAAGCTGATAATGTAACAACAGTGTTCAAAGTACAATGTTGTGCCCACAAACAATTTTACTAGCTTTACTAGTAAAATAAAATCTTAATTTTCTTAATGGAAAAGGTAACTGTAATAAAATTAACTTTATTTGCAAAATATTACTGACGAGTATATTCTAAACGAGGGCATTTTATTGTATTTATGTTGATTTTAATTGATATCTCAAAATGATGCCCTTTTGTGCTTTTCCTGGGGCACTGGCGTGAACTGCTCTGCACTTGCATGAATGTACAGAGGAGTGCAATGTGTGAATTCAAGAATTTCAACATTACATTGGTTCTCGTTCCATCCTTCAGAATACTTGGAATATATGGCACAAATTGCATGGGATTATTTTATGAGATGTTTGCATCCGCTTTAGAAAAAAATTGATGAAAGTCCCCTTTCTCTGCCATTAAATGCACAAGCGTGACCATTTTCCTTTTTTTTGTGAACCAGAGATGAAAGCCATCATTTGCATATGATTGTGATGTATGGCAGTGTTTTAATGGGTTTCAAACCAACTGCTCAGAGGTTGCAAGCAATCGTGAACTTTACAGATTTTGTAATAATTCTATTGGGTACTGTAGACTGCACTTCACCAATTAATGAGATTTCCATTTCATTTTAATTGAGTAATCTTGCTTTTTTGTTGACTCTTATAAGGTAAGAGCTGACTTTTTATTTATTCATTCATTCATATACCAGCAGCTGCCTATTATCTGTCAGGTTATTTTTATTTTTTTGATTTTTTCTAATTGGCTGGTGTTGTTGGTTAATGTTGTCTTCTGTTGTTCTACACTTAATTTAATTGATGTGATGATGCCATGTGATGTTGTTAGAGTGGATGACATCACCTGAACTTGCCACACCTTGAATCTTATAATTCTCTAAACTAACTGACAGCAGTATCCACACCAACAGGTACGTTTAACCTGAATCGACTGCATTTGCTGTGTGTGTCAGTTCAGTACACACACACCTTTCAACTGTGCTACAGGGAAAGAGCACAGACTGAAGATCGATCCAAATGTCAGTGGCAATCTTACAGAGCGCCGCCTCTAAATATCTCCAACCTCATACGATCCAGAGCTTGCACAATCTCTCTCTTTCTGTTACTTGTAATTGTGAATTTTACCGAGCACCGATGCTGAGAGGACCCTATTGTTTTTGCTCCGTTTATTATTATTCCGCTTCTTCTTCTTCTTCTCCTAAATGAATCGCTTTTTAGAGGGCCTAAACATGCTCGAAAACTCATGAAACTTTGCACACGCTTCAGAAGTGGTGAAAATTTACGTGTGATATGGTTTTTAAAATTGGGTGGGGCAAATTCTGTAAATTATTGCCCCCACCTTTTGCCCCGGCTCTACGTTTCACGTACAGGTATGAAATTTGGTACATAGATGTAATGACCTAATACCTACAAAAAAGTATCTGGAGCATAGCCCTAAACACAACAGGAAGTCAGCTATTTTGAACTTCCTCCTAGATTTTGTGCATTTTTCGTAATTTCCTGATGTTGTTTTTTAACGAACTCCTCCTACAGTTTTGATCTGATCCTCTTCAAATTTGGTGAGTGTAATCTTAAGGCCTTTGCGAAGTTAAATTGCGAAGATCTTGAGTTTTCGTCGAAGGGTGTGCCCTTGGCGGCCTGACAAATATACACCCAATTTCAGCCTTTTGGTGATTTGTGCATGAATGTCATATAGTTCAGTATTGCTTGCAGTTCCGATGTTGCTAGGCAACCACAGACAGCCTGCAGTAACTCAGCCATACAATGTCCGATCTGCCCCAAACTTCACATGTTTGATAAGAGTCCTGTCCTGAACACATGACCATGCTCATATTTGGCTGGTAGTAGGAAGTGTGGCAAACACAAATCCTTTGACATAGTCCACCTATATTTATTATCATATACCCACCGTGCTCTGTCTTCGTAAAACCGCCGGGTGGCGCCGGCATGGGTGCGAGGGCCCTTTTCATCGCTGCTTGCAGCTTTAATTTTTAATTATTTTTGCCTTTTTTGTGATTTTATTTATAGTATATTAAAAAGGGTACAGGAAATTATGTAGACAAGAGTGAGGGAAAGTGATTTGGAAAGATGGCTTAATGTGCCATAGCATGACAGTTGCCATTGCAGTGCCATTGAAAGTGCTTTTGCTTTTGTCAATCATGTATTTTATTTACAGTATGTAATGTCATAACCATGCAGCCACTTAATAATAAACAAAAACAGTATTGGTTCTATGTGCAGGTGTGTTTAATGGTGCTCAGCTAGGCCCAGGCGATCTGGTACAGCACCGTTTGCGCTGTGAGGAGGTAGATGCAGCACTGGGAATTCTGGGTAATATGGACTGGGCTATGATGGGAGCAGAGTGTTACCGATCACTCATTTCCATCACAGATCATTTGCTGAGAAAACCACTGGACCAGCAGACTGAAGGTAAAGACTCCAGACCCTACAGGCTTTGATTTTTGTACAGAGACTAAACTAAGTGCACAATAAACACTTGGAATCAAAAAGGTCTTTACGCTTTAAAATAACACTATTTAAATCACATTATGTGCTCTGGTGCTGAGAGTGAAATTATACAAGCAGGACAATGGAGCACAAAACCATGTTTTGATGGCTTGAAAATGACTGTGGCCCCAAAAGTATTTGGACCACTTGCAAAATATCAACAATTTATCAAATCAAGTGGGATTGTTTTAAATGAATCGTTGTTTGTTCAGAATTTTGAACACACTTTTTTAGTAAAACATTTCACAAGTTAAAATACATACATATATATATATATATATATATATATATATATATATATATATATATATATATTATTCATTTATTATTATTATAATTGGGAAAAAAATGAAACCACACACACATACGTACAGTATTTTAATGAAAAATTAATTTTAAAGTTTAAAACACTGTGGTTGTCAAAAGTTACTGGTTCTTCATCAACATTCATAGATAATATGATGAACTAAATGAATCCCCTGTAAGTCACTTTGTCACCACCTGGTTAAAAGTAACTGAAAAAATGGCTCCTCATTTGTTTGCAGATTCCACCTTTTGGATATTTTGTATATAATTGAATGAAAAACGTTTGGGGCCACTGAATATACATATTTGATCCAGATGTGTGTGATTGCAGGTCAGTTGGAAGCGGCTCTGGGGCTGTTTTACACTCCCTGCAGACCCCTCTCAAACACTATCATACTAGAGTACAGAGACCCCATCAGCAGATACGCCAGACGATTCTTCCATCACCTGCTCAGGTACACACATAACACACACTGCATACTGTTCACCACACCTCCTGCATGTGATGGTGTGTGTTCCAGATTGGAATGGTTTAATGTATCCTCTTCAATTAAAATAATCATTAAATAAAAATTATCATTCAGTCAGTTCAGAAATGGCTATTTAATACTTCTGACTTCACTCTTCCAGACACCAGCGGTTTGAAAACGCCTTCTTGCTGGCTGTAGATATTGGAGCTAGAGATCTGTTCATGGTGAGCACACACTTTCAGACATGCACATACTGCCACAACTGCCCCGAAATGTACTTGGACACTTCCAGGGATTCCCAAACCTTTTTTATCAGCCAAACCCGTAAAAAAATAATCTTTAAATCATTTAATTTTCACGGTTCTCTGATGTTAGTTAATGGTCACATGACATGCTGGTAAACAAATAAAATATTTTATCTTTTGTTTTTTGTATGTGTGTTTTAAGTATTTAAATTTTATGTTTTTATGATTGTTTTAATTATTAGATTTATCAAAAAAGACACAATCACACTTTTCAAGCTAAATATTTCTCAAAAAGATGTTCTGCATTGTAAAACTGACTGTTCTGAATGAAGACAAAGTATTTGGACACTTTATGATTTTCAGATGTTAGTGGATCATGTACATTTGTTAAGACTGTGAACTTGAGACCTACTTCAATAAAATTACCTCGGTTAAAAATAACCATTTAATATTTTGTATCTCATGAAATTCATACATTATAATTGTGACTTAAGTGTCCAAGTGCAAATTTTTAATGGAACAAATTTGTAACAAAATATACACTGCATTCAAAAGGTTCAGTGAAGAAAATAATACTTTTATTTAGCTAGAACACATTAAATTGAACATTAAACCGTAAAGACATTATAATGTTACAATGTTCTTTCTATTCATCAAAGAATCCTGAAAAAAATACGTCACTGTTTTCACAAAATTTTGAGCAGCAAAACTGTTTTCAATATTACTAATAATAATAAAAAATTATACTTGAGCCCCAAATCAGCACATTATAATGATTTCTGAAGGATCATGGGACACTGAAGACTGGAGTAATGATGCTGAAAATCCAGCTTCGCCATCACAGGAATACATTACATTCTAAATATATTCAGAAAGAAAACAGTTATTTTAAACGGTAATAATATTTAAAAAATACAACTGTTTTTATTGTATGTTTGATTAAGTGAATGCAGCCTTGTTGAGCGTAAAACATTTTTAAAAATCCTAATGACCCCAAACCTTTGAACATTTAGTACATATGAAAATCTTCAAAACTGACAGGTAATCTGCTGGCAGAAACCACAACTGAATTAATTTAACTAAGCTAATAAAGACTTTAAGAAAACGTATCAATCTGTGATTATTATTAATAAAAAGATTAATGCATTTATTATTGTTTTAAAATGAACTTCAAAATGTGTTTCAATTGTCCATGAAAACAGTGTAGTTATAGGTGGGTTACACGTGCAGAGAGCTTTGAGACTGAGAGGCTCAGGGCAGGTGCAGTTTGGGATTTGAGGCCCCTGGCCATGTCATGTCCCCTCTCTCCTACCATAACAAGAATCCCAGGGACTCCAGAGAGCAACAGTTGCTAAGAGAGAGAGAGAGAGAGAGGGAGGGGGTGCGGAAGAAAAAGAGCGAGGGAGTCTGTCTTTCACAGCTCTCGTGGCTGGTACACTATCTTTTCTCTCCCTCTCGTTTCTCACTCCTTTAAATGGTCCTGTGTGTGACCCCTTTTCTAGGCCTCCTCTCTCCATGCCCGAGTGACACCTTCCCTATTAGCGTTCACACCGGCTGCTGTCTCTCTCTTTCTCTCTGTCCTTTTTTCTTGCAGTTCCTCTCTCTCCCTCCTTCTTTCACGCTGATCGCACTCGTTCCAATTCATTCCCCACTAAGTGCTGCTGCTGAGGGCCCCAATTGAAAAGGTGGAGCTCGAGCCACACAAGCCTGAAAGGGCAGAGAAGAGAAGGAGGGAGGGAGGGAGAGAGAAACCTGGATCTGTTATTCTTGGGACATGCACTGGGAAAACGAAAAAGAGAAAGGATGAGAGAGACGCAAGTGGCAAATTATGAATGGCCCATGAATATCAGTCCTTATAAATCAACAAAGAGAAGTGAGAGCGAGTGAGCTAAAGGCAGAGAAACGGAGAGAGAGAGTGAGAGGGAGCTAAAGGCAGTGGCGTTTCACCCCACGGTTTTGGCTCTTGACTAATTAGCACAGAAGTTAAATTAAACCAACCGCAGGAGAGAGGGAGAGAAAGAAAGAAAGAGAAAGGCAGAGAACGAGCGGGGGTCCTTGCTCCATCTGATCTGGTCCCCTCTGTGTCACAGAGGTCAGCTGAAACAAAACGGACGGAACCCCATGTAAGAGCCCCCAGTATGAGTTGGGCTTGAGTCTCCATTGTCTCCGAACCAACAATGGAGCACCGAAAGAATTTCTCTTTCTTTTCTTTTGTAAGAAGCCTTTTGTGAAGTGAAGCACTTTGGTGTCGGAAGAAATTGGAGGGGTCGGAGTCACCCAAAGGGGTAGAGAGGAAGGGAGAGGGAGGGCAGGGTTGCCCCTCCACTCATTCACTTGAGTGTTTTGCATAATTGTTACATTCTATACTTGTAATTATCCTGTGATGTGAACCTGATAGTGTCTGCACTAATTCATTTAGCTGTATTTCGCTGACTTTACTCATTCCTCGCTCTTTTTTTGATCTGCCGATTAATTAATTAGATCATAATTGTGATCGTATGCTTGCTTTGTTGGTTAATGGGGCGTATGCATGTGCGCGTGTTTGCTGGATCGGAGGGGGTCGTGTTCATATCAACGATTAGACATGACGTGCGGCACTGAGCTGATATTGGCTGGTTTCTGTGTCGAGATGGATAATGAACTCTGTAAGACCCTCTCGCGTATCTGATAAACACCTTCCTCAAACACTCACGTGGATTACAGGTGTGATCCTCCAGAATTGTCTTCGCACTTGTGTGTGAGCCTAAATGCGCAATTGTGCATGTAACTGTTCTTTCTCCCTCTCACGCTCTGCTCCACTGGTCCATGTTAATTTTAAACTATTTTCTGACGTCGAGCGAATATCAAGCTTCATCGCTGGACCAGCTGTTTATCCTGTCTCCATATGCCTCTCCAGTCAAAAATAACACTAAAAGGCAGTTTATCCGTGTTTGAGCTCTTAAAGCTCTTAAATAAATAAGATTAGACCAGATCCTGTGTCCTGTGTAAGCTGTGGTGAATAAGAGGTATAATATCTGATTTATGTACAGAATTATTGTCATCCCTCTTAGAAGTCTGGATTCACTCGCTTTTTCTACGTCTGTCTCTCTGTTTCCTGCCTTCCTTTATTTCTTTCTTTTTCGATCAATCTCTCCTTCTGGCTCAGAAAGCATTATGTTCTGCTAAGCTGAAATAAAGGTCTTCAGATGCATTGCTAATATTCACCCTTTCGTTTTCCCTGTCAATTCTCCGTCTTTACCGAAAATACGATGTCCTTAGAATGCTCTCTCTATCTCTATTGTTGCTGATCTGATTTTTCTTCTTGTATATGTGCTTATGGAAATGTGGGCATTCTTAAAATACACAGCTACTGAAAGTTCATCCCTGTAGCTGATTCAGGGCTCCAGACTGTGACTAAAATGTGACTAATAAATCACAATAATAATTTAAAATCTAAGGAAAACTTAACCGTGATAGCTGAGTTACTCAAAAAAAAATCATAAAACAGTCTCAAACTCGCATGTTGGTTAGCGGTTTTGAATCAGATTCAGTGAATTGAGTAAGCCGTTACTGAGTTTGTAGGTGAGTGACTATAATTAAAAAATTAAACATATAAACAATATAAAAAATATAAAACAACCACAAACATTGTTTTAGCATAATGAGTTACGTTTGTAATATTTAATCAATTGTAAGGGAATCGATTGTGAGGTTTATTCTAAATAAACTCAATATTAAAAAGTAATTTGTCTTTTTTTAAAAGATGAAGAATCATTGTTTGAATCGTGAGGTTATTGGCTCTCATCCCTGAGCCTGTGAAGAGCTAAACCAAGTCCTGTTTGATGTTTATAAGTCACTCTTAAAAACTCCCCAACCCCCCTCATTTGATCAGACTTGGAGAGACTGGTTGACAAAACAGGCATTAGTGCTCTGCAGGTCTGACTGTGCTGTATTCACCCTCCCTGCATCTTGCCGCAGCTCTGACTGATGTCCCTGAAGCGGAAGGATGGGTTTAGCGTTTAAACGGACAGACAGAGAGAGGATCTTATTAGTATCAGAGTCAGCACTGAGCTTCTCTCACAACTTTCACTTTAATTTACCCATGAATGGGCCCCTCCAAGATGCTCAAATATAGTCTGTCAATTACATTATTATAAGTTCTTACAGCGTGTCCAAACATCTGAGTATCTTCTCTACAGATACATAAGGATATTCTGGTGACTGAGAATGTTTTATAGCACATTTTTTTAACTATACTGAAGATATACATACTATATCAGATTCATTTTAGATGGCGCTTGCTCTTAAATTTAATTGGATGGTTAGAATAAGTTAAATGAATGGTATACACATATGACCAAACATGCAAGTTTACATTGAATTACATTAAATTCATTGAGATTGAATTTAATTATTTAATTTGATTTAATTTGACTTATTTATTGTATTTTATATTTAATTTTATTTCGAGTTATTATTCTCCTGGAACTGATAGATTAATTATTGCTTGGCAAAGGAAATGTTTATTGTGGTTGTTGTTTTTAATTAATACTAACTAAAAATGAATAATAAAATATTACTAAATATAAACTAAAATATAAACTAAATATTTTTTTTATATATATTTGCCGTTGCCCGTTTTGTGAAAGCAGCAAATAAGCATTTCTATAGTGAATTTACCACTGTGTTGATAGGCCTCTCTTTCTTTAGTTTATTGCTTGTTTGACATATTTTATGATAGTTTTAAAGACTTTTAGTTGAATTCACCAAAGATTTCTGTGGTCAGTGAAGCACATCTAGTGTCATTGTTCACACAGACTTTCTCTGAGCTGTCAGATGTGCTTTATCTTTGTTGTTAGTCTCAATCCAGCATCCATTTTGGTGGGACTAATGGTGTGACATTTAAAAACATGTTTGTGGGTTAATGGAGGTCTCCTGACTGCATGAAGCTCTACAATAGATATATTATAGTCTATTCTCTGGGATGAGAGGGCTCATATTTAAGAGAGAGAAAGAGCAAGAGTGAGTGTGTGAATGTGTGTGCGTCACACACCCACCTGCACGTAATGACAATAGTTTAAACTCTATTCTGACATGAAGAGCATTGCTCCTGCTTTTTAAAAGATGACACATGCCTTTTCCCACATCTTTGTGCTTTTTGAAATCAGTATGATTGCGTCCGGTCAGAGTTCAGGGAGAAAGAGGAAAGGAGGGAGGACAACATAAAGGCGACTGAACAAATGAGCAAGACTGATTTTTGAAAGTTTGATACTTTTATCTGTTTCCCCCCCTCTGAAACTTCAAACAGGTTATTTAATCTATTCTCTCTCTCTTTTTCTCCCGCAGCCTCTATTCGCTGCTTCTCTCTCTTCGAGTAGAGCGCAAAAATGAAAAACGGAAAAAAAACTGAAGTATTGTCATGTGAGCTGAGATTAATTTTAGATTGCTCTGCTGTTCTGCTTTACCTTCAAAGGACCTCCATTACGTGGCAGCAGATAAGGGTGAGGTGGTGTTAGCCGCTGTAGCCAAGAAGAAGGCTAATGAAATAGACGCAGCGGCACAAACATCGGCACCAGGTGAGAGAATTATTCACATAATGTTAGGTACAATAAAAATGATCCCAAATCTCCTAGTGGTGTATTTATTTTGTTTTGTAAGAGCAAATGATCACTCAAAATCACTAATAATCTGCATGTTTTCATTTACTCGTTTAGAAAAAGAGAAAGAAATGCAGAAAGGTTCAATTATTTAAAGCTGAACTGTTTTCAAACAAGTTTCCTGACCACTCCCATGGTCCCATGGTCTTTCATTGTTTGAACACGCATTTTAAGCTGGGATAGGTGAAATTATTTTTTTTAACTTAAAAATTCATAATTTGCAGCTGATGCAAGTGGCATGTTTTGCTCTAGCTAGAGTTCAAAACATGTACACTGTTCATTTCATTCAGTCTTTCATGATATGACATAAGACACATGTGACCCTCGCCGTGGCACCACTGGGAAATTAAAAAAGTCATTAGGTTTTGCAATGTTTAATCGCTTATGTAATTATATTTTACTTAAGTTCTTTTTAACATCTTTGCGCAGATATAGAGGAGAGTTTGGTTTGTTCACGTTGTTGATTGGCTGAATAGGACGGGTTTAAAGTGCATTGACCTCAGCTCTAATATTCTGTTTTCTACTGACCTGATGAGGACGTCCTACGGGCAGACATTAAAATGAGAAAGGGCATAGAAAGAAAGGAAAAGCAAGTGGGAGATGAGGGATGGACAGAAGTAGTTAAGCTAACAGGTGTACAGAAGAGACAAGGGAGGTGTTTAGCGTCTAATAAGGGGGTGAAAACTTGAGGGTGTGTGTGTGTGTTTCCCACCCTGTCTGCCCATAAGCCTCTTAATTATGTCCTTGATGATTTCCCTGCTCTCTCACCCCGAGCAGACCTTAGCCTTGGAAGGAAGTGCTTAAGAGCGTGAATGTGAAATGAACAGATGGGCAAATAGTCTGTTTGAGGGCATTTTACCGCTGTTAATAGTTAAAATGTTGCAATTAGAAGTCATTGATTGAGATTTTTTTAGATAGTGCAAGATACCCTCTCTCTCGCTCTCTTTCTTTTTAGTCAACTCTGTGTAGGTTTTCGGGTCAATAGCTTCTTTCAGGTGCTGATATTGCCTGTGTGTGTTTGTGTGCAGGGATTATTGAGGAGTAGAGGAATATTTACAGCAAATTCTGTAGGGCAGCGTGGAGGATCATAAATAGGGAATTCTGCTTTGTGCTGTGCATTAAAAAGACAAGGTGTCTTGTTTATTTTTGGCCAGCTTGAAGCAAACGGCTCACACTGTTAGCCAACCATGACTCTAAAGGACATACGCACACACACTACAAATTCAAAAGTTACTTAGAATTCACACATTATATGGTCGTTCTCATAAATAAAATAAAGTGTCAAACAGCTTTAAGGGTATTGTTCTGTTGTAGCTGCTTCTGGATGATTATTGACAATTTAGCTGTGCTGCCTAGAGTCTCTTAAACCAATATAATAGATAGGACTGTGCCAATCTATTAAAATATCAATCAATTACATGATGCACTAATTAATTAATCAAATATCCACTAATTAGTGCTGGGCAGTTTGATCTGAAAATCTGTATTTTACTGTCTGGAGTACATAGATTATAAAAACATTGTATGGTCAAATACTTATTTACTAAAAAAAAAAATCAAATCAATTTATAAGACTAACAATTTAGTTTATCTTAAAATATAATGATTCTTTTCATTTTTTGGCAAGTTTACTGTTTAAACTAAAACATGTATAAAAACTTGAGTAATATTCTGTAAATATTCCTCTACTCTGCAATAATAATATATTCGTTATAATTTCAAGTTACATTTATTTTGACGTGTTGTCGTGAAGACCAGTTTCTATGTATATGATATGACGATCGTTTCATCAAATAAAATGGTGAAATGGTCGTAAAGTTAAAGGTAGGCTTTGCAATGTTTTTCATAAACACTTTTTGTTATACAGGTTGAAACTCTCTTCACATCCTAATAGCGATCAATAATAGAAGTGGTCTAAATATTAAAACATTTAAATATATGTTCTGTGGAAGTCTCAGGACCAAAAAAAGTTCATCCAATCATTGCATTCAGTCTGAATACAGTAGCCTACATAGCGGTCCTCGTGCCCATTGAATAAATGCAGGCATGCAGCAGTTGTTGCATCAGTATGGCTGTATTTGAAAAATACATATTTTACGTGAAATTGAAACCACATCGGTTGGTTGAACTCGTACCATATTTCGCCCAACACTACCACAAAAATAATTTAATTTATTCCTATTAAAAGTAGATTTAAAATCTACAGCATTCAATAATATAGCTATATATATGATATAAATACAGATGATCCTTCAGAAATCAGTCTAATATGCTGATATAATATGCTCTAGTAACATGTATTATTATTGTCAGTGTTGAAAACAGTTGCTGTTTAATATTTTCGTGGAAACTGCGATTTTTTTTTCTTCTTCAAAAGAACAGCATTTAGTTGAAATAGACCTATTTTGTTACATTATAAATGCCTTTTCTATCACTTCGATTAATTTATTAAAAAAATTGTTCCATTTTTTTATTGATTGTAAAGTAAAAGACATGACAAAACAGTAAAAAAAAAGTGGACTGTCTTCACTATATCTATTACAACAAAGAAAACAACAGAAGAAAGGGGGGAAAAGAAAGAAAAAAATTGGGGGGAGGAATGGTGATAATTCAACGGAATTCAGTCAAAATTTGAAGGGACTGAAAATATGTTATAAAATGTTGCCATTTATTATGAAAAGAACCATAACTAGCATGACCCCAAACTTTTGAATGGTAGTGTGTGTATATATAGAGATGATTCATTTTTAATTTTAGTTTTTAAATGAAATGAACGTAGTTATATATTATAATATAAATCAAACACTACTGTTATAGAAATTCATGTGGCAATGAGGCTTCGAGGTTGTCTTGTCAGAACAACTCTTTTACACCGATGGTCAAGATTAAATTGCAGAATTTTTATTATGTCATTTTCTTATAATTGTTTGCACTCAATGAATGCGTTAAAATAACAGCCCTAATAATGTATTTTTCCTTACATTTTTTTATATTCTTGAAGTCCCTGCAGAGACTCCCTGCAGTCTCTTTCTGTCTGTCTTTCCATCCTTCCACCGTTGCTTTGTTGTCACAGAAGAGGATCAGTGTCCACTATCTCACTGAGGAGTGTGTTGATTTGGTGAGAGAGCCAATTGTAAAGGAGAACTCTGAGAAGAGACGCACACACTGCTGGGCTGTAGGGTGTTCCCTGAGATCAAGTCTCACTTAGTGTCTCTTGTAATATGTAACCTTCACTGTCTCTGTCTGGGAGAGTCATGTACTAGACGCCCATGTTTTACACTGTATGTCATGTTCTGTCTCTCTCTCTCTCTCTCTCTCTCTCTCTCTCTCTCTCTCTCTCTCTCTCTCACCCTCTCTCTCTCACTCTCTTAGAAGAGCTTCTACATTTCAAAGATTCTTTATGTTAAACTGTTTTCCTCGGGGCATGGTGGGATTTTGTGTGTGATTTTAGATGAGTGTCAGTCAGCATACGGAGGGCAGAGTGGAGTCAAGCTCCCACCAACCAGCAGCGACAGACATGTTCACGACCCCAAACGCTGGAGCACTGCATCAAGGTGTGTGTGTGTGTGTGTGTGTGTGTGTGTGTGTGTGTGTGTGTGTGTGTGTGTGTGTGTGTGTGTGTGTGTGTGTGTGTGTGTGTGTGTGTGTGTGTGTGTGTGTGTGTGTGTGCGTGTGTGTGTGAGTGTTTTAAACTACTAATGTATCAGAGCTACAATTAAATCTAGACTTATTGTACTGTGGAACACTAAATTCAGCAAATAATCTTCATAAAAGTAGTCCATACAACTCATTTAATGCATAGCAAGAGTTGTGAAGCCATACACTTTATGAAATTTACTGTTAGACACTATTTCATAATATACTGAAAACCACCCTTCAGCATTGACTCAGTGAGCTGATCCTGAGAACCGACTGAGAATGAATCATTTAGTTCGATTTGTGTTTTGGATTAACCAGTTCATTAAAAAGAACTTATTCTAACAAAGAAAAAAACTGATCAGTTTGTCAAGTTTAATCATTCAGTGACTAATGGCGTAAATGTCAGTCTGTTCCTCGCTTAATGCTATCATATGGCTTCACAAGACTTTGAATATAGTGAATATAGTTTTATGAACTACTTTTATTGGGCTTTTTGTCTCTTTTGTAGCTTGATAGATGTAGTAATTACGAACGGTCATTACATGTAAAATAATTATGTGAAGATTCTTCAAATATCCTTTTATGTTCAAAGGGAAAAAACAACAGCATATAGGATTGGAAAAACATGAGGGAAGTAAATAATGACAGTATTTGTATTTTGTGGACTATCTCATATTAAACATATCACAACAGGGGCGTGCGGTCCATATAAGCTGCGAATGCTCTACATACCCAACCTAAATGTGAACTCGCTAATTAATATAAACACTATAAATTACTATAAATTCCCTTGTTTGAGATGTATCATAAAGCTTACATGTTAAAATGTTAGTAATATGTATGTAACTGCCATTTGTTTATTTGCCAAACAATGGTAATTTTCTTCGAATCTGCTAGTTTCGTGTGTTTCGGGTAAGCGTATCCACAACAGCTTTGGCACCTACGCTCTCTTGTTATGTATCATCATCGTTGTCCTGCGTTCTCATTGGTTGTCTGGCAAATGAAGGACTTCATGCGCAGGGAAAGCTGTCCGCGAATCGCTCGCCCACGCAGAAAAATGAAAATCACATTGTATTTGATACAAAACTAACTAGACTAAATCAAAAGAACAAAAAAGTCATAACTGAAACTATTTTCATAGTATTTCATTTTCTCCAAAGGGAAATGAATTTTTTCAAAAACTTAGTGTTAAAGACAGACATACTGTTAGTAGACCTACTGTATCTATCCGGGTTTGTTAATCGCTAGTATATTCTTATTTCTTATTATAAACCCATCCAATGTATCTGGCAATCATTTTTTGACATAACGTGCCACCCAGCATATCGAGTTAAAGAAGTCACCGCTCCACTGCGAGAGATATTTTAAGCAAACACCCATTCTAACTCTTCTAGTGTGTGTACTTTACCCAAGTTTGGCCTGGAGCATCACATTAAGGGTGTCGAGTGAATGTGTGTGTGTGTTACATGAGGATTGTCCTATTGTCTTATCCTCTCTCTGCTTCCATTGCTGCTGACGGAAGGACCATTGACTCTGTGCTGACTCGCTTTCTTTCTGTCCCACTTAAGCTCCCTCGATCTCCTTTAAATCCTCCCTCTCCCGTCAGCCAGTTACGAGTGGACGGCCCAAAGAGGATGGGGTGGGATTAAAGGGTTTTTAAAACATAAAATAAGGAGTTTGGGGTAATTTGGCAGCCTGAATCCCAGTTTACAGGCCTGCACTGCTACACGGCCCGATGCTAGACATCAGAGGGAGATGCTCCCACCCAGATAAATAGCAGTCAAGAGAGAGAGGAAATCCTCTTCTCATTTTCCCTTTTTATGTTTGTTTTTTGGAGTTTTTTAAATTCTATTTAACCAGACTAATCTGGTCTCAGATGAAGTTTTATTGTTCTTTATGCTGAGCCAATAAGGCTTAGAGACACTGATTCAAGCCTCGTGCCTGCGTTGTGCTGGCAAAGAAAAAAAGATCGGGAGAGTGAGCGAGAGGAGGAGTACAATGACTTGGTGGCATCACCATCGGTTGTACTAAATCCAGTAGTACAGGGAGAGAGGCAAAGATGTGCATATCTGGAAAACATCCCGAGTCTGACACATCTGTTAATGTATCCTTTTATTCTCTCTCACACACACACATACACACAACACACTCAGAGACACACTCCAGCTCTTGGACTCGTGACACTTTTTGCATCTGAGTGTATCTGTACATGTGTAGCGATGTGTATGTGTGTGTTCGCTTGTTTGTATGGTGTGGGCTGCGCCCCGTAGGCCTCTTTTTCTCCTCCTCCCTCGATTCCTTGTAAGCGGTGTGCATCACTAAAGGAAATAGAAAAACCACATAAATTGGACCCGATCTCCATCGCCAGTCGCCTCAGAAAAACCCAAATCGCACAGCCCACAATACGACTGATAACATTCACGCAGTCTTACACGCTTGCTGGATTCGACGGCATGGCGTACGGTGGCAGCAGTTCGTGTTTTTTGGAATACCCATGAATCCCTGGGAAAGGCCTGACTCCCACACATATCCGCTCGGTGTTGACTGTGTGTGTGTGTGTGTGTGTGTGTGTGTGTGTGTGTGTGTGTGTGTGTGTGTGTGTGTGAAAGAGATCCAGGCCTGTCTGCTGTGAATGCTAGTACTCTGAACAGGATAGTAACATTTCTCTGAATGCAGAAGACTAGAATATTTCCATACAGCATTCACTGTTAGTCTGATGGTATGGGGTTAGAGAGATTTCTTCATATATGAAAGACTTGATTCCACAGGAATAGGGCTGCAGAAACGTCGACTTCTGAGGCTATGGATGACCTCTCTAACACCCTGACAAGTCATCGCACCTGGCCTTGGAAACACACAGGTGTGTTCTTTTGAATCCAACTCCGTTTAAGTAAATACTGCTCTCAAAATAGATACAAAAGTAACAGGGTTGAATGAGTACATTGTTCTCAGTATTTGGATGAAAGCGTACAGCTTGTTTTTCAGCTTTATTGGCATAATTTATCTAGTGACTGTGTGTTTCACACAGAGTTCTACTGCCACAGATAATTCCTTCATTAATGCCCTGAGAGTGATATCTTCCCCTCTGTTTTGCCCTCTCAAAAATAGGTTCAAGTTGACTGCCTTTTTTTCTGCTTGTATTGTACTTAGCTAATCATCCTAAAACATGAATGTTTTATTCTTTTCTGTCCACAGAATAATTAAACTTTTCTTCCCATACATATTTATTGGACAGTACAGACTGTAGGCTATTACAGACATTTACATCAGAATTTTAATACATGCATAATCCTGAATGCTAATGACACAGTCATAATTTACCATGGAGAAAGCCTCCTCCAGTTGAGCCGCAGAGGATGCTTGAACTCCACACTTCCGCCCACTCGTACATACAGTGCACTTCCTCAAGATTATGAGTGATTGGTGCTCGGCTGATCACCGGATTCAGGTGTGGAGGTAGAGCGGTGCTCCTGTGGCACTCAAGCGGATGTGTCTGCGTACAACTTTTTTAAGACTTTAATGTGATGCTCACTTCACTTGTAATATTTGTAAGAGAGTATTATTTTCTTAGGTTTGAATTTTTCTCTCTCTTTAGAAATCAACCTTGTTGACCGGAACACACAGGTATTGTTTTAAATTTTGATAGTATTATTGTATATTTCTTATTTTTGATGATGCACTGTGTTGTTAACTTTTTCTCTGAGCATCATTTACAGTCCTATAACTGATGAATACTGACAAAATATGATCTTTTTATAAATATAAATATGTGTAATAATTTATATTACTGCAGTTAATGCAGATAATTGTAATAATTATATTCTTGTGACTTATAGGTGCCTGAGGAGGAGAAACTGAAAGTTATTCATTTTGGTTTAGTCTAAATTTGTACAATCAATGCTATTAATAGTTTTTAATATTTTTTTAACAATATAAAAATTGTTCTTTTAGTAAAAAAAACTGTTTAACTGAGTAAATGTGCTTAAACTATAAAACTACTTTCAAATAAAACATATTTTTGCAGTTCTTTTGATTCTGTTTTAATTACTTTTATAGCTTGTTAAATAATTTCTTGTCACGTAATTTATCATACTCTATCTTGGAAAAGGGGTCGTAAGATCCTGTTTACAGCCAGTACTGGACAGCCTTCTTGAGTATGTTTGTGTGTATATATATATAAAAAAAAATGTAAACCTACTTTTCCATGGTTATTCCTTTTTCTGTTACATTTACTCCCTAACCATTCTGGCTCGTGCCAGTCACTATCACATTATCAGAATGGATGTTTGAGGGTCTGTGCAAACCGCCTTTTTTATTTTAGTAACACTTGACTTTCTTTGAGCATGATGGCACAGAGGCCACACTAGTATCCCTGTTCTTGATCACAGGATCAGTGGTGCGGCTTGTGGGCTGGGTTTAATTCTCCACCTGTTTGGTGTATGAGATTACATGCAGAAGAAATGCAGAGGGGATACGCAGTGCGTCTCTAAAGAGGAGGCTGCCGCCCCCCCCCTCCCCCAGTCTTCATACAGCGGCCGTGTCAGAACTCTCGCCGACCTGCTCTCCGAACTTAATCTGACAGCACCCAGCCATCCATAATCCCTCACTGTATCGTAATCTATTTACTCTGCATTCTAAGAGGATTTTCTTTTTTTAAAAGTATATGTACAAGATATATAAATATGAATTGATGCTGGAAATGGAGGAAGGGTCAGGAGAGGAAGCTTTTGTGTTGCCACCTCTGTTTTTATGTCGTCTGTTGCCTATTCTTTGCACGTTTTAAGGACAAATCAGTATTGTTGTCAAAACATTGCATTGAATATTATCTATTGTAATGTTTACATTGCCCTTGATTTGTGCATTAAAACAATCAGCAATTATGATGATTGATCCGACAACTGATTGAGTAGTTTTCTAGAGGCATCTGTCTTACTTGAATTATATTCATATTGGGGTTTTTTTAATAAGTCTGGCCTCCAGTCACTGATTGTGTGCCAGGAACCATTTTCAACAGCTCAGACTTAAGCTTAAAACTTATAATCACACAGGATTATTTGAGATCACAGTTTTTTTGTAAACGACAACCTTGTAATCCTGTGTCAAGTCAAACCAAGAAAATGTTTTGGATCAAACAATCTTTCTGGCAAACATACTGAAATTTGATTGGCACATCATTGGGTTTGAAAGACTGAGTTTCTTTTACAACATTTAGAAGCATTGTTAGCTGCTTTTTATGAGATATGATAAGGGATCTTAGATGTTCGGATCATGTTTGTGTATTTTGCAGTATTGCATCAGTCTTATCCATGAGGTCATTGAATTCACATGTATAATATTCTCTTTTATTATTAATAATTTCAACTTTTTTCTAATGTTTTAGAATGTACCAGTGCAGATGTTTTATGAATTTACCTGAGCTGCAAGGGCCTGGCTCTGCACAGTTCATCAGAGGTCTTTACATCTAATTCAACCAGCTGTCATACACCACCAGATATTGAACAAATCTGCACAAACAAACAGCCATTCACTGTTAGTGTTCATTTTCTGAATAGTTGTGTAAGCAGAGGGCAAACTGGTTTTCAGTCCTCACACTCCCTGTTGGATCAACAGCCCGAGGACGGCCTCAAGGTTCATCTGAGTGGCATCTTTCAGACGGTGAGGTGATGTCACAGTCTGGTCACTTGATAGGAGAAAAATTAACTTGACAAAATGTTCCCACCTCAATTAAGAGTCATTAACTGTTCCCGTTTTAATTGCTGCCATTAACATCAATTATGTCACCACTGATTAAACTGTTTCGTCAACTAACACTTGAGTGGTAAAATAGAATTATATATACATTAGAGATCCTATTCCAGTCTCTATCATTTTAAAACACTATGTCCCAGTTTCACAGACGGTAGATTAAGCCAGGATAGGGCCTTAGTTCAATTAGGACATTTAAGTAGACATTTGTTTCTGCCTTAAATTGCCTTAATACATTGTTTAACTGTGTGATTTGTAGGCTATATGCATATTTCTGAAATCCATAACTTGGACACAGTCACTTATGATAACAGATCACTCGACAACGACGACACTGGTGTATTTTAAGATATGCCAGTGCAAGTTGCTTTCAGTTAAAACAGCTCAAAATATGCATTTTAGTCTGGGACAAGCTTAAGCCAGGGGTTTGTGTTTATATTTATTTTTGTCATATAAGGAAAATCATTCAATATCAATATTTTCCATTTAATTTATTTATATATAGGCGCTCTCTCTCTCTCTCTCTCTCTCTCTCTCTCTCTCTCTCTCTCTCTCTCTCTCTCTCTCTCTCTCTCTCTCTCTCTCTCTCTCTCTCTCTCTCTCTCTCTCTCTCTCTCTCTCTCTCTCTCTCTCTCTCTCTCTCTCTCTCTCTCTCTCTCTCTCTCTCTCTCTCTCTCTCTCTCTATATATATATATATGTATGTGTGTGTGTGTGTGTGTGTACCAAGCAGTTACTATTTACCTTGCACCCTAATATATGGGAGTGTATAACATCTTCAAAAAAGTTTTCAAATAATTTTAAACCAAGGCAATTTTTATACAAATGTCACATTTTACATTATTTCAGCAAAACATATCAAGTCATTTTTAGTGTGAAGCCTATTCCGCTTGACTCAAGCAAAAATATGCCTTTTTGTCGAAAAGGTGAGAATACTGATAATAATAAAAAACAATGACTTCGAGACTGCCCTTTATACATTTTTTTTTTGTCACAACACAATGGTTTACTGCATGTTATTTACGTCACACTGGCTTTAAATTGATATATATTTTACCGTTTATTATTAAAACAACAAAACATTCTTCACTAATAATTGTAAAATATTTTAGATATAATTTCAGCTTTTTAAAGAGACTTTTTGTAGTATTCTGAAGATATTAGCCCACAGCGCAGACATTTCTGAATGTAGGCCCCACAAAAAAACAAAGGAATAAAAAACAAATGAAAACGCTCAACAAGAAGTGTTTTCGCAAAACAGATTAGAAAAAAGAGTTTTGTTGTCCTAAATATCTTTAAATAAAAAAAAATGCCGAGAAAAGTTATAGTTTATTATTGGCTATATCTGTAGCTATAGCCTACCTAAACTGTATGTATGGTCAGTTACTGATTCAATGATAAAGTTATGAGCTCAGCAAGTGTCCATCCTGACAGCCATAATGTCATCTGTTCCTAAGACCTCAGCGTCAATACTGTAGGAATAAATCCCTCTGGTGGTTTTCCCACCCTCAGCGTTTCTGTAACTCTCAGAGGCCTGGCGTCAGCATCTCGCCATCTCAGCAAACCCTTCGCTCATCACACTTCCGTTTTCCCATTAATGCTTTTGGTCGGTAATCTCTTTTACAGTTTTCACATGTAATAATATGGTGCCAATTGTGGACAAGCCGTCCCACCCGGGTGACATTTGGACACATGAGCATATCAGCAAGGCAAGAGTGGATTGCTTCGTACAGCAGTAATGAAAGCGTCCTATCCGCCTCATGAACTGAGAAAATTACACATTTTGAGGACAGTTTATCAAAATATTCTTGACCGAGGAAGTTAGCTGCTTGGGCTTTTTTTGCTGCAATAATTCGATTTCGTTTAGTTTAAACAATTTAACACTGTTTTAATAAATAAATGAAAAAATATTTGCAAGGGGCAATCTAAAAATAAAGTAAAGCTGTCTAAGTGAATTGTAGGCTATTTGAGTTGTGGTAGCACTCGAACGGCAGTGAAAGGCACATGCATCCCAGGTAGAAACTGATTAAACAATATCTTCTGGTTGAGTAGCCTAAATGACAAAATGACAGCCGACATAATTTTCAGAAGGAAATTTAAAGTGAAAGCACTTGTTTGCGCACACAACATGTGAAGTGTGAGTCTAACCAACTTTATCGTAGGCTATAGGCCTATGTGCTCATTCGTAAAATTAGACCGAGGCTTAAACTAGCATGTGACCTAGGTATAGGCTACATCCCTCTTTAATGTTTTTACCCAAATTCTCACCTCGGCTTGCATGTAATAACCTTTGCTTTGTTGTTCACTTTGATAGCTGTTAAAATGCACGTGCCAGCCAGGCTTTAAAATCATTCCTTTTCAAAATAATGAAAACTGGATAACGTGGTATTTGAATGTGAGTGCTTAAATGGCCTATGACGTTCGATGTAATTAAATTCAGGCCTTTATGATAGGCCTTCTACCCTATCGGTTATCATCTTTCGCCTTGACAAGTTTATGTAAGGACGAAATATCTAATGTCTGAAGACGGGAGCTTTATTTAGGCTAATTCGGTTATTTTATCACAGTTGTTGTTATCAATAGTGACCAACTCTGTGAAGTTCATGGACATGAAATCACCTCTCCAGAATCATGACAGCGTCAGTTGAAAGTGTTAGAACGAACTAATGTTTTCCCTCTCTCACCCCTCGGGCTTAAGCAGGTGCTCCACGCGAGGGCGTGTACGAGCTCCTCGAACAATTCCCCAGGAAGGCAGGACGCAAATGTTTGTTTGATGCAAATCTTTAAAAAAAAACATTCATGTGTATGTAGTGTCGCTGAGCGGCGGTGGCGTCTCAATGCGAGCACAGTAAAACAAATACTGCGCAAGGTGTTGATTCAGCTGCCAGGTCAATACATCAATCATTAGCACACAAAACACTGAGGCTGATTAAAGTCGTGCGAATGGGTTATTTTAGTATTAGCCTATACTAGGCCTACTAACGAAATTGTTTAAAAAAAAAAAAAAAAAAAAAGAAGAAGAAAATTTAATTGAAACGTCGAGTAGCTTGTCTCTTTCAATGCGCATTTATTTATCATAATAAAATGTGATATATCTGTTATATTTATTTGTCATAAATTAGGACTTAAAATAATGCAGGCCTTCCTGTGGTGATAGACATATAAACAATTTACAACCTGTGCACATTCTTCCTATTCGCAGCTTAATCGACCAAAAGGAAACTTTTTCTGTTCGAACACGTTCATCTAAACAGCTTTGGCAGGCCCTTGTTTTTCTCGAGCTATTTCTTTAATGGCCCGGTGCCTGACGGCTGCCTCCCTCCCGCTTTTGACCCATTAACCCAGACCCACCCACGTCATTACCGAATCAGAAGAAGCGATATCGCTCCGGGTTATTTTGGCGAAACGCTCTTGTGCTCCAGAGCGCGCGGAGATTCTGCTGGGAAGCAATTATCGCGAGCGCATTCAATTACGACCTGATCAAATGCGTTAATAAATATTTAAGAAATTTTGCGGTGCCGTGGCCTTTATAACAATTTACACAAAAAGACCTTCAAACGATTGTGTGTTTTCTAAAGCCCAACTGAATATAGGCCTTAATGTCCACGGTTTTGAGTTAATCAATTTTACACCACTGCATACTCAGTTGTTGCATCCATTCCCATGGCAAATAACCGATTTATTGAGGAGCAAAAACTTAATCCTTTCCACATGACAAAAAAAAAATGCAGTCAGTAACATGCAGGTTTTCACTCACACCCTTAAAATCCTCACAGTCCGATGGAAATAAATCAATGTTCATCAAGTTCAGTGCAGATAATAATTCAGCTATCTATATAGATCACTGGTTGAAAAATAAATAAAGTTGTATTGGCCATGTAAAAGTTGTTCTAAAACCAAAATGCATCCAGGATCTCACGAAATAAATAAAATTGAGGTGCGTTTATTGTACTTTTTTACTTATTTATTCGTTCGTTGAAAGTTGAAAACATTTGCAACAAGAGAGTCAATGTCGGGTGTTAAAATACGGAAATACCCCAGTCAGAAGTCATGTAAAAATTCTGGTAGTTTACTGATCTTTATTACGGACATGAATGTAATGATCTGCGCTTGCAGTACATTCAGCATTTCACTGGCATTTGGGAATTCTTCCTTAACCACATTTTTCATCCACATGATTTTTTTTCTTCTTTTTTTTCGGTTAGAGCAATTAAGTCAAGTGCTGTTAAATGCATCCAACAATTTTAATCATGCCCGTGCTCTTTCACCGCAACAAATCTTCAAATGCTAGTTTACCTAATGGAATATCACAGCCAAATATCCCCCGCTCTAAAAATGTCCAACGTTTAATTAAGATTCTTTTTTTCAAAATTTTAATTTTTCCCCCCACATGAAGTTCTCAATATAAAATCCTATTTATTTTTTCAGGGTAACAAAAATTGGTTTTCAGTATATCAAATAAGTCCAGCGGCCAATTCTTGATCTTTGGATTATTTGGGAAAAAGATTTACATAAAGTCGTTTCAAAGTCTTATTAAACCATTTGAAATCCAGTAACACCAACTAAATATGGTCAATGTAACTGACCCAAATACATATGTACAAAATTCAGCTCCGTGAAGCTGACTAGAATCTGTCATCCTAAAAAATAACCATATTTAGAAAACGAAACAGCTGTACAGGGTTTGAGAGGTGGAGGTAAAACGGTCGCTGAGCGTTCAGTGTCCCGTGTTAAAAAAAAAACGGTAATCCAGATCAGGCAGGAGAGTGACGCGAGTTCGGCGAAACACTTCAGAACCAGAACTCTGGCTCGTTAAGTATATGTAATTAAGTCTCTTCAGTGACAAAAAAAGGGAAAACTAGCTTTCATTTCATTCCACAACTTTGCCATTTCCCCTTACTTATCGCTAAGGGGGAGGGGGAAGAACGTCTAACTATTCTGTTAAAATCTGCAAGTCCATATATATTTTTTCCTTAAACTCAGCACACTATTAAAACAGAGAGAGATTGTGAAAATGGAGGGCATTTAAAAAAAAAATCAGATCACAAGACTTGGAACCTCCAGGATGCTTGGTCTTTGTAGTCCAAACAGTCTGTAGTGTTGAAGTTGAGCTTCCAGGAGGAGGCCGTTTGCTCCTTGTAATCCAGGCAGTCAGAAGAATTGAAGGCCAGGCCAGTGCCACTGTAGGCCTGGTGGTGATGGTGGTGGTGATGTCCTGAGGACTGACTGATGTGGTGGTGGGGGTGCGTGGACATGGATGAAGCTGCCATGGGGCTGAGCTGGTGAGGGTGGTGGTGAGAGTGCATGGGGGCCAGATAGGAGCCACAGTCCACCCCACTGAAGTAAGAACCGGAAGGAGTCGGGTAGCCCTGGCTGTAGCCGGTGGTTTGGTTGTAGGGCATGGGGTAGGAGGAGCTGGCCGTGCCTGAGACGGAGCGCTGCATGCAGGAGGTGTTTGAGGGAGCGACGGGCTCTGGCAGGGAGACGGACGGGGGTGCGGAGCCTGGAGAAATGGCAGGGCTCCAGATTGAGGAGACAGTACTGATAGAGGTAGAGGTGCTACTGATGCCTGTGTTATTGGTGGTGGAGGAAGAGGAGGAGGCGGAAGAGCCAGCACTGGAGACTGCCGGAGGGGTGAACTGTCCGCTGCTCTCTGAGCCTGTGCTCTCCCGGGTGGGAGAGGATTTCTTCTTTGCAGGCCGAGCTTTAGTGCTGCTGCCACTCTGCTGCTGCTGACGACATTTAGCACGACGATTCTTAAACCACACCTGCAGGACGGAGAGAGGAAACAAGAGCACTTCAAATACAATGTTTGAACAACACCTTTAAAAATAGATGTACATGAAAAAAAAGCACAGAGTCCATTACGCCTAATACACACACAGAGCCCCATTAAATGATTATGGAGACCTTCGTGCATGGCTGAAGGACATGTTGGAGAGCCATTGTGCAATATCAGAGTGGAAAATAGCTAGTTATTAGCAGTTCCTGGCTTTAATTTGCATGCAGGGCCTTTCTGCTTTACTGTGTGGATCTAATTTCAGTGCTTGTAGACGACTGGGTGATAGCAGCCTATTGAGTTTCTCCGCAGAGATGGTAATTCAATAGTGGAAGGAGGGTCTGACCGTGTAAAGCGTTTTGTTTCATGTGCTTATTAAGAGCAAATAAAATTGCTTGGGAAATTGACAGAGGGTTGCTCCTTTAGGCTTCAGATCACTTCAGAAAAAGCGTTATTTGCATGAAAAATCCACAGCGGACTGTGGGAATTCAACATTTCCTCATCACTGGTATTTACATCAAAGTGAGTGAGCATTTTAATCACAGTGATCTGTGAAACACCTTCATATATTTGGACTATATGGCCACATTTCCTCAGTGCAGGAATATCAATTAAAATTGCACTGAACACTACTTTGGTTTGGAGATTAGGCTACTGATTATTCAAACGGAATTTATTACAATTATTTCACTGCATAATAAATTTTTAAAAAAAAAGACAGGAGCAGAAATCACCTGCCAATTAACCCTAGTTCTGTAATGGCTGTACAACTAGGGTGACAACCAAAATGTCAAACACACACATAGGAGTCTATAATAATAATTGCAATAATTGTAATCATTATTACAAACTACTACGAAGTTAAGAAAATCAGTAGGGGGAGCAGCTGAGCATAAAGCACATTAAGGAATACTTTGGGAAAGTTGTCATACTTGTCACACCCCCCCTTCAAACATTTAGTGGTTACATGTACCTGAACTCTGGACTCAGGAAGGTTGATCTTCAGTGCCACCTCCTCTCTCATAAATATGTCCGGATAACGAGTTTTGGCAAAGAGCGATTCGAGAATGTCAAGCTGTGAGCGCGTAAATGTCGTTCTTTCCCGCCGCTGCTTTCTGGGCGTCGCTGGGGAAGAAAAAAACATGTCAAAAGAGTAGGCTACACAGAATAATTTATTATGATTGTGTTTAATCAGGACATTTTCAAGGACTATTTTAAAATTAGAGTAATGATAGTTTACTTTAAAGCGCTTTAAAATTATTAGAGGACTTATGTGAGCGTAAATATAGCTATGGGCTAAATAATACGAGCATATTAGGTCCATATATATATATATATATATATATATATATATATATATATATATATATATAAATACAATGCGCATGAGGTCCAATAAGTCCTTTTTAAACATCGAACAATGCCAATACAATGTCAATAATTTCAATAAAGCTTCATTGAAAACAGTTTCTAACTACTATTTAAAAAAAAAAAAAAAAAAAAAACACAGGCGTGATTCTTGCTTACAAAGCGCTGTGTTAAACACGGTTCATCGTAGGCTACACGTAAACCGAGTTATTGAGGTACCTGGGTATCCGACGGACGGGTGCAGTAGGTCCATGGCCGCGCCGCTCAGCCCCAGGCCGTTCATGGCGTAGGGGGGCTGTTTGAGGTATGACATCATGCTAGAGGCAGTCACGGGTCCCCCCAGATCTTGCCAATAGTTCGATTTCCCCCGATGTTGCAGTTTGACGAAGGACGGACCCGATTTAAGTTACTGAAATGTGATTGCAATAATATTAACATCTGGTATTAACAACATTTGTTTCAAAAGTAAATAAAGGTATGAAAACGGCATAAATAGGAGTCAATAAGAACTAAACAATTAGCCTATTAGAGAAATAAAGTAGCCTATAAATAATTGACAATCTAATTGGTTTTCTGGTTTTAAAACATACAGAAAATGTATCTATTAGGCTACCCTTTTCGATTATGATTATGATGATGATGATGATGATGATGATGATAGCCTACTACTAGCTAATAATAATAATAAGTAACTTAAAAACGAAAAATAGCACAGTGGTGAAAACTGATACCAGGAAGCTTGACGTGAATTAAAAGTATAGGCTATTATTTTATTTCTAAATATTTCTACAATTTTGACTTATCTGAGTTTTAGCTGAAATATGGTTACAAATATAAAGTATGAATATTCCCCATTTTCATACATTTCCTACAAAAGACAAAAAGCATTTATTATATTTTGTAATTTTGTACCTTTTTTAAAGTAATGACTTAAATTTTTGAAAACGGCTCTGCAGAGTCTTTATTAACAGGGCATTTACGACTAAATCTGTGCGGTTTAAAAGTAGCCACTTATCAAAATAATTACAAAACTTGCAGGCCTAATAAACATGGTCTTCAGTGTCGCACTGAATTTAGCTTCGTGTAAAAAAGCATAGGCTAATAGAAAATGTTTATTGTTAATTATTTAAAATTGTTTTGTTGAATATTACATCTTTCAAAATAGGTAGCTCGGATAAAACAGCCTTCTAGAAAATGTATAATCGTATCGTAGCCTATATTATCATCACAGTCTGCTACCGTTTTAAAAAAAAAAAACTTAGGCTATATTTATAGACTACCGTAGGACTATAACGCGTCGTATTAATTTAGTTAGTCATTCAATTTAACCAAATGTAGGAGCTGACTGGTTATCTAGTGGAAATGAATGTGGATGGGCCCCGTGCTGAGAGAACCGAGCCGTTTAGAGTTTTGTGTATTCCAATCTATTCCTTGCTTATTCTTTAGCTACTCTGTAAAGACTGGTTAGAAAGAACACATCTACGTGCAAATTAACTCAATTACAATGCAGATTAGACCTCAGGGGAAACACCTTCATTTCTTGGCCTTATCACCAAAATAAATTAACAAAAAAACAAAACACGCCTCTCCAATTACTCTCCAAGTGAGCTGGCTTCGGCTGTAGCCTACTGCGGCGGTGAGTTGATCTGTGCAAAAATGCTCGTGTTCGATTCAAACATACGGGTCGCTACTTTTTAGATTTAATTAATTTTGAAACATTTGCTTTGAAGCGAATATGACAATTACCAGACTGTTTACTGCGTAACTTAAACACACCACTGACGTAGAGTGAAGAGGTCAATAAAAAAAGAAAACTTTTTTTTTATACTCCCAAGAAAACCAAATTTGTCTCAATAATAGGCTACATCAGAAAAACAAATCTTGTGCAAACATAAAAAAACAATACATTTTAACACTAACTGAAACTTGTATTAGTTTCGTTTTGTGAAGAGTTGAACTAAAATTATGGGGGAAAAATAAATTAAAAGCATGTTCTTACCTTTTTCAGATCCCTGCGTCCTTCTCCTCTCCTCAATTTTTACAGTCTGACAAGACGAAAAAAAATATCCACCAGTGGAAGAGTTCAGGAAGGCAAATCGACCGAGGAACCTCACCAAATAAATGTCGTCTAAAACTCCTCAAAACTGCAACAATGTTGATATGCCGCACGTGTCTGGCTTTTAGCTGGACTTCTTGTAGCCTATTGAGTGTGTGTTCCCGGGGTTTAAAACCAAATATATTAAACTCATTTGCTTTGGCTTTCTCGTTCGTGTCTGTCACTAGTTTAAGGTGATTGCTAATGTAGACGGATGGAGATTGATCACCTTCTCCTAACCCTGCCTCTCTAAGAGCGTAGGACACCTGCAGATCCGCCCACTCCAGCCAATCACCGCGCATTCCCTGCTTGATTGACAACTGTAACAACCAGTCCACGGGCAGAACCTCTTTAAAGCCCCACCCCGCGCTGACTAAAGACATCAAGAACATGCACCGTCCAAATAAATGTTTAGTATTTCGAGAAGACCTAAAATATCCAGAAAAGTGTTGACAATACAGTTAAATATTTCCTAGAAATTAGTTGGTAAATATATGAAGTAATGGGCTTCATTTATGAAATTAAGGTAGGCTATAAAGCAGACTATAAAACATTTAAACTATGCTATCTATTTAAATTATAATATTTTACTAAAAGACCTTAACATTGCGATATTAACAAAACATTTAATTAGAAAGTCGTGTCAAATCTAAACAAAACATTTGTCTTGTTGCTTAATTACAATTGTAACAGTTTTGCGTCTTGAAATGTATTTAATTTGGTTTAGTCGACCTCTAAAAAAAGTTGGAAACCATATCGAATATTTGAATAATATTAATTTATTAATTCATGTGAAGGCAGAATTTACCAACGGTCTAATATAATTAAAGCTAGACCTATATACACCAAAGTGTTTAAAAAAATTGAGGACATTAAGGTCTTTGCTGAAATGTCTGCATAACGCAAAAACAAAACAAAACAAAAAACTAACAAAACAAACAAAAAAAACAACAACACACAAAGTAGCCTACCGTTTGATGCTACAAAATGTAAGTGATCGATTCATATATATATATATAGTCCCTCGATTTGGAGCGGGGTAAAATGCATCAAAAAAGTTTAATTTATCCACTTTATCTATTTTCATTTTTATTGTTACCCCACCTAATGAATATTAATGAGTGGCTAATCCCCACTTAGAATTACATTTCAGAATAGTGTGCGTAAAGTTTAATAGGCAGACGGAGAGGAAACGTGAAAGGGAGTGAAGAAAAACTCGGCCCTTCCAGAAAAGAAACGAAATCAGCACATAGAGAGAGTCTGAGCCTCAGAGAATCAAAGAAAGCACCTTTCAAGCCTCACTTTCCCAAAGAAATGCCAATAAAATACGGTAACAGAATATCACGGAGGGCGCGGTGTTTCCTTAACTGTTTCTGAAAGGCTCAGAAGATCTTAATAAGGCTTCGCTCGGTCCTTTTGTTGATCTCACAAAATCAACTCATTCTAATTGAGGCCTGAGCTGAAAGCGACCTAATGTTCAAAGCAAGTGACCGCCGGAGGAACGAAATTACATTTTTACTATATGGGGCATCCAATCAAACACCGGGCGGCTTTACACGTTGTTCTATACTCTTGGGAATAACAGAGATGCTGCTGTTAGCCGTCAATAGACGCGTAAAAACTAAAGGGAAAGTTATTGGATACTGCTTAGAAGTACGGTGACAGGTAATGCGCATATTAAATGTTTATACCGCCTGTTTAAAGCAAAAGTGCTGCCTCCAGCCCCCATAAAGACAGATTCCACCTGCCCTATGTCCACCGACAATAATAATAATAATAATAATAATAATAATAATAATAACAAAATGTGATCCTTAAACACACACAAAAGAAATATACAATTCCTGCATTTTGTCAGTTTGCTGGTTAATTCTTTCGGTCGTGATGTTGCTAAGACCCCGTGATAAACCTAGAACAAGTATCAAGTTATCAGGTTGCAGGAAGCTTTTGTAATAAGAGTATTTTGTCTAATCCCAAATTGCAGTCGAATTTTCTAAATGCTGAGCTCGTAAATCTCGGGATTAGAGGAGGCGAGAAGAGGAGGGGGAAAAGTTTGGTTTCTTTAGCCGGTAGGATGGGAGCGAGTCGGCGATGTTGTCGGTCCTTATTAAAACGATGATGCATACAATACGATATTGAAACTCGGTACCGTTTCCCCTGGTGTATTTTAGGACGAAGGAAGGACGTTCGGTGGTCGAGGGGCTTCGTCAAGTCCAACTGCTCAACACCTGAAGTCAGGCCGTGGACTTCAAAGCAGCTGGATCCACAGAACGCGCGCATTGCTCGCGCTGAGACGCTGTCCTGCTCTCGACGCTGTTTTGGATAGCTCTTTTCTTTTTGTCTGTGATAAGAACATTTATTTTGAAAAGCTTTCTTTTGTTCATTTTCCCCCCACATACACTATTGGTTTGAGCCTGAAAACAACAGTTGGCAAAATGGACAACAATCAGGTAAGGAGGGAATTGTGCATTTTGACAATGCCACTGCATGTGAGTGTGAACTAGAACCACCCAGATAATATATTAGATTTTATTTTCGTTTGTGTTTGAGTGTGTGAAATGAAGAGAAAATACCAGAGATAGGCCATCTAAACTTTCTGATAGTTGCTTGACTGAAACAGAACATTACTTGAGTTACGATATAGGCAAAACACCACAAATGCATCAAATAATTTAATCAAATATATAAATATATATATATTTTACAAAAAAAAAAGTTTAAGCGTTTTAAGAGCTACTTGTAAAAAAGTGCAATAAAAAGACAGTTAGGCTACTTTAAGCGTAGCCTATTCCAAAAGTAAAATATTAATATTCCATCCGTTTTCATGGGGACAAATCTGATGTATGCACACACACCTTGTATTAAATTAGGCATCTGAATGGACTCAAGAACAGTTCAAAGCGGTCATTTGGATATGAACACCACGCTACCGTCTCATCGGGATTACACGGACCTCGCCACAGGTCTAATGCATAAAATTATGACATGCGTTTCTAGCATCTCACAGGCTAAAACTCTCCGATTAGTAAAGGCAACAAACAAATGTCCTTTCCGCCGCCGTGTAATGGCTTGTGAGCGCCAGTAAGTGTCTCCTTTCAGAAGATTACAGTCATCTGTGATAACTGCAAAATAATAAAAACAAAAACAAAACGCCTGGGGGGGAAATAGAGGTAGGCTATAGTCAGACCTAACCATCAGCAAATTAATGTGGAAGTATTAGAAGGGCTAAGGGAGGACGTCAGCTGTCAAAACTTATTTTGCTCGTTAAATGGAGAATGCGAAGCTGCGGTGATGAATGTTTGGCTCACAATTAAGTGTCTGAGGGAAATCAGATGCTTTGGACTCAGTGATTCTGCCTTAATCTCTCTGAAGAAAGACCTCAAACAAAACAAAACGCAAACATTCATTTAGAAATAACCGTAAAATGCAGGGGAATTTTCGCAAAACGAACTGGATGTACCTCTCGAGTGCCCGTAAATTGTTTTATTAATTGATATACAGCTATACACACACACACACACACACATAGCTATATAAAACGTCTGTCCTGTTTCGTCTTGGTGCGACTTCATATGGGTATTAAAGTAATGAGTGTTAGAAACGTCAGTCCAGTCAGAAAATACGAATAATAAAATACCATTCAAGTTATTATTAAATCATTAGGTTAAACATCATAGACAGGCAAATCTATTAAATAATGACAGAAGAAAATATGCAATTATTTAGATAAAAAAAACGAACAGAACTGCATAAACGGCTAAATTAAATAAATGTGTTTTAAAATTAAAATTCTAAGTTTATTCAGAATCAGCTGAAAAACGATGAGACACAATTTTCTTTAGAAAAACAAGGCCAAATCCATTAGCAACACCCAAAACCACACGAGCAGCTGTTTGATTCGAGTATGAAATCATTTTGAATTTTATTGAACAGTGATATTTATAGTACAGTTGAATAAATAAACGGTGATGCTTGTACAATAAAGAAGTGAAATATGCGGACAAGAAACGCCTCCCTTCTAACTATACAATAAATATTAAAGTCTTTGAGCAAATGTACAGGATTGTGAAGATGGTTACTTTAAAAACGTCTCAAACAGTAATAAAAGCAAACAGTAATAAATTACTCTGATCGTGACTGCTTCTGAAAATAACGTTTTTTTTCTCCATGCTTTTTTAAGCCTCAAACAGTGAAATGAAATGTACAACATGACCATTTATTTCTGTTTAAGCACTCGCAGTATTTCACTCTTGTCACTAAAGAAACCTCTAAATGTTTGGTAAACATAGTAAACATAAAAAAGTCAGTAAAACACAAAATCTTTTTTTTTAAATGCAACAAGTCCCCCTTCACAGATATTCTACACATAGAAAGTTGAGTAATTAAAACATTTCAGCTCTTGTTAGAGGAGAACATGCTGATAGATTTTCTTAAAACTGAAATGTGATATGATTTTGAAACCCAATCCTATTCACAAACAGAAAATGTCCCCAGTTTATGCGCTGTACCGAAACTTTGAGTTATCATTTCCTGTAAGAAAGAAACTGTGAATGTCTTAGTGTTCAGATTAATCTAAAATAAAATAGATTTAACCATTTAATCAGAAAGTTTTTGAAATCTTTTTGCATCTCCTCAAATATTAGTTGAAGTACCTTGTTTGTGAAATCCAACTAACCAAACAATAACAAAGTGTTTGAATTTGTTTATGTGAAACAATACATCTCTCTTGTATTATTGAAACAGGATGCATCTCAGGGCATTCAGCAGTTCTTCAGCCCTTACATAATAAAAAGATCAACATATGAAGATTTAAAATAACAATAATAAAGTGTATGCAGTAGTCTCTATGACACAAATACATTTCAAGACTTTGTAGCGTACACGTCATCTTGCTCCTTTGTTGCTTCGGAAATGACCATCACTGAAGAACGCACTTCTCCTCTTTTTTTGCCATCTTGCCTTTGTTCTGTTCTAGGGTTCTCTCCAGGTGCTCATCTTCCTCTTCAGCCCTGCCGACACACACACAGGACACACAGGATCAAAGGTCACACACATGGACACAGGAGAATGCCACCTGCACCTCCACCACCTATGACCTGTACTCTGTCTGAATGGCTTCAGAGTCACTTCAGCTCTTGAAATATTCACAAGCCCTCTCTGCCTGACTCCACCCCCCCACAAAACACCTAAAAATGCTCAGTGGCAAAGAGAATGAGAGTAACTGCTAACTTTGGCCTTTAAACCCTCCCTGAACCACGCTACAGGGCCTAAAGGACTAATCCTGGCTCTAGCAATCCCACAATGCCTTGCGGCAGGAGGACTTACTCTTTCTCCTGGGCGTCCAGGTCCCGGACCAGCGCGTCACGTTTGTTGACCAGTATGACCAGCTCATCCAGCAGCAGCTGCTCTCGCCGCTTCTGTGCCTCCGTCTTCTGCCAGTCTGGTAGATGGAGAGGAAACAAGGGAGGATGTTAGAGAAAGAGCTCAGGCTGTTCACTAATCACCTCATAGCACCTTCCAACACAATCCAGGAAACGGGACTTAAAGTGATAGTTCACCTGAAAATCACAGTTCTGAAAAATCATCATTTACTCACCGTCATGTCGCTCCAAACCTGTATGATTATCAAAAACGCAGAAGAAAGAGGTTTGGAATGACATTTGGGTGAGTAAATGATGACAGAAATGTACATTTTGTGTGAACTATCCCTTTAAAGACATAGACGTCATATACTGGGTTTTAGTGAGAAAGACATCACTGTCCCGTGATAAAATATTCAGAGAAGAAAGTGTAGCCCGTACTGTTGTGGAGTTATTGTGAAGTTGTACCAGGGCACCTACAGGTTCCTGTATGGAGAGCAGCCACACGGTGGAATTCAGACAAAAAAGATCTGATAACGCGAGTGAATGCGAGGACAGTGCTTTAACTACACTAACTCGTCGTTTTCAGACGCCTCAAAACAGTTCCCAAAGAGACACACTGACGCATTTAAGATAGCATGAATAAATTAAGATTCACACTAAGAATAAATAGCAAAACATGTGTCCATAAGTACATAATAATTCAGATTTTTTTCACTTAAACAAACATGGAGGTCCATAATCTGGAAGAAATGGACTTGTATATGTGTTTTTTGTAATGTAATGTATAAAAGGTGTGTAACTATAGCAAAGGTCTCTGTGAGGTGACCTGCTCATGTCCCTGTGCCAACAACAGGTCTGAAATATCAGCCAGGCAGACAGGATCAGGCCTTACTGATACCAGTGCAGATTAGGGCCCTGCTCACAGCCAAGGGGAAGTTATCTTACCAGGCCTATTCTTCAGCCCGCTGTAAGAACAGACTGTACTTGTGTCTTTACACTGCTTTATTAGCGCTCCCTCATGCACATAGACTAACAAAAATACACGCATACAAAAACAACGTCTCTTATTATATAGAGCCACCAATTTCTATCAAAAAAGAAAAAGATAAAAGCACATTTGGCCTTCTGAAAAGTCAATACTTGAAATAATTGTACTTCATTAAAAATAAATATGTTATGTGAAATTGCAGTGTGAGTGAGCAGTGTTTAACCTCTCCGCCTCTGAAGTGAAGCTCAGTGGCAAAATGAGAACAGTTCCAATATTTGAAAGTTATTTGGCCCCCAGCAGCTAAATTAAAGTCTTTGGTGTTGTGACACTAGGCTTCAGAGAGGGTAATGCTAAATATTTGAGAAGATTTGTCTTAGCTTTAACAAATTTGCCAAATTTGAACAAAAGCTGCAGGAAAGAAAATGGAAAAAAGTGTATTGTTCTTTAAAAAGCAATTTAGCACAATTTGCAAAAGTGAGTTTAATTTTCTGATATGATAGCAATGCAACACAGGCTGGCCATTTCTTGTGGGCCTGCAGTGCTGACCGTATTTAACATCCTACAGGCCAGACTGTTTATCCTGCATCTCTCTCCATATGTTCTGTCTTTCACGACCCTTCTCTTTAATTCGCTCTGTCGTTTCTGCTACCCCTCAGTCAAAAACGACAATGCCTACTTCACAAAGACCTGCCTGGAGGGTAAGGCTACGACCAACAAAAACTTATCCTGCATGTCCCAAAGAGGTAGAGAGAGAGAGAGAGGGTAGAGAGAGAGAGAGAGAGAGAGAGAGAAAGAGAGAGAGAAAAAGCCCCTCGACTCTTTACCTCCTCCTCCTCCTGTTCCCCTTCAGCATTCTCCGCCAAAAAGCCACAGATCCTTCCCTGCACCTCCAGCAGAGGCCGCATGCAGCTGTCAATCAAGCGGAAGCGGCACCACCCCCCTCATTAAGAAGGTAAACAATGAATATGGACGCAGAGGGACACGGCAGAGTAAACGAGCCATCGCAACTCGCCAAAAAACACTAACGGAACCGGCTGCCTCCTCTCTTTTCCCTTGAAGAAGAGATGGATGAAGACTATTTGGAGTTGGAGTTGGTGGTGGTTGTGGTGGGGGGGGGGGGGGGGGGGGGGGGGGTTCAATCCTTTTTGGATTACTCCCCTCTTTCTCTCTCTCTCTCATCGCCCTGGGCAATCACGTTAAAACTCACATGGTCGGTGCTTATTCAGATAACCCTAACAATGCACACCAATGGTAACCATGTGAGCACTCACAACCCACAGAAGAATGCGCTGGTTCAAATCCCCATGACCCTCCTCCACAGCAAAATGTATTCAAGAGTGCAACCTGCTCGGCAGCTTCAGGAGGCACAGAGCTTCTTCTGAGAGTTCTGCTGAAAGATCACTAAACACAAACTTCACACACCCGCTCTGCTCGCTATAGTGTACGGACACATGGAGCAAACTTTTTTTTTGCTGACTGAATGGAGTTTTTTTTTGGTTAGAACTTTTTTTTTGGAAGAAATAACAGGAAATAAGTAGTGTTGGAGGAATCCATGGAAAAATGCATGATCTTATTACAGCAGATTTAGTCAAGCAGTGGGCAGGCTGGGAGCGCCAGCGTAAGATGGAGCTGGAGAGAGGCCAGCTGGGAATGAGACAAAGACCAACATGGAGAACCATGACAAGGAGGGTGACGGGACGACAGTCCCTGGATTCTTACCACACTACACCCAAACTACATCAGATACAAATAAAGTGACTATCAAAAATAAACCATATAAACAATGTCTTTGAATAAATCTTTGAATCACTAATCTGCATCTTGTGTTTCTGTGCATGCATATGAGCGATGTTTCTAATTTGTAACTAAAAGCCTTGCTAACCGCTAACAACTGATTACAACCCAAATGAAATAAAAACAATAAAAAAAATATTATAAAAACCAAAACAGAATATATTACGAAAACACGAAAAACTTGTGTGAATCAGGAGACTACACAAATATAAATATCTATTAGGTGCTTTTGTATAAAAGTGGATATTGAGTGTCAAATGCAGAAAGCAACGGCTAAATGGAAATGAACACAGATTTCAGTGAATAGTGTAGAATGAGAAAGTGTCGTCTCGCCTTATCTCCAGTTCCAGTCAACTAGCAATCTTGAAAGAGTTTGCAACATCATCAAAGCCGGCCATTTGATAGGATTCTCACACTGCACCCAATCAATCTGAGGAATACGGCAGCCCAGACATGTAACAAAGCTCAAATAGATTTACAAATGGGGTTGTAGGGGGATAAGCCCTTGCACAGGATTACATATTGATTTTAAACATATAAAAAAGCTTATCATATAAAACCGTAACAACAAAACTGGGGGACCTATGCAGAAATCCCTCAGCAAAAAGGAGCGTCCACTTTCAAATATAACGCCCTGGAGTGCACCGTATTTGAGGAAAGAAAGAAATAGGGAGAGGGGAGGGGGAAAAAGACGAATTTGAGAGAAAGCGTGTGTGCATGGCAGGCAGATAAAAAGGGCAAAAAGGATCAATTTGGAGGCAGAGAAATAGGAGTCATGGCATATTGTGGAAGGCCTCGGCACTTTTCTTTGCCTCCCCACAGCAGAGCGCAGACTGAAGGGGTTATCGTTTAGCTGACATTAACACTCACCCTGTTTGCTCTACACTTTTAACCGAATCCTTCGCGTCTTTACAACCTGCCTTTATAATTTATAAACAAAAAAATCTTTCCCATACTGGTATCCACGGCCTTCAGATCTAATAATGTGTAATGCAACAGGCAACAAGTGTAGCGAGTAATGATATCTACAGTATTATTATTTATTAAAAAAAGGGTAAGAAAAAACAACAACCTGGTCCAGCTGAGAAAGGTTGTTCCATACGTCATGCTAGTCAGGGTTAGGCAAATTCAGATCCGAATAAATGCATCAAAAGGAATAAATCCCCTTTAAAATTCGAAATCCAATTTAATTGAACTGGCCAAACTCCACAGCAAAATTGAACTTGAATTTGAATGGGAATGACAGGAAGATAAGTTTACTGAATTTTAATAAAAAAAATGATGCATTCTAGGAAAATAATTATTCTTCGATTATGGTTAATAAAAGATCATTTAAATGTATAATTTATGAGATAATATCTATCTATATATCTATCTATCCATCCATCCGTCAAATCTTCAAACTGTTTTAAACACTTTTTTTGTTTTTGTTTTGATAAACTCTGCCTTTTTAGTTTTCTCGTTAAAAATGAAATTTTAGTTGCACTACTTATTCAAATGTAAATTTGAAATGTAAATTCAAAATTAAATTCTAACCTCAATTACTGTAAACCTCAATTACAATTCTCAATTCTAACCTCAATTACTTTTTCTAGAAGTGAGAAGAAAAACAACATTTAAGGACACCTTATAAAACAAATCGTTCTTAACATTTACATAAAAAAATATTTTTTTGTTATTAAATGCTACCCAAACCTCTCCATGACATCTATACAAGCCTTCATTATTACTCATCTCCAGGTCACACTGACTGTAGACTCTCCTCTGCACAGTCGTGGGGTCGAAGAGGGTGAGTATTTTCCTCTATCAGTGAGAGAGTGTGCACTGATACGGGAGAAAGTGTGTGTGTGTGTGTGTGTGTCTGAACGCCTCAGCCGCTACACTTCCAATGTCATCAGCTGACCAAGCAAATCAGCAATTACCTGTCTGCATTGCCTGGGCGCGAGAGCCCGTCGGGGCTCCAAATAAGAAACTGATGCACGAACCTCCTCACCAGCAGCTCAGAACTATCTCTGACTCGCTTCAGAAACACCCTGACTCTGAATGCCAAGTGCTGGGCCTCATGAGAGAGAGAGAGAGAGAGAGAGAGAGAGAGAGGGGGAGCAAGGGAGATAAAGTGAGAGAGAGAGAGAAAATAACTGCGAGTGATAATTCAACAGGTAGCAGTGTGTGGACTGATAGGGTTGTTACAAGCAGCAGGGACTGAATTACCACTGCCGTGGACAGACCCCGTCACCCTTGCACATCCAGACCAATATTTGGAACTCACTCCATGTTCACTGATAAGTGGACACAAGGCCGAGGCACTTCAACATCTGAACGTTATTAGTTCTCGATATCGGGCTCAGCATTTAGTGTCCAGTATCACGGTGACTCTCAGCGTGGAGGAATCTTTCAGAAACAAGACAGAAGCATGTCAAAATATTGAGATGAACCATGTTGATCTGCCTCGGCGGAGCCCTGGATGAGAGAAAGTGTATGGAGAGAGGTAGCATCACAATATGGGGAGCTGTGCTCTCTGCTTGGCTATTCATGTCCACTGTCAACCTCTCCGAACTAATTAGAATTGATTTATGATGGATCAGCTAGCTTATCAGGTGCAGAAAGAAATTACCATGGCTAGCCAAGGGGTGAGAGGGTCACCATCGAATTGTAAAATCAATTTGCATTGATTGTAAAAGGTTCATTTTGCGAAAGAGGACACAGTCAAAGGGATTAAACTTAACCAGACAACTTTGATACAGCACAATAGGCTTTCTTTTTTAAATTTTTTTCAACTTTCCTTACCTGTCTGTATTACACACACTCAAAAAGCTTATAAACATGAGCGCGTCCTCCGGCGCCCCAGGGCACATCACAGAGATTTAATATTGATGTGGAAACGACGTGCACTTTTGGCAGAAATACTTGTGATTTCAAGAGCAAATAGTATATCTTGTGTACAATCCCAGGGTGCATTTGTAAGATCTACATTATTAAAAGGGTAGTGTTTTCAAATCAGAGCTTGGTGGGCGGAGCCATGTGGGTGGTGTCAAAGAGCACGTCGCGGGCAGGTTTAATTAAGCCAGAGAGGATCTTTGCCTTTCACAGAGCGCCTCTCAAATTCACCCCCAAATCCCTCTTTCACTCCCTCTTACCTTCAATCGCCAGCATTGCCCTTAATTCTCGGTTCAGCAGCTCAAAGCGTCTCTCCAGATCGTGTTCCTTCTCCCTGGGCAAGTTGTAAAAGTTCATCAATATGTTAATTACTAAATCATTAAACACTTAAAGAAACCTTTAATAAACATTGATTCGTGAACTCGCCAACACCTTCCCTACCTCACATTAATCTACTGCAAATAAGCGATACACAAACCAGAACAGAAGGGACTGAGAGCGGGGAAATGGCGATGGGGGGGAATAAGCGGGCGGGCGGACGGGTGGGGTATCACGCGGCAAATTAAATTTCACCACTTTCAAATGTATTGGAAATGAGCTAACTCGGTCCATAATAGAATTTGTCCTTCACAGCCTGTTCGGTGACTAAAAAGAAATGAAAGAAAGAGAAATTATCAAGGCCCTTTTAATTGAGCACTTAAAAAGCCCTTTTCCAGTGATATAATGTGATTAGAATACTTCAATCTGTCATTTGTGAGAGCTTTGAAACTCTGTCTCTTTCTTCTCCTCTTCTCTCTGTCGCTCTTTATACAGAATGAACAGCCGCCCAGATTTCTGTACGTCTCACTCTCACTTTTAAAGAAAAGGATGAAAGGTTTAAAAAAAATGAACATTATCATCTTTAGAGGCAAAAAAAAAAAAAAAACCTGCAAAAGAGGGTAAATATGCAGGTTATTGTTATGGCTTCCTCTTTTAGGTGAATGAAGTCATTTTTTCAATTATTTTTTTGGTCGATCCAATTCTCATAATGGGTGGAATAATACAGTCTTTGAAATCACATTATTGCAGACGCGTCCGCACTGATATGCCGTTTTGTCCTCTTTACGGTGGAGGGCCGCCGGGGGAGGGGTGAAAGTGAATGAGGGGCCCGACCTTCTGACTGGGCTCAGGTCTCTTGGGAAAATCATTTCAAGTGTGTGTCTCAACATATTATAGGTGTGTGTGCGCAGACACCACAACTTCCATTGGTAAGAGAGAGAGAGAGAGAGAGAGAGAGAGAGAGAGAGAGAGAGAGAGAGAGAGAGAGAGAGAGAGAGAGAGAGAGAGAGAGAGAGAGAGAGAGAAAGAGTAAACATTAACTCACAGCAGAGAGAGCTGGTTCTGTCGGCGGATCAGAGCATTCTTCTTGTTGACCAGTGTGAACCATTCCTGCATCATGGATTCCTCCTCTTCCTTATTATTCCCTGAAGACACACACAGACAAACTTAGCATGTAAAACTTTATAACATTCTTGTTATATTATCAATATCATTCTGGACACCCAGTGGGCGGTAAGTAGGTGCTAGGAGGCCTGCTTCAGAAAAATACGACTAAAATAAATATCTTCAAAAGAAAAGAAAACAGAATTTAACATTACAATTTCATTCTGTTTTCTAAAAACTGCTCAATAAATCATCACAAATTATTTATAGTCATCAAAAATGACCACTTATTACCCGGACACGCTAGATGTCTGTAAATATTAATTAGCCAACCATTCAAGTTCCACAAATCTCCACCTTAAACCTCAATACAACAGTTTAATTTCCAAAGCGGCCTTTAAACACACACTTTAACAGAAGGGAACACGCACACTTTTGACCGACTTTCTCTGGAACGGATAAGTTAAGCACTTTTCTCACACCTCCAAAGAGTATAAAGTACATCAACTGAGATTATCTGACAGGCTTTTCTCAACAGCGCAGACTGACACACACATTAGGAAGCTATCCAGATGTGTGTTCACTACCATATTTAGCCACATATTAGACACTTCACAAGGTACTGGCATTGTCAGTAAAACAGAGATGCCTCTGGATTAGAGCAGGATTAATGAAGGCTGGTTACTTTCCTCCGCTGACTGGGATTAAAGCTTCAACTCCAGGTCTTTGTGCAGCCTCAGAGCTCCAGATCCGATCCCATCCAAAAGCACATGTCCTGTGCCTTAGGCCTACATGTGCGGATGCCGAACTTACACAGTCGGAAACTACAGGTGGAGGCCCGCACATTGCTCAGGGGCTGAATGTATGACAGGTGAGAAACTCAATTACTTAGTTTAATTCCAATGGCAAAAAAAAAAACACTGTCTGATGTGTCTGCATATGTGGAATGCAATGTATGCTACTATTCAAAAGTTTGGTGTCAGTAATATTTGAATATCTTTAAAGAAATAAATACTTTTATTCAGCAAGGATGCATGAAATTGATCAAAAGTGAAAGTAAAGATTTTTGTGTATGTTACTAAAGATTTATATTGCAAATAAAGATGTCTTTTGAATTTTCTATTCATCAAAGAACCCTGAAAAAAATGGGATCCACAAAAATATTAAGCAGCACAACTGTTTCCAACATTGATGATAATAGGAAATGTTTCTTGAGAACCAAATCATCATATTAGAACAATTTCTGAAGGATCATGTGGCACTGACGACTGGAGTAATGATGCTGAAAATTCAGCTTTGCCATCACAGGAATAAATGACATTTAAAAATAATCTAAAATAGAAAAAAGCTTTTTTTTAATGTAAAACGAAAAAGACTAAGTAAGTTGATAACATTCTGGGAGACAAAGATTTCACCTTTTGTTGGTTTTGTCTGACCAAGCGATGTCATTTCGATTCAAAACTTTATTTGACTTGAGAAGGTATCAAAGGTAAGCAGACACTGTGGGGTTTGGTAGTTTGGGCCGTGAGGTAAACCGGTTAAGTGGGTTCAGGAAGAATGACTCCGATGTCAGTATTCTGAGCATTTTTGTGACACTAATTATGTCTTTGAAGAGGGATGAAAGAGGAGAAAAGATGAAAGATCCTTTAAGCTTATGTAATCACATCACCTACTCTATGCTCCTGTGATACCTCTCTGTTTCTGACAGCATCGACAACAGAATTAGCATCTGTACACAAACACGCTCACTCTTTTTACTGATGTGAGGACTTAAAGATCAACTTTTGTAGATCTTAAGATGAGAAGTACAGTGCCGCACCATTAAATAAAGATCTGCGCATCTGAGTGATCCTGGATGACTTTGATGTGCATTTACTGTAACTGTAGTGCCAAACACAAAGACAATTAAACCTAGCATTTATGGTCATATTATACTGCCAAAAAAGGTTATTTAATCAATAAAGTGAGAAGCCATAGTATATTGTGCAGCAGAGTGCTTGCAACCGTTGTGACTACATTCACATTACAGCATGCCTTTCAATGTTTTATTGCTTTAAAAAAACAGTTACTACATATTAAATATAAAAGGACACATTTTTAGTAAAAAAAAAATACTTTGCTGAATGACGTCTTTTCATCTAGATAATATAGTTGCTATGCAACAGGTGAACAAGCCATAAAATGTTACTATATCATGGATTTCAGCATGGTGTATTGACCAATCAGAAGGCAGGACTGGATATGTTTAAAAAAACAAGCGTAATGACAGTCTGTCTGTGTGCACAGAGCCATTACGAGGACGGGCTGGGGGTGACAAAGGGCGGAACTTCAATAAGAGTCTGATGTGGGAACTTGCACCTTGGATCTTTTTTCCATCACGCTGTTGCTTGGCACCATGTGACTGTGACACTGGTCATGTGAGAGAGACAAATCCGCTAGCCACAACAAAGCCAGCGGCTGCCCCCGGTGGGACGACGGCCCTGTCACTCACCCCCACCAGAACTCCCCAGCCCACCACCAGGGGAGCCGGTCTCATGTCTGCCAATGCCAGATGTGTGAAATTTTGCATTTGACGACAAAGTAGAGTAGACGGGAGGGGGGAAAAAGAGGGGGTCCGGGATTTAGGAATCAAGCCTGGATTATTGTAGTCAACTTTTAAATAGTGCAGCTCGGAAGGGATAAAGTGTGCAGTGACAGGTCATTGTAGCGACGCACAGTCCAATGAAACAAGCAAATAATAAATGGTAATATTAAGCTTGTGTGACATTGTAAGGGAATGACGGATTAGTAGCCGCATCCTGGAGGCCATTGCCTGAGCTTCAGCACTGACAGAGCCCTGACAGCATGAAAGAAGTCCTGGCTTTACCACTAAAACTAATAACACGCACACAAACACTCATTCTACAGAAATACACATTCTACAGTGCCAACACTTAAACTATGACCTTTGATTGGGACGATCCAAATAACTGATGTCCTGAAATTGCAAAAAGTACAAAGCAAAAATGAATAAATAAATGGTAACACTTTACAATAAGTGTTTCATAAGTTAACATTAGTTAACTACTTGGGTAACATGAACTAAGAATTAACAATACTTCTACAGTATTTATTAATCTTAGTTAATGTTAATTTAAACATTTACTAATACACGAACAAACAATGGACAACTGGATTTGTACTAACAAAGATGAATACATACTGTAACAAATATATTTGCTCATTGCTAGTTAACTAATGGTTAAATAATGTTAATAAATAAGATCATATTGTAAAGTGTTACCAAATAAAAAAAAAAAACTTTGCCTCGTTTTTCTTTTCTTTTTATATTTAAATTAATCTGATTTAAGATTATGTAAAAAAAAAAAAACAGACAATAGTTTAAACCAAATCAAAATATTTTCATAGTGTTGCAGTGCCCGTTTAACCCCAAAATATGCTATTTTTGTGTCTGGGTGCACCTAGTTGGCTGTTTGAGCACTTTTTTCGAGCTGATTTTCATTTCTTCATTTTAGAACATATATTTTGGTTGAAGTATATATTTCTGTAATGATAAATTAAATAATATTAATTTAAAGGATTACAACGGTTTTGTGCACTTGTAAATGATCCATTAAATACTACATAGTATTTATTAAAACTTTTTTGCATTTGTAAAACACAAATAATAAGAGAAGTTAGCCAACTTTTCTAATTATGCAAACATTTATAATAATTTATCTAAATTATTACATGATTTGATGGAACTTTATTTCTTTGACGTTATTTATTTTCTCCAGAGCACTGAATAAAATCGATTTAAAAATAAACAGAGCCTGCTTCCCTAGCTTGGCTGATCAGTCGCAATCACTTTACAAAACTCAAGAGAGAGACCTACACACACCCTACAGTCCACACATACAGGGGCCAGGCTCTCCTGGTAGGCCCGAGGGCCTGCGTCCGTGGCAGGGTGATCTGGGCCCTGCAGCCCAATCAGATTAAGATAGTCATCTCAGCCACTGTTGCATTCAAAACGGATAGCATTAATGAAATCCTCACACATTCCACAATCTGCCCCTCTTTCCTGCTAACCTTTTACTGATTATTTACTAACACTTATCAGCACACACACATAGACGAAACAAACCTGAAGTCACCCAAATGTAAAGTTTCATGTGAATATATTTAAGGTACATTAGCTAGACTATACCTTTAAACAGATATACACCTGATTAATTTCAAATACACCCTAAATAGCTCCAGGCACGACTGTCACGAGTCCAAAATATTAATTAAATATCTGAGATGCTTTAGCAACTGGTTATAAAAACCACAACTTGATATTTGGGAAACATTAAAGTACAAGATCTTTCCAAAAGTTGCCAAAATGCTTAAATAAGATTTTAAATTTTTCATTTGCAAGGCATGTAATTAATTAGGCTAAACGCTGTGAATAGCAAATTAATTATGTGAATTGAAGGTTCTATTTTTTTTAAATTAGAACCTTATTTAGATATTTACAGAATGATAAAAAGCAAATAACTCTGAAGTAAACCTCCACAACAGGGGGATTGTTTTGCTTGGCATTTTGTTTAATTACAAAATTCCCCTCATTTGATTTAGATAAAAATCTTTCTAAAGCATTAAGAAACCAGAACAATTACAAATTAATCCTGAGTCCTGCTAAGAGCTGGGTGTCTTTACTGAAAAAAAAGAAAAAAAAAAAACAGGCTGGGGCTGGAGAGAAGAGCCCATAAAGAAAAGAAAAAGAAAAGAAATATATTAAACCCTGTGATCACAGCAAGCTCTTCTCATTTCTTATCCACCCATTTTCTGTTTAATCCAATACCCAGTAATCCAATTTGTCTATCGGAGTTTGAAGGGGAAGATCTCCACTCCGCACCACTCAGTCACTTTTTGAACATTTACGATTTATTTTAAGTGGGCTGACTCTCCTCACTCATTCATTCTGTGCGTCTGACTGCCGTTTCCCTATTTTTTTGTTGTTGTCATGAGTGAGAATGCATGAAAAAGATAGCGAGAGATAAATAAAAAAATAAGTAAAAAGGGGGGAAAGAACAAGATGAATCTTGTGCGATTGAGAGGAAGCTCATTAAGGCCCAGTCAGGGAGTCTTTTTGAATATGCATGAAGGCAATAATCAGATCTTCACTCGTCACTGAAGGAGAGAACGGTGAGAACAAAAGGATTGATTTAATTACTCTGAGTGGGTCTGCAATGTGGAGAAGTCTTGTTAGCGTGGGCTGAAAGGGCAGCACTCGCCTTGCGCCGCTCTGATGGAAGGTAGTTTAGCTTTAACCACAATACCTAATCTCAGGATAAAGCCCCGGCCATTGTGCTTTAAGACGCCCATCACTAGTTTCAAAATGGACCGAACACATTTTCTCTTGTTTAAGCCAACCTAGTTAACCACTAACCTTTTCCCCTGTTTGCTATTTATCTGGGGATCAGCCTCTTTAGGTGACCAAGACCCTGAAAAATCAAAGAGACATGTAGAAAACAGAGATCTTCAAAAGCTTCAATTTACTCTACTGAAGTAACGGTTAATTATTTCGAGATTGAAATAGAATTAAACCACTTAAAGAATATCATCCAAATAACTAAAACATAATTAAATGACATACAAAAAAAAACACAGTATTAAATCACTTAAATCTTAAAGCGGAAAAGAAATACATGTTCTTAATATGAACACTGATCAGATTGTATGTTTAAGGAAACACGTTATCAATTCATGATCACAGACTGACATATTTGAGTTAATGGAACATGAGCAGTCAAAGCGCATTACAATTTAATTCCTCGCAAAGTGTCCCGTCACTGGGTTTTCAATTGCCACCGGGTATTATTGACCTTCAGTTGCTTGCTTTGCGGCTTATGAGGAAGGATTCATAAGCGGAGCGGCCTTACAGCGAGGAGAGAAGAACCGCAGGAGGAAAACAGGATCGCTTAAGTCGCCCTTAATGACAGAAAAGTCTTGGCTATACATACACCGTTATCATACATCCTTTCATGTAATTGTTTGAACGTTCAGTGAGGGACTGACAGAAGATAGTCTGTACCTTAATACTCGTCTCTCACCCGCCCCTCAGCGCTGTTAACACAAACAACTCCTCTGCAAACACCCCAGTTCCCCAGCACTTTATGTCGAGTTTGGCAGGGGCAAAACAAACAAATGGCAGGTAATAGATTTTTTTTCTATTTTTGCCATAACCATATTCCAATTTGTGTATATTTTCTCCTTTTACCTAATATCTAATGAATTTGCATGTCCATCAAAAATGGTTCTATTACTTTAAAGCAATATTTTGACATGGGGAGTAACAGTGGAGACTATATAAATTGTAGCCTGCCTGTCTGAGTTAAGCACAAGGAATCACAAATATGTCCATCTCTGCCTGCAGCCCCCTACTCTATTAAACTGTGTTTGTATTCCACCCTTCTTTTTAATCAATAAACATTATCACAGACTGACAGACTATCAGCTAGTGTTGGCCGTTCCTTGCTCCTTAATCCCTGGGCTGCCTGTCCACTATCGCAGCTTCACGATGAGCGTAACAGCCAAGACAGGCAGTTTACATTACAAAACAACAATTACAGCCCTCTTCACAACAGCACTCGCGATAAATAATGATGCAAAATGACAGAAGAGTGGATGGAATGAAAAAATGCTTTATGGATGAAACAGTACCATAGATATTATTTGACATTTGTTTAGTGTTTGAGGTTTTGTCTTTTACATTTATGCATTTGGCAGATGCTTTTATCCAAAAGCAACTTACACTGCATTCAAGGTCTACATTTTATTCCTGGGAATCGAACCCATGAATCTGCCGTTGTTGTGCTATTCTTTAGTGTTTGAACTACAGGAACAATAATAAATAGTCTAATTAAATCCAAATTAGTTAATTGTAATCTCACACACGTTGACATATGATTTGCACATGAATTACATATAATATCATCTTATATATATATATATGTGTGTGTGTGTGTGTGTGTGTGTTGCATTGTATACGCAACAAATAAATCTCTAGAATTTAGATTAAGGGTGACAATGTAAATGTAAATGCTAAATGTAGATATTGGAAAAAGTCAGTAATATTATCTTATATATATGTGTGTGTTGCATTGTATACACAACAAATAAATATCTAGAATTTAGATTAAGGGTGACAATATAAATGTAAATATTAAATGTAGATATAGAAAGTGTCAGTAAGTAAAATTAATGTACATCAATAGTTTGTACTCAAGTAAGGTTAACAAATTCCAATTAAAATACTAATACATATATATATTAATAATAGGTTTATAAAGATTAAATCAACCAAGTTAACACTAAAACGCAAACGCAAAAAAAACCAAAAAAAAAACCTTATATAATAAAGACCTAAGATATAATATGACCTTCAGGGTGAAACACTGGAGCCAGAGGTCCTTTCCTTTCTTATTTTGACAAATACTATCATTTCACTCTATCACCCACTTTAAACCTGCTTTTGGGAGTGCTGAACACAGGGGCAGAATCAAGGGCCTTTGGAAAAAGCTGAGTACTTCAGGTAATTAAAGCTGTGCGAGTGGCAGATGAGAGCGGTAAAAAAAAAGATCACCTGGTGAAGCCTCCGAAAAGGTGTTTCATTAAAAGCCTTTTGCCATACAAGCACAGCACAATGTGGGGATGCTGTATTTTACCACTTGTGCTCAACAGGCCCTCAGAGCAGCGACTCGGATGAGAGCAGAAACCTATCCCGGTTAATAATCTCATAACAAAAGCTAAAAGACATCATCCTATTAACTAGTGGTCTCCAGCGCTAATGCGAGGCACTGCCTTGTGCTTCTGTATAGAGAACGCAGCTATTAAAAAGGAGTGTGTGAACAGCTGGTAAGGAGACTCCGTCAAGACTCGGGCCCTCTTTCACCCTTTATCTGTCCCCTCTTGTTCGGGAGCTGTTATTGATATCATGAAACTCAGCGTTGACATTGGTCAAAAATTGAAATTTTGGGTGTATTGTTTTAATGGAAACGAGTGAAACGAGAACACTAAGGTCACGGCATTTCTGTTTTACGATTTAAATAGTTTGATTCTCTGCAATAACTCGGAGGAGGAATACAAGTGACACCTCCCCCCTTCCCTCCAGCACCACCAACTCCTTGTTGCACATTTTACCTTTTTTCTTTTCTTCTTTCCTCTGTCCTCTCTTTCTCGGGGGGAATATTAAATGAGTGAGCCGGCTGAAAGGCGCTGAGTCGCTGACACAAAAAGCGTTAAAAATTCTCATTTGGTTGTCTTTATTTTGCTAGCGCCATGTGGTCCTTGAAGATGTTGAAAACACGGGAAGCAGAGGAAAGATCAGAGCCGGCTCATTAGCATTGGGACAGAACTGGAGAGGCAGCGGTGTATAGTGGGCCCTACTCCAGAGCTCCAGTGAGAGCGGTTGGTGGTAAGCTCCCTGTTTCATTGTGCTTTTGTCTTTCCTCTGGGTCTACCTCACAGCGGGGAGCAACGCTAGCCCCAGGTTACACAAGAGAATTATGGGAAAAAATTATTTTGACCAAGGTGGAGAGGACTCAGACATTGTCAGACATAGGCTTTGTGGGCAAAGATGATGTTGTTTGCAAGATGACAGAAGGTGTAAACGATTCTTCTTCAAAGACCCTATCATACTCGTACAGAATCCACTCTTGGCTGTTCAATCTACTCGTACAGTCTGAGAAAAAATACCCCACAGACCAACAATGTTCTTTGAAAATCATACCACAGTACAAACCTGCAGTAGTTATGCAGACAATGTTAAACTCTAGCTATAATTTATAAGTATGCAATTAAAAAAGCTGTTAATTAGGACATATATATTTTGCCCAAGGGCTTAGTCATGATGATAGTATTCATACTGGCTGACCAAATAGCTCACATTTTGATGGAAAGAGAAAAACATTAGCTCTAACCCATCTCCATCTCACCCCTGTCTTCCCCAGTCGTAGGGAAATGGGTAAAGGTCTAGTTGGATTGGTTTATCGGGTAAATCCTGCTGGTTGGCCTGGCTGCTATCTTGGATGATGACCCTGAAGAATGTCAACAGCTCATTTCCCCAAAGCTGGAAGGAGTCACCATGGAAGTCATAATCTGCTCCTCGGCAAAGCCCTCGATTCAAAAACCAAATCTTTCCATCTTTCCAAATATATATTTACAGGAATTGTCCACTCCTGCACAACCATAACACTTATGAAGATCTGAGGAGGAAACACTTGATACCAAATACTCCAGCTTTCAATTTTATAGATTGGTAAAATGTTGTCATTGCAATGTTGTCATATTCAGGCCACATTAATTGACTGCAAACCTTGACACTATTAATGTAAGAGTTCCAGACTGTAGCTTAAAAAGTAAAGCATGGCAGTAGCAACATCAAGGTCATTAGTTAAATTTTTACGGGCGGATCAAATTTATAAATGAGAATATGTAAGTTACTTTAAATAAAATGTGCATAAATGTTACGTTTTCACCAACTATAATTTCTTGCTTGTCAGTTAAAATGTTTGACTTTTTTCTTTTTTTGCATGAGATATTCACACACAAACCCTGCATTTTCTGTTCTTACCAACAGGACGACAGCGACAGAATGAGACACCAGAGTGATTTATTTGGCCACGTTGATGGGGGTCATCTGCTTGACACTAACTGGCCTCCAAAAAAAAAAACAGGACCAGATGTTACCGAAATGATCAACAACCAAAGCAACAATAGCTACAGGGGGAGGGAGAGAGCAGAATAAATTAATGGCTGATTTCTCTGGCTTTGATGGAATTAGCGGTACTTCTTTTCTCAATGTGCCATGTGAATGTCCTTGCGTTAAACGTTTTTTTCCCCTATTCTCTTTCTCTCTCTCTCTCCCCTTTTCTCCCTTTTTGACAAGTAAGGCCACCCAGCAGAAAGCAACTGATGCAAAACCCCCAAGTAATCCCTGTGTTTATCTCTCCACTGTGGTAAGTCTGAACACAGACCCCATTATCTCACGGATTTGAGCAAACTTTCATTTATTTGTTGGCCTTGGGTATTCTTTCTTCAACTTCGATGCCTGAGTTTAGGATACCCTGATTCCCCTATTCCAATGTAAATAGATTTGCATAGGGTCACAATGCATCTAGCTGAGTACTGATTAGCTGACAGAGGGGAGGCCTGCTTGCAAGGGTGGGGGGACCCCAGTAGACATGTACATGTAAAAAGGTGCCTTCCAGGAGGGAGCAATGAGCACATACATATGTATCTGTGATTGCATGAAGTTTCTCAAAATCTCCACAAAGCCAAATGGAAAAGGGCTGCTTCCATTCCTGCCCCTTTCTCTTGTTCTTGGACCAAAACTAACGGTGTTGAGTTGACTGCACCGGAATTAAGTGCTAAAATTGACACAAATTTACAACTTCTTCTGTATTTTCTCAGTAAATGTATGATTTGTAGGCATAATACACAAAAAAACAAGACATTTAGATGACATGTCTTAAAGGAATTTACTCACCTTCAAGTTTTTCCAAACCGGTTTGACTTACTTTTTTCTGTTGAACACAAAAGATGATATTTTGAAATCAATAGGGTCCAAAACAATTTTTTTTTATAAATATCTTCTTTTGTGTTCCAAGGGGAAAGAAATGTGAATGGAAATTGGTTTTCATTTATGATGAAGCATTATATCACGTAGCATGAGCAATCACTTTAACAAGGACTTTATAGATGCTTTTGACATTTATCTGAAAAATCTTGTTGGTCAACAGATGTAAATCATTTGCAGTTACAGTAACAAACTACCAGTAAATATGAGCTATAATAGATTTTTAAACTAGCATTAACAAAGGTGGCAGCCTTGGCCCCACCTATTTGGAACGCAAGTGTTTTGGTAAGACATTAGTGTGCATTAAGGACAGGTGGTAGTCATTTAGGAGTATCTCGGTTATCTCATCCACTTAGGACCCGCTTTACCTCTCTGTTTACATACTAGAGGTGTGAAATTCTGGGGGGTTATCAGAGCATTAGGCAACACTCCATTTAGATTCACACCGAACCCTGAGAGATGCTGAAATGGCTACCTGTAGAGACGACAAATTAGCACAAGCAGCAAGGTCCCGTCAACACCTGCAGAATGTTTTTCTTGCTAATATATTATTTGCTTTTATTTGCTTAATCCGTTTTCCAAGTAAACGTCTGAGCAAACGATTGCGGAGGGTGAAACACATCTGCTGGCCCCCTAGATGTTCAGCTTTTCAGATGACTGTCAAAAGCATTTAAAAACTCCCTATTATCATTATTTAACAGACGTTTCAGCTTTTGCCAAGTAATATAATGTGCATTTTATAAAAGAAGATATATTGAAGAATGTCTCATTTTGTACAAACAATGAAAATCAATGTGGTCCAAAACAACATTCTAGTCGTTTTCAAAAAATTGTGTTTTCAAAAAGACACTATTCAAAAAGTCTTTTTTTTTTGTGCTCCACAGAAGAACAAAAGCCATACAGGTTTGGTATGACATGAGGTTGAATAAATGAGTTTTAATTTTTTGGGTGAACTATCCCTTTAAGGTCAAAAGGTACAACAAGATAGGAGAATGAATGTGACATGGCTTAGAGTGAAGGAAAATGGGTTAGTTTAGTGCAGAGGTGCAACTCCCTCTGCGTTGTAGTCATTTCCCTCCTGCAGTGTGTCTTTGCATAATTTGCTCCTCCTCCCCCATTAGAGCGGTCGGCTCGTCTCCCCGGGCCATGTGTTAGAACAAATTTGAGCAGTGTCATATTGCACGTATTTCAACAAGGCCAATACGGTTCCCAATTTGCTTAATGAATTAAGCTGAGGAGAGTAATGGATGTGCTAACACTATTAGCCGCCCTCCACACATCTGCATTGTCGATTCTGGCGTGCCCCCCCCCTCAACCCCTCCATTTTTTCTCTCTTTTTCTTTCCTCAGGTTTGCTTAAGGACAAATTGATAATGAGTCTCCTCCCTACAGTAACTATAAAAGTAGCTTCCCTCGCTTATCTCTCCATCTCTACTAGGCGGCTAACAGCAGAACAATAGCATATAAATGGTCATTTCCATTAGCTCAAATGAGCTGTTTTGGGTGTCGTTAGCGTGTTTTAGCATGCTAAAGGTGGGCTATGGAGAGACGCTGTGTGCTGATAAGGTTCAGGTAGTACGCTAGAGGAATGTGTAGCCTAAAGAGGCCCATACAAAGGGAAATGAACAACAACTGAGCTAGCATAGCAGGGCTGTTAGCACGTGAATGCCCCTAATTACAGGCCAACCCCGCGTCATTACACTTAATTGTAAAGTGTGTCTTAATCAGTTTCCATATGAAAAGGTCTATTAATTAAGTGCATGACTGAAATTCAATTATGTTGTCAGGAGACAATTTGTAAACCAAATAATGATCAATTATGCAAACCGAGTCCCACGCACCCAAACTGTTTTGCTAAGCCTTTTTCACAATGAGAACTTCTCTGAAAAAAATCAAATGTGATAAAATTAAAAACACATTTAACAACAACACAATTATTGAATGACATTCAAAAGCCCAACTTAAGAAATACTTCAAATGTCAGAGCTGTTAGCTTTCTTTTCCTAAACATGTGTCAAAGATATTTTCATTGAACAATAGCTGATGTGTTTGCGACAAAAAGTGGGGTGTTGCGCACATGATATGCAAGTTCACATATCGTCTGCATCACTCAAACCCATTCCCGTCTCCTCTCGACCGTCCTCTACATTACAGACAAAAATCCAATAAAAATGAAAAAAACAGACACACACACCAGTGCCACAAAAACACAAAAAACAGCAGATCATTGAGGTCTTGGCTGGCGTTGCAGAGAGTGGCTCTCTGTTTTTCCACGCATATGGAGCCGCAGTGGCACGGCACTAGCTGCGTTTGGCTGGGTCTTACTGGAATGGCAGTCAAGGGGGTGGGGGGGTGAGAGATGAAAAGGCCTCAAGATGCTTCAATAAAGGGGAGATTATAATAAGCGCCATCATTGTGCCCCTTTTTGAAAATGTTAATCAGGCATATCACTGCCTGCCTGCAATGCCACATGTAGCAGCATTTAACTTAACTTCACACCAACAATTTAGAGGACAGCAAGGCCACTGCAAAACACATGGGGGGAGGGGGGGATGAAAGAGAGGGATAGAGGGAAAACGAAAACAAACGGGGATGAGAGCGAGCTCTATGATGGCGACTCATCGTAATTTCCGTGCCGCTATAAAAATCTAAATTACATGTCTCACAATGCAGGCCGTATCTCCTGCAACCAACAAACCCTTCCCCCCGACACCCCCCTCCGCAGACACTATCCACCCCGTGCGTTTTATCTTAAGATTCTCAGACAATGCCTGGAGGATCCCCTTCTCTAATCTTCCTTAAAATCCTCTTTCATCCAACTGTTAAAGAATGTTTGAAAGCCTGACACCAGACCAAAAAAAACCCTCTTCACATTTGGGAAAAGCTTTTGGAGGAAGGGGTTGCTGGTTGGGGGTTTGAATGTAAAGTCAATGCAACTTAACTAATTAAATTGTTTTTGCCTCTCGAACATTCAAACGGCCTCAGAGATTAAAAATGGCTGATGTGAGGTGTTTTTCTTTCTCGCTTACAGAGATCATCACAATAGACTGGACAAATGCAAGGAGAAATTACACTCATTTTGTTTAATACAAGAGTAGCGCTAATGTCTTACATCATGCATTAATTGAGGCTAAAGGTCTAACCTGTTGATATTAGGTAGCGAGAATACATGACTTCACAAAGGAGATCTACGCTGCGCACGTAGCGGTCCGGTGAGAATTAAAGCCAGTGGGAAGAACAAAGGCCGCAAAGCCAGTAGCCGAAAATGGACCATTCTGATGTTAACCAGCTCTTGAAGTCGAGCACATAGTCCAGCACTAAACCTGAATAGGCAGTCACCTCCTGATCCAGCGCTGGCCTTTGGTCGTGCCGATAAAAGCCATCCTTATGAGCCGAATTCCTGCGTTTGTCTCAAGGCTTACTTTTCCGCTACTCACGGCGCACGCTTAGCAGGAAGGCTAAACGAGGTCTTTGGTCTTTAAAATTAGAGTGGACAAGCTACCGAACTAGCATGCAAATCCCATGGAGGAGAAAGAATAGGACAGAGGGAGAGAAAAGGGGAAAAAAGAAAATTGAAAGAGAGACAACAGAAGAAAGAGAACAGCAGAGAGGAAGGGAAAAAAAAGAGTTTGTGATTACACCGATAGAACCCGGTGCGTGCCGATTGCGCGAGGCATCACAAAACCCGTCTAGTCCCCAGAACCGGGGCGAGTATTATGCTCTAAACACTTTTCCTTCTCTTACTGCGGAAAGATTATACTGGTTATCCTATTAATGCAGCTGAAATGCCATTCTAGTGTCTTTAAGCTCTTGCATAGGAGGTCAAGAGGACTATGCCACCGCTTACAAGCATGCTGTGGATGTAATCTTCCCAAAGTTACAATAATTAATGTTAAGCTTCTTTAGCAATACGTTACTGAAAGAACTTGCCTGATAATATACTTAAAGCTGTGTTAGCTGTTAGCTGTTGTCTGAGCTCGGAGACCATTTCCCCATGCGACTCACGTAGCCAAGCTTAAATCTTTAGTCAAACTAAGGGGCTGGTTACAAGCATGTTGCCTTAGCCACACAAGCAATTCCATTTCAGTCTTGGCGGAGCTGAGATCTATAAACGCAGACACTCAAGCAATTATTTCTGCATGGCCAACACTGTCTTGGAATGTGGGCAGGGAGAATTAATGTGGGAAAGCTGAGGGGGGGGGGGGGGAAGCGGGAAAAAAAGGGACTGACGTTTTGAGACTAAAATATAAAAAGGTGCACATCCGTGAAGAAGCCTGGAAGAGGACGGCCATGTCCCAGAGAATAAAACATAACGGGCCTCTTCTGACACGTTTGTTTTTGCTGGCACAGACTGTGATGGCTTGTCTGTAAACTGCATTAAGCTGATGATATCCGTCTTGTATGAATTTCTGTGACCGCGTCGAAGAAAAGGAGAAAGGATTAGCATGCAATAAAACCTGTGTCAATCTTATCAGACTCAAGTGCAATTTTTAAACATATGTTAATCTCACCTAAAACTCATTCTTTCCCTCTGCTTTTTAAAAAATCTCTTATCAAGGACTCTGTAGGTGTGAGGGTTTTAGAGCGCCTTTAAATGCCATTATTTTCATAATTGCGTTCATTGTTGCAGGTTATAAAGCAATTTGAAAATCATATGTGTGCATAAATGCATGCTGAGCAGATGTCAGGGAGATGCATTCAGAGGGTTGCTGAATATCAAAAGCCGCGCAGATAACATTTACACACATTTCAATGCTGTGAGCTGAAAAATTTCAATGTGATTCGGAACGGTATTGTGCTCGGACAGAATGGCGAATGCGCGAATAGCTCTCCTCTCTCACTTTTGATTTTGCGAAATGTTCAAAATTGATACGTTTTCATCTAACATATTTAGACGTAATTCTGGGGATGTGGCTAACTGAGGTAATGGTTGAGCTGCTGTTGAGATGGGCATAGAAGCCAGTGTGTGTGTGTGTGTGTGTGTGTGTGTGAAGGACACTGCTCCCTCTGGTGAGGGAATAACAAGTTCATTAGGCAGGAGCCACCGCAGGCCTCTGCCTTCCCCCGAGCGCTCTGCGTTCCGTTTACGGCCTCCTAGCCCATCAGCGGCTGCATCATTAGGGCTCTGCCATAATTAAGAGCTGTTAGAAAGTGAATTCTCCAACTGCAGATTAGAAAATTAAACTATTTACTGATTACATATTAATAGAAGACAACAATGGCAGTCGCCATAAGCTTGGAAGGCAACCAAGGAATACATCTGTGTACTTAATTACCATAAACAATGGTTGCATGGAAATAGAGTTTTATACGCATTCCCTTCTGTAATACGCCTGATATCAGAAGACACTTGACAATTCGTGTTCAATTATCTCCATTCTTTAATGTGCTGTGAACTGCACACAGTAAATAAATTAACCAGCCCAATTACTGTGAATTCATCTGGGAAACAAACGCAAAAAACCAGCAGACTAAGGCAGAGCGTATAATGAGGTGGGGAGGGGGGTATCAGGGATCACGAGTAGTTCTTAGTACAGTTTTTGTGTATGTAAATATAACTTTGTATGTGTACATACATGTACATGCATATATATATATATATATATATATATATATATATATATATATATATATATATATATATATACATATATACATACACACACACACGCACACACATATATATAAATATACATGTGTATACATATATATGTAAATGCATACAGATGTTTATTTTATGTCTATATATATCATGAATTTAATTTTTTGCCTAATTTATGTGCATGTATGTATTTATATGTATCTAGTGACCACCCTATAGTATGGGCGGAGGAAGCAAATAAATAATACAAAAGTTGAATAAACATACGTATGCAGAATTATATGCAGAAAAAAATAAATTGAGGAAAACTAAATCCCCATGAAATTACAATTATAATACTTAAAAAAAATTAAGTGCAACACAGCTTGGCAGTATGTTAAATTCAATATGTGTATGCTGATCATAAAATAATGACCTTGTTTGTTTTGTGTATTATTGGCTATAGAAGCTGTTATTGAAGATCATGTTATCTGTGAACCTGACTGAGGCATGAATTCACCCGTTTGCAGTGCTGAAATGCGTGCACTAGCTCAGACAGGTAAGCACATTAAGGTGAGAATCGTACACACGGTCTGGTGTGTAACAGAGCCTCTTATTTCTGTGTGAGTGTGTAAATATTGCTGAAATGTCTGGTTTGGTTCTCCACCTGCTAGGGCATTCAAGCCATTTATCATTCAGAGCGAGAAAAAACGCTTCAAACGGACACAGCGGCTTTGACTTCAACAGGGTCCAGGTGAGTGGGAGGAGAGAGAGAGAGAGAGAGAGAGAGAGAGAGAGAGAGAGAGAGAGAGAGAGAGAGAGAGAGAGAGAGAGAGAGAGAGAGAGAGAGAGAGAGAGAGAGAGAGAGAGAGAGAGAGAGAGAGAGAGAGAGAGGGATGGATGGAAGGATGGGCAAACACAAAACTGTGATAGTCATGATATCATCCTCAATGTGATGGAGAAGCATAAAAATTCAATCGTCTGCTTTACCCTCCTTTTTTCACGCCGCTACCCTTGTGAGAAATTATTGTTTTGTATCAGCATCTGGATGGCAGGAGGTTGTTCTTAAATTTGGGTTATTGAGGTGCAGGAGCCATTGCCGTTCTCGCTCAGAACGAAGCTCTATGTTTGAACAAAGGCTCAGCAGCCCTTTTTCCCTGCTATACACACCTGAAAGATCACCCCACATTCTTTCATATGTGTATATGTGAGGAGAAGAGAGAGGAATGGAGGGAGAGAGAGAGAGAGGGAGAGGGAGAGAGAGAGAGAGGGGGGGGGAGAGCAAGAGCATGTATCTATTAATATGTTTCTTTCATTATTTCAACATTTCCTTTTCTGTCCAACCCCCAAATAGCAACCCTCCCCGTTTCTCTTCCTCCCCTCTTCACCCTTTACCCCTCTGCCGTATCCCCCTCTCTCCCTCCTTCTCTCTCTCTCTCTCTTCTACAGCATATCATTGAAGGCCAGATATGGGGTTCTGTTGCGCATGGCTGCACGGTACTGTTCAATAGTGGCTGGCTGGCGAACGCTATCAGCACTAGTTATCAGCTCCCATGAAGGCTCTCTTATCACGGCGGCCCAGAGAGCCTCCCTGCATCCTCACCGCCCCTTTTCATATCCCCGCTGCCGCCCCAACATCCCGGCTTCAAAGATTCACACTTCCCAAACTCCATAAGAGTTCGTGAACGCTCAATTTGCCAAAACTGTTTACAGTGTAATTGGGCGGCGTACCTGTGTCCATGAGATAGCGCAGACGCTTCTCCACACGCGAGGCCCGCGTGTCGATCTGCCTCTGCTCGCTCTCCAGCGCCGCCAGTTCTCCCACCACGTACTGACTGGTGTCTTTGAACGCTTTCTGCTGGGCAAGAACAAACGAGAGGAAGGGGGAGTGATGAGAGGTAAGAAATGAAGCATCACATCCTGGGTTTATACAGCTTTTTAAAACCAGGGGAACAGTGGTCAGAATAATTACTGGTGAATATTGCTTTAATTAATTAAGCGAATGAATGTTCTCATGTGCTTTCTTTAAAAATTACGATGTGCTAAAAAAAATTATTTAAAAACTTTCTCAAATTAGGTTAATTACAAAGATGAGGTAATAAATAACAATAATACATACATTTAAAAAGATTTATTATATTTAAAAAATACATAATATTAAGTAATAAATTATAAATTTTATAAATCATATTAACAATTTAAAATATATGTTAAATTGTATAGAGGATTATAAAATAAAATAAAATTCTGAATAGGTTTAAAGATTTATTTTTATTTATTCATGGCTTAATAATGTTGATTTGCAGTTACAGACTTCAGCATTAAACGCTGAGCATGTATATAAAATAAATTAGATTAAATAAAAAAAATTCTGACTATGTTTAAAGATTTAGACCCATATATCCATACTATACAGACTGTAGCTTTAAATGCTGAGGTTTGACTTCGTGTGTAAAGCCTGGAGGCAGGAGGGTGCGCTTACACACCAATATAAACACATGCTAAATGACCGCAGAGAGAATCCAGTTTTACAGCGGTCTGAAGACTGACACGCAGAGAGGCAAAATTGAAATATGTGGGATAGGTGGGTAAGTGCCTAAGGGCCTATCAGCAGGGATCTAAGAGATCTACACAGCACACGTGTGTGCTCAGATTCACACATGTCAGCGTTTGAAAACATGCTTCTATTCTTTTACGCATGTGGCCCTGGTGCCAGCACCCTCTGGCTCATGGGAAACACTGAAGTGAGGGATGAGACAGTGATTAGGGACAAATACAGTAATTAAATTGCATGCTTATTTCCAAGTGTGTGATAGTGACAAGCACTCCCACCCCCCTTTCTTCCACTCGTTTATCACCCACCTCTGTCCTCTCCTCCTTCCAACCTTCCTAATATTCTAAGAAAAGTGGGGGAGGGGGAAAAGAGTGCTAATTTAAATTCACATTCTAAAGATTGCTGCAAAAATATATATATATTTTTAGTGCTGATGCAACTTATTTCATAATAGGAAAGAGGGTAATGGGGAAGAAAGTTTTTTTTTTTCATCCAAGACAGCACTTTTTCTGCCTGAATCCTCCTGCTGTCCATCAAACTCTACCTTCCTCTTCCTCGCTGCTCTATCAAATACTTCTCCCACAAATCAATTTTACACATGATCAGCCCCCTCCCCCTGTTCTCGCCTCTCTGCCATAATTAAGTGTTGAAATTTCCATATATATTATATTAATGCAAACATCATTCGCTGGGTAATTCAGCTTGAGCTGGGTAATGGGCAGGTTCAACACCCATTAACCCCTACACAGAGAGGGGCAAAGCTGGTCTCTACTGACCTTCCCTCTCTCTCTTTCTGTGTCTCTATCTCACTCTTCCCAGGATATGTTTCTCTATGCTCTGTCCCTATATTTGGTGCTGGAATAATTAAAATACTGTAGTTTCTTTAGATCGGCCTGCATAGAGAGAGTGAAAGAAATGATAATGGCATAGTTCTATAATTCAATATATATTCACATTACGTGTTTATTCCCTTAAAAATAAATCAATTCATTTTTTTGATGGAGATTGGAACCAGAAATGGAGACAAAAACGGAGGGGAAATTCAGGAAAAATTGAAAGTGTTCTGAGAAAAAGACAGAAAGGTGGAGTGAGAGAGGTATATCCACTGCTCTGCCCATTTCCTAATCTTATAATTATCAGGGAATAGCAGTCTAATTTGGCTGGTCTCTTTGGCTTTAGGGAAGAACAGATTGACATCAGCGTTCAAAAACCTCTCTGCCCCTCAGATAGATGTGAGTGACTGTGTGCGACAGTGACGTCCAACTATGACCTGGTGTCACAGACAACATCAGAACGAGCAGCGCTGACAGAGAATTTAAATATGCATTAAGTACTTCATCTTCAGTTGGCTTTCGTCCTTCCATCTCTGTCAGAGCTTCTCTCTCCTCGCCACTCCTCTTCAGATCTTCAGGCACGGATCTCTGCCTTTTAACCTCTAAAACAAGGGAGAGATATATTAAAAGTTGATTCTCACCTAACTATAAATTAATATGAAGACTTTTTTTTTATCAGATGAACCTAACCCAATCAGACAGATCTGACATATCCATTAAAACAATCACTAGGCATATATAAACTCCATATAAAGCTGTTATTAAACTATTAGTATTCTTGAAGAGACACTTCAATACTCATTTTACAATAAGCCTAATTGGCAGAACTGAACCACAACCCTGAATGTAACAGACATGCTAATCTTTATGCATTAAATACATGAATTTATTAATTACTGAAGTGTTCCACAATGCAAAATCCTCCATAATCGTTGTTTATGCAGTCAAACTGGAGGAAGTGACATCGGCGAAAGTAAAGGACCTCACCTGGCCTGGTCTCTACGTATTGGCTGAATGATTTGAGCTGTGTCTTCCTGACAGCAGACTCCTTGTGGAAGACAACGGGACTGCGCAGACGTTCCGTAGCCCTGCGGAGACGCTCTGCATGCAATTCATCCACATTATTCTATAAACACATTAAAAAAAAGAGAGGGAGGGATGAAGGGAGAAAAAAAGTAAAAGAGCAGTTAACTTAAAAGAAGAGCGGAGTCATTTGAATAAAAGTTGCTTCTGATGCTGTTTGACCTAAAATTAAAGAACAAAATTAGACACACATGGCCAAGAAATGTTTAACGATGGAGCGCCGTGCCTGAAGAACGGTCTAGAAAAGGTTCTGCAGCATTTGGTACATCTCAGAGTCCCACATTAACTCACAAGCACAAAGGAAATAAGGCAATTAAGTCTACTTTCAACAAAACCTGAGCCAGAAAATGTATTCAGATTATGCAAATTAAAAGCACTATTGTCTTGGAAACGAACATGTGTTAGCAGCTTCTCACTGCGGCTTCCAATCACCTCAATATTAAAATGTGTTATTATGTGCCGGGCCCAATAAGCCAAGCAGACTGGAAAGCGAAACGACGGCATTCAGAATAACATTTGCAACGTCAATAATAATAGGAAACGTCTAATAAAGTTCGCAATTAGCGAACACGTTCCACTGCTTGAGACTAGGAGGGAGAAACATTGTTAGTGCAGACGCTAGCTCACTGATGTGTGTACGGAAACCACACAGCTAATATAGACAAGCGTGCACAAACAGACACACATACCACTTCTGGCCGGTTTATACTTAAATTATAACTTCTGAAAACAAAGCTACAATTAGCATCTCCCTAGAGAACAACAAATTTAGCCTGTGTGAATATTAACAGTTATAGCTGTTTATTCAACTAATACCACGTGTTTAAAGGGACAGTATTAGCTGTCACAGCCCTAATCTGCAGCTTCTCTTCAGCCATCATGACAGATTGTAACTAAACTTTCAGAAATTCTGGATGAGTGTTTTGGGTACTTAGGTGTGTGTGTGTGTGTGTGTGTGTGTGTGTGTGTGTGTATAATATATATGTATATATATATAAATAAAATAGAAAACGAATACATGGGCAATGGGCATGTTCACATCTTAACCATTCTTTACCACTTCTACAGCATTTATTAATCTCAACATTTACTAATACATTTTTAAGATCAAAAGGTGTATCTGTTAATATTAAGTAATCCACTGTGAACTAACATGAACATTTTTATTAAGCTAAATAAGTTATTAATCCATATATCTTAACAAATGTGACCTTATTATAAAGTGTTATGGAATTTAAGATAAAAATAATTTTATTAAAAAAAATAAAATCATCATAAATATCATCAAAAGAGTCACATCACATGACATTTTACAACCTTTATTTTCCTCCAGAAAAATTTTAATTCAGAAATTAAAAACATGCTCATGATAGAATAGGTCAAATATAGTCCTTATATGAGCACATTTTTGAATAAATATTTAATAGATATGATGGAAAGAAAAACAAAATATAGTCATTCATAAAACATCTTGCAAAGGCAATCTGATGGTGAAAAAATTTCACCCCAAGTCCGTCTCTATAAGTGGAATGAGTACCGCAGTCATCATACAAAACCAAATGTTTTACGTGTTAAAACGACACGTTCAACAGCCTGGATCTCTAGAGACAGCTCAACAAAGCCCTTTAACCCTGTCTGATTCCTCTCATGTTAAAGTCCAAAGAAAACAAACAGGATTCATACCCAAAGCCCCGCTAGAATCCTCGTTTCCCGGAGGACCTGAGGCCTCCAACCCTCGCTAACAACCCCTTCCTTGAAACACCTGCCCCCACGGCCCCTCGGTACCCCTGACTGGGGAAGATATCAGGGCTATCCCCACATCGCGATCAGCGCTTTTTAATCTGTTATCGTCCCGATCATTATTGTGGTGGTGGGTATTATTTTGGCAGAGGTGTGTGTGTGTATCTGGGATGCGTGACTAATGTTGCGGTCTGCTGCTCATTGCAGGCGGTTATCGTGTGCCACCATGGCAGCAGGCTCACAGTGCATAGAGACAATTGCTAATGAGACACAACCGGCAGCACTGGGGGGCTGCAGTGTGTGTGCTGGGGGGAACCGTTCGGTCCCACACCGTTATACTATGGCCTCGAGGAGTTGTGGGACGGGAAAATCCTCGAGGGATGGAACGGTTGAGTCAGATTTTTTTAGTTAAAAGACGGTACCTTACTCATTTAGCTACAAGAGCAGGTCTTGAGAGAGAGAGAGAGAGAGAGAGAATGTGATCCTAATGCGTTTGTCTTAAAAAGGCAAGAAAAGACGTGGAGGAGGAACACATTCGATACTCAAACTTCATGCAGACAAGGTTGCAATGGAGAATAGGGTGAAGGTCAGAATAGACAAGAGAAAGCGTGTGCTGCTCTTTCTTTGAAACCCCACTAACCACTGAGGCTCAGAGCTGCAGTGCTCGTAACCCTGCTGATCCTCCCCTGGGCTTTGGCCTGTTGTGTAGGCCTGCAGTTCTGCAGCAGGTGCTGGACTGTCCATAGAGAAAGAGAGTACAAGACCCTCATCACTAAAAGCCATTTTATAATGAAGGCATACTAGAAATTGTCGGTTAAATCACCTCATCTTACAGTTACTAAGATGGTACTAGAAATGGTACTGTCCCTCAGAAACACTTGGTAGTTCTTCACAACATTATTCATGTGCACATGTAAACATTTGTTGCTTAAATAAGTGTCATACATTACCATTCAAAAGTTTTTAGTTTTTTTAAGAAATTAATACTTTTATTAAAGCAAGACATTTATATTACAAAAGATTTATTTAAAATAAATGCTATTCTTTTGAACTTTCTATTCATCAAAGAAAAATATTAAGCAGCACAATCATTTTCAACATTGATAATAAGAAAAGTTTCTCGAGCATCAAATCAGCCTATTAGAATTATTTCTGAAAGATCATGTGACAGTGAAGACTGGAGTAATAATGCTGAAACATGTTTGCCATCACAGGAATAAATTATTACTTTTTTAAAAAGAAATTGTAATAATATTTCAGATTATTACTGTTTTACAGCATTTTTGATTAAACAAATGCAGCCTTGGTGAGCATAAGCAACTTCATAAGCAAAAAATCAAACCAACCTCAAACTTTTGAATGCTATTGTAGCTGAAAGTAAATGCAGAAAATGTATGTCTTCTCCATGGCAGTTTTTCAATTAATTTTGTTAAAGTTACAAAAATACTTAATTTTTATTAATCAAAATAAATTATGTGTATAAATTATGCTCGTTTTGGTTAATTATTACCAATAATATAACTGGGTAAATATTATTCTTCTCCAATCCAAATTAATCGTTGTATGTGTGACAATTTGCGTCATCCTTATCATGTCTGTATATCTGTCTCTGGAATCTAACCTATTTGTGACTAGTCCTTGGGAAACCTCGACCAATTATTTCACACCTGCTGCAGTGCACTGAAAGAAGCCTGCAGACTCAAACGAACACATCACTGCAGTCATTGTGCATCAAAGAGCCTGCTAACATCTGCTCACAGGAAATCCCCTCTGTCAGCAGAGAGAAAGAGAGAGGCAGAAAGGGGCGAACAGGTGGGGGAAGGTAGTCGCCAGCATCTCTGAACATGCCCTGCAGTCACCACCTGGGGGCTCTGAATACAACAGCGAGATAGGAGGTCATCACACACGTATAAACAGGCAGTCAGCAGTACACAGGTATGAATGTTCTTACACACGGAACGCTGGTATTTAATAAACAAGGCAAATCAATCCACTGCATGTCAACGTCGTGAGCCACACGCCTCTGTCGATACATCCCATAGCTCTCTTCTCTCTCAGAAAAGGTCAGGTGTGATATTAGGTAATGGCTGTAAAACGTCATTCATGTGTTCTGGCTTAATATATAAACACATGATGATCTTCAGACAAACATTAAACAAAGTTTATTACTTATGGTTAGGAGTTCACAATGATTCCTTAAGTATGAGCAATAATATTAGTGCTGCTTGCTTAGCGAATACCATGAAAGATAGAGCAGGTGGGTGTAAACGTTACCTGCAGGCCGCCTGATTCAGGGCTGAGGGGTGAAGTACTGGATGCCGTCAGTGATGAAGAAGAGGATGAGGAAGAAGGAGAGCTGCCACCCTGTGGTCGAAACTCTGTGAGCTTCTTGAGCTTCAGGTCCACATGCCTGCTGTTCATCACACCTAAAAAGAGAAAGAGAGATAGAGAGGAAGGGTTATATGCAGTAGGCCACTCGTCTCCAACACACAGATAAGCAGAGGACATGACAGTGTTTGCCCTAAAGCGAACTGGCCCTCTCAACCTCATACACACTCACATATACACACACTTTGCTGGAGAGATAGTGATATGCTGTGAGCACGAGAACACCTGGATTGTCTCCCTTCATTCATAAATGAAACCAACACACATGTTGTGAATTAAACTTTTTTTTATTATGAGTTGTTCCAAACGCACCCTTGAATTTTAGATTTCTGAGCAAGACCCATTTCTGTTGGTTGGATTTTACAGAAATATATACTGTACACTACAGCTCAGAAGTTTGGAATCATTTGAGAGGCTGTTATGCTCAGCAAACCTGTATTTATTTGATTAAAAATACAGCAATTGTTCAAGACTGTCAATTTTCATCAATATAATGTGTTCTTACTGAATAAAAAGTATTAAGATTTTTACTAACCCCAAAAGTTTGAAAGGTAGTCTATATTAATTTAATATATAAATATTGTTATTGTTTTGTATATTTCTTAAGAATATCATTACATATTTACATACGTAAATATTTTCCCCCCTAAATGTACTATTTAATTACTAAATGCATTATTTATTAACAAACAATACATATTGAAATGCATAATTTGTATGTAAAATTTATATCTTCATTTTAATTAATACAATTATGATACATATTTATTCCATTTAAATGATTATTTATTTAAACATTTTGTAAATAATCAAATGTGATAAAATGATTTTATAATTATGATATTATAATGTAAAATTATTAACACATTTTAACATTATTTATAACGTTATCTAGAGGCCTTGCATTATTTTTATTTTCCAGTTTCTCTTTTGGAAAAAAGGAAGAGTGAAAAACTCTAACTTGCTTTGTTGAGATCACAAGACAAAAAAAATTAAATAATGCACGACTTTTGTGAGCCTCTGTATATGCCACAATGAACTTTGTACTGTACTCTTTGTGAATTAATCCTCTTGGGAATTAATCAGCACTGTATATTTCCACACAAGATTTCTCACAGCTTCAGCTGCATACTGAAGGAAAAAAAAAAAAAAAAAAAAAAAAAAAAAAAAAAAAAAATCAATGGACACTCAGATAGACTCCAGCTGAAACGCTATCCATTCATTTAGCTCTAATTCAATGGACACTCGGATAAACTCCAGTTGAAATGTGTCCATTCATTTAGCTCAAATTCAAGAAATCTCTAGCTTTCCTCCATCTATTTTTGAAACTGACTGCTGCCCAAAGTATTTATTTTTTTCATCAGTGAGGGAACAGCGTCAGAGGTGAGCAGCCACACATGTGCACGGCTTAAAGGGAACAGTGCTAGTCCCTGTGATTACTTTAAAGAAAAACAACCCACAAAACCTCCTCTTTCTCTTCAAATGAACAATGACTTCTACATTTCTTCCATCCAATGTAGACTTGTCTTTAACACATGTTGGTGCCTTATTTTATGTTTGTCTTTATATTCTCCAAGTCTTTTTCTAGTAACCTTTCACTAGCAGGTGTAGCCTTGCCCTCTCTCTCTCTCTCTCTCTCATCTGGGCTGGAGATGAAAGTGAGGTGAGGAAGCTTTTCATGTGGGTCCTGTTCTCCTCGTCTCCCAGCATCCCTCTCTATCGCCCAAAAAACACCACAGGGGTCATTTGTGTGTGTGTGTGTGTGTGTATGTAGTGACCAACAGTTTTGCTCAAACACAAGAGTCACATCCCCAACTAACTAAAAGTGTGCACCATGATAATTACATGCATTCATTTCTGTCATGACAACTCTCTGAGTGTTTGGCATGGTAATGGGTATGACTATGTTGAAATATTTGGCAGAATAAATCTGCTACGCTGCTGCTGCAGAGCAAGTATGGGACTAGCTACTGCCAAAACATACACGACACGCTGCTGCTGTACAATATAGCATACATGAATTACACATAGCAGGTCTATAAAGGTGGAGCTGGGGAAGGTGGAGGGTTTCTGAAAGCGTGCTGCAACTGCTACAGAAAATGCTGACCAAGTATTTAAAGGTTGAGCACACAAAATCATTTTCTACTGATACAGCAATAACCAATAAGCTGTGCCCTATAGAGGAGGATGTGATTGCAAGCAGGTCCAACTGTGCTATGGAACAAAAAAAAAAGACTGAAATAAGCAAAATTAGCTCGTTTTTCACAATGCAGGAAAAAAAAAAAGATTTTGTATGTGAAAATATAGACCTTTTCACAATAATAAACAAAAACACAAACCAAACAATGCAACAAACAATGTAGATAGACTGTACATAAGTAAACTAAAGAGAATGAGAATAAATCATATATATCATATGACTTGGTCAGCAAGACACAAAAACAAAAAAACAAACATCTCTTCAGAAGATATCATTGTGTTTGTCTTGAGAATATGTTCAAATAGTTTTTAATTAAACTAATTAAACTCTTACAGACACAAACAACCCTTCTGTGTCTGAAACAGATTAGCTTATTTTGAATTAAAAGATAAATACATTTTAAAAGGTGCTTAAAATAGAAAGTAATACCACTGGAAACTGATTTTTCTGAGAATTAAAAAAAGAGCCGGTTTGCTGTGCTTGTTTCTAGGGCGGCACAATTTGGACCAAAGATTTTGTTATTATATACCAATATGACCATAATGATAATAATAATAACATGGATTTCAGTTTAATTTTAATTAACCATGCAGGCCTACTAAATGAAGGGTCATTATGGTAGGATAAAAGGTCAAAGGTAAAAAAATAAAAAAATAAAGTTGAAAACTAACAGAAGTAGATGCACACAGATAAATCACTACAGACAAGCACAGGGGTGTAGCGTTCCCATGCACACACGTTCACACACGTTCACACACACAAGCACAGGTCATGCAGTGTTGGGTTACCCAGAGAGGCCAGGTCACTGGCTGAGTTTGTAAAATCATCCTCCATTAGACATGAAGAACACAGCTCCTCCTCAGGGTTAGTATGTGTGACATCATCAGTGTGAGACGCCGCCGCCTCAATATCACTCCTGCCCTCCTCATCCACACTCACCCCATCCACCACGTCTGCGAGCAAACAAACAAACAGGGATGGCCAAATAAAAAAGAGAAAGAGCAAAGAGACAGAGGTGGTTAGTGAAGTATTGAGCGTTAGTTCGGCATTCCAGCGGGAAAGGAAATTTGCATGTTAGTAAAGAGTCAGAAAAGCATTTGTTTAGACCCATTTATACATAAAACGGTAATTCCTTAACAAAAAGTTTGCTGCTGTCACATTGGGGTGTGTTTGTTTGAACTGAGAAAAATCAGGCAGATGGCTGAGAGTGTCTGGCAGAGAGCTGAGCTTTATGTGTGTGTGTGTTGCATGGCAGATTTGGCCTTGACGGCAAAATCTCCTCCAGAGTTCCTCTTCCGCATCCACAGATCTGAATCCCACAGAGCCCTTGACAATACACACTCAATCCAAACACATCGATCTCATTCAGTTATATGGTAACTAGAGCAGAGCCGCACACACACACGCTTAAATAAGAGGCAGAACAAATAGGAAAAATGGTGCTGCATGATTTAAGGAAAAAAATCATATAGCATTTAGTCTGATTGCCATTTAAAATGTGATTTAAAAAAAGTTCCAGGTTTCCTTTGCTTATTTGTAAGTCTGCACAATTTGGCCAAAATGTTTGTGAATACCATTAATGTATTTTTTTTTTAAAACAATAGTACTAAATATAAATATTAAAATTAGAAATATTACTATTGTAATATTTACTATTGTAATATTTCAATGTAAAATAAAAAGAGTTAAAAAAAAAATGTAATTATTTTATTTTACACTACAACTGTAAAGTTACAACAATTTCAACATTTATGGTCGTCTTCATTTCTTAATTTTCAAACGTTAAACAATAAAGCTTTTATTTTGGTGGAAACCCAGAGAGACAACAGCTGGTTTATAAGCACTTTTCATTACAAGTTTGAGAAGTTTGTCATCTTCCCAAACGCACGTTATAAGCAACCCAAACTCAGAGCAAATGCAGAGATGGAGTTCAAGTGGAGCAGCATTTAATGTAAACCAAGCTGCTCTGAGACGCTGAAAACACTGGATCATGAGCTGCTCGCACTTAAAAGAACAGAGTGCTTTACTTTGAACAACCCAACACATATATTTATTTAATAAAATCACAGCTTTTGTGATTTGATTATCGCACAAAGCCATATCACAATTTTGGTTTTATTTCGATTAATCGTGCAGCCCTGTGGCACATGACATTCTCCAGAAAAAAACATTTTGAAAATCAGAGAAAATAAATGATAGCATGTTCCTTATTTCCTTTCCCTAAATCTTTTTTAATTTACTTTACATTATATAGTCATGTACACACACACACACACACACACACACACACACACACACACACACACACACACACACACACACACACACACACACACACACACACACACACACACACACACACACACACACACACACACACACACACGCAGTGCTAAGCTAATTAACAGAACACATTCTGCTGGAGTTGGTGAAAGTTTTGCTGGTGAATGTTTTGCTCTACTCAGCTTGAGCTCTCTCAGAATTAGAGCAGAGTGTTTGTGTATTCAAGTGTGCGTGTGTGTGTGTGTGTGTGTGTGTGTGTGTGTGTTGGTGGGATTATGCGTTCTGCACGATAGGCCTTGTGCATCAAGCCTATAGCATTTCCCTCCAACCTGATTTTTAATGAGTTCTACAATTAGCAGAGTTCAACAGCCTGAAAGGCCAAATAAACAGTTTTTTAAAAACTGTCTTTCTTTCTCTCCCTCTCTCTGTCCCGGTTTTTCCTCTGCTCTGTCCATATGCAGGTTTGTCCCTCTCGGCAGGCCACGAGATGTGTTCTGTGGCGTTTCCGAGATGCGGTAAAAGCGTGATTGTGGAGGAGGGAACACTATTAGGCGGACAGGGAGAGGATGAAGAGAAAATGGAGGGCGTCAAAGAGGGAGAGATGAAAGAGATAAAAGGAGAGGAATATTGTGTCTCCCCTTGAGCTGTGAAATGGTACACACGGACACGAGCAGGCACAGAATTAGGCACAGCGGCTAACTTGCTATGTTAACACCTCGCGTATTAAACAAAACCTTGACGCAGTGCTAACACCCCTCTCGCTCGACGTACGTGCACGCTTTTAATTATACGCAGCAGCTAGCCACAACGCTAACACCCCTCGGCGTAAACACGTTTAATAACACACCACAGCTACCCACTATGCTAATGCCCCACTGTTTCCGCACTGTCCTCCCAACGGCTAGCACTACAGTAACGTGCCGTCTCATTGTCCTGTAATGTGAAATAAAAGGAGAAATGGTGGCTGATGATAACGCGGGACGCGGCAGGAAAGCCGAGCTGAAGAAGATCCGGTCTATAGGAGTCCTCCATGGACAATGAGATGCTGATTACCCAGCATGGGTGTGTGTTATAATGACGGTGATGATGATTTGGGCCGCGTGGACTAGTGTGTATGTGTGCGTGTTGGGGCATGGGGCACTGTTGGCTGTCGCCAGAGTTTTCCTGATGTATTTCCGAAGGATTACGTGTGAAGCCACTGCCTGAACAAATAGAAGTGAAGCCCTCTGTGAACACCTCAAATTAGAGTTCAGACTATGTGGGTGTGTTGGTGTGTTTCTTAATGTAATGCTCCTTTGGGCCTTGAAAGCAGAAGTGTTGGTTGTCATTACGGAGTGAGCAACAAAAACGTTTTTTAAGGGCTAAAAGCCACTAATGGACACACACATATGGCCTGCTCCTAATGGACGGACACACACACACACACACACACACACACACACACACACACACACACACACACGCACACACGCACACACACGCTTCGTGAGCCAATTAAAAATCTCACAGGCCAAACACCAGCATTCGGCCTAAATGTTCTGTTAGGAACATTTTCACTAACATTTTCAGGGAGCCTATCGTAGCCAGGTATAACAAACACTGACAAAATGTGTCTCATCAGAATAAACATTACCATGGGGATTGAATTCCAAACTGCAAGTTTTACTCTATTAAAGGATTCCTTTAGCAAAAAATTTACATTTTGTACATTGTTGTATATGAAATGCATTAAAATAAAGCATAAAATACAAATACATATATATATTAGACGAACCTTAAAAAATTTAATTCAATTAAATCAAAGATAAAGCAATTTTTATATATGTTTATATATATATATATATATATATATATATATATATATATATATACACTCATGTTGCTCTAAACTTGAGCAAAAACACAAAAAAATATTTTTCAGAATAACTGTTTTTTTTTATCCATATAATAAAAGCTGTTGTTTTGTACTCCATTTACTTTCATATTGTACCTCAAAATGTACATAGCACAACAGCGCATATTGGGCAAAACAATACCAATATTTTTAGGCAGTGAAATAGTTAATAATAGTCAATATTCAACATCCCATTTTCTTTATCGGGCATCTTGGATGTTTTTGTCATCTGACCATGAAGCTATGCATTGTGGGTTTACCTTAATTATGAAGGATGTAAAGCTATTTTAGAGTTCGCAAAGCAAGGTATGTACATTTGGGGAGACTGTCTAGATAGGCAGGTCACTAGGTTTTGTAACAGAGCTTCTGTGTGTGTGGTATTTCAGCGTGAACGCATGCAGATTTGCATGTGCGTTTGCATGCTTATGAGAAAGTGTGCGTGCGTGTTTATGCATTGTGAGTGTATGTGCGTATTCGGCCTATAAAAGCCCCCCTGCACTCACCTCCAGCTGTCTTTGACCTTCCTTTTAAGTTGTTCCCAGCTGCACTACAGGCAATAGAGGTGGAGTCAGTATAGAGAGGCAGTTCAGCCATCTTTACTCCAGATCGAGCCTCCGCTATCAGCTGCCTGGCTCTCTCTCGCAGCTGCCTGCGCCGTTCTTCATCACGCTCCTGACACACACACACACACACAGGCAGAGGGAGAGGGGGGTTATTGAACGGGTGCCATCTCAAGTAATTGACAGAAATGCCATTTTCACTCCTCTCTCTCCCATCAGATCAGACTGATAGCAGCTTTCTTTACTATCCAGGATGGAGGGTCTCTGGCACAGAGAGAGAGCGAGTGAGAGAGATTCACTGCATGGTTTATTTGTCATTGATTCTGTATCCAGACATAATAAACCTGAGATATTTGCTGGAGTGTCATTTTTTTCTCTGACTACATGTTTATGAGCGTTTTGTGTGCATCAACAAGAGGTAGAGACAGAAATGTATGCATCAACTACTTCACAACATCAATTTGGGAATAGAAAGATGAGGAAAAGAGAGAAAACGACAAGGATCGGGAAATGTCATTGGATCCAAACTTAAAATAACAGACCATATTCCTACAAACAGTTTGCCATATTGGATATGTCACACAATCTTTTTAAGGCAACATGAAATGGCATTGACCACCGTTTTACCATGTCTACGTGGAGGCTAAAGATCAAGTTCACCCTCAAGAGCACCGCAAAGTATAACAATGGTAATGTTTGTTTTTCAAATCTATGAATAAATCTATTGGCTATTATGGAAGTAACCTTTATTACCTAAACTTAAACTTAACCAGGGGTGTTTTCATGAACAATGACATAACTCGCTGCTAACTACCATAGTGTGATGCATTGTTAGAGAAATTAACTAGCTAGTCACAACCGTAGTAAACTGCTTGAACCAAGGTTCAACAATGTAGAACTGACATTAATGACATCATGCAGGTGGTGAAATAATAACTTTTCCTAATTAATCAGTTCAATTTTTTTTCCCTTTCCTTTAACGCCACTCCAGCTTCTATAGCTATGTTCGTGGCGAGGGCCAGGTTTAGTTATTCAAAAATGAAACTAAATAAGGTGTTTAAGATTATTTTTTTCTAAAAACCTTAAGACCTTGTTTTGCTTTATTTATAGATGCTTGATTCAATCTCCCTCTTACTTCTTACTACAAGGTTCCCCCGGAGCACTAGACCAAGGGTAACCACCTGGTTATTGCTCTGTTGCAGGACATAGATGTGATCTTGTGGGACAATGCGGGACATTGCGAGAGAGATAATTTACTACTATTTTACTATGTATTATATATTATTATATATTGTTTTACATTAGTTGGAAAGCCTATTTGTTATTTTAGCCCATTTTTTAAATCGCCAATAAGCTTTGTAAATTGCGACCGGCTCTGTGACTGTTACTCAATTTGCCCAGGTTCCAGTTAAACAACGTAATTTATTCTACAGGATTTATTCAGTCTGCTAAATATAATGGTTAGTAGGTAAAAATAGCATTTTAAACTGAAATAAATTTCCTTATGTATAGCAACTAGTTTATTTTATTTTCCTTTATTAGATTATGCAAACATTAAATGTATTTTACCAGATCCTGTGCATCTTGAACCTGTATTTTTTGTTGGATCTGGCAGGTTTGATTAGGATGTTCTTATCCAGTATGTGTCTATATGAAGTGCTGGCTGGTGTATTACGACTTTTGATGAGGTCCACACTGATTCCTTTGCTCTGTCCAGTCGTCATCAGCGGAAAGAATTATAATATTTTTGTGTAATATTTATAAATTGCAGTATCACTACCACTCATTAACATTTAGACAGGTTTGCTTAGCATGATGTGTAACCTGGCTCCATAGACAGCCACATGAACACAAATGCACACGTTTTCAAGGTGCTAACAGGTTTCTAAAGGAAAAGAGCAGAGAGTGAATTAGCCCAATTGGTTACAAAAGCGTTAAGCTAATTAACCCCATTTCACCTGTTTCTGTGGACACTGTTTGTCTCAGGCCATTGTTCAGAAGGACAATAAGCGGAGAGATGCAGATGAGGGAATCCCAGGAGCACTTTTCAGGGGTCCAGCCTAGGGGCCCTTGAATCTCAAGGTAATTTGAACATGCAAGACAAAGCTAAGGCCAGGTTACACCTGAAAACACAGAAGCGCTCCTGCCAAAACTGAATTGGGCACATTTAGTGCGAGTGTGTGTCCACTATGCTCTTGCAAAATGAATACATCTGCTCTAATAGGGGTTGATTTGGAATTGCTCAATTTAATCACATGGCTATAAAAAAAGTGAGAACCATGTGTTTCTGTGAGTATGACAAAATCTGCCACTATAATCATGTATTTTTCATTTGAGCTGTGAGGCTTTTGCCCTATGCTCATCATGCAATTTAATGTAATATAATTGTCATTCTTTCTGTAACTGAAGTCTAAAACGCTACATGATCGGCTCAACCTTGCAGGTATCACCACACACAACCTTCGACACACTGTTTTACATGCAACGATTCAGGGCTGGGCTAGCCATTAGTACAGAAAATGAGATTCCATGTGTGTGTGTGCCCAGAGGACATGATTACCACCGTGCCCAGTGTAAACTGCTTTTAGGCAACTCAGAAAATGTCCTGTAATACTGTAGTCAAGGAAAATTAAAAAGAGATGAAGAACAGCAGCAGACAGAGGAAAGGGGAGATGCTTCCATCCATATAGACTGTGCTGAAACATTTAACAGAGGCTTAAACTGGTCAAATCTGTAAAGGTGCAGACAGACGCTTTATGAAGTTGGAAATGCATAGTAGTATAGCTGGTAGAAATGCTGATTCACACTAAATGGATGCTGACATTATAGTATAAAAAAAAGCCAGACACTTGAATGCATCTCTGCGATTCTTTTCCTAACCAGAACAATTTACTTTAACTGAAAATGGTGACTTTTCACCATATTTCACCATATTTTATAATTTTGTATGATTTTATTGCATTGGAGTTGAAAAAGTTGAAAAAGAAAGACTTTTTCTCGTGGAAAAACTTTACAATAAGATTCTAGACATTAATACAATAACATAAAATAATATATTTTCAACATATACTAATATATTTTATAAGATTTAAATTTTGTATAAATTACTATTAGGCTAGAATAATAAATGCTGTACAAATAATCACTATGAAATTAATTTAAAAAATATTATAAAAAATGAACTACTGCTAAAGAATGTAACCTTATTGTAATGTTGCCATTTTCTCCCATCATTGTTTAATGTGATATGTATTAATGCTTTAAAAAAATGATGTCATTAAAGCACTTAAAATTGAGAGATTGAAAGGGAAAGTTAAGGTGTGAGGTCAAAACAATCATTGAGAGATACAAATGAACTCCCCAAATGAATCAGCCTTGAATAACCACTGTGGAACGATCCATTTCTACAGCAGCAATGAGGTGTGAAACTGTCTGTCCTCTTATGAAGAGATTTCTTTAATGACTCTCTCTTCAAATGGACTTCAAGTGGCTCTTCTTCAGCTACACTGAAGCTTGACCGTTCAGTCTGGACTCTCCAACTGAGCTATGCTTGGAGTGAGAGGAAGAGAAAGAGGGAGTAAAAGGAAGAGGAAGAGAGGGGAGAGAGATCAGTGGCCCATCCAACCTCCCAGCTGCAGATCTCCAAGCATAATGAGGGGATCCACAAGAACGAGTGAGGAAAATGAAAGAAAAACACAGGGGTGGCAGAAACGATGACAAAGTCATAGTTAAAGATGTAGAAGAAAGCATGGTGTGTGGGAAGACCTCACTCCATCCTTTGGGAAGTAAAATGGGAAGGAGAGAGTCGCAAATGCAGATAATAGAGGGCTGTCGCCCTCGTTCTGGACAGGAGATCCAGGGAGAGAGGGGGTGGGCAGTAGAGCTGAGGCCCAGACAGAAGCACTCACAGTGGGTATGGGGTCCCGGTGGCTGCCCCAGCCTGGCTGCTCTTTTGGAGGGGGCTGGAGGGTGTGTGGGGGCTGCGGGGGTGCAGTGAGCCATGGAAGGAGTCGCTCGGCTGGGCACACACACAGGCTCAGGGCCCTGGCGCTAACACAGCCGTGCCAGCCAGCCTGAGACGGTGCCAGCCAGTGAAGCACAAACAGATATATTTGTCATGACACACTGAGTGTGCAGAGAAGGGGAGGGCTACACACGCACGCACGCACGCACGCACGCACACACGCACACACGCACACACACATACACACACACACACACACACACACACACACACACACAAGCGGTGCAGAAGAAGAGAGGTTTTGGATCTTTATCCCGTTCAACAACAAACGTGTGTGTACGGATGGGAATCATAAGCAATTTATCAATTATGGTTCTGATTGCATGAATGATTCCATGGATGGTTATTTTTGTTACTTTAAAGAAAAATGGAAAATGATGGGGAAACAACCTGTTTGGTCTAATTATATCATTTTAGATGAAGAAATTCTTCGTAGAAAAAAAAAAAGAAAAAAAAAAAGATTACTAGGGATGCACGGGACCATATTGATATTGTTGGTCGATATCTTTTTCTGTATTGTATTTTTAATTGTGCATGCTCATTTCCCCCTTTTTATTTAGATTTCCTTTGCCGTTATTCAATGCTCACTTAAAGTTAATCTTTAAAAACTAGAGATGCACCGATACTAAATACCTCCACCGATACTGATATACAGAATGGTGCCGATACAGATAGTTTGATTTGATTTTCCTTAGGAAAAATACATCTCTCCCAACTAATTTTGCAGTAAGCTATACAGGGAACCCTCTCGTTTGGTACATTACTATAATATTAGAGGTTAAAACTAACAACTAACCAAACTATTATATATTTTTTATATATTTTTATTTTCAGTTATAATAATACACAATGTAGTTTTCATACATTTTTTCAAACATACATTTAGAAAAAACAGTAGAGAGGAGCTTATTTAGTGTTAATTATATAACTAACTAACAAACATCAGATAACTTTCCTGAGCTAAATGCAACATTAAGTGGCATTGTTTACAAGCTGTTTTATTGACGTCTCTCCATGGTTGAAACACTGATTGCGTGATTACGAGAGTTATACTGTATCTTTCAACATACCATTTGATGTTCATGCATGTTTTTCATGCGGTAACTTGTATCAAATTGGAAGACAAGACTTGTGCTTCATGCTGCCACTTGAAACTGAAGCGATATAGCGATCTGTCACGTCACATTTAAGAGTGTCAAACGCCATTTATAGCTTACATTTTGTGATAAAATAGACATAAATTGAAGGCTGATACTTTGTTTCTTATCAGAAGTAATAAAACACAAAGCTCTTTATGATTACTGAATGGAGTGCACTAGAAATAATGTTTTGTGTAGGGGAAAAGTAAGGACCTGGCAACCCTGGTTTGAACTGGCTTGATGGAGCGTGCTTTAAGATTGCTATTTTTTATTTTAACTCTTCATGCGATACAATGCAATAACGATTATTGGCAGATACATTGGTGCATCTCTAATAAAAAGAGATTCAACAACATTATTAAATGTAATTTTTAGCAAATCTCAATTTTCATACTGTACATTAGAATGTTGTGATGCCCAAATTCTCTTGCAGCATTTAAAATGACTGATTTCAAATTTTAGTGTTTTATTTTTAAACAAAATAGTATACATTTTTCTCAGCCATTAAATGAAAAGATTATGTATTTTTTATTTATTTATTTATTTATAAAACAGTGAATTATTTCTATATTTAAAAAAATGATATATGTTTTTTTAAAAGTGCATTTACAGACTTTTTAAACTGCAATGAATCGCGTGCAATGAAGTTGACTGCCGACATAATTATAACTGATGAAGTCCTCATGTCAATCAATCTTATTTTAAGAACCGGCTCTTGATTTTCCACTCTACTTTCCTAACTCATACAGACGGTACGTAAATAATCTTAAACTCTGCATAGTAAAAACAAACCCAAAAATTCAGTGCTTTCACAAAAGCAATCAAAAGTGAATGCAATGTTTGAAACACATTAGAGAGAATGAAAACATTGCCACGTCTCGGGCTCATCAACCCCCCCTCTCTCTCTGTCCTTTAGAAAGTGACCTGTGAAATAAAGACTATTCCTTGTCCTCTTCACCTCCCTCTCTCTGCACTGTCTATCAAGCCCTCCTCTCTTTTATTCTTCCTTCTCTCCCATTTCTGTCCTCTTTAAATGGAAAATACAGATCGTCTATGATCTGTCCCCTGGCTTCGTGGTCTGTAATGAGAAAACTTCACCTTGTGTCCCCGGCCATTCTAAAGGAAGCATTCGGCTGCTCCCGTTCACAAATCCAATTATATGTAGTCGAGAAAGAGAGGGAGAAAGAGAGAGTGAGAGTGTACGGGATGGGAAGCGTTGGGCGGACGGACAGCGGACTGATTTTCTTCTGTAATGTGGCCTCTGCTTGGTGTTGAGGTGTCAACTTAAAATGCAAGTAGTTGAGAGCATCAGCTAATCCTACAGCAGACTGCTTTAGCCCCCAGCCAAACCAGAGCGAGAGAGAGCAAGAGAGAGCGTGCACGCCAGAGAGATGCCACCGTGGCCTTATCGCTGGGCTGCAGATGTGGTTCCTGGATCAATGCACATACACCACGATCAATGCATTTGATAAAGAATTAAGAAGAAAACTGTACATGCTATCAAAGGCTGTTGTACATGGCATAATTATGCTTCTGCATGTGTGTAGATGATACTGGTGCGGAGCAAGGGCGAAGAGATAAATAGAGAGATAGAGATAGATGTCTTGCAGGTTACACAGCCTGCCCTTAGCACCCAGCTCTTAAAAAAAAAAAACACCTGTCAAACAGTTACCAAACCATTTCAGAGGAGAAGTAGAGGATGAAAGGATAAAGGCTATTGGCCAGGTTTGTCCCTCAGAAAGACATCTGACATTTAACATACATGCATACGTACACCTCATGAGGACATGAATGAAAATAAAAATGTGAAGCGAGGGATTACTACCAAACAAAACAGGACAAAACATGCTTATTTCAATGTAGGACTGCAGAGAGCCAGAGGCAAGGGGGGATATATAGATGGAAGAAGAGATGTGTGTCAATCACACACACACAGCTGAAATCCCTGATGTGGGTGAAACAGTAGTAGATGAACAGGTTGAGTAGGCGGCTTGTGTGCAAGTGGAAAGAAAACTTTGCCCTTTACATGACAACATACAGTAATTACCATTCACCACAAGCTGTTCTCACAAACAACACACACCTGCTTCAGTCAACATTAAAGTCAGGATTCTTCCGTAATGTGACGCGTTTCATTGAGAGAAAAAAAAGATTGGGTCAATTGGGAATTGACTAGATTGAGAGATGAGGGGAGAGGGTTGAAAAATAACAGGGCTTGGTGACAGGATGAGCAATTTATTACTTTGTTAAAATGCACAAATGAATCATTCCCGATAACAACAGGAACATGCATTAAAGTAAACGTGAAATCCAAATTGGCCCCATTTACTTTCCTATTGCATGTTTCTGGTGTTATTGTGAATTGATTCATTAGGCGCACACATAAAAAGCCATACAAAAAGGTAATAAATTGCTCTTTCTCTGACTTTACTTTTTTTTTTGTAACCTGTTATCAATTTAATAATTTATTCTTCCTCTTAATTTTCCACTTTTATCATTTATACTACAGTACACCAAGGTTGCAATTATTTGATAAAAATTTGGCAAAAACAGTAATATTGTGATATATTATTAAAAATATTAATTTAAATAACTGTTTTCAGTTAATACATTTTAAAATGTAATTTATTCCTGTGATGTCAAAGCTGATTTACATTACATCCTTCAGAAATCATTCTAATATGCTGATTTTGTGCTCAAGAAACATTTCTTATTATTATCAAATGTTGCAAACAGTTGTTGATTAATATATTTTGTGAAAACATGATACTTTTCCAGGATTTGTTGATGAATAAAAAGTTCAAAATAACAGCATTTAGTTGAAATAGAATTGAATGCATCACTCATAAATAAAAGTTTTTTTTTTCTTTCAATAAACAAAACACTGACCATGAATGATAGTGTAGGCTGTGCACGGTATTGTTTAATTTCAAACAAATAGTTAATTAACTAATTGTTTTAGCAAATTTGCATTCGCTCTGGCACCGTTCTGGTATGTAACACCCATTTTTTATTCTGAATCAATGAATATCCATTTCTGCTCAGAAATACATCAAATTACAAAAGTAAAATGGGTTGCGGACAACAATGCACATTTTTAAGTTTCATATTAACTTTAAAAAGTTTGATGTTTTTCAGTCTTTAGCAAGACTTGGAGCATGACCATTAAAAATGTATTAATGCGAAAGAAAATCAAGTTATTGGAAAATATAGTACTAATGCTTGTACTTACTTTCTTTAATTAAAGTGTTCACACAGACTCAGACACTCTTAGCTCTCTCTCTCTCTCTCTCTCTCTAAACAAACACTTTTCAATCCGACTGAAATAACTGGATTAAACAATGCAATTTCATATCAAAATGAACTTAAACTTTATGCTTTTATCCTTCATATTTTATTCATAGGAGACCAACATATGAATGAGGTTAAAAAATGAAGGGCGGTAGGAAAGAGAGAAAGGAATGATGTAGTGAAAGAGAAGAAAAGAGTGGTTGTTGTGGTGGAAAGAGAGAGAGAGAAAAAAAAAGAAAAAAAGAAAAGGAGACAGCCCCACTGAGAAATAACGGTGTGTGCGTAATGCCGGAGAGAGCAGTGGCTTGATCACAACTCATGAAGAGATTGGAGGGGCGTCTCTCTCTCCCTCTCTCTCTCTAACAGTTTCTCTGTTCCAACCAACCGCTTTGATCTCCACACTCACAGCCCTTCAACAACCTTCTATCCATTCTGTTTCATTAGACGAGAATCCACCAGAAAAAGAAAGGTTTCCGACCTAAAAAGACAATCGGAATGCAGCGCGAGAGAGCCTGTGTAGTCACGTCAGCATGTTAAAATGCATATGGAAGGCACAGTCACGGTTCCTTTGAAAGTCTGAGGGAATCGTTTGAGGGCGTCAGACCCAAAGAACAGAGAACAGGAGGACGACTGTGGCCTAATTGGCCCAATTAACTCTGAGTCTCTGGTGCTTGCTGGGACAATTGGTCTTCCCCGGGCCTTCCCACTGACTCTCACGCATCAGAGGTGGGCAGACGCTAACGACTGTGGACTAGAGAGAGAGAGAGAGAGAGAGAGAGAGAGAGAGAGAGAGAGAGAGAGAGAGAGAGAGAGAGAGAGAGAGAGAGAGAGAGAGAGAGAGAGAGAGAGAGAGAGAGAGAGAGAGAGAGAGAGAGAGAGACTGCCGTACATGCTGTGTTAGCACGGAAAACAGATTTACATAGAAAAGGCATTGTTGATTTTATGACTGACATCGCAGTTAAACAAGGCAGAAAACTGAACATGATAGAGGCAACGGTTTGCCTCAAAACACACACGCACAAGCGCACAGGGAGGCCGCCACAAGTTCAAAGGTTTGCTCCGTTTCTCTCTGAGAGGGAGGGTCATGGGCGGCTCTGAAAAGTCACCACACTGTCACACAGAGCGGGAGGGAGGGCTGAGGACGGAGAAGAGAGTCAGGAGGGGGAAGCAGGGCCTCGTCAGAAAAAAATCAAACACAGTCCAATTAAACTAATCATAACGAGCCAGTGAACACGAGGAAGCTCACCTGGAATCTTTTCCCTCTCTTTTTCCTCCCCCTCGCCGTATCCTCCATAATTACCCTGGCCAAAGCGCTGTGAAATTACTGCACTGATCAACTAATGCTTGAGAAAATCTGAGGAAATGCACTGTCCCCTTTTTCTGCCTCCCTCCTTTTTTATGATTTAAAGGACTACATAAATAAAAATCATTTCCCCATACTATCGCTCCTTCTCCCTGGCTTTCTCATCATCGAGGACAGAAAAGAAGGAGAAACAGAGAGAAGATTCTCTTTACTTTTTTAAAAGTGTTGCCTATGAAAGAATGAAAAAAGTGGGGGAGAGTTAAAGAAATTATCTATCAACAGCAATTGTGGCATAATGTTAATTACCACAAAATGTCATTTGGAATCAGCCATAAATTGTAAAATTGCAGTGTAACACAAGACAAGGCAGTAAAAATAAAATTTTAGCAACAAAACTTGTTAGCACGAAACTAGTGTGACAGAAACACTTTAAATTTGGAGATTACAGGAGAACTTTCCTCTGTTGTCATTACGACATAACTCTTGTAACCTGAAAAGGACTATTAGAGCTGAAATAAACTAAACTAAAAAATATTAGATAAACTCAAACAAAAATAAGAAATGCTGCATTGGCACCTAGCTAAAACAAAATGTGTTTGAATTGAAAAAGTACTAAACTTACTAAAACTAAAATATATTTTTATAAATAACTGGTGCTTCAGTGTCATTTAAATGTTCTTGAATTACTGGAATTAAAAGATCTTGCTGTAGTAATCAACATGATGCCAGAAATGTTAATAGCACTTAAATGAAGCCTGAAACATTCCTTAAAGAGTGCATGTATGTGTATACAAGCATGAAGGAGACGTTGTGCCGATGTGTTTTTTCTAACTGTTCATTAATTAGTGATTTGCTCTCACCAGGGGGTGAAGAACATGAGAGCGACGCAGAGGTTTGGTCCTAATGGATTGTGAAGGCCACCTATAGTACAATGACCACTAAACAATTTATACCGTTAGCCTACTATCAAAGGCCTAAACACACACATATACACACAGAGTTAGCAATGAGTAGGAGAGCAGGGAGACAGAGAGCGAACGAGAGAAAGAGAAAGAGAGAGAGTGTGAGGGAGACAGACAGTGGTGACAAAGATCAAAGCAAGAGAGCCATCGTAGCACAATGGAGCACAATTAACATGGCATGTAAAAGAACAAGAGGAGCACACACACACACACACCAGTTCTGATGAGAGGGGTGGGCTCACTGATGGCCCATTGATACACACCACTGACTGTGGACAATGACTGGCCCGCTGGCCATCTCCACACACAATCAAGCATGCTAACTGCTAACAATACTGAAACCATGGAGAAGCAGTGATTTAATGAAGGGCTACTCGCTTTTTAAAAAAAGCCAATAGCCCTATGTCATATACATCACATCCCAGCAAAACGTTGTTTTTGAAAGAAGTAGCTTATCCTCACCAAGGCTGCATTTATTTGATCAAATATACAGTAATATTTTGAAATGTTATTACAAATGAAAATAACTATTTTCAATGTTTTTATATTTCGAAATGTAATGCATTCCTGTGATGGCAAAGCTGAATATTCAGCATCATTACTCCAGTCGTCAGTGTCACATGATCTCCTCAGAAATCATTGTAATATGCTGATCTGGTGCTCAAGAAACATTTCTTATTACTATTATCAATTTATATTCACATTTTTTTCAGGGTCCTTTGATGAATACAAAGTTCAAAACACCTTTGATAATTATCCATTTACTACATTTACTAACTTTTGATCAACTGAATGCATCCTAAAATGATAAATTTCTTTCAACAACAAAACTTTACTGACCCCAAACTTTTGAACAGTGGTTTAATTTTGGGGTCCATTTTCTCAAAAGAGAAAAAGTAAATTTAGACATTTTTCAAATGTAGGCAAATTTAAAAAAAAACATTTTTTTTTATCTTTCTCATCCAGCCATTGAATATTAATTCTAAAACTAATCAAATCTTCCCTGCTCTTCTTTTATCTGAATGTCAAGAACGTTTAACAGTTAGCAATAAACAGAAGCACACAGTATTTCAGCCCATACTAAAGTGCTCACTACACCCCAATGACTTCACTCACACTCTCGCTCTCATCCATCCTCACTTTCAACCCTCCATCTCTATGTACACTTTGAAGGAATGGAACAAGTCTTAATTTAATTAAAATATTCCCTCTGCATGCTAAAGCGTAAAGTCTCTTCTTAGCGTAGAGCTTCATGCAGAGGCCAGTGATAAGATAACAGGGCCTACTAATCAAAACAAGACATCAACTAATCTAATCTAAATCACTAACAATTACCCGCGTGCCAAGCAACGCTCCCTTTTGATCAATGTTTTCTATTAAAAAGTGAAACAATTCAATATTCTGGCACGCTAATGCACTGAAGCCTCATTAGCACATCGTCCTTGGGATGGAGGCATTGTGAACACACACACAGACGCTAATTCGTGGTTAATTTACGGGATGAGGACCATCTCCCCTTCATCAGACCGCAGAGGACTTTTGCAGGAGAAAGAGATGGCGAGAAAAGGAAATTTTGCTCTTTGAAAAAACCCTTAATTTATGGCAGCATCACACTGAGGTGCCCTCCTGTTCCTGTTCTTTGCTTTCTTATGCATTTCATTCAAGGGCATCTCATTTCCTTTTAAAATTCATACAGCAAAACGTTTGAATAAATCCACCACATGCCAGATATTTCATCATGTTCTGAAACCCCCTCCCCTGTGGTTCTGTATGTTTATGCCACTGCGTTTCACACTATGCTTCCCTAAAACAGGATGTCAGGAGAACTGAAATGTTATTCGGATGTGACCTGAGCTTTTTGACGTCGAGTGTCAGCCGTCCTGCAGTACTGAGCTCAGTAGAGTTTGATGTTCTCTGACTGGTCACTTCCTACATCACTACCTGGAGCCCTTGAGTAACCCTTAAAGACTTGATGAGAGACTCTGGCATGCAGGCTCTTGGCTATAGAATTATATTAATCTCTGTTACTTCCTGTCTAACAGGTCCTGAGAGGAGCCATAGAAAGGACTTTCAAGGTGTGTATTTGTACTCGGCAATAGTTTATGGAATAGTTTGTCCCAAGAAATTAGTTTTATTTGGAAAGAAAGAAAAGAAAAAAAAACTACCTTTCTGGGAACATTCACAATTAGAAAATTGGAAAAAAATTAATTATTAAAATGCGGGAAAAAATAGCTTTAACGGCTAGGTCTTAGTCTGTCTTAATGATAAAAAAATAAATAGAAAAAATGTTATAATGTTTATAATGTTACAAAAGATTACTATTTTAAATCAAATTTTCTATTCATAAAAAAAATCCTGAAAAAATGTATAATGGATTTTACAAAAATATTAAACAGCACAACTGTTTTCCACATTAATAAGAAGAAATGCTTCTTGATCACCAACTTAGCAAATTAAAATGATTTCTGAAACATCATGCGACACTATAAACTATAGTAATAGCTTCTGAAAATTCAGCTTTGTTGTCCCAGGTATTAATTACATTTGAATATATATATTACAATAGAATTGTAATAATTTTTCACAATATTACTGTTGTTACTGTATTTTTAATCAAATAAATGAAGTCTTGGTAAGCACAAGAGACTTCTCACAAAAACATTCAAAAGTCACAGTGTAAAAAACATAAGTCTCCTCAATGTCAATATCCAAGTAAAGGTGTGTATGTGTGTGAACTCACATCAATATTCTGTGGAGTGTGTGTAGGCGACTGTGCGTCAGTGGTGCTTTTGTTTCCAGCCTTCATGGCGGCATCTCTACGGGCCTGTTCCAATAGCAGCCTGGCCCTCTCCTTCAGCTCCTCTTGACGAGACAGGACCTTCTGCAATTGAGAGCAAGAGGTTTTCATTCAATTGTGTAACAAAGTTTCCTTTTGTATTTGTATAACCATGATCTGTTTTGTTTTTTTACCTTCTCTTCCTTGTTGTCAGACACTGGGGCAGTTACGACTTCCTAAAAAAAAAAAAAAATCAAAGTATTATTCATGTAAAATATAATTCCCCTATATCTGAGTCAGATTAGCATCTCTTCTAAACGGTATAAGTTATCATCAGATTGGTATGGCTGTGATTCTGACAGCTGAGAGGAGATAGAGTGACGTTTGCCCTGATCACTTAACATTGTGGGTGAGAGGGCAACTACACTGTGCAACACATTCAGTAAAACAGCCAAATGATGTGCCAACAAACTTAAGGCTGTGGCAAGTAAATGTCACCATGGTAGCACACCTCTCATGTCACAGCAGAGGCCTTGATGATGTGTCAAAATAAAATCAGGACAAATCTAAGTTGGAAAGTTATTCAGTGGAAGAAATGACAGTGATACATGGAGAGTGTGTGATAAAAGTTGGCTGTGCTGCAACATCTGCAAGTGTGTGTGTGCATGCTGTATAGATGAGGAGAGGCTCTCATGCGGAACACGCTATAACCCGTGTCAGTATTAGAGCTGCAGGCGGGACGGCCTGTACATAATGACATGCCACTCCGAGTGACACGCGGCTGCTGTCTGTACCGATCAGGCGTCTCACAAAATGGCAAAAATATCAAACGTGTATAAAGCTTCAAACTGATTTATGTGCTTTGATTTTATATGCCAGCTTTTTCCATTCAAGTTGTAACTGCTTTTCTGTTGGGAGTGTTCAGGGCATTATTCACTTAACTTGCATGTGTATCTACCTGTGTTTGTTACCTGAAACTGTGTATGTGTTCTTGATGTTGTTGACTTGCTTGTGTTGGACCGTTTGTCATGTGTGGTTTGGTCATTTCCAGTGCTCAATATGGATCCCACACTTTTAGACCAATGAATTTCCAAAATAGTTCTATGACTTTTCCAGTCATTTGTGATGATTGGATAAGGTATTTTTAAAATAAATTTTACATCACTCTAACAAAGTATAATTTCTTATCAATTAAATATTAATGTTAGAAATTTCAATGAGCTTTTAGGACTTAAAAAAAAAAGTATGACTTTTCTAGGCCTGGAAATCACACTTGAAATTCCCTGGTATTTCTAGGTTATCCGGAATATTGGGAACCAGAGATTTGTGGATTATTTAAATTCTAATTCAACTTCTGAATTTGAATATAATTTAAACTGAGGTAGCAAAAATGATGCAGAATTACAATTTGAATGGAAGTAAAGTTAAAATGAACAGAAATTCATATAAATATATGACACTTTTATGATGTTTTTTTACCAGAAAAATGTAAAAGTTTTGTTAAAAACTATCAGAAAAAGATAGAGACAAACAGAGAGATAGATAGATAGATAGATAGATAGACAAGCCAAACAGATAGACAAGACAGACAGATAGACAGAACAATATAATGAACAATAGAACAAACAACAAACAGACAAGTTTATAGACCTCAGAAGGAATTAAATATAGAATGACAGAGTGACAGATAGAACAACAGATAGGAAGAATAGAAGGATGATAGAACGAACGACGGACAGACAGACACAAAGACACAGAATAATAGATAGAATCACAAACAGAATGATAGAGCCAATGACAGAAAGATGAATAAATAGACAGACAGAACAGACAGACATAAGGTTTATAGACTTTAGAGAGAGACACACATAGATAAAACAAAAAAAAAGATAGACAGAATGACAGAACTGCAGTCAAACATACAGATGTTGTCATTTTGTATTCAGATATATCTAGCATGCGTGTGTGTTGACATTTACCTGTGTGTGTTTAGCGGGTGTGTGTGTGTGGTTGGTCTGGGCACTGGTGTCTGACGTGCTGTCAGATTCCGAGTGGCGCAAACTCGCTCTCTTCTTCTTGATAAGATCAGTGTCTCTGTTGTACGTGAAGCCCAGTTTGTGTGTGTTTGCTAGAGAAGACCCGGTCTGCCATGTGGGCAACCCAGATTCAGTCTGTTTTTCGACAGGTTGTGGGGCCTCGTGCTGCTCCCATGAGACTCTGGTCTCAGCGGTGGTCAACCCACCCGACTGCCCTCGCTCCTTTTCTCTCTCCATTCTGTGAGACAGGTCACCCATGTCCAGTGTATCTGCTTTGAGGAGCTTTTTCTGTTCTGCAGCAGGAGGTTGGCTGGTGGAGGTCTCCAGGCTGGTTCTGGTGCTCTGGGCGGGTCGTGGGTGAAGTTCTGTGATCGATGGAGCTGCTGGAGAGTCGCGGCCTGCTTTAGACACCCGTAAAGATGGAGTTACTTCATTTAAAACTTCCCCAGCAGAGACGGACAGAGAACCAGATCCCCCGCCTGTCACGACTGACTTCACTTCCTCTTCTTTCTCACCATGCTCATTACTTTCTGCGGCATCCTGATCAGTGGGCTCACGGTTAATGTCGTTGAGTTCGGCATAGAACTTGTCTTGGTCAATAGAACTGTTTGTGTCTGTTTCGAAATCACCAACTTTGTACGTGCTACGACTGCTGTTGGCTTCGATCTGCACAACATTGAGTTCCTCACCACTGAAATGTGCCCGGATCTGATACAGGTACGTCATCACTGTCAGCTTATCCGGGATCGCCAGCAGAACCATGTCAGACGGCTCCAGGAGCCGAGAGATTCCCAGACTGGCAAAAACATCATATGCCTGCAGACACAAAAAGAGATCATGTTTAAAACAAGTAAAACACAGAAAATAAAGGACAGTATCAAATGAAACAGGGTAAATAAAACAAGGACTCGTGGACTAGAAAAGTAATTTCTTCATAACACACTAAAACAACAACATTGTATATGAAGGGCAAATAGTTGGGAAAAAAAAATTCTGGTTCAGACTATAACTTTTTATTTGTTTATTTTTAGTTTTTTTAAGTCAAGTAATCGTTTCATAAAAAAATAAATAAAAATAAACTATTAAATAATAGAACACATGATAGAATGATAGATAGAACAATAGAACAAATGATGGAAGGCAAGATAAATTAAAATCTGTCAACCAAATAATTCATCAATATAAAAATAAAAATCATTCTGGATCAGACTATCATTCCCAAAAATGAAAAAGAAATAAATGTGGGTCAGGCAATCGTTTTATACATAAATAAATAAATAAATAAATAAAATATATACATTTTTTACAGTTTTTAACAAAGTCTTTTATTGATTTATCTATCAAAGCCAATTTCTACTTGTATTCGGAGCATGTTGGGTGTTCATTTGGACTACTTTGGGTAAGGTGGAAGGGTTGGGTTTGGAGAGAATATAGTAGGGGAAAATGTGAAGTATGATGAAAATCTAAAGTAGTAAACTAAACTAGGTAGAAAGCAGTACCATAAAAGTGAAAGGGAAAGACAGGGTGCAGGTTGAGGAGTGAAAATGAATGAAGGGTGAAAGGGTAAATACAGGGTTTAGGGTGGGAACGCCAAAGTATAGGATGAAGGGGAAAAGAGAACGATGGGGTAAAGGGTGAAAAGGAAGAGGGTTGTAGGGTGATGGGAAGGAGAAACAGTTAGGGTGTAGGATGCATGCAGGAATTAGATTTGGGATAAGACAAGCTGGGATCAGTAGGATGCGGCAGGCGGTGACAGCTAATGTCAAGGATGGTTCTCCATGATAAGAGAGCACGATACCAAGAAACACTAAACTAATCCTGCCTCAGTCTTATCGCATATATCTCCCACTCTCTCTCCTTCCATCTCCCTCACTTTCTCTCTCACTTTTCCCCCTTGCCGTCACTCTCTCTCTCTCTCGGCAGTGAGTATAATTGCACTGATTTGTCCGGTTGAGGAGAACAGGCAGATAATCAAACAGCCAAACTCAATCCCTGATCAGGAGATAGAGGGAGGGAGAGAGAGAAACGGAAGGAAGAAGTGAAAGTAAACTGGCTGACATTATCACGGTAATCCACCGAATGAATGAAAGAAAAGTTACTTTCTCTTAAGAATCTGAGAATACAACAGTATAAAGCAAAGCCTACAAATTAGGCTTCTGTCTCGCCCTCCCCCAGATTGGGCTTATCAGAGCTGCTATCAGAGCCGAGCTGATGGCCGAGAGAATTCAGCCTGTTGACCAGTGCTGACTATTGTCTCAACGTCTGCTGCTTACCCAGCTACTGACTTTATCAGAGTTGTCCCCTTTATTGGCGTGAGCGAGAGAGAGAGAAAGCAAGAGAAAGGGAGGGGAGGGATAATCAAAGGTAAGCCGATTCTCAATTTACAATTAATCTCATCTTTCTTTCTCTCGTGCCTTCTCTTTTTCCTGTTTGCTGGAGGCTAACAATGGTGACGCAGAGCTTTGCAGAGCAACGCAAATGTAAAGTACAGAGAGCTGAATTGAAAAAAGGGGAACGAAGAAGGGTGGGAAAACAAAGAGTCTTCAGGTATGTGTTGTTTGGGTTTTAACTCTAAAGAAAGAGTGAATAATTGGTGGAATGAACGAAACTAAAGTGCCTGATTGAGATTCTTAAACTGCAGCTACATGCACACTGCAGCTGAATGAGGTCCAAATCTCATTATTTTCCTTCGCATGTTACAGAATCAGTCTTTGGCAGGAATAAACATACTAGGGGAGTAAAAAAACGGTTTTATGACATTATTTGCATAAAAAAAAAAACAACAGCCATATATTGTGAATAATCATTACAAATTAAAATAGTGTTTTAATGAATTTTACAATTGTAATTTTCCTGTTATGACAAAGCTGAATTTTCAGCATCATTACTCCAGTCTTCAGTCACGTGATCCTTCAGAAATCACTCTAATAGGCTGATTTGCTGTTCAAGAAACATTTCTTACAATCAATGTTGAAAACAATTATGCTGCTTATTATATTATATAAAATATTTTTGTGTAAAGTGTGATACATATTTTCAGGATTTTTTGATAAATTCAAAAGAACAGCATTTATTTGAAACTGATTTTTTTGTAAATGATTTTACTATCAATTTTGATCAAATTAATGCATTGTTACTGGTAAGTATGAATTAATTTATGTTTTAAATATTGACCCCAAACGTTTTAATGGTAGAGCATATACTAAAATAAAACTAGGACCATTTTAAAAAGTATGCAATTATATATAATTATTATTAATATTTATAATTTAAAAATATATAGCCTATTTCAATTATATAGATTATAAAAAGTGTTCGTATTCATGTCTATTTACAGGGAGCACAACTAGTTCCTGAGGTGTCTCTGTTTCATTGGTCTAGTCTTCAAAACAGCAAATCATGCTTGATTAAAATAAATACACCATGTAGGTTGTGTGCGAGTGTGATTTAACCCTAAAATTACACTTCTGATGTTCTGCGTCAACAACTACCAAACCTATTTATTCAATGTGCTGTTTACTCTTTCAGTGTATAAATGATGCTGCAGCACTAATAACCCGTGTGAACTGTGCGATTGTGTGTTTAAGACTTTCTCTTCCTGCTCCAGTCTGTCGGCCCCTCCCCCATGCTGAACGGACAATGAAAAGCATTTCGTTTTGTGAATGACATTGCTGAATGATTGACAGGTATCCATCGCTGTCAGTCACACACACAGCCAGGGGGCTTCCCCCCCCCCACGTCTACACATTTATCGAGGAACACATACACGCAGGCGCACACGTGCACGCACAGATCAGATATCATGGGAAATTACTGCTAGTCTCTCTCTCGACACACACAGAGAAAATAATTCTTTTCACTGCCTGTATGACCAAACCTCCTCTCCCTTCTGCTATTGATTGCTCTTATCTGTCATATTTCAATGGAGATTATTGCAATCACGGCTGTGCCAGAGAGGGTCGCGCTGATTCTATCACATGGAAATGAATGCAGTTATATAAATGTGTGTGTTTGGGGCTGTAAAGAGTGCTCTTAACCTCCTCAGATCGGGATAGTCATTTATCGTTCAAAGAGAGTTAGAGTACGCACACTTTTGCTGTGTTGGAGAGAGGAAAATTGTGTGTATGATAGTCACTGAACGAGAGGGTAGGAAATGAAGTCAGGAAGTGACTGCAGGGATAAAGTGATGACAGATGAAAGGAATGGTGGGAGAGCGCAAGGAGCACATTAAACACACCTAATAAAGTCTAAATGGAGTTAATCTGAGGGCTGAAATAAGAGCTAATCTGCAGCACTCCAGAATACAGTGATCAATCAATAGAGCGGAATTACAGAGGAATTAAGTTTTAAACATCCGCAAATCCAAATAGATTCCAAACAAATCCAGGAAGCAACACTTCAGCAAATATACATTTGTTTCATATCGTGCACTGCAATGCATTGTGTGTGTGTTTTGAGGGAGACAGAGAGGAAGAGAGATGCTTGGAATAATCCTTGTTGGCACAGTCACCTGGCGGTTTATTTAAACAGGATTTTGAGAGTTGACAGCAATATCCACACCTTCCTCGCTCTCTCTCTCTCTCTCTCTCAAAGCCCATTTGTTGCGCACATCCCACTGAAAATTCTTGAATGAATGGAACACGATATAATGTAAAACAACAACAAGAAAGAGGGAGAAAGTGACAAAAAAGTGAGGAAAAAACAAACAAATCGTACTCGTGAATATCTACCTGAAGCAGATAAATAAATTCAGCTGAAAATGAAAGGAAGAGTGTGTGAAAGGCAGATCTCTAGCAGGACTGAGAATGTATGCATTAACTTTGCAGCATGGCCGTCAACATTATCTGAGCAGGTGCTTTGGTTTTTATGCTACCATTCAAAAGTTTAAGGTTTAGTGTTTTTTTTTCTTCTATTTTAAGAAATTAATACTTTTATTCAGCAAGGATGCATTAAACTGATTACAACCGACAGTAAAGACTTCAACATTGTTACATTTTTTTTAAAATAAATACTTAAATAAATCCTAAATCAAAGAATGCTGAAACAATGTATCACGGTTTCCACAAAAATATTAAGCAGCACAACAGTTTTCAAAATTGATGATAATAAGAAAAGTTTCTTGAGCAGCAAATCAGCATAATAGAATGATTTCTGAAGGATCATGTGACACTGAAAAGATAGAGTAATGGCTGCTTAAATTTATCACAGGATTTGCAATGACAGGAATAAATTACTTTTTAAAATATATTCAAATAGAATTTTTTAAATAATATTTGACTACATGTGTATATATAAATTATAATAATATTTCAAAAGTCTATAAGGGCTTGCGTCGTGTCTAGCAATTATACTTAATTTAAGAACAACAGAAGTTAATGGGAGTTCTTCACAAATTTACAGTGTGTGTGTGTGTGTGTGTGTCTTCTGTTTAGACCTCATTTTCCCTGCATTTTCCTCTAAGTGTGTGATTAATATCCCTTTATTTCTCTCTCTTTTCTTCTCTCTGTGGAGAAGCCTGTTAAGTTTATTTATAGCATGTTTATGAATTATGATGCTATCTTACGACTCCCAGGTGACTTACTCCATCCACACAAACACGAACAAAAACACACACACATACATACACTCTTTCCATCAGAGTCGGCAGGGGAGCCGCATTCTGAAAGTGGCAATTAGAGAACGCTGGGTGGGAGTGAATCAGATTTATAACAAAATAAATCACCTATGAGGAGGATTACTGATGCACAAACAAACGGAGAGAGAAAGAGAGTGTGTAGCATTTACCTTTTTGTTGTTTTCTTTAATATCTTGAGGATTGAGAGCCTTGTAGTCACTAGGAGGGAGGAAAGAACAGCGAGAGAGAGAGAGAGTTAGCTTTAAATATGCATCTCATGTAATGGCTGTAGAACTGTAACATGCAATTTCACAGCTCTGCAATCAACACAACTAATAGAGTGTGTGTGTGTGTGTGTGTGTGTGTGTGTGTGTGTGTGTGTGTGTGTGTGTGTGTGTGTGTGTGTGTGTGTGTGTGTGTGTGTGTGTGTGTGAGAGTGCAAGCAAAATTAGACACACACACACCCTTTACTCAAGCACTCAACACATTAAACATTTCATCTCTCGTTCTCCATCACCGTACCCACTGTGCGCTTGGGGTCTTTCCTCTCTTTAGCTGGGGAAACAGTAGTGGGGCTACTCTAAAAATGGACAATATCCTTCATTTTTCTTTTATCATAAGCATTCAATACATGTCATTTAAACATTGATGAGGGCTGGGTACAGTCCCATAAGGAACAATGCGTTTTAAAAGCCTTTCTCCACAAACGGCATTTATAAACACATACAGTTAAACTGCATTTTCAGCTGGTAATACTGTTAAGTTCATTTACTGAGATTTGATTCTATCTTGAATAGTACTACAATATAATAGAACAATATATAATACAATATTTTTTTTTACATTTTCAATCCCTCCCCAACCTACCTGTAATAGTACAAAAGATAATGAAAATGAATAAAAATAATAGCAATAATCATGATGATAAAAGAAATTTAAAATAAAAATTATGCAATAGTTAAAGTCCCCCTGGTATTTTTAATATGCTTTAAGATAAACCATGTGTGTCAACAGGCATCCATTCACTTTTAGATATTCAACATAAAAGAACAGGGTGAAAAGAACATTTAAGAGGTGATGGACATTAGAGAATATGTACCAGACTTTTATAAAACCGGTCAGATTAACTGAGATGATACTGACTAAGGGAGACTAATCGGATGGCCAGTACGTTTGCTAAAATCTGCATTTAGCAAAAAAATTGGTCAATACGACCTACATTTAGTTGGATCTTCTTTAGGACTTCAATAGAAGTGTAATCAGTGCTTTAGTAAGAGATTTTGGTAGAGTTCCTTAAGATAAAGAATGTTCAAAATATTAAGTAGGATTGGAGAGAATTTAGCAGAAAACTTCTTATAGAATTCGATCGGAAAGCCATCGGGCCCTGGGGCCTTGCCACTCTGCAACGCTGATATGGCCTCAAATATTTCCTGCACCTGATCTAAGTCTTTTTATGTTCTGCTCAAATAGTGGGGACATTTATATAATCAAAAAACTACCAATTGAGACCGATCCTTAGGTGTTGTGTTTCTGATTTACAAAGTCTAGAATAAGAAAGTAGCGATGCACCGATTGATCGGCTGGTGACCGGAATTGGCAGATTTTCACGTGATTGGCCATGACCGGCGACCGGCCGTCAGTGTGACATAAGCCTATCACTTGAAGCAAATATCCATCCCTTCCTAAATGTCCGCGCCAGCGAGCGCGTTGGGCCGTTTAGTGAAACTGACGCATATATAGCCTAACGGCAGATGAAGTAAAACCGTACATTTTCCTAATCATAAATACAGTGCATATTCACAGTAACAGTTTCAATAAATAAAAGAATGATTTAAACTATGTTTTACTTATATAAACTTTTAGATTAAATATGCAATTCTCATTAATGGAGTTAAACACTTAAACTTCATGTAATCATTACTGAGAAGTTACAACATTTTTTTATTCAATAAATAGAAATATTTGTTGTGGATGCAATGCTTTTGAACACTTTTCCTCTGGCATGCTGTGTTTTAATGTTTTAACTACAGAGATAATTGCTTACGATAATAGGAGATTGTCTGAGAAAATAGTTTCGTGCAAATAATCCCTGGTGTAGGAGAAGTAAAGTACTGATTGTCAATCTTGTATATTGCCTCAATTAGCCGTTGCCTTTTCCTTTAACTCTGTTAATAAAATAAGTATATGATATAATTTGACTGTGAGGGATAGACATACATTTCTTCAGTGGCTTGTACTGTTATTTAATGTGTTTTTGGATTGTTCTGCTGATGAAACACTGCAAAAATATCTTTCCAAGAAATTTCAGTAGACAAAAAACTCCAGACAATATGAGCTGTGGAAAAGTATAAGTGATCTAGCTTCATTCAGCTTTATACAGCTTTTTACAGCGGATGCCATTGAAAACAGCTTCACTTTCATACCGGTCATGGCGCTGCTCTGAATAAGGTCTATTGGGGCCATTTACTTAATACTGTTGATATACTATACTCCTTTAAGTGTGAAAAGTACAGAGAAAAGGTAAAAAGAATTGTAGATACATGGAAATCAGTGCGAAAGTAACAGATAATAAATCAGTCAATCTCTTCCTTAAATAGACGGCAGCCAGATTCCTGATACTTTAGCGTATGCTAAACCCAGCGGGTGGTTGGCCGTGGCGCTGTCAGCACTGTGATGAATCTGCTGTAAGTGTAGCAATTAAGGAGGATTTGAGTCATTCCTGATGAGACCAAACACAGAAATGTTCAGAAATAAGACAGAGGGATTAAATCTCCATCATAAACCATATTAGACCCCCCACACAGAGTGAATTCTCACAGGGAGAGAGAGAGAGAGAGAGAGAGAGAGAGAGAGAGAGAGAGAGAGAGCGAGAGAGAGAGAGAGAGAGAGAGAGAGAAAGAGAGAGAGAGAGAGAGAGAGAGAGAGAGAGAGAGAGAGAGAGAGAGAGAGAGAGAGAGAGAGAGAGAGAGAGAGGTGAAATAAGTGAGTGTTGTATACATAGAGTTTAGGGCTGTCTCTGTTATTGAGTCATCTGATGATTATTTTGGTCAAAGGCAAAAGCTGATAATGGGTTAACATTAAAAAGAACAATCAATAAAAACTGTGTATTTCCATAGTGTCATGAGGCCTTTTTTTGTTGTAAAACGTAGTATTGTTTATTCAAGAGACTGACAGCCCTAATAGTGTTCTATGAGTAAAGAGTTACTATAACAACAACTATAGAGAGACTGGTGAGATATGTGTCAGAAGACAAATTGCCACCCCCTTAATCTAACAAAATGTGCATACTGTAATTTTTGTCATCGTGATTGAGAGATGCACGAAAGAAGATTTACTTTTTTAATGATAAAAGGTGCTGTTTTTTTTTTTTTTGCATGTCAAAGTGCATTTTCTATATGGTAGATAAAATACATTTTATGGCAAAATGAATTATATCTATTTTAGTATTTATAGGTTTAAAATTATATCTTTTCCATTTTAGTGAACTGGCAGTGTATAAATCCATGTAAATTTGTGGCTAAAGATTAATCTTAAAGCCTTTTGTCAATGGAAGCTGTGGGCTAAAAGGTGTTTTGGTTGTCAAATAATAGTCAACTTACATCTTGACATAACAATTAACCTGTTCACTCAAAAATGAAATACAAGTTATTTTCTCACACTCATGGCGTTCCAAACCAATATGATTTTTTTTCGGTATGTTTAATAGAAAACAAGATGTCACCCCCTCTGTAAAGGGAGAGTTCACCCAAATATGAAAATGGTAAGTTGTATCACCACCCATGCACTAAAGGAAGCACACATTGTGTGTGCTGAGGCTTATGTAAGAGTGTGTATTGTAATTTACATTCATGGCTTACATAAAGTCAGGTCTGAAGTGGTGTAAAAGGGCACAGAACGCCAGTCCATTCCTCCAGGAAGTAGTGAAGTTGGTGATTTTGACGCCTCTGTAGTTTTTCGTGACCTCACGACACCAGGCCAATAGGGACTGACTTGCATTCGGCCTCCCACCAAGAATAGGACTGGGAATTGGACTGGGCTAAAGAAAAAGAGAACGAGAGGGAAGGGTGTAATTAAAACATAAGTAAATTAACTACATGTCAGTTTTGACTTGAGATCAATATATCTCACAGACTAAATATTTATCAGAACAGTAAAAGAAATACATTAAAATATATCTTAAATAAATAAAAATATACATAACCAAGTCAATATTCATGAGCATGCAAAACAGTAGTCCAATAATGTCTTTGCCAGGTTAGTCTTGTCAATGTCCCACCGGACGAAAAAAAAAAAGGAAAAAAAAAAACTTCTGTTGGTTTTCTTTTCATTTTCATTATACACAATAGCAATGTGTTGCATAATATATATGCAGAAAAGAGAAACACAACTTTTAATTATACGGAAACATGAACTGTAACACAAATCACACACAACTCATTTAGTCCAAGCCTTGGCTATTTTTCAAATACTCACTATTATTCTCTCTTGCACACATACACACACACACACACAACCCCTCTTATTGTCTCTCTTTTCTTCAAAAGTCCTTAAATTCCAATCAAGAACATCAGATCCAACCCATCTCTCTCCAATTAGCTCTGTAAGCTTAGCTTTGTTAAAAGTCGCCTCTGCTGAAACCCTCTGTCTAATTTGAACAAACACACAGAAAAATGCACACAAAAGACTTACATGCTCGTTCTAATGAGAGCTTTGGTCTGTAAGGAGTGTATGACCATGGATAATGTAAACACATGATTAATAAAGACCAGCCTTTGAAGCTGTATCAGTCTGGATTAAGAGTCCAACTAAACGGAGGAACGAGAATTCTAATCCCGCAAATCCAGAAACACAAAGCGGCAGGAACCCCTTCGCACCGGGAGTCTGGCCACTTTCGGACATAATCCCGTTAAAAATGGAGACGCCGCGTTACGGATACATATCGCTTGAAATTCATATTCTGCGGTGCACACACTCACATTTTTCCTCACAATAACTTTTTAATAACAATAATCAAATAGCCTGAGACAAAACTTGCAGCTATCTGATGAATTGCAGCCTGATAGATTCCACATCTAAATACAAATCTAACATGTTATAAAAGAGTGCTCATCCAGCAGAAATACATTATCATAGGACAGGTATCTGTATGGATCTGTGTGTGCAAAGGAAGAGAGACTCTGCCATTCCCCTGATAAGAGCGCTATACATCAGCTGGTCAACATTTCACGCATGCACAGCAGTAAAACAACGCCCCCTTTTGGACACAATTTGCTACTGCAGGAGGTTTCAAGGACACATAGACTTGAAAAAAAAGAGCTTCTGAGGGGCCTAGAGAAGACTTATGTAAATTACAGACCAAAACTCAAAAACGATTAAAAAAAAACAAGCAATGATATTATAAAGGGAACCGTGACTTCCTAAAGGTGTGGTTTAAGTAGATTGGCAAAACGGTGAACCTGTAACTTCCTTTAAATTCTTGAAATGCTTGCCTCTTAGAGAATCATAATTAAATGCTAAGATCCAAATGAATGCCACCGAGGGCAAGTGCGTTATTTGTGCGTTTATACATCCTTCTGCACAAGCTGAAAGGTTAAGGTTGTCTTGAAAGAGCAGGAGGGAAAAGTCAAGTGAGGGGCCCTTGGGGCTCCAACAGCCTTTTTACTCTAGAAAGAGATGTGCACACACACAAACAGACTAATAACAATGCTCAGGAAGCAAACACAACAGTAAACACAGATGAATAGTGTTAAACAAACACCCAACAATGAAGTTCAATAGTTATTATTTTATTATTTTATGTGAAGAAGAAAAACACATTTATATAGTCTTAACCTCATTTTTAAACGAGAACATTATTGATGAGTAAATCTTTTAAGTTTTCAACTTTAATCTTCCTTTTATTTTATTGTTGTTTCTTTTGTGATAGGCCCAGTCTGTTAAGTGACCTCAAACTATGATGCTTGCTTTTAATTATGAAAAGTGAATTCCTCGTATTAAAAGGTCTCATATTCAATCAGAGATCAACAACAGTGATTTACTGAATACTGCACATGTATTCCCTGCATACACACAAATGCTACATGGGGGCGGGGAAGAACACGTTAAGCTCTACACGAATGCAAAACCCGCAACCACTTTTCCATGTCACTTTTCCGCCATGCATGATAAGAGAGCTGTAAGTTCCTGAGGCAGTCTTTGCTCCTTTTAAAAGATGTTTGAAGTAGCTGTCTAATTTCAGCTCAATAATTACCTGGGATTACCGGCCAGGTGCTATTAAAGCAATTAGAAGACAACAGCCGTTTAGGAGCACTCGGCTCTTTAGGCTAACAGTGCCCTGTGGCACCTTTACAGCGGGAGGAAAACAGTAACACTGACACACCAAGACACGTTTAAACTCTCAGGAACCATGGCTTCCTTAATTCATCCTCCACTGCTGTAAAAATGAGTTGACTCCAGAGTGCCTACCTGTCCTACAGTCAATGACTGATATGATCCGTTATAAAAACCAAAATATGCTAAAAATGCTACATTTGCTTAAGTATTACTGTGAACTACTGAACTGTTCCACAGTTAAAGGGATAGTTCACGCAAAAATGAAAGTTCTGTCATAATTTACTCACTCTCAAGTTTATCCAAACCTTTACGAATTTATTTCTGCAGTCTGGTTACCGATATTCTTCAAAATATCTTGTTTTGTGCTCAGCTGAAGAAATAAATTCATACAGGTTTGGAACAACTTGATGGCGAGTACATGATGACAGAATTTTTAGATTTTTGGGTGAACTAGCCCTTGAACTGTAATGTTCAAGTATAAACTACTGAACTGTTCCACTGCAAACTGATTTACACATAACAGCTAACTCACTGTAAACTTTTTCAATTCGATACCTAAATGTTTCAGATATAAACTATTTAACTTATTCATAAGCATTGTTTAAATATAAACTTCTGAACTGTGCTATAGTTAACGGTTTCAAAAACTGCTTAATTGTTTAAATGTTAACTGCTAAACTTTTCAATTGTGAACTACTAATTGTTGAAATTTAAACTGAACTGTTAAAGATAAAATTCTGTACTGTACCATTGTAAACTTTCAAAAACCAATGAATTCTTTAAATGTAAACTGCTCAAATATAAACTGCTGAACTGTCTTACTGTAAAATACATGGTTCAGAGATACTGAGCACTTCTGTAAACCACTGAACCCTTCCACTACAAAACATCTGAATTGTCCTCAGATTATACAAGGAGTTACAGTTTGGAATGAAACAAAACTATCGTTCCATTTTGGGTTCTTTAAAAACATTAATGGCTAAACCAAATTCCAGTCATTCCAGTGCATTCACAAAATACCAGTGATTTCAGTAAGATGATAAAGCACCGGAACAAAAAACTGTTCTGTGGAAATGGTGTAAAAGTTCTGCCTTCATTCACAAGCTCACAGCACAGAGTGCATGTTCTTACAAAACTACATGTGTCTACTGAAACAACACTGACAGGGATTTCTGGTGTCACAGAGCGCGTGTACTTATCAAACGCAGCGCTGTCTTGCCCTGAGCAGCGGTCGCGGGGGGAGGGGGTGTGGGGATAGGAGGAGAAAAATAAACGATTGGCAGCGGCGTGTTTCTGCGCTGGAGGACAGGATTACAGCGCCGTTTCTTCCTACAAACAGAACATATTAAAATGAAGCTGCATTCATCGCTATCCAACACACACACACGCACACAAAAAGAGAGAAAAAAAACAAACGGCAACAAAAAAAAAATCATGCAGCATTTCAACATCTGCCAAAAATAAGATGGAGACAGAAAAGATATTCATTATTTATGATGGCAGCGAACGTAAACACACACCTGACACATGGTGGAGGACGGGACGAGGAGGGAGGAGAAGGTAAAAGGAGATGAGGAGGGGGAAAACTTAATCTGTGTTGAATGAGAGTAAGAAAGATGAAGGGTGAAAGAGAAGACGTGAGAAAGAAAATGGAGTAAAAGAGTTCGGCAGACGAACTATGAAAGGTCATGTGATCAGAACGGTAGTCTTTTGCTCAAAACCGTCATTTTTTGTACATACCATTAATATGCTCTTAAAATTACATTTCCCAGTTGTCACACTAAACATTATAACCTATAGACCTCTAGGGCCCAAAGTAATTCTTTGAACTGCAACAGAAATACAAGGAAAAAAGACTTCAATAAACTGATGCAATCACACACACTATATACACACTAAAAAAGGCAACAAAACAGCGGAAGCTTCAATCACCCATCCACCTGAAATACCTGCATTTGGCAACATCTGTCTATGGCGTGTGTGTGTGTGTGTGTGTGTGTGTATAAACACATTCACAATGTCAGCACTCTAAACTCTACACACCCAGAATAGTTCTGATCTTAGAGAGTTGTCTCACAGAATTAGTTGCGATTCGTCAAGTGGTGTTCAATTGTTTATCATTAATTGTTTTGCTTCCTGTAATTGCTTCTCAATTATTCAACTACACCTTGAATCTAATGACTAAATTGTCCCTAGATGTGTGTCTCCGACTCTCCGTACCTGGCTTTACTGTTGTTTCCAATTACCTTGGATATTCAATTGTGAAAGATCCGTTGAACTGCTTCGAACCAAATCAAAAGCTCAATTATAAAAATGAGAACTCGCAAGGAACATGACGCTACGGGAACGCATATTATAGACATTAAAAGTAATATCCAATAACTAGTATAATTATACGGTGTCATTTCAAAACTGCAAACACTGAAGCCCGCATGGAAATTCAAATCAAAGCTGCGGCATCTCCATTGTGAAACGTTTTGAAGTGGAAGAGATTGTCATATCTGACGAAGATCAATAAAAGAAGGGATTCAACAAGTCATCAGCACAATACGATCTTTCAGATCGAAAATGCACAAATTCCGCAAAAAAAATTAAAGAAAAAAAAAGATTTTAACTTTAATAAGTATATTCATATCTTGTGCTTCCTTAGATTTTAAGTGACAAAGAAAGATGTTTTCACCTCTGCTCAAACAAAACCAGTTTCATATGAATTTCATCATTTCCAATGACAAACTTACCAAGTTTTCTTACAGAAACGAGCGAAGTTCATTTGCCTAAGCTTGAGGCTGAGGGGGAGTTTTTTGGGCCTTGTACAAAAACACAAAATATGCGAGCATGACTAAATCACATTTCCGGGGCCTGTTTCCCATGCTAAGCTACACGGCTTTAAAATTTTAAACACAACAGCCCTCGCTAAAACATAAGAAAATTTGAGAGGATACGAGAGAGAGCAAATCTCCCGCACGCGCTCGTGTGCTATACATGTGTAATGTGGTGTAATCTAACGTTAGAGGCGGTGAAAACACTGGCAGAGAGGCATAGCCCAAAACTCTGAACTGTGTAAATGAGCTTTATCTAGTGAGGCCTGCACACACACATAGAAAGGTATTTAGAAGCAAAAAAGGCGACTGGCATGGGGTTAGCTCTCTGATCGAGGGAGTCAGGCGATCACGAAACATATCGAACGACTCAAATCACTGTAACGCTAAACATCATCAACATGCGAACATTTCTGGCAGAGCGCACTCACAGAACTTAACAACAACCTTCAAATTACCACACTAAACAAACCCTATGAAAAAAAAAACGTGATTTACTAAGGCGAATCCAGACAAGAGAAAAAAAAAACATAAAAGATTTTTTTTTTTTTTAAAGAAGCGTTGTTAGTTAAAGCAGGGATGAGGGAGTGTGTAGAGCAGGAAAAACAATCTATACAGCGCTAATCTGCTTTAGACAACACTCCTCTACAAACAAATTAAAGGAGGCGAAGTTCAGCGATCTGCTCTGATAAAGCTGTCATTTATCAATGAATCCGCAATGCACACGGAAACTCAGTAAGAGCAGAGCAGCAGTAATACTGCGCAAAGAAGAAGGAGGGAGAGAGGGATGCGGAAAGGAAGAGAGGGAAACATCAGGTGTGCTCTGCTCCGCTCCACCGTCAGATCGTTGTCCGCGGAGGTACGGTCTCATTGGCAGATGAGAGCCCTGATAAGCGAAAGCAATTAAAAAGAATGTAATTACAAAGTCACCCCTATCTGAACAAGGCCTTGATCAAAACACGCCCACGTCAATACGTCGGCCGGAGTGTGAAGCGGGATCGATGGAGTCAGGAAGGAAGGCTTTTACCGTGGCATGTTTCACACCATCAAACGGCATCACGCATGAGAGATGAGAAGAGACGCACACTTAAGATAATGACAGACATAAAAACCTAACCAGCAACAGATCGACAAGCTCTCTACATGACTAATGCTAGGTTTACTTCACATTAAATGCAGTGATTCTCAACCATGAGTACATGTACACTTGGGGGTACTTTTGAACCAATACAATAGAAAAAAATCAATTTAAATAATTGTTAGTGATTGATGCCTTATATTTTTCCTAGTTTTTTCAAAAGGAAAGAAAGATTAGTGTGTAATGTGTCCAAGTTTATCAATTTGTGTGTATATATTCTTTTGTCTTTTTTTCTTTATTTTGTTTAAATAGGACTTAAAATAGATAGTTCACCCAAAAAGTCTGTCATCATTTACTCACCCTCATGTTGTTCCATACATGTATAATATTATTTTGTCTATAGAACAAAAAACGAATATATTTTGAAGAATATGTTGTTTTGTCCATACAGTGGATGTCAATGATAACCAACCTGTTTAGTTGACCCAAAAATGAAAATTATTTCATAATTTACTCACCCTCAAGTAGGGGTGGGCATTATGGCAAAAATATCATATTACAAATTTTTTCAGGAAAATCACGATTCACTATTTTATCACGTTTTTTTCATGTTGGTTTTACCATTTTTCAACTGACTGAGCAGTACAGTCAAACTAATTTCCCTAATGTACTCTAATAAGGTAAATCAAAATATAAAAGAAAAAAGAATGACAGACCATTTAGACAAAAGTAAGGGTGGGCGAATATCTTTATTTCATTATTTTATCTTTGTTATTAAAAATGAGAAAAAAGATGCATATTACAAATACAACAAATGAAATAAACAGTGCTTTATTTGTCACAGTAGGTGGATTTAATAGTAGTATTCAAGTAAGAAATTAAATAAACAAATGTAAAAATAAAACACTACATACACTATAAATTACTTACACTACCGTTCAAAAGTTTGGGGTCGGTACGATTTTTTATGTTTTTAAAAGAAGTCTCTTCTGCTCACTAAGGCTTCATTTATTTGATTAAAAATACAAAACAAACCCAGTAATATTGTTAAATATTATTTCAATGTAAAACAGCTGTTTTCTATGTGAATATATTTTAAAATGTAATTTATTCCTGTGATCAAAGCTGAATTTTCAGCATCATTACTCCAGTCTTCAGTGTCACGTGATCCTTCAGAAATCACTCTAATATGATGATTTGATGCTCAAGAAACATTTATGATTATTATCACAGTTGACAACAGTTTTGCTGCTTCATATTTTTGTGCAAACAGTGATTCATTTTTTCAGGATTCTTTGAAAGTTCAAGAGAAAAGCATTTCATTAAAAAATATTTTGCATTATTATAAATGTCTTTACTGTCACTTTATATCAATTTCATGCGTCCTTTCTGAAGAAAAGTATTAATTTCTTTAAAAAAACAAAAAAAAACAAATTGACCCCAAACTTTTGAACGGTAGTGTATATACTGATTCTTATTAAAGCTACTGAATTTTAGTACTCGCCCACTTTTTGACAGGCTTTTAGTGTGCGTGCACTTCGGGTGTACGCGCTCAGAAAAGCGCACGTCAGAAAAGCATGCGACTAAAATGTTTAACAGTCTGGAAAAGCTTTAAAATGCATGCAAATAATAGAAAGAATAGAATGCACTGAAGCACGATACTACGATATTTCTACAAAAGCAGAACGTGGAGACATTTTAATCGTTCACGCTCAAAAATTGTGATATCGCACACCCCTACCTTCAAGCCATCCTACGTGTATATGACTTTCTTCTTTCAGCCGAACACAATCGGAGTTATATTAAATAATATCCTGGCTCTTCCCAGCTTTATAATGGCATTGAATAGAGTAATAAAGTTTTTGAAGCTCCAAAATGCACATCCATCCATCAAAAAAGTAATCCATACGATTCCAGTGGTTTAATCAATGCTTTCTGAAGCAAAGTGATGAAAAATATCCATATTTAAAACTTTATAAACTATAATCACTGGCTTCCGGCAATGGCCGTACCAGATTATTTAATATAACTCCGATTGCGTTTGGCTGAAATAAACAAGTTATACAAGTCTATTTTGTTTATTATTTTGGCCTTGGGGCACCCTGAAGCCATTGCTCCTTAATTTAATTACTTTTTCCACCTAAAATAAATTATACTTTTTGTGGAACTTAGAATTGTATCTTTGGTGATCTGTCGGCTGGGGCTCGTTTGCTTTTTTACCCACTGCAAAAGTTCACGTCAAGCCCGTCCTTATTGCACGGGTCGTAACAACAGTGTGAACTTCGCCAGTATGCCGTGGTCAGCCAATCACAACAGAGGTCTTTTCCGTGTAAAACAGTTTAAGTCTACATATCAGAGAAAAGGTGGGATATGGTAATTTAAAAAACCTCTGTGGAGAAATTTTTTATTGTTGTTTATATGTTTATGTGGTGTTTTTAATATGCTTTCAAACAAAATGTGCAAATCCATAAGTTAACACCACTGCTGAGTACTTTTTCCTTAAACTGCAGTGAACCAAAGACAGTCTAAAAATTGCGGTTTAAAATCGCAGTTGTTCTCTACATCACAAATGCTGTCGTAAACAATCCTGTAACAAGGGGGCAGCCTTTAGCATATTATTAACTATTGCTCTAAAGGCAAGTCACAAGAGAAGCCAGGTTAACGGTATATTTTTCTGTTGGTATGAAAAATCGGGTAGATGTAGCAATATAGCAGGTTAATTATGAATATGATGTATATTCCGATGTTATGATGAACTATATGCCTCTCTCCACTGAAGTTGTTCAAAGCATTTGTAAGGATGCTGATTTTTAGAAGGCAGACTGAAATGACGGACAGGAACATTGTTTGTATAAAATTAGCAACACATTAGCTGTTTGATAACTCAGTCAAGCAAAAGGCTAATCATATTAATTATCATTATGTGTCCGACGTTGTAGAGAGCGATACATCGTTGTAGAGAGCGATACATAAATCGCATTATCATTCTGATACATCGACTTGTAAATGAGCCTGTATAATTCATTCTTCCACTACTTCTTCTGAATCAGTTTCTGGTTCAAACATATGTGGCTGAATTAAACCAGAATTTCTACTTGCCATTGTGTAGCGTTTACTACGGTAAAGTTGAACAAGTGGAACAGGTAGTCCGGGCTGGTGTGATGCAGGGTGGAGACGGGGCTCATTTGCATATTCATAGCTCTAAGTATACTAATTGAAGAAGGTGTAGAGTTACATTCAAGCTATTTTCAAAGGAAAAAAACTTTTAAATGTGTAATTTTGGTGATCAAAGATGAGTTTTAAAACAATACAATTATTGTCTACAGGGGGACTTTAAAACTGCATTATGATGCTAAACTAACTAAGACTAACTTAACTAAAAAATAAACTAAAGAAATAAAAATACAAAAATAATAATGACACTGTCAAATATGGTACCTTTAAGAGGTCCACATTCCATCTTGATTTAAATAAGGGGTTTAATATGTGTGTGTGGGGTGGCAGGGGTATTAGAGGTTGAAAGGCAGAGGTTGAGTGGGGGCCATTAAAAATCAGGGGTCATTATTGATCAGTGCAGGGAGGTATGCAGAGGACTGGGTAAAAGGTTCTCCCAGTTGAAACGGGTTTAAGGCCACACGCCTTCAGGAGAGGAGAAACCAGGAGAAGATTAATCTAAAGTTACTCTCTCCATCTCCACCATGTCATTCAAACTGCTCTCGGCCTTAAAACCACACACACACACACACACACACACACACACACACACACACACACACACACACACACACACACACACACACGATACTTGTGTACACAAATGAACACACTCATACATACCAAACACATCAAATCAAACAATCATCAAACGCACACACACCTGCCTCGTTCACATCAAACATGATGAATAAGGCGATTTGGTCAATCTGCAGCCAGCCAACTTACCCACTCAAACAGGTATTCTTTCTAGAGATTACACTAAAGATTTGTTTTCATTTCTTTGCAGCCTTTTTCTCATTCTCTCCCTCTCGTGCTCCCTCTCTCTTTCTCTGAAGCCAGAAGTGTAATCCCTGGCAGATAAAACTAAGGACTTACAACAGGAAGATTACCGAGAGCTTTGTAGCCTGTGTGTAGCAAGTCAACGTGGGTATTGGAGAGCTCTTCAAGTGCTTAACTCATGAACTGAACTCACATACATACTCACACACGCAGGAGAGAAGGATAATGATAGTGGTATTACAGTAACAGGCTCAAAACACTCACACACACCTACCCCGATGGCTTGAGGACCCTGTAAGCAGTGAAATGCTAACTGCCATGCTGTGAACTGCAACAGATCCGATGATGGGGATGCAGAAGTCGTTTAAGAGGTAAATGAGGTCTATCCAAAACCTTTTGGATGGGGAACAATTTCTACGTTTGCCCAGAATCTGATCAGGATAGGCACACTGAGCCAAAACACACACCTGGACAAAGTTTCCCTGAGGTAAAGTCAGTACACTGATGCTTGTGACATTCTTGGAGCACAAACATCTTTCACAGATGCTTTGAAGAGGATGCTTTCTCTCTCTCTCCTTCTCTGCCCAAATAGCCCTCACTTTATTTATATTTTCATCAAATGGAGTGATTTCACAGATAAAAGCTCTAAGACTTTCTCTCTCTCTCTGTCCTGTGGCCTTAAGGTCTTAAAGAGTCTCAGATTCTCAGGTTCTGTCCTGCATCACTCAGCGGTAGAGGGCCAGCTGAGGGAGATTATTCTGGTAGAGTTTCACAGATTATGAGGGCACTATTGGGGTCTTTCTGCCCCTCTGTCAGTAGGGGTTTTGTGGCCTTTCCTCAGGTCTCTGAAGGGACGGGCGGTCCATGTGCAGGAGCGGAACCGGGCCTCGAGCTGGGCTTAACCATGCTCCCTCGGACTTGGCCCAGGGTTCAGAGGGGGGTAACTGGACCAGGGTGAAATAGGGAGCATGAAAAGCAAGCTTGGCGGGGGTTTTTGTAAGTCGAAGCTGCCTTTTTGAAAAGTGTAATTTACAGTCATGGAGAAAAGTTAATAAACACATACATATGTGATTAGGCCTATGTTATGTTTGTCAAATGCAAAATAATAAAAAATAAAAATGTAGTATTTATAATTAAAAAGAACAACTTTATTTTAAAAGTGCTCTTTAAATTTTGAATTGTTAAACTTCTTATCCTTGTTCAAAACATTGAAAAAACTGATGCTACAACAGAGAAAAAAAGACCAGAAGTATTGAAACGACCATGTGGAGTCAAAACCCACCAGTGTTCACACAAACTAATTAAAAATTGCCACTGCCATCTGCGAACTCAATTAAATAATGTTAATTCACTTTCATTTCAATTGATCTATGTTGCAGTCTGAATCAGACGTTAGAGAGTGGAAAACAAAGAAGTGTAATGAAAGAGTGTAACCTGGCCCTGTCCCTCCCACTGTGGGCTCTCAGGTCATGAACACCATCATTTAATTTGGTTTTGTGATTAGTTCTACTAGTTCAGAACCTTTTCATAAACTTATAAAAATTGAGAAAAATGGAAGGTTACTGCTCTAAACTCTTTAGTCACGATTTCTTTGAGGGAAAAGACAGATAAGTAAAACTCAAGTGAAAGTGAACATGACTGCACAAAGTTACTAACATCTTTCTCAAAACTTTGAGTATTTCATCTTGGTAGTGAGAGAACTAGCCCCTAAAGACGGCACCGCCTCACTCCGGAAGGCTTTATGTAAATCTAAAGAGCTTTGCAGTGACTGCGTTTGCCGTTTCTTTATATTAAAATACAGACCATAATTTATGAAGCATGAACTGATGAAAATCCTCAGATCAGTGCGTCCCTGTGTGGAAGACTGCTGTTAAACGACAGAGAGGAGAGAGGGGTGAGCAGGGAGGTGTAAAATCGCTTTGCTGGAAAAGACAAACGACGAGGGAGATAAAAAAAGAGGAGGAGAAAAAGATGTACTAGTGAATCAGAACATCCCTTTCTTTTTTCGCAGCCCAAGACATCCTATTCCACTCTTCCTTTCTTTCCATCCTTTGAAAATAAAGTGTGAAAATGACTAAACTTACTGTTGCTTTTACATGTAAAGAGGCAACTACCGGACAGAAGACGACTGCAAGTCAGCTAGATGAATCTAGATTCAAATAAATACAAACTTAAAGGTGCATTCAGTAGTTTGGTGCTAATTTAAAAAGTTTGAAACATTTATAAATAGTGTTTTTGAGAAGAATCAGCTAGCTAAAGAACTACTGAATATAACTTTAACACAAGGCAAATCATGTTAACAGCAAAAACACTGTCTAATAAAATAAAACACTAAACTAACGTCAATCATTTAAAATTGAATGATTTTTATTATTTTAAATAGTTATAAATCAATTTAAATGTGCAGTATGAAAAATGGATATTCATTTTGAGATTTGTAAAGCTCAAATATCAGGCTGTGTGAGCAAAATGACGGAGAACTGAAAGGAGAGCCCTTTAGAAAATATTCAAATCTATACCAGATTGTGTTTACAAGACCATGATGACATTACCATACACACACCCCAGATTCCCTCTGTGAACACATGTGTCTTCGGGGCAGCTCTAATCCACAAACTATTTCCAACAATTTCAACATTTCCATTACTTTGTGTTTTTTCAGAGATTATCGAGGTGTCCCATTCATCCGTTTTTCAACCTGCACCTTCCGCCTCACCTCAGGTCTGCGCGTGTGCGAGGGGGTTCCTCCAGCAAACACAAACACACATAGAAGACTCAAACCAGGCCTTTGGGCTTCCCCGTATCTTTATTCTGAATGTGTGTGTCTCTAGCTAATCCCATTTGACTTTTTTTCATGCTAAGGTCATCTCATACACCACACTCAGAGGAAACAACCTCCGCATGTAGTCAAAGAATGGAATCATAATCCGTACGAAGTGGGTGTGGGATAGAGATCGAGGGAGCACATGATCAGAATAAATATGACATCTCCAATCAAAAACCCAACACTGAGAATCATTCTGAAAGACCAATCACTCTGGTTTTAATCGGACAGATCTGATGTGAGCCCAACGGTGTACTCACTAGGCAACTCGGAGCACAAATCCCATGAATCCATGAGCTGAAGTTTGGACACCACTTCCTGTTTCTAAGGGGTTGTTCTTATTTTCCTGATGTCTATATGTGTGTGTGTCCTCACAGGCCACTGAATTTGGGTAATTAAATGTTTAAGTTGGGCAGGTCTTCTCAGGCGCGGACACACACAAGTGCTGTGCTGTGATAAACCCCTCGCTATAATTAAATATGGACTACATTATAACGCACACACTCGCAGGCGTAAATAAAAACACTCGGCCTGTGGGGATTTAATCTGGCCATGTATAAGCCCCTCTGCAGCGGCCCGACGCCTTCCTTGCTCTCATTCACACTCGGTGGGCTTCCCTTCGCCCCCTGCACCCTAACGCCCCACACCCTCAGCCAGAGAGGGACCGCAGAGCCAGTTAATTAGACTCACTAAAGCATTGAGTGAAGAGAATCATAATGCATATATAACGATCCTACAGAGCAGCTAATACATGCCTGTATTCAAATGCTCGGAGTGAAGCGTGCAGGAAGAGGACAGAAAGCAGATGAGAGGGATGGAGTGAGTGGTCCTGGATGTCAAAAAGCGAAATGAATGGGGAAAACAAGAAATGTGGCACTGTTGATGGTGACCGAAATAAAGACCCTATAAAGATGACAATGAAAACTAGATTTGCCTTTTCCTGAAGGAAGTATCACAATGACACGCCCCAATTAAATTTACTTTCCATTAAAACCAAGTGATCTGGATATTTCAGAAGTCACAATCACAAGTTGGTATGGACATATTACAGGGACATCAATCATCACTGGCAGTTTTCTAAAATTGAGATTTTAAAACAAACTTTGACTAACTTTCAAATGTCTAGTTTCAGATTTTTTTTTAACTTTGAAAGATATTAATACTTTTGAATAATTTAACATATAGTGAATAGTGACAGTAATTACATTTTTATGTTACAAAATGTTTCTAATAAATGCTGTTCTTTTGAAGTTTCTATTCGTGAAAGAATCCTGAAAAAAATATATCATGAATATTAAGCAGCATTACAGTTTTCAATACTGATAATAATAATAAATGACTTATGAGCACTGAATCAGCATACTAGAATGATTTCTGAAGGATCATGTGACTCTGAAGACTGGAGTAATGATGCTGAAAATGTAGCTTTGCCATCACAGGAATAAATTACATTTTTAAAATAGATTAAAATAGACAAGCATAAGCATTAGACTTTCCAAAACATTAAAAAAATCTTACCGATAAACTTTTGAATGGTAGTGTAAGAATTTTTTTTTTTTTTACAAAAATACAGTAAAAGCATATAGTTTAAAAGTGAAGGTTAGGACTGTATTTATCTACCAAAGAATGATCAATGTAGTCTGTATAGCTGTGTTCCAAAACCTAGTGAGCTGCCTACTTTGACAGCATCATTGGCATCATAGGTGCATTCCTGACACAGTCTTTTCCGAAAGGTAGACTGGTCTGTAAACTACCCTTTTGGCCAAAATCTAAGGGGCCCTATCATACATGCGGCACCAGACGTTTTTTGCTAGTTTCAGCACAACACAGTTATCCTTTTAACGTCCTGCGCCATGTTGTTTAAATAGCAAATGCATTTGAGCCTGGTCTGAAAACAAGATGTGCTCAGGCGCATTGTTGGCGCGTTGCTATATTGAGGCAACTGAAATAGATTGCGCCATTCACCAACAAAAACTGGTCTAAAGTCAATGGCGCAGTAGTTTTTTGTTATTTAAAGGGCGCATTAGTAAAATGAGCCTATAGGCAGGTTACAATGTAAAAAATTATTGTGTACATAAAGATATGGTGGAATCCAGCTTGTCCCGTAGATTGCTTGCGAGCTTTAACTTTGCGCATGAGCAGATCTGTTTCCTCTCTGGAGACGTTCAGTCTTTCCGCTTGCAAATTCCACTATGTAAATAGCAACCCGCCCTGGCACGAGCGCAACTGGATTTTAAAGGGAATGGGAAATTACACTCTGATTGGTTTATTGCACGTTATGCCCAAAAAACACCCATTACTCATTAAGAGTAGGGACAACCCTTTTAGATCATGCGCCGACCATTTTTCCCGTCGTTAAACTAGCAAAATGGATTCGGACATGCCCTAAGTGAACTTGGACCATGCGCTTTAGACCATGCACTTATATTGTTAAAATAGGGCCCTAAGACAGCCTTTTATTAAAATGCAATGTGACGAGCTCAGTAAAAATGTATATACATTTCATTCAATATCAAAATTCTAAAGAAAGAATGTTCAGTCTAATAAAAATTAAGTATTGGATTGACCATTTCGTTTTTTTTCATGTTTGTTAGAGCATCCGATTGTTAGCGCAACAACATGCCAATGTCCTACTCTATTGTAAATAAAGTCCTAATGTGGTGAGGAAGATTTACCTTAGGTGAGGATGAGGCCAACTCTCTCCCTATCACAGCTGTGACAGCTGAGGGTGCCAGGGCAGGTGGAGTGGACGTTCCTTCAGGAGCTAGAGACTTTGGTGCCGGTACTCCAGGGCCCACAGCAGGGTTGGGTCCAGCACTAGGAGCCTGAGGAGCCCGGCGTTTGGTGCTCATATCTGAGGTGTTGCTGTCTGCGGTGGAGGACCTGGGCTCATAGAACGGGTTTGATCTGAGAGCGGGAGAACAATTTGTTGTATTAGCAAATAAAGCTTAAACAAGCAAATTGGCGATTAATGTGATTTTGTTCACTCAACATGTAACTGTCAATTTAGCTAAATTTGTTCGTTTAAAATATTTAGATTTTCTGCACCTTTCCACTTGTCTGTCTGTTACATGTGTGTGTGGTTGTCTTCAGGTAAAGGAGGCATCAGCAAGCATTATTAGCCAATAAAACGCTCTGCTGAATACGAGAAAGACCAGGTGCTCCAGAGGTCACGTCTTATGAACTTTGACCTGTGGCCTCGTCAGAGAGCTCACTGACAGGCGGACACAGACGTCCGCTGGCATCAATACACACTGCTGTGTAAAGGCCCATCACTCATCACATACATACACACATACATGAACACACACAATGAGGAGAAAAGACTGAGCAGGTATTCAGCTGAAAGACAAGGTTAAAGACAAAGTATCCCAAGCTTCCAAGCTTATGGACAAAGACGGAGAGCGAGAGAGCAAGAGAGAGTGAGAAAGGAGGTAGGAAAGAGCTGACAGAAATGCAACCAAGTAAAAAAAAAGAGAAAGAAGTGGAAAGTGCAGTCCAAACAACTGGAGGTGAAAGAGAGGACGAGAGACAGAAAGGGAAAGATAGAAAGCAAATTAGAAAGAGAAGGTATTAGAGAGTTATGAACAGTCATATATATATATATATTTTTTTATGTGTCTTATGTAAAGTACAACTTTCTTAGGCCAATCCTGTGACCAAACAAAATTTGTCAAACAATGATTAGATTGCAACAAAATTTTGTACATTTTGTTTAGAAAAATACAACCTTTTTTCTTACATTTACATTTATTCATTTAGCTGACGCTTTTATCCAAAGCGACTTACAATTCCTATGCATGTCAGAGGTCGCACGCCTCTGGAGCAACTAGGGGTTAAGTGTCTTGCTCAGGGACACATTGGTGTCTCACAATGGATTCGAACCCGGGTCTCTCACACCAAAGGCATGTGTCTTATCCACTGCGCCATCACCACCCCTTTTCTTGCAGGTGTGACTACTGTACATTTTGTTACAGTTCATACTGTGTCCAACAAGTTGCCCAACTGATAAGTGCTGCCATTTCTGTTGCATATGAAAAACGCTAGTTACACATGTAACTGTGGTTCTGTGAATTCTGGATGACCGCCAGAGGCAGTGTAAACACTATGGATTATCACAGCGCCAGCTAGATAGGTCGAGAGAATATACCAACAAAGTCACGTGGCGTGACGTATGCTGAGCCCTGTAGGGTTAAAAGCTACAGTAGCTCAGCACTCTAGCTCGGTACGCCTTTCTCGCGCATTCCGAGTGACTGAGAACTCTGGCGGTCATCCAGAATTTACAGAACCACTGTTACATGCGTAACTAGCGTTCTATTTCATTCTTACTTACCACCAGAGGCAGTGTAAACACTATGGATGACACATACCAACATAGTCATGAGGAATGCCACCCACCTGATGAAATTAAGGCTGCTCCAGAAGAACCGCAGAACTAACAGCATGATGAGCAGCAACATTGACCTTATAAAACCAGCAAACGTGCATGGAGAAGCCCAGGTAGCAGCAGTACAGATACCCACCAGGGAAACTCCTCTAAAAACATCCCATGAAGATGAGATGGCCCTAGTGGAATGGCAAGTTAGTTTCCAGGGCAGTGGTCTCCCTGTTGCCTTGTAAGCCAGCGTAATGGTCTCTACTATACAGTTCGCCAACCTCTACTTCGACACTGGAGCACCTTTCTTCACACCAACATGGTAAAATAATAACTGGTCTGACTGTCTAAATTGAACAGTAGAGTTCACATAACACTTCAAGGCCCGAACAGGACACAAAAGTTGGGCACTTGAATCAGACACATTGTTTAACACAATGGCCAGACCCAAAGCTGCAGACGAGTCAGGTCCGGGTGCCAGACACTGGGGGGGAAACTGCATAGAGCAGGCAGTTCGGCCATTCGTGAGACAGCGCATCCTGGCCCAGGGGGCTGGACACTCCTGTCCTTGCGAACCATAAGCGACAGTGGGTGGTCATCTCTGAAGCAAAAAGATCCACCTCTGCTCTCCCAAATCGTAGCCAGATCCCCTGCAAAACCTCTGGACGAAGCCTCCATTCTCTTGGATGTACTTGATCCTTGGAAAGAGCATCCGCTGTCTGATTGCACACTCCTGGAATATGAGCTGTCCTCAGTGAAGCGAGTCGTGGCTGACGCCATGTCAGAATCTCGTGAGTCAGCCGTAGAGACCTGCGGGATCTCGTGCCACCCTAGTGGTTCAGATGGAACACTGTTGAGGTATTGTCTGACCAAACGAGAACATGGCGGCCTGCCAGAACCGGCATGAAGTACTTTAGAGCCAAAAACACTGCCCTTAGTTCTAGCAGGTTGATATGTTCTGTGGCCTGGATCGGTGTCCAGCGCCCGCAAATACCCCTCCGATTCCACGTTGCCCCCCATCCTGTGAGGGAAGCGTCTGTTGTGACCAACTCCCGACGAGAGGGGACAAGACGCAGGGGCACTCCTGCCTTCAGAAACTCTAACTGTCTCCACCGCCTCAACGCACATATGCAACGGTGAGAAATTATAACCAATCAATAGCGATGTCTGGTGGGATCTAGCCACAAACTGTTGTTCCATAACTGGAGTGGTCTGAGGTGGAGTAAAACATCCCTATCAGTCATAGGACCACCTTGTACTGCAAAGATACACCCGGGCGAAAGAGAGCCAAAAGTTGCAGAATGTTCATCACACGTTCCTGAGAAAGGGAGGCAGACATTAGGCAGGAATTCAGGGTCATTCCTATGAATGTAGTGGTCTGTGATAGACGGCTCTTTTTCTCGTTCACAGAAAACCCCAGCTTCTGCACGTCTCAAAAGCAGTCTGGAGTCTTTTAAAGCCTGCCGCTCTGTGGGGGCACAGAGAAGCCAGTCGTCCAAATTAGGAAGGATATGCATACATCTCATCCAAAGAGGAGACAGAGCTGCACTCACACACCTTGTGAAGACACGAGGAGCAAGGGAAAGGCCGAAGGGTAGCACTTTGAACTGGTAAGCTTGATTCAGGAAACTGAAAAGATAGTGATGTCGGGTCTGAACCACTGGCATCCTAAAGGTAGGGTTGTGCTGCACCTGTGTCAGTTGACGAGTGGCCTCACTTTTACCCTCTTTTCCAACATTTCCCGAACATTTGGACCAAAGAAATGCCCGGGAACAAATTGAAGCTCTTTCAATGTTTCTTACAGTCCTCCAGCAGTCATGCTTGGGCAAGCCACACTTGGCGGCGGGCTACCAGAAAGAGACTTTACAGCTCACGGGTCACATGGTCTGTTGCCAACAGAGCAGTTTGCATAAATTATGAAATATAGGGATGCCATTTGAAGGTTCCAGCGTACTGGTGGCAGCAAGAAGTAACTGGCAGACTATGTTTTCTGCTAGAGTAATGTAGGCAACAGACTCATATGCCTTTTTTAGCAAGGAATCCGTACGACCACATTGTGCACTGGGACATGACACATTCCCTCGTAGAGCCTCATCAGGAGACACCACCAAAGCTGCCACAGGCTGCTCTATTTTCGGAGCACAACCCACCCCGATAGAATCTGCTTCAGCCATAAATGCTAGCGTTCGAGCAATCCTTGAGCGCCGCTTAGGCGGACCAGAACCAGTGAGAGCAGTTGAGAATTCAGCCACAAAGTCCTTACATGGTGGCATGGCAAAAGTTGTTGCAGCTGTGGTCGGTCTGAAAAACACATTCGTTTGGGCAGACTTATCAAGTCCTAGACGAGCAACTACCATTTGAAGCACAGTTAAAGTATCATCGGACTGAACTGACCCCCCCACTATACCCCTCCGCTGCTGGGTAACCAGTGAAAACAGCCTGAGGTGACGGTTGTGCAGAAACATCCATAGTGTCCCCATGATCGTGAAAAAAAGGAATCTGAAGCACTTGTAAGAAAGCACATCAAACTCTGAACGATGAGAAAAACAAGGGAAATCAAGAGACTCTTCCCCAGCTCCCTGATTCTGAACATTTTCATCCTCCTGTGTCATCCTCACAGGTGTAGCAGATGTGTCAGGCTGAAGCGAGTGAAGCAGGCGTTTCAGCTCTGCCATCTCTGAAGAAAGCAGAGACATCATCATAGAAAGTGAACCTTTCTCAACATGTGAAGGTTCATCACCTCACGATTTGGCCTTCTTAGCTGGGAGGGGAGCACCAGCTGCCACAGACGACCTGCGCTTATGAGTGTTCGAAGGGGCTACATCTAACTGCCCAAGTTTCACTGTTGAATTAGGGCCTAACTCTGCAAGACGGAGCCGTCTTTCCAACATAGGCAAAAGGCTGCAGTGCATGCACGGGTCCGTGAGAGCCTTTCGCAGATGTTGAAGATCCAAACACGACGGGCAGATGTCATGACCGTCATCACGGAGAAGATTATTAGGGCACAGCTAACAAGTCAGTGGAAAACCAGTGGCGATCGAGCTGTGAGCCATAGTTACTCGCTAATAACACCCTTGGATAGCACCGTAAGGTTAAGTTAAGCGGGATGAAAAAATAATAAAAATAAAATAAAACGATTACCTCGGGTGTACCGACAGGTAATAGCAACAAATATCTAATTAAAAAGATAAAAAGTGTCTAAAATGTCCGGCAGATTGAACCGAGGGACAAAAAGTGTAACGTGGAATCGAGGAAAAAAACACTCTAAATAGATATGTCAACGGGAGACCGTTAACTCATAAGCGTGGAAAACACAAGCCACCGGATTGCACAGAGAGGCACAGTGTTACCGACGAAGCAATATAAACTCAACAAACAAAACTCACCAAGTGCTATAATTTAATCCAAATTCTTGAAATGGCGTAGAGACGCGCTGTCACAGCTTGTGAGGACGAATCTCACTGCTCTTGTAAGCTGCACTTGACAGTGTGAATAATCACTCAAGCAAAAACAACCTATCTCAACCAGGCGAGAAAGCGAAAGAGGAAGAGTGCTGAGCTACTGTAGCTTTTAACCCTCCAGGGCTCAGCATATGTCACGCCACGTGACTTTGTTGGTATATTCTCTCGACCTATCTAGCTGGCGCTACGATAATCCATAGTGTTACACTGTCTCTGGCGGTCAGTAAGAATGAAACTTCTAACTGCATACGAAACGAAACCGCGATTCTTGTTTGAGCTGTGCAGCGCAGACAGTTTATCAGTTCGGACCAATATTAGACAGTACAGCACAAGCTCAGAACAGGTTTACTCGCATCAATCGAGGGCCTGTCTCAATCATGCGACATGTTACTACACAGCGGTGGGAGATCCACTGAGAAAGCATTTGAATTCGGCGCAGTATTACTAACATCGTTGCCAGATGTAGTGAGAAGAATTAAAACTCAGCGCAGAATTCTCTGTTATAACCCATAGATATTAGAGTTGTTCCGATTCCGATACTAGTATCGGAAATGCCGCCGATACCAATAAAAATGCTGGTATCGGTATCGGCGAGTACTTCTACCCATGCAGCGATCCGATAACATTTTCTTAAACAACGTAAATGTCTCGTTCCCGGCCTTTCAAGGAACCGAGGTTCCGAAAGTAACCGGAGACGTTATAACCTGCAAATCAGAGATCAATTCTTCTTCGCTGCTCTAAACAGTGGTTGCTTGTGGCGACACAGGAAGTTGTGCTGTTGCCACAAGCAACCACTGTTTAGAGCAGCGAAGAAGAAAATGCGTGCGCGCTACCAGTATGTCCGATGTTTAGCAGTATTTCAGACTGGACCAACCAGACAGTAAAACGGCGACATGTCTCGTATGCCATACTGCAATTTCGAGGGGTGGAACAAGATTAGCAACTTCAACACGAGTAACAAAGCATTTGAAGACGCGTTACCCCGCAGAACACGATTACACAAAGGCAAGGGCAGAGAAGAATGAGCCGCACCAGAATCAACAATCTCTAAAAGCTTCATTCAAACAAAGAGAAATGTTTACAAAAGACAGCCAACGAGCGATAAATACAACCGACAACATGTATTGAGTTTATTTTTCTGGATGACCAGCCGCGGTCAAAACTTTTTGTTGTTTATGGACTTTAAATTATAAAGAGATTATTTTATTATATTATTCATATATCATTTTTTAGATTCCTAGATTTATTTGTTGCACTTTTTTATGCTGTTATATAGTAAAACTAAAATACCTTTTTCAGTTTACAGTATTAGATGTGTGGTTGCATTTTAAGTGCTTTTTCACTTAAAGATAAATAATATATTGCTGTGAAATGTATGTCAGATAATAAAAATACTCTAGTTCACTGTATGTATTTGTTCATGTTTAATTAAGGGATAAGTCTAAAACACACCATAAAATAATTATATCAATTCATACAGTGCTAGTATGAATTGCAGCTGTATAGATACTGTACACATCCAAGTATCGGATCAGTACTCGGTATCGGCCGAAACCCTGAGTCCAGGTATCGGAATCGGTATCGGGAAGGGAAAAAGAGTATCGGAACATCTCTAATAGATATCAGATCAAATAGCCCTGACGTGGAAGTTATAGAAGGCTTTTCCGTCCACAAATCACCAACATTCACTATGGATTTAATGTTGAATCGCTAACTGTAACCATGTTATTGTGGCAGAAAGTTTCTTTTTTTTTTTTACATTATTCATTTCAGGGTTCATACAACCTTTTGAAAGTGTAATTAGAGGACTTTTAAACAGGGTTTTTATATGTTAATACAAGTTTAATCTGCATTTTATCTCAAGCTCAGTGCTTTAACAAGTAAACATGTAATATTATTAGTTACTGCACTTATTAATGCAAAATAATAGTAATTTTGTGATTAAATTACCTTTATGGTTAAAAAGTTTCAGTCAGATTTTATTTTGAAAGACATTTCTTTAACTCACCAAGGATGCATTAAATTAATTAAAATTGAGAGTAAAGAATTATAATGTTACAAAAGATTTCCATTTCAGATAAATGCTGTTCTAAAAAGTTATCAGTGTCTTCTCTCATTTTTGCTACATAACGTCAGGTTTGGAGACGTGTGTTCCTGCTGGAGCACTGTGAGTGAGTGAGCGAGTGAGTGAGGGATGAGCGAAGTGCAGAGATGAACAGACAAGGCCAAAGAATGTGGGGAACAACAGAAGCCTTGTTCCTGCTGAAAGAACTCGCTCACCACTTTCTTCTCGTCCGACAAGTGCTTTTCTCCTTTGCTCATACACACATGCACATACACTCCCATACTACTAATGAACAATAGAAGAGCAAACAGAGGACAAGTTGTGCGTGTTCCTGAACCGAAATGTTTTGTCAATTAAAATAATAATCACTTAAAATGTTCTGCTGTAACCAAGAGCCCCTCCCATAGTCTATCCCAGAATTCCTAGACTTACTCATCTAGCTCCTCCTCCTCTGTCCTGGCTGTGTTGGCGTACAGGTATTTGCTCATGTCCACCGGCCGGACGTTCTTCCTCTTGCTGCTTCTGGGTGGAGATATTTTAGGCTGGGGTTCGGGCTCAGCCTCAGCTTCATCAAACGGGTTCACGTATTGAGAAGGATCCGGGTCTGTGTCAGTCTCATCAAATGGGTTTGAGGGATAAGAGGTGTTCTGATCACACACAGGCTCCTGATCTTTGATAGTGGGCCGAACATGGGACTCAGGAGATGCTTCTAGAAAAACACAAACAATGCACAACATCCCCATCTGTATTATCTAATTTAAACCCATGATTACAATACTATAAAATGTATAAACATGAAGAGACATAAGAATTGAAAAAATAATTGTGAATGATATTATGATTGAAACAGTAATAACTTCTGTAATCACTTTAATACAATACAGATCGTTTCAAAGCAGCTTTACGGTGATAACAGGAAAATTATTCAATGATGCAAACAGAGTTAATTTTGGCTGCACAGCAGCTCTAAAAGAAAATACTATAGTGTCACTGTTCAGCTGAAATCAGTTCAGTGTTGATTCAGTTCCCTTGTAAAGATTATCAATTATTAAATGAGTTAATTTCATCTATAAAGCAGTTCTGGTGAAGACATTGATGTCATTGACCAGCTCAGTTCAGTTCTCATCCATTAGTGTCAGTGCAGTCAAATCAATACTATTGTTGAAAATGTTGAAACAAAAAAATTGCTGTTGCATGAAGCTATTCTAAAAGTTCTTTTTTTTTTGTTAGTTGGGGGTAATAGAACAGATTAACATGCTGTAAGGCTCAAAGGCCATGTTTTTCATATACTTTACATTATTGAATTACCATTATTCCCAGTCTAATTCAACAAAGCCCCCACTTGCGAAAAGCCCAGAGTGCTCTGATAGGCCATAGGCCATGTGACTGGCCAAAAACTTCAAGCGTGTGCCGGAAATGTAACAGGCCTTACCATAATAGCGAGCTTTAGCTTCCAAGACTTTTAAAGCAATTGTAAACACACAGTTAATAATGTCATCATTACCTTATCAGATCGAGCCAACATCAGATTCTGAAAGTACGGATGATCAAGGACTGGAACCAATTTAGCAAAAACTACTTGAGCATAATGTTTCACAGTGGTAAGTTTCCATTTTTTAATTGACTCTTAGATACAATTGAATCCTGACTCTCTGTGGTCATTAAAAATCACAGGATGTCCTTCAAAAAAAAGAGTAGGGGTGTAACCCCGGCATCCTGGCCAAATTTGCCCCTTGGCCTCTGTCCATCATGGCCTCCTAATCATCCCCATATACTGATTGGCTTCATTACTGTCTCCTCTCCACCAATAAGCTGGTGTTTGGTGGGCGTACTGGCGCAATATGGCAATATTATTGATGCAGTGTTTACTTTAGCTTTTGTAAGCTCTTGCTTTTGTAAGTTTGTTCACTGCCCTTTAGGAAAATTATCCATGATTTTGTGATCGATTAATGTTTGTATTACCATAGTTTTCCGACAAATATGATTAAATGGTGGATAACATTGTATCTTATAAGACAATTACAACAACAAAAAAACATGCCACTCATGTGAAATCCGTGCTTGAAAAATCCACTTAGAACAATCCTCTTCTTTGTTAACATTGTCAGGGTCTGAATCGGGCTCGAAATAGTTTGAAATTGACGGCATTGTTGATATTTAAAAAGAGCTTGAGGCTATGAATGGGGCGTGGCATTTCCCGAACACGCGCTAAGAGCTGCCAATCACAACACACTAGGCCAGCTATCCAATCACAGCACATTTCATATTTCGGAAGGAGGGGCTTCATCGAAAATGACGTGTTCAACCAGACTGGGGAGAAAGGAGCTGTGAATAATGTAAAATACGTGAAACTTTTTTTTTTCTTTAACAATCAAACATGAAAACATTCTTGTACACCCCAAAAACAAAATAAAGACTTTGTAAAAGGGCATAATAGGACCCCTTTAAAAAGCATGATATGATCCCTTTAAAAAATGAAATGCATTCATAGATTAACTGTTCACAATAAGATCTATAACATGAATTTACAAAAAAAGGGTGAATTTTTATTTCATGCCAGGTTTAAGACCAACTAGTCCCTTGGGTCATACTGACAACCCACTGACTAGTTGCATTTGAAAATATGTAGTTTTGCACATCCCTAGTATCAAATGCATTTGTATAATTAAATATTATCTTAATAACGATTTTCCAAAATCCAGCTGCAGTAATCATTCCCCCTTCACTTAATACATCAACACGCATCTCAGATTGTTAATGAGTACAACCTGCCCTGTTGATAAAGGGGCAAAGGGGTCACAAAAAGGGTCAAGGGTCACTCCTTACCATCCTCATCCGGGTCACCAAAAGGGTTAAGGTCAACCAGGTCATTAGGTTCATCAAAGGGGTTAGAGCTCATGTTGCTCTGGTCTTGGTCCTCCTGATCCAGGAAGTTCAACTTATTGATCAACTCTAAACAGTTAACATCCGTCCACAATGATAACAGAACAGAAAGGAAAAGAGAAAAGACAACATCATTCATCAGTCCATATCAATCCATGAGAAGAACAGATGAATTATCAGGTAAAACCTTTACAAAAAAAAAATTTGACAAAAAATAACCAATGAATAAATGCTTGACATCTGCACTTTGAAGTGAACCACACCAAAATCCTTCAGATCCAAAGAGCCGATGTAGGATTTCATTTAGAACTATTACTCCCAACATGAGCCAGCTGGCCAAAAAACAGAGTGTGTGCAGGGTGTGAGAGTGAAGTGCTCTCTGAGGTGATAAGAAAGGTGTGACGTCTCTGTTCGCTCCACCACCATGCCACCCTGACCCATATTAGGGCATCAGAGCGCTCAACCACATGACCAGTGGTGTCTTTAAGGACCTGTTCCAGGATCATCAACTCCATGGTCACGGAAACAAAGGTGGGTAGCTGGGTTCACTACAAACTGCAGAAAGTGGAACGAGGGCACAAGAGCACAAATGAAGAACGCTAAATAAGGAGAAAAATATAGCACGTGGGGGAAAAAATATCAATGAACTTAACAGATGCTCAAACACACAGTACAGGCAAAGGGATTGGAAAAAAGAGGAGAGAAGGAGAAAGACAGAGATAGAGTATAAATAAAAGAATGAAGGAAGGTGAAAGCTAAAAGACCTTCAGAAGAGGAGGCAGGCTTATTTGCTTGCTTTAGGCAGTCATCTGGATCTCCATCTATAGAGCTGAGAGCATTCAGCTGCCTCACAATCTCTGAAAACAGCACAACATACACTCAAATCTGTATAATGCAATCAGAGGTATGCAATACATACGGACTTGTGTGTGTGTGTCTTTCTGAACAGAGACTGAAATGTGTCTTCGCTCTAACAAACTGTTAAAAACTGATCGGACAGCATCGCTATGGCAACAAAGAAATTCCTAAATGCATACAATGAATAAACAACTCAAGCATTTCCATAGGACTCCATACATACACTTATAAAGGGATAAAAGCACATGGGCTTAATGTTAAGACTCTACAATATGGAGGGTGAAGGGGGGCTGGATAATATCAGTGACTCTCACGCGCACACACACACACACACACACACACACACACACACACACACACACACACACGCACACACGCACACACGCACACACGCACACACGCACACAAACAAACACACACACACACACACACGCACGCACGCACGCACACACGCACACACGCACGCGCGCACACACGCACGCGCGCACACACGCACGCGCGCACACGCGCACACACGCAAACACAAACATACACACACAGGACATATGTTGGATGGACCTTATCATACACATCATAAACAAGCAGTGCAATGTGTATAAAAGCAGCTAATACACAAACTGACCAAAAACAGAGCAAATGTAAACAAGGGCAATAAGTCTCCATATGCACAGGCAAAGGCACATGTGTGCACATATGAGAGCGTTGAACTGAGACTGAAGAAATGAAGAATGGCACGCTGAAATTTACAAGGGACTTTAAATCCACAGACATCAATTCTGTTCAATTCTTCAGTCACAATCTAGAAATAAATATACACTTTATACAAATGAACCATACAGCCCTAAGTAACCACATCTGGGAAATTCTAGAAAATAAATATGAATAGAATGAATAGATTAAAAAAAGGAACAAAAACAACAGAATAGAATAAGCAAATCAAAGAAAAAATAAGACTATAATTGATAGAACAATAGAAAATATAATAGAACTAATAATGAAAGAGAAAATATGCAAGAATTAAACTAAATAAAATTTAAATACAATATGATAAATAAAAGAAAATAATAAAATAAATTAAAAATTAAATAAATTATAGAAGAAACAATAAAACAGAAGAGATCAACAAACAGAACAGAATAAAACAGAATACATAAAAACTCCTGAGAAACGTACATTTCGCTGCATTTGTACTGCAGTGAACTACTGTGCAAACAATTAGAACTGGAACAGAGTAAACAAAGGCTCTTTGGTGGTGTTGTGTTTGTACAGAAATATCGGATCCACCGGTAAAGGGTCTTTACATGAAATCAACCAAGTCTCACCTGTGATCTTGGCAGCCTTCTCTTCCTGGTTCACTCTGTTCTCCTCATCTTCCTCATTCTCTTCCTCAAAATCATCCAGATTGCCAATATCGGCCTGCTTCATGCTCATCAGACTGGCCAGACTCTGCATATCTTCATCACTACACACAGAAAGAGAAACAGACAAAAGCACGATATAAATCTGATGAAATCATCATAAACGAGGCACTTCACACGCTACTCATTGGGACTGTTCGTCAGCAGGCCCAGACAGAATAGGAGGAGTTGCTTTGCATTTTCAGCATTTATTTTGGTGCAAAATGAAATTGAAATGCATTTAAATACAGTTAAATTGAGAATTGTTAATTCAGTTTTTTGATAACACACTCTCCAGACGAACCCTAAAAAACTGAATATGGCCTTCCATTCACTGTACTTTTGTGTAAAAAGCATTTTGATACACTGAAGGAGATGGATGGAAGGAGAGAAGAAAGCCAGGTTGACAGAGAGAGCGAGCGAGAGATGATTGTGTAAAGGGAATGCCCTTCATGGTCCTGCTCATAAGAGGAGTGCAATACGGACATGCATTCCAGCCAGGGCATTCACAAGCACGACGAGATAACGCTCCAGGATTAACTCCCTCTCTCCCTTCCAATGTCCCCGTTTTCTCCTTCTCTCTGTCTATCTCACATTTCTTTATGAATGCGGTCCAGTCTTTCTTTGGCAGGCATGGAGCTTATTTGAACTTATGTAATGGGGTTTATTTGTGTGCTTTTGACATGATTCCAATGGGTTAAGAGCGGTTACACTTCCGCCACGTAACCTCTGTCACACACACGCCACAAAAGCCACACAACCACACACATATCTCATATAGCGCAAGGGTGAAATCACATACACGCTTCTTGCCACCTTTATTTAGAGGCAGGCAGAGATCAGAAGCAAAAAAAAAGAAGGGAAAAGAAGAAGGAACGGGGATATTGCGAGACGAGTGAAGGAAAGATATTTACACTCTCAAGGCCAGTAGCTGGAAATATTCCATCTGACTTCTGTTTGCTGTGACACGCATGTCAAAGAGCAACAGCTCACGTCTGGATTTGATTTCTCATCTTCTGAGCAACAATACCCAGGGTACAAAATTAACAAAGGATTCAAATAAAAATAATTTAAATAATTAATTATATATTAATTATCTAATAATTTAGAAGTTATATATCTTTAGCTGCAGTCAAGTTTAAAAGAACAAAAACAAAAAAAAAACTGTTAACTCTTTCCCCGCCAGTGTTTTATTTAGAAGTTGCAAGCCAGCTCCAGCATTTCTGATCATTTTCACAAAACTTTCATGGCCCCAAGAATATTTTGTTGTATGAATATCTGTACATGCAATATATAAAATATAAATAGGCCTTTTTTTTTTTTTTGCTTTTAAACATAAAACAGTTTTATTTCAGCTTCATGCATTCTTTTTTTATTAACACTTGAATGTGGATAAGTTTCATAAAAAAAGCAACGTTTTGAACAAAAAAATTCAAGTTTTTGTCAAACTAGGTCCGGATTGGATTCCGAACGATGATCATCATCATCATAATGTTTGATGACTGCATTATTTTACATATGCATAAGCAATGCTTCTATCACTTCTTTCTGCTTCTTCTTTACCCATGTTTTGATCTGGAGATTCTAAATGCTTTTAAAAGATGCATAATAGCGCCCCCTACCATATAACAGTGAAAACATGGATTGCCGGAAAATACCTGTCAATGGCGGGGAAACGATGTGTCATAAATGATGGAAAAATCCTGCGCATCAGTTGATTCACTTTAAGTTTGTTCACAAATTTCATCTTTCCCCATACAGACGTTTTAAAATGAAGGTTACAGATATCCCAGTTTGCACAAAATGTAATCTGAATATGGTTGGCACTTACCTGCATATATTATGGGACTGCCCAAATGTCTCTAATGTTTGGTCCCAAGTGGCAGTATTTCTCGAGGATATTTTGGAGTTTCCAATTCCTAGACTGATTACCTTATTTTTTATTTAATGATGATTCATCTTTTAGTATTAATGATGATTCATCATTTAGTATTAATGATGATTCATCATTTAGTATTAATGATGATTCATCATTTAGTATTAATGATGATTCATCATTTAGTATTAACGCTAATTTGGCTTCTAAGAAAATTATATTAGCAGGTTTAACTGCCGCAAAAAAAAATTCATTCGCTAATTCATTCTTGGTTTCCTCCTGGACCCCCTTCAATAGAAGAAAGGTTGAATTATTTCAGAGATACTGTTCATATAGAAAGATCATTGGCTGTCATTCATAAAGCACGGAGCTCCTCTTTAGAGGCTTGGGATAAAGTTATTGTTGCACTTTTGAAACCACCTGTTTTGCCTCAGGTTTAAAACATCTAAATGGGTCTGAACAACATCACTACTGTAATTATTTATTATGTATTTCTCTTCTTTTTTCCCCCAAGGTTTTGGCAATTGTATATAGTTTAAAGGTGATGTTTATTTTTTTTGTACACGAGTACATGTATACTATTTGGCATAAAATGAAGTAAAGTTTACATTTTGTGTTAAAACAAAATAAAAAGTTGATCACAAAAAAATAAAATGTTAAAATGCAGTCACATTAGTGAAATATTTCAAAACTTTGCAGGTAAAAATGGCTCACTGTCTGTTGTAAATATGTAGCAAAGCACAACTCGCACAGAAGTCACTTTCAAACCAAGCAGCTTTCTGTGGCGAATCCACATCACCAACTTGAACCAGTTGCGAAATCTGCATGGGCAAATGATTTGCCCTCACGTGAATTTCACAATCTTGTGGATTCCAATGTAAATTCGCTGAACAATGATAAATGTGACCTTACCTTTAGTCCATCGACTGCACACTTCAAAATCTCAGGGTATTCAGACATATAACATTGATCTATTGCTTTTTGCATAATATCTAGCAAGAAAGTATGTCAAAAAACTTAAAGATCATGATTTTCTTATTTTACTTTGAAATCTTTATGGCTTTATGCAAGGATTATTCCACATGTAAATTGAGTTCTTCCCTTAAATAAATACTTTCTGTATCCTAGATAAACTTCTGGGGGCGTTTTACAGAAACTTTCTATCTTCAGTCTTAAGTTAAGACAAGACAAGTTAATTTAGGATTTTTCACAAATTTGTATTACAGAAGCAAATCTTATGTTGATTTAGGATTCTTATCCTATCTTTCAAAATCTCATCTCTTCTGTAGTTATGAAATCTTAAACCCCTCCATCGAGTTCGGTAATCAACTCTCAGGTCTGTTACCAGGCAACCAACTACACACAAACAGCTGCTGTGAAGTAAAACGGAAAGACTCAGATAATAGAAATAACTGAGATTAAAATGGAGAAACAAAATAAGTGGTGCTTTTCATTAAGTAAAGTTTTGATAAACTTGGTAGAAAAGGCAAAGCCTAGTCCTCTTATTTCATAGGAGTCTGTAATTATTTGTCAGAGTTTTGTCGTCAAGTGCAGCACATCATTTGGGTGTTCACAAAGTCTTTCCACCATCAAACATCGCTGTTCTTCATCTTGTATCATTAAAAAAAATGTGACGTCATTCTCAGAAAGGGCTATTATTATGTGATTTTTATAGATGTCCTAAAGTTAAGACCGGTGAGTTAGGATGCTTCTTTAATACCCTTTTCCTATCTGAAGACAAGATTATGCACTTAAGAAATGTCATTTTGTAATAGCTTTTGTCCTAAATGAGGTCCTAACTGAACTTGCCATGATTACCAAACAGATAAGATAGGATTCTAAAGTTAGGATATTTCTGTAATGCGCCCCCTGGCCTTTAAGCCTTCAAAGTCCCACCCTGGCCAGAAAATTTCCTGAGAGCCAGAGAGAGAACAACCTCACAGGAGTGCATATGAAGACGGGATGAAATCAGGAAAAAAGGAGAAAAGAAAGGCTGGAGAGGGGGATGAGAGGGGGAGAGATCCAGGAAAAGGAATGTTGGGAATGTGAGGTATTGTCACTGAGGCAAAAAGGAAAAGGCAGAAGAGAGAAAAGGAATGAGAGCGTAATTTGAAGTGGCAGCAATCCTTCAGGGTGGGTGTAGTCAGCTGGTGTTGGAGGTGTAGTGAGCTGCTCTTACGTGGCTTTGCCCTCTCGCAGGAAGATGCAGGACAGGGAGAATTGCAGTGTTGCTGAAACCACTTTCTTGGACAGTGGCTTGAACTTGAGCTTGACGTCTGTCTGCGTGGGCATGGCACTGGCGTACTGCTTCATGTTAATGCAGCTGGTGGCCAGCGCTTTCCGACGACCTGACGGAGATTCCTAAAATAACACGCAAAAAAGAGAGAATATGAGTTAAAATACTGTTTAAAAATAAAAATTAAACTTGTTTAATTTAAATGGTACAATACTACATCGAAAACGGACAAATTAAGATGATTGACTGACATCCACATGTTTCTAACAGTTTCAAATGCTATACAATGCATATGACAAAATAGCCCTATGGTGCTTTGAAAATGTTTTTTTTCTTTTTCTAACAATCAAAAAGAATGAATGAAAGTTGCTAATCTTCACCATCACGGGTAAAATCATCACCCGTTTTCACAAGCCCACACACACACACACACACACACACACACACACACACACACACACACACACGAAACCAGCACTCCTGGAACATGTGCATACAAGTTTAAGGAGACCTTCTCAATGAAGTATTAACTTAACAGAATGCTAAAGCTTCCAGCAAATAGAATAACACTGAATTCTCAATGGTGAGATAAAGTGTCATTTTGCAGCCATTTACAGGAATATGTCAAACTTAAAATTATTTTTTCAAACCAAGAAAAGGTCATATCAGAACTAGAAGGCATTCATTTGCCAAAATGTTTTAAATAACCAAACTTTATCACCTCTGACACCAATAGACTGTACTGGCCCTGTCACAATGGTCAATGGCGCCCCCTGTAGGTCAGAGGGTGGGAATATTTTAAAGAGACTAGAAAGGAAACTGGAAATGGCCCTGATTCTGCTCTCTTATTCATTTGCTTTATTTTTTTATCTTGTATGATTAGTGGAGTCTGGTAAACATCAATTCTGATATCTTATTAAAAATGAGAAGAAAAGGGTTCAACATCAGCCATGTGCCAAAATGACTTGAGGGCGACAACTAAGGAAATTGAACAAAACAAAACACTAGCCCACCTGCACACTTTCCATTTGCCAGATAGGCCGGAAACACAGTTGGAGACGTTCCCTGACCTGCCTTTTCTTATAGAACAAAGACAAAAAAACTTCACATTCAGTCTTTGTTCTTAGGGCATTTTCACAGCTTGCTGACTAAGTATCAGCAATTTGCTCCTGGATGAAAGTACTACTCTCAAACATGTTTCAACACCATCACAGAGGCCATAGTGTATGGCTAACTGACAAAAATGTGATTGATATTCCATATCTAAATTGAAATATATTTGCTCTAATATGGCTTGAATTTTCTTTTTTAAATCAGAGAAACATTTTAACCCAACAGCCAGCATATTTAACATGATTAATGCAAGAAGTAAAATACAGTCATAGTTCGTAGTTAAAGATAATCAGTTAATTCCAAATTGTTTTATAATAAGTGAACATAATTATTTTGTATAATAATAATATGTTTAATACAGAGCATTGTAAATTGTGTAAAGTACATTCTGTTCTTTCACAAACATATTTGAGCAGCATTGCAAACTAATCATAGAATTAGAGTCATGAACTGGTTACTGAATCAATTTACTAAAATGAACACTGGAGATGACTCAAACTTGTCAACCGCCTTTCTTGTCTGTCTCTATTTTTTTCTCTCTGTCTCAATTCAAGTTTTCTCTCTTGCTTTAAGCCATTATTTGGCCTTCTGTTCAGCAAGTATCTTTCCTTTTCAGCTTTCTCTATGGTGAGATCCATATACTGTAGGCCTATTGTTCAGTCTTTTATGCTCTCTTCACTTTTATCTCATCAGGCCAGTTGCACAGAGTAATCCAAAACAAAATGAGCAGAGAGTGAAATGAAGGCCCAGTGTATAACACTCACGGCAGGCCTCTCAGAGAGCCTGCATACACCTGACTGTGTGCATATGTGGAGCGACTACGTATGGATCTCCAGATAGAAATCTCACTAGCAGGCGCGCGTGTGTGTGTGTGTGTTTGCATGTATCAGTGGTCCTGAAGGTAAAGAGGAGCCCTTATCAGAGCAGAGACGCAGAGAGCTGAGGAGTGACTATATTCGTCTCAGATATGCCTCGATTCAGCTCCACACACACACACACAGAAAAATCAGCCGACTCACAAGGGCAGCACACACTAACTCTTCTTCCTTCTTCCAGTTTGCTGAAGGTGATTAATCTGACCGAACGACGCCATCGGAGGTGCCGAAGAAGAACACCCCACGTGCCGGCGGCTGAAACACAGACAGAGACGTAAAGCGCTCAAGCGCTGACCCGATCAAAACAACAGTGCCGCCTGCCAATCTCGCACCCAGACAAATTACCCACAATCCCCCACTCCAGCTGGGACGGGAGACGGTCCTCTGTGACTCCTTCAGTAAATGAAAACGATAAAAGGGAGAAAAAACCTGCGTCTAAGATTCAAAACCGCTCGCCGACGAAGCCACTTGACATTTGTGTTGACATTTGAGCCCCTGTTGAATCGGTCGGAAATACAGCATGTCATCCCTGAAGAATCCAGCGCTCCAAAGCGTGTCTTATCGCTGAGATTATGCACTGGCATTATACCGAGCTAATAGTGCATGTAGGTCCTTTATGAATGAATTTCAAAATGCATCAAACACTTAAGAAGGATTTAGTCCTTCTCCGAAAAAATACTTAAGAATATGCAAATACGCGGGGAAGAATTAGGTTTAACAGATTTGACGAGCGCAAACAATGAGGGTGTTCTTTTCCCTGGCTGCCAGTGTCAATCAGAACCTCAGATTACCGTCCAGGGTTATGACAATGTGTAAAATGAAAAGAGACAATAAGACACTTTTAATTTATCACAGGGATATGACTATCAATACGCAGCTATTGTACCCACAAAATTGCTAAATACCTGGCGGAGAGGGGACATGAAGGTGCCAGGGTGGCTCACTGCTGCCCCCTGCTGCTCCCTTAAGGGCACATCACCCTTCATTCACACACACACACACACACACACACACACACACACACACACACACACACACACACACACACACACACACACACACACACACACACACACACACACACACACACACACACACACACAGACACTGACACTTCTACTGAGAGAATACAGTTGGACTTATGTTTAATGCATTTTCATATTTATAATCTTAAGTGAGCTGAAACTCTAAACTCCATTAGTAACAGACTAATATATTAATATTTGGTCATTTTGAGACTATCAACATAAGTCAACAGCCTTGTCAATGGATAATAGCCTATACATTTCTGTTTTTAGTAGATTTGAACTAAATATTATAAAATGCTAAATATGTTAGTTTATTTTCAAGTTTTGTTTATATCCCACATAATATCTTTAAACCACTGTCACCGTTTAATTCCAAAAACAGAGACATTCTTACCAAAGAGTCGGAAAGCATAGAGCGGATTACATTTATAGAATTGTGCTGATTATATAAATAGGAAGTTAAAGAAAATATACAAACATGCCGTTTTCAGTAATTGAAACAAAACTGAAAATAAAATTATTTCAGTTAGCAGCCAAAGGCAATATTTCTAATATTTAAGTTTAAGTTTTGTCTAATAGGCCTATTTATATTTTAAAGTACTAAAATTGCTGAAACTGAAATAAAAATAAAAGTAAATATAAATATAAAAAATAAATAAATGCTAATAAAATAGTTAATAAAAATTACAAAAAACAACTAAAATCTAAAAAATATATAATTAAAAATTAAAACTGAAAATATATATAAAAAAAATCAAAGCTAGGCTACTATATATTATTAATAAATAATATATTAGCATATATATGGAATTAAATGCCTACTTTGAAACTCTAAATACACATTCAAAATAGTAAGCCTAGAGCAATCATATAGGCCTACAGTACATAATGGTTTGTAATAATGGAAATGTTAGTTTGTTACCAAGACCATTTTAAGATTTTTGCCAAAGAAATGTCCCCAACTACAGTTGACATGTTTGATGATTTGTGAAAATACAACACCAATAACTGTAAAAACAAGACAATCTGCAGTAGTAAGCGATTAGAGACATTACTCTGAATGACGTCCATGGTGACATGTTTGGATTGTCCACAGGCTTTCGGTCACGGGGTATCATGAACATGTTTGCCTTTGACCTGTGCTTAAATGTGTTTTGTTAACACAATGATAATCCAACGGCATAAGGATGGCAGACATGATACTTCAATTGACGCAAATATTATTCAATATTTCCCATCTGCACGCGGTGTGTGTGTGTGTGTGTGTGTGTGTGTGTGTGTTCCTGTTAGAGAAGAACACCACCAGACCCCTGCAGGCTATCACACCTAAAGTGAACCTCAAACTTCCTTTGACTGACATTTCCAGGAAGCGTGAGGAAGAAAGGGGTGCGACCGGGAGCTTCATTCACTTTAGGGTGTGTATGTGTGTGGTGTGTTTAGGCGGGTGGCAGTCCCAGCTGTCCCAGTATTGATCCACAGCTGGTGCTAATATGGGGGGTGGGGGTCAGGGCTGTGGGGTTTCCTTCCCAACACACACACAAATATACTAAAGTAGAGGAAGAGTGAGATTTCACAATTCTATGTTATGATTATATTAGTACTTCTACTTTTTGACTGATTCATTCTGAAGGACTGGCTCATTGAACCAGTTTCTTGGCTCCCAACCCGAGATGATCCCAGAGGGGATCAGAAAATGTAGCTCTATAAAAAAGAAGTATCAACATTGAGGGTGTTTGTCAAAGAAATGGGCCACAATAGGCTTTTCCATCAATAAGTGCCAGTTGCGTGTTTCTGCATGAATGCAGAGCTGAATCCAAATATATAAAAGAACAGACAAAGAGCGAAAAAGAGGGCGAGAACGGATGACACATTTTCAGTTGGCATTACCCAGGGCCTATTTCTGTCTGTCATCACTCATCTGTTGTGATTCAAATGTGATTTCCCCAAACTGTCATTGAGTGGCGCTCACACTCACTCACACACACACACACAGATTAGGGGAAGTGTCATTATTTGTGGGAATTGTCTATTGAGGGTAGGGCCGGTGGCTGGGGGATTGCCATTGTTCCAGCTGAACATAAAAGACGAGCAAAGCCAACAGACCAAGACTTATGGAAATCAAAAATAATACCAGCCACCAAAATAATAAAAGAGCCCAAAACAATAACAGCCTATTATAAAAGAGAGGAAGAGAAGATGCCAGCTTAATACCTTCAGAGAGACAGACAGAGAGAGAAATGACAAAAAGCTGTGTTCAAATACTGGAGATGTTGTTTCTGCAGCGTACCCACGCTGGGACACCGCCTGGTGCCTATGAGCACACAAACAAATAACAATAGACAACAGAAAATAAATATCTCTCCACAACCCACCAAACCCGTGACCTACAGTCTCTTTCAGGCTCTCCGTTGAAGGACAAGCATCCGCTGCCAAAATGACTCTTAACACAGACATCACATAACAGGCCTGTGAAAGATCAGAAAATTCATTTTAAGAGGTTCAAAAAGAGTGAACATGTTAAACCAGCTCTCTAAAAAAATTCAGATGGTCAGGAACTTGGCACAAGTAAAAAACTTCACCTGCTTATTTCTGCTTTATTGGCATGAAAACATTAGCCTACATTTGTATTTGCAAAGCAAATGGAGTAAATAGGCAATTAAAATAAAGAACAAGTAAAACAAAATAAAAATAAAACGTAATAAAAAAACAGGGCCACATTAGTGCATACCAAAAACTAAGTATAATACTTTTTTTTCCTTCACTTCTGGCTATATTCATCCCTCTTTCATCCTCTCCCAGTCATCAAATATGGGCCAAAGACAATACTACTCCATAAACCCCAACACTGCAGCATTCCAGCACACACACAATGTACCAGAGAGACAGGTAAGAACACACACACCAGAGAGACAGATTTATTGAATTAACACCCAACATCCCGTTTTAAAGGTGCCACCTCATCAGTTTCCACCTCAAATGTCCACACACACACACAGCTGTAATTATATCGACAGCACTAACCTAAATGAATACTCAGTGAGTCCATCACAGCTATAAAGGAGACAGTTATCGGTACTGGGTGGAAAAATGCTGAGTGTGTGTCTGTCATAATCAGTAATTCAATGTACAGAACTTGTAGACCCATAGTCCATAAACTAGCCACTGGCTAAAATTTAGATTTAATTTTAGATCAGATAAGGCATTTAACTGCCATAAAATTGACAACACCAAAGCCAGCGACAGTTAAGCGTACAGCGGGTTAATCATGACCAGCTGAGTTAGCTAGACCTAGGTTTTGTTCAACATACAATATTCAGAGGTGTTTAATGATCAGTCTGGCGGCATCTGTAGATCAGAGGATGCTGTAAGAGCTTCTGTCATGCGGTCATAAAGCAGGTTCTATGGCAGTGTCATCCCGCAGGCTTTGAGGGTTGTATCGGTGTTGGCTCTTGAGTTTTAAGCCGTTTAAGACAGACATAATAGGTATAATCCATCACACAGAGTCTATGGTTTAAAAAGAGTTTAAGCGACAGAAGATACTTTGTGTCTTTACCTGTCTGAATCAAATTGTGCTCAAACAGACAGTTAATTAAACAGATGTCATCCCACCTTTTTTTGTTTTGTTTCTTACATATACACTACTGTTCAAAATGTTGGGGTCAATGTTCTTAAAAAACAGCATTTATTTGATCAGAAATAGAGTAAAACAGTAATATTGTGAAATATTATTGCAGTTTAAAATTGTATTTCAATGTATTAAAAAAGAAAAGAAAAAGTAATTTAGTCCAGTGATGGCGAAGCTGAATTTTCAGCATCATTACTCCAGTCTTCAGTGTCACATGATCCTTCAGAAATCATTATAATATGCTGATTTGCTGCTCAAACATTTCTTATTATTAATGTGGAAAGCAGTTGTGTTTAATATTTTTGTGGAAACCATGATTTTTTTTTTTCAGGATTCTTTGATGAATAGAAAGTTCAAAAGAACAGAATTTATTTGAAATGTAAATCTTTTTAGTAACTATGTAAAATGTAAATGTACATTTATGATCAACTTATTGCATTCTTTCGGATTTTTTTTTAAACAGTACTGTATATATTAGTATATAAACAAATCCAAAAATGACCCACTAATGTGACGCTTGCTCATATTTTCATTATTTTATGCTATTTCAGAATACATTACAACAAACATACACAGCAATATTCATATGAAAGATTTCAGGTTCTCTCCCTTTCTGTTTTTCTTTTACTAACCCCATTTTTCCATTTTCAGAAGTCAATACAAGACATTGGATGTGCGCTGTGTGTTTGTATTTCCTGTAAGTGTTTCTCAAGGCAAACGACAGCGTGATTGTTCCACGGCTCTAATTCGCTTTATCGTGTTTGTCGTCCGTTTTTCACGAACCAAAACTAGCAAAGCAAAACAAAAACAGACAGATGAAGTAATGCTCGCTAAAGACAAATAAAAACAGAGGGATTAGAACAGTGTGTGTGCACATGTCCCATTAAAGCTTTAAACAATATTTTCAATTGAATCGACTGAAACATTCAAGAGCTAGGAGTCAAACGCAGATCTTCAAAACACTCCAGTGCTTCATCCCAAAAAGAGCAGATTATATGTGAGAAAATATGGATGTTTCTAAGAAAAAGAGATCTAGATTGTTAGACCACCTTGCAGTGTTCAGATCACTGAAGCCTATAATAATAATTTCACTGATATCGAACTCCAGGTTATATGTAACGTAGGTGATGGTACTTTAAGTGTGGTTGGAGACAGCAATCTGGAGGAAGAGAGAGAGGGAACACCTGGGTCAAGCTTTTGGATAAATATTTGGCTTTGAGGAATATTTTTCAGAGCCACAAAGATCTGTCTCCATCAGCAGGCACCATCTTAAGAAGAAACAGAAAAATAAATACGGCAGAGATGCGGGAAAAGAGATAGAGAGGGAGGGACAGGCACAGAATGGAGAGAGATAAAAAGAAATGCGAAGGCAGGCAGGTGAGGAAGGATGGACAACAGTCTTAAAAAAAGAGAGAAAGAAAAACAGAAGACAAAAAAAGAATGAAGGACCAGTGACGCATACAAAGACAAACATTTAAGAAGTGTGTGTGTGTGCTCATCTGATGTTACAGCTAAGCCCAAATAATAACAAAGCAGTACAGAAATGCAGCAGACATCTCACACACACACACACACACACACACACTGCAGCAGTGTGACCAGACCTGAGAAACAGATTAACACACACGTGTGCATGTTTATTCCTGCTTCCATCTCACAGTAGAGGGGCAAAACAAAGAGTGTTTCTGTTTTGGATATCTCTGCTTGTGTACGTGTGTGAGGTGGGCTTAAAGTCGACAGTGACCTTGCCTTACATCTGATCTCCAACCCTGTTAAGAATCCCGTTAATCTGTCTGTCAAACACACATACAGACTCCAAAATGAACTTTTTCACAAGTCAATTGAAAACCTTTACCAGTCATGCATATTTTTTTCATCATAAAATTATTGCGCATTTTTTTTATATATTTTAATATATTAATTAATAGCAAACCATAGTTCATTTGGAGTATCAAATACACAATCATTCAAAAGATTGGAGTAATACTTTTATTCAGCAAGGACATTAAAGTGACATCAAAGATGTTTCAAAAGATTTATATTTCAAATAAATGTTGTTCATTCCAACTTTGTTCAAGGAATCCAGAAAGAAAATAAGTTTTCCACAAAAGTATTAAGCAGCACAAGCAGAAAATGTTTTTTTAGCACTAGTTTTTCACACTGAACCAGAGATGTCAAAATAGCTGAAAAACTCATTTAGAATTTTTTTTCACTTAAATATGACACATATTCAAATTATATATTCGAATTTAAAAGGCATATCATCAATTATGGGAAAAAAATCTTTTGGCTCGTCTCCTGAGGCCGTAAGAGTGTGCAAGCAGCAAAATATGAATGCACCGCATTAAATTGTTTATTCAAAGCAATGAAATATATCATGACTGTCTGTAAGCGCCTTAAACGTTTAAACTAAAGTTTTATGTTTATAAATCAAATATATTTGTGTAAATTGCATTAATTATGAACAAAACAGCACCATGCATTTATGCATAGTTTAATATAAAGAGCCGAAGCAATGATCACACAGTACTTTTTGCATTTAAAAACATGAGCTTCAGTGGAATGGGGAAACAAATTTTACATTTAAAAAAATGTAATCTTTTAACTTTACATGGCTTTCTAAACATGCAATTCTCTTGTGCGAGGTGCTAGTGCAATGGTGAAAGATGTCCATCTACCGTATGTTTACCTAGAAAACAATGGAAAAAACAGTGCATAAAATGCGTGGTTACGGTTTTGACGTTACTTCTATTATAATAATAGAATTGCCGTTCTTACGTCATTTTTGATCAAATAAATGCAGCTTGGTGAGAGTAAGAGACTTGCATCTTAACGACCCCAAACATTTGAATGGTAGTGTATAAAATACAAATTTATGAAAATATAACCTGCCCACAGAAACTTTCAGAGCACTTGCTACACACACATACACACAGTAATCACACAGTAATCTGTATACATATACACACGTACCGTGAAACGGTAGATCAATATCTGCACCTAATGCTGTCAGTACCGCTCTAGGTTGTTCATATAGCATAAACAAAGTTTGTTTTACTCTGAACCAACAAGAAACCAGTAGATTGTCTTTAAAGGTCCAGATGAACGTTGGCGTTGAGTGACATGCTTTGACTGATGGTCACTTAATCCAAGGAAAACTTTTCAAATCATAATAAGTTGATTAGCAAACTTGTTATTGTCGTTGAAGACGCAATAACCTAAAATGTATCTTTGCTAGGGATGCGTCGAAAATGTTTTTTGCAAAAACGCAATAAAATAACATTTTCCACTTTTATCTGAAATACAAAACAGGCAAAAAGCAGCAATTTTTTGACTGAAAATATTAATAAAACCATTTAACATTTACAGAAAATTTAGCATCGCTATTTTTACATTTACATTACTTTTCTCATAATTTAATAGGCCTACTCATTTAAAATAAATCTAATCTAATAACACTGTTAAAAGTAAATCTCCATTTTCATACTGTATATTATAATTGTGATTCCTGAATTTAGTTTGAAACACATTGTTTTAGTTTTTAGCATTTTTGATTCTTAATTTATGTAGACAATATAGTAAAGATTTTAATATCCGTCATCAGCCACAACATAAAAATAATTATCGGTGCATCCCTAGATTTGACCAAAATGAAAATCAAGCTCAGACTTAAAACTGCAGACCATCTTGAACATATAAAAAAAAATATATATATATATAAATAATAATTCAATGAAATCCTCCATAAAGTTGCACAGGCTAATATTCCATTTGAAGTGAAATCTTTCTGATCTGACAAAATTACACAAAGCAAAGCAGCAATAAAAGTTGAAAGCCAGTTACATTCAGTTGAGATTAATCCCTGAAGAGGCACACACAAACTTTTCTATTTCATTCTCCACACCAGCTTTGCTCAGCATGCCTGGCTGGGTGGCTGAATTATTCTGTGTGGTCTCCAGAGAAGCGCGGGACCTGGGGCAGCGTGTGGACCAGTAGCCCACGTAATGTGCTCCTGCCGCAGACCAAGCCCGTGGTGAGGACCCCTGGGCAAACGAGAACTGAGGTGGAAATTACTTTAAATGTTTTGGACATTTAAAGTGGCCACAAAAGGCAGCAGAAAGAGAGAGAGAGAGAAAGACAGAAATAAAAGAGAGAGAAATACAGAAATAACTGGTCTGGAATTTGGTTAATTCTATTACTCTGAACACAAAACAAGCCATATTGTGTATTTGTTTTAGAGTGGCAGACCCCTGAAGACTTGGACTTGAAGATTAAGCTTCAGAACTACAGACAAGGGCACTGTTTGAACAACAGGAAGTGAACCATTCTTGTTTTATCCTGTTTTATCTTAGAATCTATCCATTTTCTTCACATTTTTTCATCTTTCCTCTTACTCCTTAACTATATCTAATCCATTTCAAGAATCTAGGACTTGTGGACTTATTGTGAACCTATTTTCAGACAATCACATGCTGCCCTCTAGTGGCTGGAGGAGGAAATGAGCAAGAAACAGTTCACCAAAAATGACAATACTGACATTATTAACTCTTTTTCCATGGAACAAACAATGTGACTGAGGACTTTTCAACTCTTTTTCCATACTGCAATAATTGACAAAGTAAATGATGACAGAACTTTGGGTGAATTATTATTTGTTCAGCTCTGATTTTCCATTTATCCATTTTTCCATTATGCACTTTAAAGGAAACATCACAGATAAGTCCAGGATGAGACTGTTCTCACTAGTCAGAACTTTTGAGAAGAAACATGACTCCAGTGGAAAAACAAATGTTAAACAACAATTTCCACAAATACAGAAGTAATGCAGAAACAAACTACAGACACAACTCTGCAGGTTTAAACCCAGAGTGAACCAGAGAACAAAAAGACTCTGATATGAATAAAGACTGAAAATGGCTAGAAATGCTGCCACTGTTTCTCTCAGACACACACACAGAGAAATGTGGTGCCAAATAGAGCAGCTCAAGGAGCTTTGATGTCGGCCTCTCTTGGAATGCTCTTTTCTTTTCCCCCTTTATACTCCTCTCTTTCTATCCCTCTCTCATTCTTTCTTCTGTTTTCCTCCCAGTTTTCTCACAGCAGGCAGGAGCGCAGGGTAAAATGAACCAGTGTGCAGAATTAAAAAAAGTTCCAAACCAGTTTTTTTATAGTCAATTATAACAATTCACAACTTTATTTAAAAAAAAACAAATATATATATATATATATATATATATATATATATATATATATATATATATATATTCACAATTTTGTTTCAAACATTTTTCTGATGAAAATAATTGTATTTTATGATGTTACATCTTTTATATGTTTGAAAAAAATTCAAATTAGAATTCAAGTTAGTGTTGAGGCGCGTGTGTGTGTGTGTGTGTGTGTGTGTGTGTGTGTGTGTGTGGAAAGAGAGAGTTTGTGGCCAGTGTTGTTTGTTTGTTTTGGAAGAAGAAATTCAAGGGATTTTTTGGAACCTGGTGTGTGTGGATCTCTTCTCGTCTCATTGCTGGTGTCAGATGACAGGCATGTCTTTGATCTGTCTGTTATTAGTGAGGTGTGTATGGACAGGAGGAATTAAGATCTCATGCTTTGTGTTCCCACCCTCGTCTCAGACTACTCTCACCCAAACACACATGAATACCATATCACCCATTCATTTCACATCGCACACAGAGAACTGCATGAGTGTTTATGCTGATTAAGAGACATTAATGAGAGCTTGCCAGCGCTGGAGACACTTACATTGGACCGGTGATGTGACTATTATTGTGTGTTTCAATGTTTGCGTATGTGTCTGCTGAGCAGACAGATGGATAGAGAGCCCTGTCTGGACTGGTGCCCATGTTTGTGGATCTAAACAACCTCTCTCTAGAGACACACACAGATGCCATGTTCAGAATGGAAAACTAATGTAATATAAACTCTAATACAAACAATGCCGTTTGTTCCAAACCGTAGTATGCTACATTTCTGGTACTGTTCAACGTTTGGGGTTGGTAAAAAATTGTAAAAACGTTTTAAAGAAGTCTCTTATGCTCACCAGGATTGCATTTATTTGATAATAAACAATTTAATAACTGTTTTCAATTTTAATATATTTTACAATTTAATTTATTCCTGTGATGCAAAACTGATTTTCAGCATCACATGATCCTTCAGAAATCATTCTAATATGCTGATTTGCTGCTCAAGAAACATTTCTTATTATTATCAAAGTGGAAAACATTTATAAAACGTTATACTTTTTTTCCAGGAATTTTTCGATTAATAGAAAATTCAAAAGAACAGCATTTATTTAAAATGGAAATCTTTTGTAATGTTATATAAATGTCTTTACTGTCAATGTTGATCAATTTAATGTGGCCTTGATGACAAAGCATTCATTTCCAAATGTTTGAATGGTAGTGTCTCTAACTAATATGTCATTCTGAACATGTGAGTATCAATTGTGTAATTTAAATAACTGTGTAATGAAACAGCAGGAGAGAAGTGAAGATAGATGAACATAAGAAGATAGGAAACTTTTAGCTTGTTCTTCTGCAGCAAAATAAAACAGTCTACCCAAACACAGCTCTGACAGTTCATGGTGTTTACTGATCCTACAAGGCAAATGGCAACAGCATACAAAGATAACATTACTAAATGACGTTTTGCACAGCACATGTCCAAGAATCTCTGCCTCTCTCGGTCTCGAATTATGCATCTATCTTTCAGAGCCCTTTGTCTGTGTGTTTGAGGATATAAAACACATGCAGAGATTCCAGTATTGCCTCCTTCAGTGTAAATTAAAGAGCAAAGAGCAGTCAAAAGTAGTCTCATTTTAGTTTTTTCCCATTTCATGAAAGTATGGTCTGACAAGCCACAAGACAAATAGCCAACCAGATGCCAAGAACAGCAGTGTTTATGAACAGTCCTGTCCTACAGCATTTGCACTGTAAAGATCTATACCAGCATTAGTCTTGGAAATCTAAAAGCATCCGAGACACAAATCAGAGTCAAGAAAAATCTTTCCAACAATCAATGGATTTTAAGCACAAAACAGCTGGCAATTTTCTAGAAGGCAAGTGTCACTTGACAGAATTAAGTAATCATATTTGTATAAAAAATTTGTGGTCAAATAAAAGCTAGGTCTGGTTCTGATAAAACAGCCTTTTAATCCCAGACACAAGGCACATTAATTTAATAGTGAGCACAGAAAACTATGACAGAAAATGATCAACAAGCTTTTTTCCCTTGACTAAGACGATGACGAGATGACAATAAGTAACATAGCTGAGACTATATCAACATGTAATATCATTGACGAAAAAAGATGATTAAAATGTAGTTAAAAAAATAAGAACTTTACCCAAATCTCAATGTAACAAAAAGAGGAGACAAAACATTACAGACTGCTCTACAAACTTCTACTGCAAGCTTTCATGTTTGGGAAGTCCAGATGTCAAGATTTTCAATTCCCCAATCAGAGCTTTTACATTTTTTGCCCACATGTGCATTGAGATATTCTGCTCGAAACGAAAGTGTCTTTCAGTCAGTCTGTTCCTTCGCGAGCCGCTTGCGCTGTTTGATGCGACTAAACCTGCGATCAAATCTTCTCACAGAGATGAACTGTAATAATTCTAAACGTGGATCTATACTATTTTGTTTGCAATTGTGGTTGCTGAATAAATGCACTTACGCAAAATAACTGCGGTTATTTTGGTTACTGAATAAACGCACTCACACTCTATGTGGCAATACAAAATCTTTTTTGCTGTTGTTTTAATAGAAAAACTTTGTTGTAATTTAGAATTATTGGTATTACTATTAGGAATTTGACTTTTAATTATTGAGAAGTTTCTTGTTTTACCAGTTTATAATGTAGAGAGTATGTTAATTTACATGATAAATAGCCTATACTAAATCAGTATACTAGATTATGTCAAATAAACCAGGCAAATGAGTTGACATTCTCTTAATTTGTGCTTATAATTCTGATGAAATGAACAAATACATTTCTCAAAAGACAACAAACATTGATTAAAACTAGACTCAAATGCTCAGATATTTAGTAATTAAAAAAAACATTTGACACAGGACCAAGACTAAATTAAAAAATAGCTGACAAAATTAACACTACTTCAGCCAAACTATAGAACCACTTGTCAATTATCTGTTAATTCTCAAAAGACATGAACACTTGTGTACAATGGGGAGGAACCAACAAAGAACAACATGATATGACACAAACATCTGCCTTCAGTCATTCTTCATCCTGAAACTGAAAGTGGAACAGTAGTGTGATGACTCCCTTTGACCACTAGATGTCAGGCTGCACATAGCAGAACTCACCAGAACCTCAAGAGTGTACAAAAAAAAAGCACTCACATTTTCGATGACAAATGTCCACTCTTTGTCTTCAAACTCCTCTGCATGGGGATCCTAAAAAAAAATGTAGGGATTAATTTGATGGTATTAAAATGTTTTAATTAAGTTAAATGAATTAAGTGGAAGCTCATAAAAGACGGTCTCAGTATAATGTCTTTGGCAGCAGAGATATTTGGAAACAGCAACTCCACAGATCAAATCCATCTGTACAGAACAAAACAAGATTTTCATTTCCTTTCTTATGTAAAACATATGAGGGATGCAGAGGCACTTTCATAAATGACTTATCCAAAGCTTTATCTGGTTGCATCAATAATATAATGACTAAAACACTAATCTTTTGTCAAAGAGGATATGATGCTGATCTGTCTGTCTGTCTATAAATAGCATACAATAATATCAAATCACAGTGATACACTTTTCTCACATTCACCTGCCTTGAGCCTATTTCAAAGCTGAACCAAGTTTATTGGTCAGCTAAACATGCACAGCACGTTACACATATAAAGGTACACATGCATACAGCTTCACCTGAGCTGCTCTTCTGTTGTTCTAGAACTGTCCCGGTCAGCTGACCGCATGGTTGGCGGTACACAAATGAAACATTCATGAACTCACAAAAGCCAAACTAAACCACTGCAATGAACTCTGGGAGATGTAGTTGAACATGACACTGAGTAGGTTTGCAGAGAACAAGGCTGATAAGGAAAATGTTTGTAAAAGCACTTTGTGTGTGACCTTTGTAAACAATGTGGAGAATGTTAGAAGATATACAACACCGGGTCAGCCTGTCTGCGCTAGCTTGTAACTGTGTGTGTGTGTGTGTGTGTGTGTGTGTGTGTGTGTGTGTGTGTGTGTGGCCTGGTAAACCCTACGTTATGGGGACAAAATGTCCCCACAAGGATGGCAATATCCGAAATCCTTGTTCGTGTGGGGACATTTTTGGGTCCCCATGAGGAAATCAGCTTATAAATCATACTAAGTGATGTTGTTTGAAAATGTAAAACAGCAGAATGTTTCCTGTGATGGGTAGGTTTAGGGATAGGGTTAGTGTAAGGGAATAGAATATACAGTCTGTACAGTATAAAAATCATTATGTCTATGGAAAGTCCCCATAAAACATGAAAACACAACTCTGTGTGTGTGTGTGTGTGTGTGTGTGTGTGTGTGTGTGTGTGTGTGTGTGTGTGTGTGTGTGTGTGGGGGGGAGGTCAGTGTTAAGTCAGTGCTTTTGCCACACATTAGAGCTGATGAAATTATGAAATAAAATTTTCAAAATGTTAATTTATTTAATGAGAGTTTATTTGCACATTATTTCTGAAATATTCTATTTTATTTATGGGAGATATGATCAGAATCTTAGTGAATAGTCATTTAATATAATTCATATTGTAAGAATAATTCAGAGAATATTTAACATTAAAATATATGCATGATCATATATCAAATATATGATTATAATTTATTCTATATGCATAATGAAATATATTTGAAAAATAAAAATATTTACACAAATATAGAAATAACATGCAAAATTTGTATATTATACATTACAATTTATTTTATGTATGATCATTGTGTGTATACATATGAAGTATAGCAATATTTGAAAGATTACTTCCTATACATATTATATATAAAAATACAATTATTTAAAGCTAATTTTGCCACTGGGAAACTGAACAGCTGAAAATGTATGAACTGAAATGTCGTCTGAGTCAAGAGTGTTGTCATCTAAAATCCTCTGCTGTCAACATGAGGAACCTCAAATCTACAAACTACTCTTTCTCTTTATGCGTCAAACAGATGCACTTCCTGTGTAGCTGCACCTGGGTCTAACAATTCCGGATGTAAGGTCTCACTTCTCTCGTGCCAGATGGAAAAACCTGCTGACTGGCATCCCCAAAAGACTAAAATACAGAGCACGTGCTTCCTGCTGCCGTGTCAGTTTCTGCTGCACACACATTTGAGAAGGGAGTTACAATCTTGGACTATATGGCAATTAAATCAGTGTTGAATCAGGATGTCTAGACACCAGCAGACCTGCAGATCCCAACCAATCAGCTTCTGGGAAACAGCCAACTGCTACAACTGGCCCCAATAACGTCTAGGCCTACTTGGTGTGGTCTGTGTGTGTGTCTGTGTGTGTGTCTGTGTGTACCTTAAATAGGGTGACCGTGATCTCTATGTTCTCTGGAACCGGCCACACCACCACTCCTCTATAGGGGTTCTTGATGCCAGGCTGCCAGCTATGAGACTGCGAACAAAATAAATTACATTACATGATACACAAGATGATTATAATAAATGCAACATGAAACCTAACATCTTTAGTCATGCAAAATATACAGTTAGTTTTTATTCAATAATCTAGCTAGTCAAAAACAAAACAAAAACACCTAGCAAGGAAAAAAAACTTTGAGTGAAGTTGGAGTGATGCATACGTAAGTTGTTATAAAAAACTTTAATGGTTCATTAAGGTGATGCGTGTCATTTTTGAGCCAATATCGGGACCAAACGGAATTGTGGCATATTATGTACATTTATATGTACGTACATTAAAATTTAAGATAACTAAACCCATAATGTCAGGGTCTGACTACTCTTACTCTACTAGTCTGGTTTTGTTTAGTGGGATTTACAGATCTAGGAGATATGATTGTAGCTCCACATTGTCCAGCATGTATACATACTAATTGGGCTACAAATGTCTTCAAGAGGAGATGTGTATTTAATCTTTAAAATGTTATCCATTGTGATTATGTATACTTGTACTGAAAAATTAAGACAGTAACTTAAAGCAAAAACCTGCTATCACAACACGTAAATATACTCAAGTCATTGTTAGTTTGAAACAGCATTTTTTTTTTTTTTTTTTTTTAATACCCACCTTGGAAGATTTCCTTCGGCTCCTCCGAGTCCAGACAACAACTAGCTTATCTGGTTGCCTAAAAGAGGACAAAAAAATAAAAAATAAACAACCAGAGCCAAAAAGCTAATAAACAAACACAATAACTAACTGAAACACTACCAGGACTTCCGCTTTCAGCTCTACTGTGCACAAGAACAAGATAAGAGGAGAAATAAAAGAGGAAGATGCTGGCCAGCCTTCTCAGGAAAGAGTTCAAAGTTGAAATGATGCTGCAAATCATGCCCATATCACACACAGCCTAACCCAGCAGAACACAAACTCGCTGCTTTTTTGATGCAAGTGTGTGTGTGCACAAGATGTGTTAATGGAGTTGAGGTGACAAGACCTTTACTACAGGAAACACATTATATGCTAAATCCATACCTCACGCTAAAGTACAAATACACCTTACAGTACAACATTCACAATACACAAAGTGAATGACGACACTCACGGACAGACCAACAGGTTTAAAGAGAAACGGACTGTTAGACCTGAAGGACAAAAAGGTTTCGGTACATCTAAGCAGAACTGAGAGAGAGAAAAATCACACACGCACACACAGGATCCAGGACTCATGAGCTTGAATTGGATTACTGCAGTAAGAGGCTTGACCGCAATCTGACAGGTGTGTGTTATGCCTGTGTCCTGTGTGTGCCTCATTTTAAGAATCATCACTGTCCTCATCTAAACTGTTACAAACAGGGAGCAGACAGGATCTATGCCCATCTAAACTAACTCCTGCCTGATGCATATCTGGATTATTCTAGATTACTATATGGATCAGTTTCCCAGGAAGAGAGAAACAGCAGTGCTCTCCAAAAAGGATTTTCCGTGGAGATTGATAATCACCACTGACAGCATTTCAACCAATGACTAGACTTAAACTGTGCCCAGGAAACCAATGAGAGCGCATCACAGAGAAACCATTCACAGACACTCCATTGTGTCTCATTTCTAGAAGACACACACGCTCCCTCCTGCCCTACGGCAGCATGCTGTGTGTGACATGGAGCATTAAAGACAATCTGCTTTCGGTACAAGTACTTTCAGTAATTGTGTGTAGGGCTGCACAATATATCGAAATTATCGAAATGATAAAGTTCATTATTTTCCATAATGTAATGATAAAAATTAAACTTTCATATATTTTAGATTCATTGCACACCAACTGAAATATTTCAGGTCTTTTATTGTTTTAATACTGATGATTTTGGCATACAGCTCATGAAAACCCCAAATTCCTGTCTCAAAAAATTAGCATATTTCATCCGACCAATAAAAGAAGTGTTTTTAATACAAAAAAGTCAACCGTCAAATAATTATGTTCAGTTATGCACCCAATACTTGGTCGGGAATCCTTTTGCAGAAATGACTGCTTCAATGCGGTGTGGCATGGAGGCAATCAGCCTGTGGCACTGCTGAGGTGTTCTGGAGGCCCAGGATGCTTCGAGAGCGGCCTTAAGCTCATCCAGAGTGTTGGGTCTTGCGTCTCTCAACTTTGTCTTCACAATATCCCACAGATTCTCTATGGGGTTCAGGTCAGGAGAGTTGGCAGGCTAATTGAGCACAGTAATACCATAGTCAGTAAACCATTTACCAGTGGTTTTGGCACTGTGAGCAGGTTCCAGGTCGTGCTGAAAAATGAAATCTTCATTTCCATAAAGCTTTTCAGCAGGTGGAAGCATGAAGTGCTCCAAAATCTCCTGATAGCTCGCTGCATTGACCCTGCTCTTGATAAAACACAGTGGACCAACACCAGCAGCTGACATGGCACCCCAGACCATCACTGACTGTGGGTACTTGACAATGGACTTCAGGCATTTTGGCATTTCCTTCTCCCCAGTCTTCCTCCAGACTCTGGCACCTTGATTTCCGAATGACATGCAACCACTGAGCAACAGTCCAGTGCTGCTTCTCTGTAGCCCAGGTCAGGCGCTTCTGCCGCTGTTTCTGGTTCAAAAGTGGCTTGACCTGGGGAATGCGGCACCTGTCGCCCATTTCCTGCACACACCTGTGCAGCGTTTTTTGCCACACTTTATCCTTCCCACAGACTTCCCACTGAGGTGCCTTGATACAGCACTCTGGGAACAGCCTAGTCAACCCACCCCTAATCTTTTGCAGGTGTTTAGAGTTAATTAGTTGATTCAGATGATTAGGTTAATAGCTCGTTTAGAGAACCTTTTCATGATATGCTAATTTTTTGAGATAGGAATTTTGGGTTTTCATGAGCTGTATGCCAAAATCATCAGTATTAAAACAATAAAAGACCTGAAATATTTCAGTTGGTGTGCAATGAATTAAAATATATGAAAGTTTAATTTTTATCATTACATTATGGAAAATAATGAACTTTATCTTATCTTAAGTTATACACAATATGCTAATTTTTTTAGAAGGATCTGTATATATTGCGATATGCATATCGCAACGGCTTGCAATAACTGGGGCCATAAAACAAAAGACAAAGAGAAAATCACTCACTGCTCTTGGTTATATAACTTTTGTAGCTTTAATAACTATCAATATATATATATTTAATTCATACAGTGAAAACTAAGCCGTTTTATTTTTACATTGGATTATTTAGTTTCTGTTGTTAAATAATCCTAATGTTGGCCTACCTGAAACCTTAAACCCTGTGGTTTACATTGATGTTAAAATAACACTTCTTATGCTACAGTAAAACACTGCTGTTCACTTTCAGAAGTTTTTTGTCACAAAAAGAATGTGAAACATGTATGTAGGTTATATAATCTTAAATATATTTTAAAGATAATTTAAGTTTATTTTACACACTTTAAGCATTATATCACATTTTTCTTCAATATTGTGCAGCCCTACTTGTGTGCTTCCTCTAGTTGACATGCTCCACTGCAGGCCCTGATGCACATGATATCAGAAAGGTTTTCATAATGGCATGTTTCCTCTTATGGATGGTTGGGTCAAAATTATTTTTTTTCCCTGATTTAAAACTTTTATTCAACAAGGATACATAAATTGAGCAAAAGTGACAGTAAAGTAATTTATGATGTTACAAAAAAAACTATTTTAAATAAATGTGGTTCTTTTGAACTATGTTCAAAGAATCCTGAATACATGTATCATGGTTTCACAAAACTATTAAGTATCACATTAATAATAAATGCTTCTTGACTTGAGCACCAAATCAGCTTCTTAGAATGATTTCTGAAGGATCATGTGAATATATTTGTTTCTATAAACAGAAAACAGTTCATTTAAATAACTCTAATATTATGAAATTGGATTGCTAAGTGTATTTATGAAATAATTTCAGTCTTGGTGAGACTTAAATCTTTTGAAATTAAAAAATCAATTTTTGAAATTATGCATTTAATACTTTTCACTATAGTTTTTGAAAATCTAAATTTTCATGTCCCTCTCAACGGAGGGACAGAAATCAGATTTCATCAAAAATATCTTCATTTGTGTTCCGAAGATAAACTAAAGTCTTAGATATGACATGAGGGTGAGTAATTAATGACAAAATTTATATTTTTTGGTGAACTATCCCTTTAATAAACCTGTAGCCTTAGCGCACCAGGTCCGTTGACTGGCCATCTACTACATATTGTACACCAAAATAGCAAACTCTGAATGAAAAATCATCACAGTTTCAATTTGATTGGCTGGCTTTACATCAAAGGTTAGAACCGGAGGCCAGTCCGGTATGTTTCCACAGACAATTTCTGCAATGCATCTGAAACTTAAACACATGCAACATGATCACCAGGACTTCATCACAGTTTCACTATTGTTTAAATGTGTTTCCTGCTAAAATCCCACCAGCAACCTATTGCCAAAAACAGAAACCACCACACATGTAACTCATTCCGTGGTTCATTTCTTAAGGACGCTCCCTAAGGCACAGTTTATTTCTCAGACCATTACTACCATTACAACAGACCCTTTTTGACTACATTTAGACTGCATGGTTCAAGAGACCCAAATCCAATTTTTTCCTCTCATGTGGCACAGATCGTATATGACCGGTGAACGTGTAAGCAGGAAAAAAACGCATGGATTCCGATTTTCTCAGATCGGATTTAGGCCTCACTCATGTGGTAATAAATCGGACATGAATTGGATACGTGCATTTGCGTGTGCCATGTAAGCAGACAAATCGGATATTCCCCAGTAAATGCGAGTCGTACGTCATTAAAAAAGTGACATCAACTCAGGGGGACATCACCAACTGAGATCGCATGACTTATTATAGGCGGGATGGAGGACGAAGGATACAAACAGTGGAGCAATGCGAAGGTTTCATGTCTTTTGAGTGTTTGGGGCGAAGAGACAGTGCAGGCAAAAATACAGGGTTGTTACAGAAATAAATCCGTGTTTGAAGACATTTCACGAGATATGGGGAGGCACGTTTTTTTTCTCTGCCATACGAGACCAATGTTTTGCTGACTTTTTTGATGACTTTTCAAAACTTCCTTTTCCGGGTCAGAACGTCTACATTTGGTAGTTTCAGCAGTTTATAGTGTAAATGCAAAAATCGGATACGGGTCACTTTTAAAAGATGATGTAAGCGGGTCGTCAAAAAATCGGATATAGTCAGAAAATCGGATTTGGGCATCAAGAATTGCAGTGTAAATGCAGCCTAAGTCAACCAGTATAGTTTTAGCTCTGATTTGTGGCTACAGGTCATGCATATCTGGATACATTAAGATTTACTTTACCTGCCAAATCCATTATTTTGACTGTGCTTTCAAGGTCCATCTTAACTATTGTCCTCTACAAAAACTCTAAAGTGAAACTGCTCAGTTTCCGTCACTGGCATGCTATGTAGATCTTACACCTGGCCGGTGTCTGCTGATAGAAACCTGTCAACATCTGAGGTGAGAAGACTGTCAAACCAGGAGTTTAAAATCGATAGCCTGGAGGTCTATAAATGTTCACACCTTTTATTACTATAAGAATTCTATAAGACTTCCAAACATAGCATGTTATGTACTTTGAAGAAATACTTTGAGTCAAAAGTGAAGCACTGTACACAAGGCTACAAGACCTCTGGCTTCTTGATTGTAATTTAATGCTTTTTGCTTTGCATATTAAAAACACCACATAGACACATAAACAACATTAAAATTTTGATTTTCACCACAGGGGGTCTTTAAGACTTTATTTTTAAATAAATAATGTTTACTTAATAGTGTTAATACTTTGTTTCTATTAAGGAATCTCCAGAACCAGACTTTAGGTGACCATGATCTAAAATAAGCTCAAATCTAAAGATCTAAACAATCTGGAAACTGCTTTTCTGTAGGATTATAATAGAGCTAAAAGTAATCTGTCTAGCTAGTAAAAGTAGATCTACAACACCCATTAATAAACTATATAGGCCCCCATAAAAAAAACAGCGGAAAATACTGTGAGTGTGAGAAAGTTTTATAATCATCTTTAATCACCTTTATAAAACATACTTTCTATTGCAGAAAGAGCAGAAAACAACTGAAATTTCTTTAAATACAACATTGCAACGAAATAATTGTCTCTGTGAGGCAAACAATCTCAAGACACCATTTATACTTCAGATTACAGCAAAACAAAAGCTGCAGATTTGAGGAGGGCTGACATAAATAAATAAATAGAAAAGGAGTAACAAAGTGGGTCATCGCACAGCAGGAGATGTTATTAGCCAGAAAAGGAGGCGGGTAGAGAGGGTATAAAGACAGACAGACTGGCAAAACCAGGAGGAAAAGCCTTCACTGGGCACTAGAAGCACAGCTGCCCAAACACGAACGGTAAAGCTGCTATTCCACAACATCACACAAAGACAACGAGAAAGAGGGCGGCGTGTGTTTAGTTTATGCCATTAAAATCCATCTTAGGTGATATTGCCGTCTACACCTGGTAACATGGGACCACTTGTGATCAGAATGGGTCTTTTCGATGGCTTTTACATTGAAAACCATTGTATCCTTCCTTTTTGTCCGACACACAACAGAAGTTTGATGAACTTTAGCTACATCATTAATTATGTTACTTTGCTGTTTATTATTGTGAAGCTGCTTTGAAACAATTTATATTGTATAAAGTGCTATAAAAAATAAAGGTGACTTGACATAGCCGAATCACTGTTATTTAGGAGTAAGATTGCATGGTTGTTTGAATGATTGTGATCTTTTTGTGCAGTTTGTCTATTAAAATGTCTATAAAACACTGTTTATGAAGAGATGCGTGTACATCTGTGACCTTATTGACAGACTCCACAGGGAAAGGGAGGGAAAGGAAGGGATGAGATGCCACGAGAGGAGGAGCGGACAGACTGAACCACATCCTGACTCAGAACGGATGGACAAAAAAAATAATAATAATATCAATGACGAATTAGACTTCCACAACCACCTTTAGGCTATAAACAGCTCCATCAAAAAAATGGAATGAACACTTGTGACAAACACACACAGTGACACTGTCAATCAGAAATCCCCCTCTGATCTGAGCTCTGAATAAAGAAAGAGAGCAAGACAAAGAGAGAGCAGCAACTGGAACAGAGTGATATTAAGATTAAACACTAAAGAGCTTGTAACAGGAGATCTGGAGCACACAATACAATACTGCCACACAATACGGCTGAGAGAGAGAGAGAGAGAGAGAGAGAGAGAGAGAGAGAGAGAGAGAGAGAGAGAGAGAGAGAGAGAGAGAGAGAGAGAGAGAGAGAGAGAGAGAGAGAGAGAGAGAGAGAGAGAGAGAGAGAGAGAGAGAGAGAGAGAGAGAGAGACGAGAGACGAGAGACGAGAGACGAGAGACGAGAGACGAGAAGGTTATTGATTCGGCTAACTGAGTACGCCTGGTTTTAAATTATTTATTAGTATAAAGTGAAAGAGAGAAAACATATCTGTCTTAAAACATTTGTGGTACATGTAAATAAAATTGGTAACACTTCACAATAAGGTTTAATTTGTTAACATTAGTTAACTACATTAGTTAAAGGGGTTATGAACTGCATTGTTTAATAGGTTTTGTTTCCTGGGGTGCACTTAAAATATTAGTATGCAGGGCATTACAAATGCCATTACAGGGCATTAACTCACCAGTCACTGTGGCTAGTAGTTTTCCAAAGGTACTAGCCACTCAGCTGCATTTTCCCTGGCCACAATTTTGACATTGATACCATAGGGGAAAAACGGCCATATAGATATTTTTAATATTATCTCAACTTGGTAGCCGGTATATAAGCTACTGTCACTTTAAGACCTGACGCAAAGACATTGTTTTATATAGCCAATATACTAGACTTTATGTGCACCTGCATTTGGCGGGAGTTAATGTCAAGCCCAGTTATTAAGACTTTTACATCAAAAACTGTCAAAGTTCAGAAACAAAAGACATTTGTCCCTGATTTTAGCCCTGATTGAAACGCTCTTTTTTAAGGGGCGTGGCTGCTGTGAGACTTCAGTGGAAATGCGTGGCGTTTGTGTCAAAAAGACAGTTGAACCCACTTTAATCAGTGATGTTGTCTACACTTGATGCGGCGGGACAAATCTCCGACAGTAAACTGATGCCTCGTTCTATTTATGACGTACTGACACGAAGGACAAATGCTTTGCAGCGGGTGCTTTGCCGCGTCCAGTGTAGACACTGTGTCAGCCCATTATGCCTATAACACTAAGTTACAACATTAAGCAATATTCCAATAATTTATATAACTATAACACTTTATATAGGGACATTTTGCATAACGAGTAGTTTCACGTTTAGTACATTTTGCTGACTACTTATTTAAAATAGTATTTAAGTATAAGTACACATGTAACTGAACATGTTTTCATTATGGTATTATTACTTTTACCTTAGTAAAATATCTTAGTAGCTACTTCTTCCACCACTGGTAGAGACTAGAGGAATGAAGTTTTTTTTTTTGCCAGTGACACTTTTGATAAACTTTTTGATATAAGTTATTTTTTATATAACATGACTAAATAAAAAGACGAGGTCATTAGTGAAGATTATGCAACAGTATTCAGAATATAATATAGAATAGAACATGCAATGCAATCTAGTTTGGTTACAGCTCAAATGTATCATTCTCATTCTATCATTCACCCTGCCTGCATTACATATCTTTGTTACACAAGTGTTTGATCACCAGATTTGAGTGATCATTGCAAAAAATGTGTTTATAATATTCTGTACTGTATTCTATATGTACCTGTCAAAGGTTTGTACACACGAATGGGAAAGTGTATGCAAACTTTTGACTGGTACTGTACTATAACATACACATAAATAATATTATATTATTATATTATATTATTTTTTTACTCCCTAATATCGGTATCGGCCCCCAAAAATCCATATCGGTCAAGGCTCTAGTTCTTTTTAAAACCTGGCACAGCACAACGTCTTGTCGTCCCCAGTGCTTTTTGACAGTAAAGTGTCCCCATCACTAAACTGGAGCATTAGGACCCACACAGATCACAGGGTGAGATGATGCGGCATCAGCTGTCGTCCACTATGACACGCTATACAAGATAAAGTGATCGATTGTTGCATCCCGACGCTCATTGTTGTTTACAAATCACCACAACAATCTGCGTCAAATGGATCGTGCCAAAATCGGGCTGATATCATGTAGTCTGAACCCGGCATTACTTCAATGTAAATCATAAAACAGAAGAACAGATCTGTTGCTACTTCAGTCTCATAGAGGCTTTTAAACTATTATTTTGCCCACAACGTATAGCACAAATATAGCATAACTTCAATTTACAATTTTGAAATTAATCAACAGGTAAGACTTTTAGTCTAAACTTGTTAGTTTCAGTCCTATACAGATATTTATTTATAACTTTCCTAACTTGCTAAATGAATCCTTTTGCAGGAGTTTTGCCTTCTAGTTTTAAGAAATACTTCAGAAACATTCATTCATTTATTGCAAGTAAATATTTTGTCAGTTGTTTCTTCCTAAAGTAGCACTGTGATCCCTGGGTTATCAGTCAGTAGTCTATAGCTAAAGTTCACTGACTCCCACATGATCATATCAGCCCGTTTCTGACCAGCAGATCTTGCACACAGACACACACTTCCTTCAGTCACCAATTTATCGTAATGGAACTTTAAACTTACGAGTTAGTAATAAAACCTGTTTTATTGAAGCCATCATGAAAAAATGCAATCAGTGCTGCAATCATCCAATGAGCGAGTGCACAAATGGAGAGAGAGAAAGAGAGAAAAAAAGAGATGGTAGATTTGTAGCCTTAAAAGGAAATAAATCTAAATGTGCCTGCACTGGTTTTCATGAAAATCATTACTGGATGCTTTTTATCTACATTTAAAATCTCATTTATTAACAATTCTGGTGACCCAAAATTCCTCTTTTGCCTTTACTTTTATCCATTTATTTTTGAACACCACTGAAAATGTTTAAGATATAAACACACTCTAATGTTCATTACGCAAAGGTCCCTCCCTATCGTCATGATACAGATATGCCGGTTAAATTCTTAAAATGAAAGAGTAGGTATAAAAAGCTTTGTGTAAAAAGAAATTATGACATTTCTGGCGCAATAAAACTTTATAAGTGGACTTCAGGGGGAAAATCAAACACAACAAAACTATACAATATGACCTGCATACTGAAAGCTGTGCTATATAAGATCACTGAAGGTTACAAAACTAACAATTTCCTCTGAGTAATTTCAAGTTGCTGAAAATCTCCCTTTATCTGGTCCTGCTAACAAGAAAGGCTTTAATGTGAGCCAGAGAGCAAACAACCATACACACCCAGTGTCATGAGACACATGAAAGGGCTTGGACTCCATTAACTCAAACTGATTGATGCATAACACCATGAATTCTTCATTATGAGGGCTGACTGCATCCAGAAGACATGAATCCAAAGCAAAGCCAAAAGCACAGAGAGAGAGAGAGAGAGAGAGAGAGAGAGAGAGAGAGAGAGAGAGAGAGAGAGAGAGAGAGAGAGAGAGAGAGAGAGAGAAACACAGATCAGCTCACTGTGAAGTGCGATGATCAATACAACCTAAGCAATACATCATGATGACCCCCCTCTGATTCCCTGATCACTTATATGACCTTCTTAAACCTTCAGTCTCAGCATGTGTAATCACACTCACACACACACACAGATCTGCATCTCTTCACTGCCACCTACACAGCATAATTTCCTCACATGAAGCAAAGGTAGAGGGACGGGTTTAACACTTACAGAGAAATGCTAATCAAATGATTTAAGGAACATTAAGCTCTATCGACAGCATCAGGAGCATTATGCCAATAACTGCAAAGATAATTAAAGCACAGTAAGGCATTTAAATAGCAGCTGAACACACATTGTTCATAAGACTAGTGTGAAAAACATCACTTATTGACCTTGATTTTCTGTAGTAATTAACATTAGGGCACAAATGCTATCCATCAAAAAAAAAAAAAAAGATGGAAATCAACAAACTGCCAAGTGCCAGCAGCCATTCATATGAGAAATGAGGGTCTGTTTCATTCACCCTGAGTGACTTAATTGAGAGCGACAGAGAGTGGGGCATCTGTGAGTGTTGTGGACAAGAGGGTGATTTATTGTGACAGACAATATCCTAAGCATTAAATTGCCATTTTTCAGGCCAAATGCTCAAGAATGCCAGTTGGATTTTTACTTGCCATGACAACTTTTTTTTACAGGCCCCATCACCCAAAACTAACTAACTAAATAGTATCAATCCATCACAGTTTTTGACCCGTAACCTTGTATTCAAATAAATATGGTTGGTTTGACACCCACATTTTAGATAATTTCAGTTCTCAGTTCCAATTTTGATACCACACCAACAATTGTTTTCCTAACTAATATAAAGTTTAAACTTCATTAAAAACAAGTAAACACTCTTAGAAGAAAAGGTTCTGTCAGGTGCATTATATATAGAACCTTTTTAGGAGTTTTCATTTTATGGTTTTTCATTTTCATTTCGTTTTAATTAATTATTTTTTTAATCTAAATGAATTATGATGAACAAAACAGTTTACTAAAACATACTATATCACTAGAAAAATGTAAATAACCTGTTTAACATGAATTTATTATGAAAGACATTTACCCTTAAAGGGTCATGAAACCCCCCTCTTTCAGCTCAGGTCTAGCTCACAATCTTTTTGAAAAATGCAACTTAAATGGGAGTGGATCTCTGTGAGAAGAAGGGAGGGTTGTGGGTGTGGTATGACACCGCAGGTGAGAGGGGAGGGTAGGGGGAACTGTCATGGCCAGTGGCCCATGCATATCGACTGTCACTAAAAATCAGTGGTAAAACGTGAGGAAATGCAAGATTTTTTTTCTAGCTGGCAAAGTTAAAGTCTAATGAAATATACGGACACTTTATTATTGTCCTTTCAAAAGTAACTGAATGCCCTGCTACATATATTAGCCTACAGTAATCGTAATTTATTTAAAAACATTAATATACATGGAGCCTATGATTATAATGTCAATATAAAATATAGATGCGAGCAGCGATTGCGGGCCCAAGCCGGTGGCCCCGCCACCCCGGTGCCTCCGCCACCCCGGTGTCTTTACCTAAAGGCACCGGGGTGGTGGTGCCGCCAGCTTTGGCCCTTCATCGCTATGAAGTGTGCCATTTGGGGACAGGGCCTATGATCGTGAACCACAATAGCCACATATATGAGATCATTTAAATTTAGGATAATTTTTAGATCAATATGTTTTGTAGCACTTAAATGTGTAAATCCAGAAGCCTAGTATTTATCTGGAGGTCTTTGTCCTTTGCCTGTCAACCTGGTTTGTCTCTGCCTTTTCTGTTCTGCCCTGTTTGCCATTGTTCCCCCTGCCTGTCTTGACCATTCTTAATAAAAAGCTGCAAATGGATTCCCCTGGCCTGACCCTGCCTCGATACAACACACATGCTGCATCTGCTCGCTATCTGCCGAACGGCTCTGGTAGTTCCGCTTCAGCACTGATGATGTTGTAGGAATAGTGCGCTCTGGTTGGTCTGGATTATTAGGAAATTTTTATTTTATACAGAAATTAGTTATTTATAATTCAGATGATATATATATATATATATATATATATATAAAGACACAGAGAATATTACTTGCCTTACCTGATTAGAACAATGAATAAATAAATAAATAAATAATTAGGGAATCACTAAACCGAGAGAATTATTCTGATTTGACGATACACTCAAAATATCACACAAGCAATCCTTAAAACTTAATGATATTCAGAACAGAACAAGAATTTAAAAAAAAACTATAAACAAGAAGTAACCAAAATAATGTAAAGAGAAAGTGAAGAGAGAGAGGCGCGGGCGCGATCGAACTGTGTGTGTGTGTGTGTGTGTGTGTGTGTGTGTGTGTGTGTGTGAGAGAGAGGCGCGGGCACGACCGAACGGTGGGTGTGTGTGTGTGTGTGTGTGTGTGTGTTTGTGTGTGGGAGAGAGAGAGGCGCGGGCACGACCGAACTGTGTGTGTGTGTGTGTGTGTGTGTGTGTGTGTGCGCGTGTGAGAGAGAGGTGCGGGCGCGATCGAACTGTGTGTGTGTGTGCGTGTGCGTGTGAGAGAGAGAGAGAGAGAGAGAGAGAGAGAGAGAGAGAGAGAGGGGCGCGGGCGCGATCGAACTGTGTGTGTGTGTGAGAGAGAGAGAGAGAGAGAGAGAGAGACGCGGGCGCGATAGAACTGTGTGTGTGTGTGTGTGTGTGTGTGTGTGTGTGTGTGTGTGTGTGTGTGAGAGAGAGAGAGAGAGAGAGAGAGAGAGAGAGAGAGAGAGAAAGAGGCGCGTGCGCGATCGAACTATGTGTGTGTGTGTGTGTGTGTGAGTAATACATGTAATAAATGAATAAAAGTGCGTATAAATACAATTTTGGGCACAAGAGGGCAGTATGGCCCTCTGTATGAATTTGTGTTTAAACTATCACCCGAAGAGACAGACCCTCCCCCTCCTCACACATACAGAATGGCAGGGTGCATTCTCTCTGTCAGAGAGAGAGGGAGAAAAAATTCTCAGAATTCACATTCAAGCCACAATATCTGACTTTCTGCTTGCCGGAGCTAATGACTGTAAATTAGAAACTTGTTCGGCTTGATGAGAACAATATATACGCCAAGTTTTGTAACTGTAGGTAAAATGATCTAAGTTATAACACACTTTATGTGTCCTTTTTTAGTCAGAAATTCATTTCCTCGCCACGGCCAAACCGTTCGAGATATCAAAAATCCGTCCGCAATTTAGCATCCTCAATGTCTTGACTTCATGCTGAACGAGTTTCGTGGTGTTTGGATTAATTCTCTAGGAGAAGTATATCAAAAATAAAAGCATGCATTTTCCAAACAACCCATAATAGCGGACTTCCTGTTGAGCTGTCGTTAAACTTAGAGCACGAAAGTTGTCTGGCCCGATGAGATCTATATGTGTACCGAATATCATATTATTACATGCAAGCATGTTTGATTTATGGACCAAATTTTCAGACCAAGTTTATGGACCAAGTTAATTTAATTAATAAACTAATGGACCAAGTTAATTTAATTAATAAACTAATTATATAAAACTATTGTCAATGCACTACAATTAAACTGGTTATATGCCTTAACTTTATCTAAAAAAAATATATATATATTTAAAAAATACAAGGCTTAAGACATTTATTTTCTTTTTTAATGCAGGCCAAACCAATGGTTAATCTAGCCCCCCTCCCCCTCCACCTCCCCCTACACACACACACACACACACAGGGACAGACACAGAGACGTAGGGTCAGAGAGAAATGACCACATTCAAACCAAAATATCTGACTTTCTGTTCGTCCAAGCTAATGACTGTAAATTAGAAAGTTATCCGGCTTGATGAGTACAATATACGTACTGAGTTTTGTTACTGTAGATAAAACTAACCCCCCCCCCAATTTTGACTAAAGTTGGCGCTACTGAGCCCTCACCACGCCGTTTCTGAAACTTTGCACGTCTACTGGCTAATAAATGTGATGTATCTGTCGAGTTTCATGCAATTTCAAGCATGCTAAGAGTCTCAAAAGCATCAAACAAGAATATTAAAGTTTGATTTGTTGCCACGGCAACAGTATCTAAGATATCAATAATCCTTTCACAGGTCTAAATCTGGCGTGTGTTTACATTATACACATAAAGTTTAAAGCAAATCGGGTAAAAATTAGAGGGTGATTTCAAAGCATTTTGAAAGTGACACACTTCCTGCTGCCAGTTGGTGGTGCTATAACTTTGACTCACAATAGTCACATCCATGTGATTGGCCTCTTACAACAAACACACTGCTGAAGTTTCAAGATCAGTTAATGTATGCTGAAGTTATAACACACTTTCTGTTTCACGTTTCTCGACATAATTTCGTTTCCTCGCCACGGCCAAACCGATTGAGATATCAAAAATCCCCTGGCAATTTTTCATCCTCAATGTCTTGACTTCACGCTGACCGAGTTTCGTGGCATCTCGATCAATTCTCTAGGATTACTTTAAATTCCATTGCATGCGTTTTCCAAACAACCCTAAATAGCCGACTTCCTGTTGGGCTGGCGTAAAACTTAGAGCACAAAAGTTGTTCGCCCCGATGAGATCTATATGTGTACCGAGTTTCATATTATTACATGCAACTGTGTTTGATTTATGGACCAAGCTTCAGCCCTGCTCTGATGGCCGCGGGTTCTGACCCGTGTGCAAAGTTTCAAGAGTTTTTGAGCACAAAAGTGCCAAAAAGGTAGTAAAATAATAATTTGCCTAATTTGCCTAAGGAAAACAATAGGGCCTTCGCCTTTTCAAGGCTTGGGCCCTAAAAATATAGTTGTTTATACACACTATAAATGCATATTTTTGAATATAATTAATTTTCCGCTTAAAAAAAATTGTTACGTGCATAGCCTATAGATCTAGTACGCGCCCCCTGATCCCTAATAATAAAGAAATTTGCAGTGGCAGCAGTACGCATGGCTCTGTGGAGGTGGAGGACTTCTCTCCTCCTGAATCCCCAGGGTTAAATAGTTGCATAATAGATGGCGGTGCAGGTCCTCTGCCCTGTCTATTTGAACCCTTAGCCCCTGCCGCGACTGTGGAGGAAAACATGGACGAACCGGAGGCCGCGCGGATAGGAGAAGTGTCAGAATGGTTGCTAACTAAGTCCGATCCTGGAATTAGCATAACGTTTTTATTCACAAACGTATAATTTATATAATTTATAATAACGTATAGGAATTTTGTCCGGTGGTGCTAGGGGTATCTTGGACGACACATTAGGGTGGTGATTCCCTCGTGTGCTGTTACCCGCATTAGAGAGCAGTTCCCTGACAACACTGGAACCTATTCAGGTTTTCAACCACCTCCCCTTGACTAAAATAAAGAATTTAACATTGCAATTTGTCCATGTAATTTGTTTATTTACTTTTGATCACAACTGATCACAGACAGAAGGTGGTCTAAATCGTGACGTGTGTTGTGCAGCAGCTTCACTCTTTTCAGGTCTTTGAAACTGTGTGCAGAGGTGAAGGGATAGAAAAGTCTTCGGGACTTGGTACCGCATTACTGGCAAGACGTAACTTGCATTGGTCGTCAACAAGGCCGAAGTCCACCATTCTCCAGTTCTCGAAGCTCTCTCGTGTAAAATGTTTGCGGCACACGTACAAGTTAGATATGTCCGTGGTTGATGGCCAACCAACCGCCCGGAGTCAGAGTCTAGCCCTGTCAGCATCGCGGGGAAACATATTCAACCCACTTGAACTTCTGCACCACGAAAAAATACACTTGCGTCCCATGTTTGTCTCTCTCCTCTACTACGCGATATCACAGTTTGACATGTCTGTCATTGGAAAGATCCACGTGGTGTCATGAATAATTAAGAGACGGTGTCTTCTCATAGGATATGAAAACTCAGTCTCAATAATTATGAGAGACCGATGAGTCATCAACGCACTACACTGTGCTCTGCCACGTCACAGCCAGCGATGAAGATTTTAAACCCGGAAGACGAAAATAGCTTTAAGAAACTAAAATTTAACCATTTTCACCCTACTATTAAATCTAACAGATGCTAACATTGTCTTCAATGGTGTTCAACACACATACCTCTGATAAAATCTCAGAAAATTTGGTTTAGGGTTTCATGACCCTTTAACACCTTTTTGGGCTCTATAGAACAGAAAACAATTCTGAGAATGTTGCAGTAAGTAATAAAATAAGAACAAATGAAAATAACCTAAATTAATTCAGTCAGCTGTGCTGAGCATCTGTCCTGGCCTCAGGTCACGAGAGGAAATAATATAAGAGGAGAGAAATGATAATTTCTTATAATGAACAAATGGATGAACACAGGGAAAACACAGCTGGAAAAGGAGAATCTGCTTAAACTGACAACAGAAAGCATGTACTAGTCTGTGCTACGTCTCACTGAACACCTTGCCCAGAAGCACACAACACAGCGCAGATGCTCTGTGTTGTTTTGTATTCACTACGTAACATAAAATCTAGAACTCTGGATCACATCTGAGCTGAACAGCAATGATGAAATGTGTGCCTAAAAAGGAGTCACAATCAGGCCAGGCCAGAAAGTGCAAAGGCAGTGCAATAGACCTACTTAAACATGTACCACTGTTTTTTTCCCTCTGCTGAAAGAATGTAAAACTATTTGACACTGTAAACCACATTCCCTCTCTCCCTCTCTTCAATCATCTTCTTTTCTCCACCCCTCCAGAAAAAAAAGGGGAAAAGGGTATGAAAGAAAAGCAAGTCTAAAGGTCTTAGGTATGATGCACTTTCAATGCATTTTTAATTATGAAATTTCAAACACGGAGAACGCTGCAGTTCAGTATGTAATTCTTGTATGAACACCTACTGTAAGTTCATTACATGTTCAGTTCACTGTGCCCAGGTGTCAAATATAAATATAGACACCAGTAAAGACGAGATCCTTGGCAGCACTGAAATACATAATGCTGGGCTTAAAGCTAAGTGAAATCCCACATGGAGCATGCTGGGATTTTAAAGGTCTGAGTTGAAGCTTGGCTGCTGGAGCACTTTGAAGGATTTCCCTTCCTCATTCCAGTCTGACTGACCTGTGGCACCGGGCCTGAAAGCAAAAGCAGCTGGCTGCCCTAGGCAATACTAAATAAAGCAGCTACACATCACTGCTGCCATGCTGGACACCAAAGACCCCTAAGGAACCCCATTCCTAAAGTGTAAAGGAAGCTATTTTATCATTACTGACCTTACAACCCCCAAGAAACCAAATGGTGTGCAAAACAAACATGGATTATGCATTAAAAAAATGTATTTCCTCCCAAGGAAGGTGAGTTGAATTAACAATACAATTACTTTTCAGATGTTCGGGGGGGTCTGTAGTATTTTATGAATATTTTAGGATGTTTATGAAAGTCTCTTATCCTCACCAAGAATTCATTTATGAAATGTAAAAAAAAATACAGTAATAATAGTAGGCTAATTTTTTTACAATATATATTTTTACTAGAGATGCACCGATTACAATTTTCTAGGCCATTCCGATTTCCGGTTTTAAGTGAGTGTGTTTGGTCGTTTAAAAACGGGCGCCACCATGTTGTCCTGTCAGTCGGATACAGCACGTGAATTCATCAGTTTCTCCCGAAATACATGTAAGAAAGTGGCCGGTGAACTATGAGAAGAATAGAGTAAACTTTATAGTTAAGTCCACTATGTTTGTCTGTTATGAATAACAAACGTCGGCAAATTATATTTGAATATATTGTGTTTGCTGCTTCCACAGACATCAGAATATTTTACAAACTCCAAATGTATTGTTTTAATCGTGCTTATGTGTATTTAAATGTCTGAGACCTAAAAAAAACATTATGTGGTTGAAAACACTGCATAGTTGTGATATGACAGCGCTGAACGCGTCCGACTCTGGCTCAGCGCCAGCCAACGCGCGAAAGCACAGTTTGAATCTGGCAGTTATCCCACCTCACTGAACATTCTAAATCCCAGTATTTACAGGGGCACAGAAATAAAAATCCCATATAAGGGACCGTACCGCTCCAAAGGTTAATCATGCGGCGCAAGAGTTGGCCGATCAATCGGTGCATCTCTAATTTTTCAAATAATTCATTCCTGTGAGGGCAAAGCTGAATTTTCAGCATCATTATTCCAGTCTATAGTGTAACAGGTTTCTTCAGAAATCATTCTAATATGCTGATTTGGTGCTCAAGAAAAATGTCTTATTAATTTCTTAATATTTCTGTGGAAACCATGATATAATATAGTTCAAAAGAAAATAATCTATTTTAAATGTAAATCTTTTGTAACATTATAAATGTCTTTACGGTTACATTTGATTAATTTAATACATGAATACTAAATATAAGTATTAATTCTTTAAAAAAGAAAATATTACTGACCCCAAATTTTGAACGGTATAGATTATATTTTTGTTGTTTCCCTATACTACAGCAATTTTCCAGAGAAAATAAACAACGCTGTTAAAATAGTCTACAACATTCTATACATTAGCTGCAATTCTCCACAGTAATTAAACACCGCCGTGGCCATGCTATAGAGGCGTGGGAATCGGCAGGATTACACAACAGCACTTTAAACCAGACACACTGAAACATTCAACTCATAAACATTTGATGTTGCCAAGAGACAAGAGAACTGCAAAGGCCAACATTCTAGAAGGCATTGAATCAACAGGCGGGGATACCTAAGCAGGCCGTGGCGTGTCCCGTATCCTAGCAGCATGCTTCTGGAACACTGCCCAAGGTGTTGACTGGGGCCTGACTGGACGATGTCCGGCAGAGCGGTTGTGCTGGCTACAAATAAATCACACCACCGGATATCAATGTTCGAATAACATATGCACAGCACACACATTCACAACACTGGCTAGGTCAATAAAATGTTTCAGCCTCAAGAATCACATGCCATGCCATTCAGAGCTGATGGCCATGGCAGATTTACTAGACATATTCTATCCGCTTTAACATTCATTCGAATGTTTTATTTTTATACGCTCCCTAAACTCACATTATCCATGTGGGATCAGAACCAGTGGAGATGTTATGCTGTTAAAACTTCTAAAATCGTCATAAAACGTATTTCTTTATTCAATCAATTGCTGACTAAAGCCCTATTCGCACGGGATTAGTATTATCTGGGGACCACGTGTGATTTAGAAATTACCCCCCCCCCCCCACATCTGAATTTTAAATGGTGCATTGACACGGGATAAGCGAAACCTGTGATTTTACTCAATTTTACTGACTTATCTCCCAGAGATGACGTCAATAGGCTATTGCTTGGAAAAGTCTTGCCGTTATTATAGGTCTAGCTTTATGATATATCAAAAACAGAATTATGTTCCTTACCGGATACTGCTATACATGTCATTCATCTCCATCTAATCATTCTTTTTGTTTTTGCTCTTCTGATGATTTTCAGCTTTCTCTTTCTGCAAATTTTGTAGTTGGTGCTGGCGACATGACCCAGCACCCAAAATACTATCAAAACACTCCAACGCAGCCTCCATTCTTCACGAAAGATGGATAAAAAGGCGCGCATGAAACAAAAACCTTGAAAAAAATTATATACGATCCCACCAAATCACAGAGATGCCGATTCGCACAGGACTAATATTATCACAGGACCTCGGTGTTCGGCGAAATATAGTAGGTAATTTGCGGGGAAATTTTTACTTTATAAATTACAGACATGGACAATTCGCACGGGATTAAGAACACAGACAACCTCCGCAATTATTACAAATGACTAGAGGTCACCAGATAATACTTATCCCGTGCAAATAGGGCTTTACACATCCTTTTATTCCTCCCATGAACACATTTTCTTTCTCCTCAGCATTCCAGAACAAATGCTTGTGGTTTTTCTACATAAAAAGTGGAGAAAACCGTTTCCCTTGATTTTTTTAAAGTGTTTCCACTTGAGGCCAAATGTGGAAAATTTTCCATCAGAACAATGGCACACTGGACAGACGAACCAAAAAGCACAGATCACGTAGCTGTCACACACACACACACGCACACACGTCTCCCTGATACAAACGCCTTTGAGCTTCTTGTCAGTAAGTGAATAATGCTCTTTCATCAGCGCCAACGCCGCTCTGGCTCCACATTGGTCCACAAATCACCATGCACATAACAGTCTGTGGCATCCAAAACTAAACACACATACAGTGTACAATGTTTTCTCGTCTTAAAACCTGATTAAGAATTATTGTTTTTCCACAGAAAAGCACTCTCAACACAGTACCCTTAGAGCATTTCTACCATACCATTACCTTACACATTCACATCAGAAATACCTCAACGGTGTGTGTTCGTCAAACCCGAAAGTAAAACACTTAATTAGACACATGCCTCCAGGGCCCTGAAACAATTCTGCTGCACCTGAACTCCTCAGACTTGACTTAAGTAAATATGAATTATGTTTCCCTTGTGGAGAACTGAATGTGTTGCCAATTGCCATAATTGCAGAACTAAAAACTCTTTTTGGAAATCTGCAAGAAAACACCAAAACTTTAAAGGCAACATTCTCAAAGAAAACTTGAGATATTTAGCAAAATTGCTGCGTACTTGACCCCTTATACAGCATAATCCACAACCTGACCTTAACCTCTGAGCAGCATTCCACTGTGAGCATACAATACAGCAAGGATGTAGCCAAACACACAAAACCGGGAGCAAATGTAAAGTTTAAAGTTGTGTGAAAATGGAAATAGACACAGATATTTTCTTTGGTATTATGATGTATATTCAAGTGAAATGGATTATTGAAAAAAGTAGGATGGGGACTTAGGCCTAGTTCTATCTATCGTTTGGCGTGGTTTAAGTGGACTAGTTCTATCTATCGTTTGGTGTGGTTTAAGTGGACTAAATGATTGGAGAAGTCCGGCATACGTCACCAGAGAGGAGTCTGCCATTTCACCGGAAGATCAAGTTATGATATTTTGATAAAAAATGACAAGATCAAGCTTCATTGCAAAATATCGTGCACAATTCCTAAACAGAGAGGAGAGAAAATAAAACGATGTGGAAAAGTATAGTTGTAAATTGCCTCTCCCTACACACAGGAATGCCCAGGGGAATGGATAAATCATTGCCATTAGTCAGATACGTCATGGGCCAACTCAGCATTCCAGACACACACGCTCAAGCTGGGCTGGAAATGAGTAGCGGCACGCGCGAGACATGCAAGCAGTGACAACTCACCATTTCTTTGTGCATTCCACCATGAGTTCCTGGTAGGAGGCGACGAACTGGAATTTGGAAGCATGTTTCCCAACACGCTGCAGTCTCTTCCACACCGAAGCCATGGTTTTTCCTCTTTAAAGAGCTGACAGTTTGTTTAAAATACTGTCGCTTTCTGACGCCACCCCCTCACAAATCCTTTCCTTGGAAAAGTTCTCAAAAGTATCCGTCTAAAATCAGCTTGTGTGCATTCATTGATGTTTATAGAGTTTAAAATCAGGTAGAGGAAAGAAAAAATACATGTAGATCCCTTGCCATCAAAACATTAACGTGGATGATCACATATCAGCATGATGGCATGACATGTTAAATCCACCAGGATGATTGACATCTCTCACAGAGCTCATTCTGTACAGCAAATCCATCAAAATAAACATAAGCAGTGCATGGTAATCCAATATTCCTCGTTTGCATGTGTCAATAAACCTACAGAGACAAAGAGGAATATGGTTAGATCTCAGTGATAAAGGTTGTTGCACAAAAAGATATCCATTAACTCATGTCAAGCTTTGATTTCCAATTTCTGCATCTAAACACAAACATCTGCCAGTTTCTACTGATCATATTAACACAATCATCCTGAATTTAAACACCGATTCATACCAGCAAAAGAGAACAATCCTTATCAGTTATCTGTGCTAGGCAATGGAAAGCGATGATATCTAGAGATAAAGAGATTTGGCCGACTTTGTTTAGCTGTGCAAGTTGCAACCTAATTTCATAAAACCAGCAAAGTGCAGCCAGATTAGATCTTCTGGACCAGTTACAATTATTCTGAAGACTGTTGAAAATTTAACTGATCAGAAGTTATTGTTGTATTTTATTTTAGCGTAAAACATGGTAGAATGTAAGAACTGCATTTATTATTTTTTTAGTTTCAATCCTCAAATTTAATTGTCTGAGGAATACAGCATAGAGTGCAACAGTTGGGTTTCAGAAGTAAAAATCCCATTCATTTTCTAGTATATAGCGGAATTCATTTTTAACCATAATATACCAAAAACTATATAGAAAGAGCTACGAGGTTGTTAATCGATGGTATATGCTTTTGTTGAAGCCACCAGCCTTTTCCAGGTGAAAAACTACATTACCCACTATTCTGCGATAAAATCTCCACCAATCCAGGAATTAAAAAAGCGAATTGTACCAAAGTAAATCTTTAACGCACGTCCACTCCAATGAAGCACTGAGAGTGATGTATAGTCTTCTTATCTTTGTCTTTTTGTCCAATTTTGTCTACTTATTTAACTCAAATCAAAGTTTGTAATGTTGCCATTCACCATGTAGCTGGTTGGGTTTGGTTCCTGGTTTATAACTCTTTAACAAAGACTTTTTTAAACGCTTATGGGAATAACGCTTAAACGCTTAATAAAAGAATGTTTAAATAAACATTGGATCCTTAATATTTGTATTTTGTAGTTTTACAAAAGCAAAAAGACACTTGAGGCTGTGTTATGTTGTGAAAGTAGTCTCTATAATGACAAGCAAATCACAGCCAGCTGTGCTGATATTCAGTACCACAGCATTTTCCCCATGTTATCGCATAAAGATCCAGCAGGATGATAATCAGTTTTTGTTTTTAAGTCGTTTTTTTTTGTTTCATGCTGTCAAACTTTAATGAATATAGCTGAGATTAAATTATATTTTTTGTTAAAGTTTTATTATGAGCTCGAAATGGATCAGGAACTCCAAGACCATTTTAATTATGTTCACAACTGTTGCTGTTCAAACATTCACGAGAAGGTTTAATTATATATCCATACAAGACTGCTCCTGAAGGCTTCTTCAAACAACTCACATCCTCATTCACAGAAGAATGATACACTGATACACTGTCAGTGCTGTCAAACTGACTTCACACACTTAAGAAATTTGCCCTCAGGTTACTGGTTAAAAATCCGCGTTTAAAGTCACAGTGTTATTATAAATACCTGACTAGCAATATAGCTTAAGAGATTATTACAACAATCAATAATGAAACCCCTGCAGTCACAGAGACCCTTATCATGATATTATTCATCAACGTTCTGGTCGCATTCCTGCACTCACCCCGTAAATAATGCAGCAGCAGTAGCGGCTGAATGCGCCCGTTGCGGCGGGAGGCGCGTGGCTGCATCAGCCCGCTAGCGAGCTAAAGAGCCGCTCTGGCTGGATATTCCCATAGAGCACCGCTAGCAGCCTAGGCTAACCTTAGCCAGGCAGGCTATCCCAGGGCAAAGAGCGGCAACGAAACACAAATCCCTTTCCCACTCGGACGTATACCGGCAACAGCCAAACTGAGGAGTTTGAAGACGAGGGACAATGGTGGTTTTCCAGTCGAGTGGAGGAAATTCCAGCGCTGTTTTCGTATTCACACACAAACTCAACGCATCAAGACTCCATCATTTTCCTCCCCGATCCCACATTCAGTCAAACATCTGTGCGGAGTCTCCGAGAAACGCCGCCAGTCGTCTCTCATTGGCTGGTGGGCCATAAATATTTACATATTCATGACACTCTTTAATGCTTTTGTTGCCAGTGAGCGCTCCTATTGGTCGATTTAGACATCTTTCAGAGATCTTTAACCCGCCTGTGTGCAAAGTGAGCTGAGTAGGAACAGTAATGTAAACCGTCTCCTATGTGTTAAGGAATAAAGTTAACTAAATATGAGTGTGAAAATTAAAAATATCTGATATATCGTAATACCGATTTAACTGATATAGCTGAATTTAGGTTGAGGCAATTCAGCACGTGAATAGGCCTATTTATTGTAGTAGGCCAATCTGTGAATTGTTAAAAGGTTAAAACAAAAGCAACTTGTGAAAGAGATATTGTTTTATTGTATTATATATTACATATTGCAATTATAGTTTGTAATATAATTATTATTTTTTTCTAAAACGATAAAAAATTAAGTAAAACTGTTGTGCCAGTAATGTGCCTTGATATTTTAAAAACTGGACAAATAAAGCGTGAAACATGGCATGAGAGTTTGTGGTCTAATACTCTTCTACAGCTTCAACTGGCAAAGAGTTCATTAGCCCTACATATTTTGATTTTCTGGCCATTACTTGAAGTCTGAAGAGAAACAAAAAGGCCACTTTCAACCAGATAAGAATTTTAAGACTCTTTCTGCCAGTTCTCCAGCATCTTGATCCTTATCTTTTGAGTGCATGATATAGTTTCCTCCCTGATGAACGGGTATGCACATACGTGTATATCAGAAGATGTGAGGATGTGGGCACATGGTGCAGAGAAGGGTGTGATCACAAAAGCAGTCACAGTGTCTACAGAGAGTTGAAACATCCTGACTGCAGTGTCACAGGAGCTCTTGGAAAGACAGCCAATGAGACACCTTTGCCATGTGTCAGACAGAGACTCAAGAAGTCTCTAGATCCAAGCCTGCTTTTTATGGGCTGCCAACATTTCAGGACATGTGTTAGCCAACATTAAACCTCTCAGGCCACTAATCTGAAAACTCAGGGGCTGCCAACACCATCTTGTAATAGATAAGATGTTGTAACAAAAATATTGACAAAAACTGAGCTTTTTTTATTAAAAAAAAAAAAGTATTTGTAAAAAAAAAAAAGTGGCCAGTCATTTTCCATTACATCAAAAAATCAAAAATTGTGTTCCCACAATTTACTGAAATCTTCCTAACGCTTTGTGTGGTGTGAGTCTGCAGTGTGTATACTTTACTTTCTCTCTCTCTTCCTGTGTGTGTCCCAGTGGTAATGTGAGTGTGTTCCCTGGCAGTGAGATAAGCAAGCTTACTGTAAGTGAATCACTCCCTCATGCACGGGCACGGTCACAGACACACGGGCACAGCAGTGGGTGAAGACAAAGACAGAAGAGAACAGTGATGTCACACACAATGGAAGCTTTGGAGCCTTACTGCAGAAAGAGACAATGACATCACAGAAGAAACTATTGAACATTAATGTGCCTCATTATGGGAAATTAAACGCTTTATACAGTTTCTTTTTAATCTTATGCGCCTCATGAGGAAATCAGTTTTCATCAATGAGATGGTGTGTATAGTTAATCAAGTATCTATCATTGTTAATTTGTGTGTGTGTGTGTGTGTGTGTGTGTGTGTGTGTGTGTGTGTGTGTGTGTGTGTGTGTGTGTGTGTGTGTGTGTGTGTGTGTGTGTGTGTGTGTGTGTGTGTGTGTGTGTGTGTGTCTATTGTAGAAGGCAGAGAAGTTGTTGGATAGAAGATTCTGTAACTGCAGCTGAATGTCCTCTGAAAATAAACACAAGGAAGTGCAACCTCAACATAAGTAAACAAGATTGTGAAAAAGCACAAGGGATCTAGATAAAAGGATTTATTATCTAGAAGTAATACAGATTTTATAACTTTTTGGAGAGTCTAGATGGTGACTCCTTCGTGGAATTGATGGACACTGAGAGTATATAGACAAGTAGCCTATGTTATTGCTGTATATATATATTTTTTTTTTTTTCATTATTATTATTATTATTTTGTATTATAATTTTTACATTTTTTTATGATTTAGTTGTAATGGAAAATGGAAATGTTGTTTAAACTTGTGTGACAATTTTTGACAAATAAAATTGTTGTTTTTAAAAAAAAAAAAAAAGAAGTAATACAGAATTAATGTTAAATCTATGATATTTTAGGTTACGGAAGATTGCTTAACAGTAAATATGCATGTGAAGTTTGACTTCATATGCAAACACCTAAAAAATACAGAGGAACATCATCATGGAAAAAAATATTAGATGGGACGAAAAAAAAAATTCAATGCTTTTGCATTCTCTCGCAAATGTTTTGCGTTCCCCTGATAAACTTCCATTTATCAATTACCACTAAAGGTAGTGATGATTCTAAGGGCCCCCGGACGATTTCAACCCAGGGAGAACCCAAACCACCCACCCCGAGAAAGCAATTTCAACAGAGGGGGACAAAACAATAAGTGCAACCTACTGCCTTAATCAGTGAACACTGTACATATATACAGATTTTTTTCTTCACAATATCTTGATAAATGTCTATTTGTTTTGTGTATAATGCTTTGACAATATTGTATGTAAACACACAATAATGGCAATAAAATACATTAGATTGAAATGGATTAATTTGATATGTGATGTTTTGCTGTCTGTATGGCATCACCTCCTGCTGTTTGGCACTTCAGGTCACAGTGGCCTCTTGAGACCGACAAAGGGTTCCCAGCGGTTCCTACTCTCTTAAAAATAAAGGTTCCAAAATAGGGGTCAAAGAAGAACTATTTTGGTTCCCCAAAAAACTTTTAGTGAATCGTTCTAAAAATAACAATTTTTTTAGATGATTTGGCCGCTCATTCCACCTAAGACCCTTTCACACAGCGCTTTGAACCCGGCAAATTGCCGGCAAATTGCCAGAACGCCTTCTGTGTGAACGCAAACTCGACCCGGAATTTATCCGGGATCGATGCCGGGTTGGGGACCTATAGTAACATTGCCGTGTTCAGTCTCGGAGCGCGCGCTGTGTGAACAAAAGCCGTGATAATGCCGTGTCGTAGTGATGACGCTGAAGCCGGGATCCTTCGCCAGCTGTGAAATGGTACGTAAAGCGCAAGTTTATGGTCGAATCAGAGAAAACAAGCAGAAGCGTGGTTTCACGAGAGAGAGATCGCAGCTCATAATAAGCTCAAGACGCTGCTGAGATTAGGCTACAAGTCACATCGATGTCATGTGTCTTTACGGGATTTTCACGGGTTGAGTGTGAACGCACTCTCTGATTCCGGAAAATCACTGGCAGTGTGAATGAACCAAAATCAAACGAACCCGGATCAAATCCCGGGTCACTTTATCCGTGTATTTTCCATAATCTCTGTGTGAAAGGGGCTCTAGTGTCAGTTAAAAAATCCAAAAGTCCATTTTTTATTAACTTTGAGAAAGGTTTGTGTAAGATAAATAATCATTCTGTTAAATTTAATGTAATGGTTCTTTATCTTTATCATTGACTCCATAAAGAACCATTTTGTTCCACAAAAGTTTATTTATAGTGGAAAAGGGTTCTTTAGATTATTAATATGTTCAAAAAATTGTATTTTTTAGAGCGATTCACTGAAAGGTTTTTTGGGAACCAAAAGGGTTCTTCTATGACCTATTTTGGAACCTTTATTTTTAAGAGTTTAGGGGCTGCGAGGCCTGAAAGGGCCGATCCACCACCACACCTCTGAGTCTTCATACTGCTGGGTCACCTCTGGAGAGGGACACACAAACATGTGTTAGTCCTTGGTGTAGATTACACTCAAGTGTGTTTGGGATTTGTTGGGATTCCTTGTAGTTCAACTGATTCTGTGGTATATTTTCACTCTTGTGCTCTAGCACTAAATAATGGAGAACAGATGGGACTGTTAATTCGAAGCAGACATGGCAGCTTTATAAAAAAAAAATTGTGCTCTCTGATGAGAAAGCAACTCACAATAGCTGCAGGAGTGCATGCCTTAAAATCTAGATTACAACTAATTTAATGTCATCATATTCCAGATCAGTTGTGACTATTTTTCGCAATAAAGAATTATAAACAATAAATAAATAATAAATAAATAATAAACGGAGCAATTCCAATAGGGTCCTCACACCATCGGTGCTTAAGCCCTAACCAGTATTTTCCAAATAATAGATGTAAATTAGGATGAGCTGTGAAGCTCTAAAAACACCATAAAAGTATTATAAAAGTGGTTTGTATTATTTGTACCATATGGTAGCTATGAACAGACAAAAAATGTATTTGTTAATCATGAAGTCCACTGTCCGGATCAGTTCAAATACCGTGAATTTATTCAACATGTCAGGTTTGAGAATTTTAACAATTGAGTGTCAAATGATGACATCACAAATCATTACACGACAATTCTGATAATGTATAAATGCAAATGAGCCTAATTAAGCTTGCATAGTTTCTGGAATGGACAACTACTCTAACCAGAAAAAAAAAGTTCTCAAAAGACCAGGCAACATACCTGCAATAAAATGTATTGGTCACACTTTAGATTAGGGTCCAATTCTCACTATTAACTAAGACTTTTGCCTCAGCAAACTCTTAATTACTGCTTATTATTAGCTAGTAAGGTAGTTAAGTTTAGGTATTGGATAGGATTAAGGGATGTAGAATGCAGAATAAGGCATTAATATGTGCTTTATAAGTACTAATAAAACAGCCAATATCCTAGTATTATACATGCTAATAAGTAAATAGTTAAAAGTGTGAACTGGACCCTAAACTAAAGTGTTAACAATGACTTTATGGGCAGTGTGGCATCATTCATGCCTTATAAAACATGCATGGAGTCAATGCATGATCCATGTAAAGCTACCTCCATCTACAGGGTACCTTGTAATTGTTCCGCTATCATATTTATCTTCTGCAGCAGGGCGTTCAATCTGTGGGCATATCAGTATGGCAGAGCATACTGTTATCTGCTATGAGCAACACAAAAAATGCACACATGCACATATGCTCCAATACATGCTGACAGCCACATGATGAGCTTTGGCAAATTTTCTCTGTTCACAATGCAAAAGTGCAGAAAAATGGAATTCTGGGAAGAAATTTTTGAAGGGGAAGGAACAGAGTTTATAATGAGGGTTTGGACTCTGGACTGCAGAGACATAGGCAGGATTTGGCTCCAAAATTGAATGAATATGATAAATCAAAATGATTGGCTAGAATAAAGTTATGAATGTAAGTTATAAAGTTAAGTTTTGCAAGAGCAAAAACAATGTAGACAGCTGTTAGAGCATTCAATTCTCAGGGATATTTCATATAATCTTACAAAATTGTGCATTTGTGGCCCACTCTGGTCACCCTGCTGGAGTGTTTAAAAAACTAAAGATGAATTAGAAAAAATAGAGTTAGAAGGAGATAAATTTAAAAAATTAAGCAAGAGTGGAAAATAGAAAGCAAAAATTGTTGTCTCGCAGCTGACTTTGACAGCAGACAGCATGTGATATGAGAGGAAAACCAAAGGGGGAGGAGGGCAAAATGATCTCTCTAATGATAAAGTGTGTAATCCGGCTCTCATTGCTTGCAGGTGAAATAATAAAGGCCTCTGTGGAACTGCCAGAGTGGCTGAGGGGAGACCAAAAGCAGGGAACTTCAGAGTTGGTTTGTTTAGGGGATAAAATGAAGTTCCTACAGCAGGGGAAACGCGGCGTCAGCTTATTCAGTCATATCGGTGTCACGTCTGAACCAGGACAAGTATCTGACACAGATCCTGAAGGGTGTTTATGTGCTTGTGAAGATGTGTGTGTGTGTGTGTGTGTGTGTGTGTGTGTGTGTGTGTGTGTGTGTGTGTGTGTGTGTGTGTGTGTGTGTGTGTGTGTGTGTGTGTGTGTGTGTGTGCGTGTGCGTGTGTTCGTCTGTGCGTGTGTGCGTGTGTGTGTGTGTGTGTGTGTGTGAGGGACTCAACACTAAAGTATGAAGAACATGTAAGGGAGAAAGCAGCTACATGTCCACTCACACACTAATTCTCTCTCGTGGTGAAAGTTCATCGCCTGAAGCAAAATCTACAGAAATTGAAAAACTTTCCCATCAATCCGTCTCTCTTTACACATACTTCACATACTTTTCTAAATACTTAATCCAAGTCCAAGTGCAAAATCACTTCACAAATACAGTGACTGCATTCAATTTTAACCAAGTACTGATTTCAAACATAAGTAACTCTGTTTATTGCGTCAAATGTGTGCGTTTATTGTCCCTAGTCAGTAAAACTAAACTACAAGCTTACAAGCTTATTTTGTAGGCTAACCGATTGTTAAATGCCCCTGTAAATGCCTATTTTTCTGCACTCCCAAGGCCTACTGTGAAAATACAAAATGTAGTTGTGTAATGTGGTAAAATTTGGTAAGCAAAAACAAAAATTTCTGTACCATAGCTTCTCGTCTCACAGTACATTTTTACTTGTTTGGTTGAAAATTACTGCTGGTTCTGGCTAAACTGACCACAAGAGATAGATCTACAACTCGCACAGGCCTAAGCTGCTAATATAGAGACCATGTCTTTGTCTGACTCACTTCACAAATAAAGCAATAAAAACATTCAGTATAAAAGTGGTTGCTGAACATTAACACCATGTAAAACAATTCTTCAAGGGACTGCCAAGGACAGAGACTTTCCAGTCCTGTTGAGTTTCCAGTTGGGCAACATGGAAAGACTGAGTGACTTACTGCCATTACTGCAGACAAAAAGAGTGAGTGTTCAAATACAGCTCATAGAAACTGCAGCAGAACCTCATTGAGGCAAATATAGTAAAACAGTAAATAATGAAAACTCTTGTATTTGGGGCCAAAAATTGAATCTACTCAGGCTTTTGTCACTTTGCATTGGCTTGCATTTATGCCATCTGTCTTTACCAGACCAATTGTTATGTAACAATTACTGTTATTCTGTGGCTCCTTTTTCCACCGGACTGCTGCGTCAGAGGAAGTAGTGACTGATCATTTTATTTCTCTGAACAATCAAAGTGTCACTTTGATAAATGCTATAGGTCCTCTCTCTCTCGTGCTCTTTATTGTCATCACTTTAGTCTCTGTAGACAAGGCACACAATCACATATGAATATAGGAAATAATGCTCTCTGATAAACTGTTAATATTTTATGTCTACAAAGAAAAAACATGATAAAGAGAGATGGGGGTAGACACCCTCGGAGTATAATATCTATCTATAATATCTGTAAAGCTGATTTGATCACTCAAATGAAATCAGGTCACAGACACAGATCAGGACACATCAGACAATTAGAAAATGTCACACGCTTCATTACACATGTCAGAAACATCATCTCAGGTACTTAATCTTTTGTCAGACAGACATTTTTCACCATCCTTCAATAATATTGTATATTCACGCTATTATTTGGATGAATGCAGAGCAGCTGCCAAACTCATTTTAATCTGAGACTTTGTTTCTTTCCCTGCTCCTCAGATATCCAACTACACGTCTAAACACTGGGGTGAGCAGAGAAGCATCTGAGATCTGCTTAAAGGAAGTGGGAAGACAGACGTTGAAACACTGATCTCAGTCATTCAGAGCTGCAGATCTATATCATATAGCCAACATTTATGAGTACTGTGAATACTTCCTTCTTCATATCTTGGACCATTAACACAACTACAAATTAGTTTCTTCCATCTAGAAGAGGACCACTATGTGCAGCACAGCAGATAATATGGGTTTGTTTCAAAAGAGTACATATGAGTATAATAGAAAATGTGTTGTTGTCTCAATAGGGGTAGTAACATTTAAAATCACCTAAATTATGCAGAGCAGCCAATGGTCCCCCTGAAATGTAAATGGCTTAATTTTCTTTTTTTTTTTTTACTAAATACTGTCTTAACTGAATAATAATAAAAAAAAAACATACCCCTGAGTTATACTCGGGGGTATGCAATAAAAACTATCATACTGTAAAATCAACAGGAAGACATTAAAACAAATGCGTGAGTTTACAGAGAGAAGGATCAGAGTGCAATATTTCCCTGTGGTGCTCTTTGTTTGTCAGAAATCCAATTCTCTCAATCACACAGAGTCTTCAAGGACTTGTAAGAAATCAGAATTCATAGGCCATCCAAAAAGGTTAAAATGTTCCATGTTCCTCTGCAGCAGTTACTCCAGATGAGTGAAACTCCATCTCTCACGATCACTCTATAGTAACAAATTTATAAGAAGGTCACAATATAAGGCCATTGGCATTCACACAGAACTTGTTTGTGTGTTTGTGCACCTATTAGCATATATAGCTCTGGGAAAAAAATTACGAGATCACTGCAAAATTATCAGTTTCTCAGTTTTTTTGTTTGGGTAAAATTAACTTTTTTGTTTTATTCTAAGCTACTGACAACATTTCTCCCAAATTCCAAATAAAAATATCGTCATTTAGAGCATTTATTTGCAGAAAACGACAACTGGTCAAAATAACAAAAAACCTCTGACCTCGAATAAAGAAAATAAGTTCAAATTAATTTTTAAACAACACAATACTGATGTTTGAACTTAGGGAGAGTTCAGAAAGTTCAATCACAGCTTTCATGCGTCTTGGCATGCTCTCCATCAGTCTTTCACATTGGCGTTGGGTGACTTTAGCCAGCTCGGCTTTGTTTGATGGCTTGTGACCATCCATCTTCATCTTGATCACGTTCCAGAGGTTTTCAATGGGGTTCAGGTCTGGAGATTGGGCTGGCCATGACAGGGTCTAGATATGGGAGAAATATTGTCAGTAGTTTATAGAAAATTTTAATTTTAACCAAACACATACCCATGCACTCGCATCTAGCATATTTTGTAGTGTATCGTGCATGACACTCAGAGGTGGACAGTAAGAAAGTACATTTTCTTGAGTACTACTTAAGAACCTCAATGACGTCGGGTTCTGACATCACATCGATTTTCATTTTCAACGTTGGGTTTTGTCTTCTAAATGAGAATTGTGCCATTGTTTTGGAGCACACTAGCTTATAGATAACAGTAAGTCTATTTTAATACTAAAAGCCCAAAAACTTTAAATAGGGCACTTTTTGAGGGAACCATTGTGGACATTGAGTGCATTTATTCAATCTCACATCCCACTACTGGAACTGTGTTCTAGAAAGAGCACATTGATATGAGGGTAGGTAAGCAGGCATTCAGAGGCATAAGGTACTGTAAGTATTACATACAACAATGCAACAATAATAAAACAATGCATTGACATTTACTTTTGATACTTGAGTACTTTTACTTAAGTAAAAATCGGTCCTTACAACTTTTACTTGTAACGGAGTAATATTTGACCAGTATTATCTGTACTTTCACTCAAGTAAGGAAGTTGTGTACTTAGTCAACCTCAGATGACACTGCATGCACCACCAAAACTTCTTTAAAAAGATCCACATTGAAAAAAAAAACACATCTTTCACCTTGCAGGGTTTCTTCACCCCACTGCCCTGCATCTCACATTTTTAACGCAACAAAAGTGTTCTGTGTGAATGGCCTATAAGAACTGCTCAGATCCAGCTGATCTAGGCCCAACATTCTGCATTCCTCCACCTGCGAGACTGAATAGGTGAACAATTCCGTATTTGCTATTTATTGCATTGCATGCACAAGCAGAAGACAAAAACCGGTTCTAAATTCCAATGTGCTCAATGAGTGCCAAAGACATTAGCTGTCACATAGCATGCCAATAAAAATGGAAGGGGGTGGACACTTTTGGAAAACACTTGTGCATGAAAAAACAAAAAAGAAAGGACTCCTCCATCAATTCCTGTCAGAGCAACAGGGCACATAAATCATATACAGACCCAGTTTTTCTTTTATAGTCCACTACTCTCTAACTCTTCATAGATGCATAATTCAAAATAAGACTATTTAGAAGCAGGGAGCAAAAGGAAAACATGAGGAGATGGTTCTGGCTGCTTATAAGAGAGCAACTTGGCAGAGCTGGATTCACCACCGCCAAGCTGATCAGAAATCAGCACATGCTTCTCTGTCGACTAGATTTCTGTTTCTTTTGTGTCTCATTTCTGCTTTCTCATATCTTTACATGGCCGCAAATGCTTTCTCTGCGTGTTTGGAGGAAAGGGAAAGTAAAGGTGACAATTGTATACTCCCTTCATGCACAGACACCTCATCGTTCTTCATCTGCTATTGTTTTCAGTTCCTCAAACGCAATGTCCTATATTGCACACACACTAGTTTTACTCATTCCTGAGGCAATGAGAAACATGATTGTAAAACGCACTCCTGTTTGTTACTTCACTGTCTTCCTGATCAAAGTTGAACAGCATTTCACACAAACACACATTTGATTAGACCATCATCTGGTCTCTGAGACACTCTGAAGCCATTCAAAACCTCTAACACATTCACACTCATCCACTCCTGATTCTAATCCTACAGAATAACATCTCTTCATCCCTTGAGAGAAAGTCTCTATAGCAACTCCTCACCCATCCTCTCGCTCCATGTCTTGAGGGACAAGAGGACAAGATGACAAGGGTGTTGTACTGCAATTTTTCATTTACAAAACACACAAACACGTCAAAATGTCACTTCAAAAGGATATGCAACCCCACCAACTGATGTTTAAGACAATTGAGAAATATGGTAATTCAAATGTCTCTTTCATTTTTCAGTTAGAACTCGGTAACATTAAAATGCAGCAGAATTACACTTTTACAAATGTATGTCACATCGCCAGTCTATAATACAACATACTTTCATCCAAGTTGATGTTGATAAAATAAAAATATATATTAATAAAAATACAGTACTGTTCAAAAGTTTGAGGTTAGCAAGATTTTAAAAAGAAATTAATACACTTATTTAGAAAGGACACATTAAATTGATTAAAAGTGACAGACTTTTACATTGTTAAAGAAGATTTCTAGTTCAAATAAAGGCTGTTCTTTGATTTTTTTTTTCCAGGATTTTTTTTGATTAATATAAAATTTAGTAGCCACAAAAATAAACTAAAATATATTAAGCAGCACAACTGTTTTTAACATTGATAATGCTGAAATCAACACGTGACCATCACAGGAATAAAATTACATTTTAAAACATATTTGCATTGAAAACAGCTATTTTTAAACTATAATATTCTACAATATTACTGCATATCAGTAAATAAATACAACTTTAGTGAGCATAAGAGACATTCATACACAAATTATAATGACCCCAAACTTTTGAACAGTATTGCATTTTATTTTTCCATCATCAACATATCAATTATGTAAAAGGCTGAATTGAAAATAAAAATATGCAAGATTTGTCTTTTTTGCTTTAATAACGGAAGCTGAGATGGACTCCATAAGTTTTAAAATATAAATTATAACAATCTTGATGTTAGAAAAAGCATTCAACTCCATGTTATTTCTTGATTATAGTAAAAAAAAATTGACAGACCTTCCTTTCCTAGCGACCAACAAGAAAGTGCATGTAACTGCATTTTATATCTCAGCAGGTAATAAATGACACAAATCAAGTACTGAGACAAAAGCAAGAAGTGCGAATAAGATTTAGTGTAGTTCGGTATGAAAATTCAGTGTTTAGTTGAGCTCTAGACCTTTTGCAGAGCCGCAGATGATTTGTGAGCTCTGCTATAATTAAATGTCAGCGTTGGAGGAAAAATTACACTGCACGTTGGAACAAGATAGTTTCACAGAACCGATCATGACAAAGTACCTTAGTAAATCAAAGAGAGGGCGGCATTCAGCATTAAAAAATGACTGATAATGTATGTGCCGCACAGTGACAAAAAAATATCCATTGCAGGAGAACTCTGGCACACTGCTGCTATAAGACAAACAAAGCACCAAGGTGCCCTCTGCTGGTTTAAAAAAAAAAACTGCATCACAAAATAGCAAAGAAGAAAAAAAGAATATGCATGTCTTTTTTTAAATTTTAATAAGATCACATTTGTTAGCAGAAAAATAAAGTAGCAAAGTACTCTGCAAGAAGCACTCAGGAATGGACAGAATGACAGAGGTACAAAATATCAATTTATTCCATTTATTATAAGAGTTGAATAAAAAAAAAGGTAGACAGAAACGTGACAAAAACATAAATGTGCATATTCAATTATAAAAGACTGCCAGACACATAATTGATAAGAATTATTAACAGGCACATTTTGGTAGCAATGTTTGCATGGTTGACAAGGTGTTTTTGATAAGAGGCATTGTGATATACAAACAAATAAAAATAGAAAATAATCAGCATATAAATATATGGCAAAAAAGTAGTTTGAATGTTCTTAAAAGGGTGATGTTAAGTGAAATACCTGAAAGCCATTACAGTTTCAGAAATTCCATATAGACATGACTGAATAAATGAACAATTCCAAAATACAAATTGAATCGTTTAAAAAAAAAAGACAAAATGATTTTATCATGATCATACTCCTGAGCCTGTATATACATAACTACATTAAATACACATAAATACACATAGGCCTACACAACTAAAGCCACATTTTACCCAACACATTTTCATCTTAACATCCAAATATCTTATTTACATAAATATACCAAATTATCATTAAGGCATTACCTAAATAAACCAAAAGATCTTCTGGTACACAAACAGGCAAAGTTTCCTAAGGCAAGAACAAGAGTTCATTCTGCAAAGTTATGCACTGATACAAAAACCATCAATCATATAACAACAGCCATGGAGTTTGAGAACTCACAAGAGTGCAGTAAATACCAGTGTATAAAACCTGTATAATCTACCTCTGTGACCAATAAAATAGTAAATACAAGCTTTTTGTACTGTTCATAAACACATGTAAACACTTTGTTTTGTTTTCTCACCAAACACAAGATCAGTCTGTTAAACGGTATGCTTGCCTTGCTATCAGCAGAGAGACGACATAAAATACACATCCTTCTGGCCCTCGTTCTTCATAGCTGGGTGGACAACTTAATATTAAACAAGACAAATATGACAATATTTAACTCCTCAGCAAACAACCAAGAGATAAGACTTATAGACCAGACACAGTGAGCACAGCCTTAAGTCTGTGATGATTACTAGGCCTATGCGCATTTAAAAAAAGAAAAGAAAAGAATATTTGAACTACTAGTTGACTGGAAGGCCACATTCATGATTTAAATATTCCACCAAGATGAAAGCAGGTTATGAAAAATGTCCAGTGTTCATAAAAGAAAAAGAAAAAAAGGTACTTTTGCAAACCAGCAGGTGTCACTGTAACAGTTGGGGGCTGCTGTATCAAATTCAGTACCATAATTAAGTCATCCAGCTGAGACCATTTCCTGGCCTCTTTAGGGAGGGAAAATACAGCAACAGGCTTAATATGGGGCTGGAAAACTGGCTGCAAAGTTTCATTCATTTAGTCAAGAAGGTAAATTGTCCTTTTTGACTTTTGTTTAAAGTCAAAAACACAACTGAATATAGGTTGCCTACCCAAACCTCTACATATGAGATCCGAAACGGTTGTCCCCACAACCAGTGCTCTAAAATGAGCCAACTCTTCATAAATCTAAACACACAAGAAAACGTTTTAATTTTTAGGCTGTTTGTGTGCAAAATAGGAAGGCGATATCTTCATTCGCATTGCTGAGAAATAAAGCAGCAAGTATGGACAGTGAGATTATGCTTGCAACGGCCACATAGATGCTTTAAAAAATGTTTGTTAAAACTTATGATCTTTGAACATGTCAGTTCACTTTACCATGATGCAACAATTCTCCCATTGAAAAAAAAAACCTTAAAATGACTAACAGATATTTGTGCTCAGGTGAGCGGTGTATTGTGTGTTCACTTCCAGACCAGCTGAACTACATTTCGCACAATCCTCAGCACCTGTGACCTCACAACCAGAGGGCAGTGTATAAATACTTGTAACATAATTAACAGAATATGACACAAAGTAAAGCCATTGCAATACTGTATAAGTAGCAATTCAGAGCCACTTTTGAAATTGACAGCACATTTGAAATATAAAGAGCTCATCATTGCTCCAGACCACTGACATGAAAAGATGCTAATAATAAATCAAAATAGAACAATGGTAAAACATTAAAGGGATAATTCACCAAATTCAATTCAATCATTTACTCACCATTTACAACAATTCTGTCATCATTTACTCACCCTCATGTTGTTCCAAACTGTATGCCTTAATTTATTCTGCAGAACGCAAAAAAAGATATTCTGAAAGTTTTTTGGATCCCACTTACTTTGACTTTTACTTTTTATGGACCAAATTATTTTATTCTTACAGGTTTGGAACATCATGAAAGAGAGTAAATGATGACAGAATTATAATCATAGGGTGAACTGTCCCTTTAAAGCAGACAAACCCTAGAGCAGCAGTTCAGTGGCAGTTCAAGGCTGGATCATTCAGCCAGGCCCAGATTTTGATCATATATTGAGGACTTCTGGGATGGACCAGCATCAGGCTTTTATAGGCACAGGCATTATTGCGATATTTCTCCTCAATATCAAAGGTCCTGAAGCCTTTGTGCTTCTCAGGCGCGAGACCCAGTTTCCTAAGGCACATACCTGTGTAGACATCATCAATAGGGTAGAGGGGCACCGACCTCGAGACGTTATGAAGTTTCAGGGTCAGCTGTCCCGAGAACAAATAACCGCCCCCGCCTGCATACGCAGGGTACGCTCCAACAAACACGCTCTCCGGGACAAAATACTTGACCTTTTTGTCTCTGTGTGGACCAGCATTAGTAATCACATCCCCTACAAACAGTTCTTTGGCTTTGGCATGAGAAAGACTGCTTAGGAAGTCTATAATGCGGATGGTGTTAACAAAAACATCATCATCCCCCTTGAAGATGTAACTGGCTCCAGGACAGCGGGTGCTCAGCCATTCCAGGAAAAGCACCTCCTTGATGGTGAGGTTGAAGAAGGTGTCCCTAAAGTCCCATTGAAGAATATCTCTATGCATGGAGCTCTCATGGTGGAGCATTTTTGAGAGATCAGGGAAATAGTCTTCCATGGCTGCGTTTCCAAGAAGAAACACCGTAACGACCGTTCTGTTTGCAAGGCGGCCAGCTTTGCCCCACGACTCGCGGATAGCTTGACGTCGATCAAAGTGCGGGACTAAAGATTTAATAGCTAGGAGGAGGAACGGTTGGTCTTTGCATATGTTTGGCTGGTCCACCACGATGGGATAGGACCTGCATCGCATATAAAGCAGGAAGTCCTTGAAGCGATCCGGTAAGGAGTTGAAATCCTTGACTTGGGTGGTCACCTTGAAGTCTGGGTCACAGGAATCAAGACTGACCGTGTCATTTAGCCAGTCTGGAAGTTTATCAATTGTGAAGTTGAGTTTTTCTAGGTTGGGGTTGTTGATGTAGTTCAGCTGTTGCTGCTGGCGATTCCAGTAGGCGTTATTCGGAAGATCTTTTGCCCAAAAACGCTTCAAGGGAACCAGAATCTTATTTTTGTTGCTGTCGCCCTTCCCAGCATTGCGGGAGACCTCCACCACTATGAAGATAAACACCATTGTCATCATCAACATGACCTTCACCTTCCTCCGAGGTCCGTGCATGGTGTCAAATCTCACCACCTGAACAGTAGAGACAAAAAAAAGACATGTATCAGGACGTTAAGAACTACTCACAGGGCTACAGACCTAATAATTTTTTTTTTTTAAATTTAAAAACACACCCTCAATAAATATGGTCTACTTCCCATTTGATGCTGTCATTGTAATGATACTGACTGTATTTATTCACTCTCAAATTGTGTTGTTGACAACTATTGCATGGGACAGATATGAAATGCCAAGTAGTCACGCATTAGCAATGTAACTCAGATAATAGATATAATAGAATATCAGCTCAAATATTTTAGTTCTTTTCCAAATATCGTAAAATAATGACTCGTAAATCTAATGTTCGGGTTCATTTCTATTCTTATGGTGGACACTGCTATACAGCATCTGCATTAAGCACCATTACTAAATTTTGGGAACTCTGGGTTCCAGAACCAGGATGGGCATTAGTGTTTAAATATTAACCTTTGCTTAAACAAATAAGCATTTACAAATAAATAGTTCTTCCACACCGGACGAGAAGCGCAGCGGCGCATCTAGGGGATTGTTTACACCTGGTCACTTCATGTGTTTTTACGGATCAGATAGATATCTGATTTATCAAAACAATTCCATTTACACCTGGTCCCATAAATGTGTTTCTGCAAAACGGATATAAATCCGATCTTCAATTACCACGCTATATGCAGATTTAATGGATTCAGTTAACCGAGTTGCAATTTATTGATCACCAGCTAATTACAAAATCAAAGACCACAATAGGAGAGAACGGAAATGGCACATGGTAAGATAATTTTGTGTCTTTACTTTTACTAAGACGATTGTGTGTTAAGCGCCTGCGACTTACTTTCACTTTGATTTGCGATAGTTGCGCATTGGCTTGATGAATAGATGCTCAGCTGCTCTCATCTGTGGCGATTCGTAGCCCATACTGCAGAAGTGCCGTCATATCTGACTATAACATGACATATAGTCCTAGCCTAGGCTATAACACGCTCACACAGGTTTATTTTTTAGCATTGTTGAGAGGAGTCTGTACTATATGTCTGTACTATATTATGATTGTACTGTAGCTACAATTAAATACAGTCATTGCTGAGTCTGCTGTCTGAACACTTTACCTCAAGACGTACATTAACTGAATTAATTGAGAATCTCACCACGCAGCTGATTTCTGTAAATTGATGTAAAACATGTATCTTGTATCTATCTTAAGTCAGTATATGACAATTTGAGACAAATATAATGTAAATTTAATATAAACTATGCTAATGGCGCTCTGTGGTGCGGCAGGCTTTTGAACAGGGTCAAATGGCGCTGCCGGTGTGTGTACACACTCATAGACAATTATGTGTTCGAATTTTAAAGACTCTCGTCTGGTGTGCGACCCCCTTAAACCGAAGGCACAATGTGTTGAATGTGGATAAATGTTGTCAAATGAGGCGCTAAAACCATCAAAGCTGCAGAGACATTTGATTCAAAACACCCAGGCTGTGTTGGGAAGCCAAAAGAATATTGTTTTAAACAGTCATGTTAATATCACTAATTGTATTTGATAAATTATACTTACAGTATGTAAATCGGGGTGAATGAACTTCGTTGAACACTTCTGCTAATGAATAGAGTGAATGTTCCCCTCGTGTGTCTGACCTGTTGTTACAGGTATGTTAGCCTGTTATTGTTACAGGAATGGTTACTGAGTAAGCCTGCCGAGTCTTTTTTTATAGACCGTTTTCTGACTTGACCTAGTCTGCTACAGTGGCATAACAGATTAACTGTGTATATTGTACTTTTTAAATTTTCCGTTATTCTGTGTTCATACTATCATATTTATAAAGGTTGGCCTTTGTCATTGGTGGGCCATGAGTTGCAAAAGGTTTAGAACAACTGTTGTATTGAATACAAAAGTGAAAGGGTAGCCAATGAAGTCTGCGTAAAATAGGAGTAATGGGGGGGTTAAAATCAGTGAGAGTACCAAGTGTAAAAGCAGTGGGAAATCGTGTGTGGAGACAGGAGAGAGCATGGATGGGAAAAGATTATGAATGCAATCCATTTTATTTTGAAAGAAATGCAAGAATGACTCACAGAGGTCTGCTGAGTTACTTACGACAGGAGGGTTGGTACGTTTATTGACTACAGAAAACTGTTTTAGGTCGAGAGGATGCATTGTTAATAATAGTAGAGTAGTAACTAGAGCATGCAGTATTTATAGCAGATTTGTATAACTGAATTTGGTCAGCGCAAGCAGTAAGGTGAACAGTCAAACCAGTTTTCCTGTAAAGTCTTTCAAGACGATAGCGAAGTGCAGGGGTAAACCAGGGAGACATGTGTGGTAGAAAAAGAAGGTACAAATCTACTTTTAAGAGGGGCGTGTATATCAAGGGCAGTGGAAATACAGGCATTATATTTGTTAAGGATATCGAGGGAGCTATTGTGTTCAGTAATAGCAGAGAGATGAGTTTGTACAGATTCAGAAAACAGTAATGCATGAACAGAATTGAGGTTACGGTAGTAGGTTATAGTGGATTTCACCCCGAGGCGGGGAAGAGGCATTTCACAGCTAGTTCGATGAGGAGGTGATCAGAAAATCCAATCTGAGAACCAAGCACGGAAACATTATGTTGACCAGCAGTGCAGACAAGATTCAGTGTGTCCTTTTGAGCGTGTAGCAAAATCGACATGTTGTACAAGATTGAAACATTCAAACAATGAGATGAGTTCACGCGATTCTGCACAATCAGTCTCAACATGTATGTTGAACTCACCAAGTATTATAACAAAAGGGGATAAGGCAGAGGAAAGGGTTAACAGTTCATGCAGTTCAGTGAAGAAATTTGAGAGATTTAGACGATACAGGAGAATCAAGAACATTGGAGATGTACCAGAAATTTTGAGAACTAAATATTCAGAAGGTTAAAGTCACATGAAAGTCAATAGTTTTGACTGGAATGCTGCGGCGGTAAACAGCAGCCAGGCAAAACACAGTAGCCTTATCTGTGAGAGACCAACAGTTAAACAGCGCAACTGCAGGATGAAACGCGCAGTCTTTAACTTTAAAAGAAACTTCATAAACTTCAAGTTGTAGGTCTACGCAGATAGTATAGCATCTGACATGTGGATGTTAGTTGTGATATGAGTGCGCATGAAAGCATCCGCGTGCTCTGACGCAAGACAATCAAGCCTCAACGCTCTCATAGCAAACTAATCTGATAAGATGAGCCAGCCTGAGGCACCTACAGCTGCTGCCGCAGAAGATTTAGTGCCAAAATGAAGCAGCACCTCAAAGATATGGCAGTATTTGTTTTAAAAAATGACCACATCATGCAGACTGAAGTTTTATGTAAAACATGAAACTCTCGTGTAGCAACGCAAAGGGGAAACGCTACAAATCTTTACAATCACCTCAAAGCACAACAATTTGTATCAGCTATGCTCGGCAGAAAAATCTTCAAGCACAGGTGAATCAACCCTCATTCACGAACACAAGCAACAATCCATAGCATCAGGCTTTGAAAGCCTAACACACACAAATATTAATAAATCTTACATCTATATTTATAAATACAATTTTAATTTTATGAAACCATCATTTGTTAATTAAAACAATTAAAACATTTAGCTATTTATCCAGAAAATGCCGTTAAAGGTGACACGCATCAGTCGTCCTCTAGGAATGTGCAAAAAGCTGGTGAGACATTTTTCCCATAGCTGGAAAAAGAAAGAAGCACTGAAGAAAGCACAGAGAGAACTTAACCTCACAGAACATGGTCTGATCACAGAGTGCCCAACATGATGGGGCACTAAGCAACAAATGATGGAAAGGATACTGGAACAGCAGAGGGCTCTGTCACAAGTTCTCTCTGAGAATCAGAGTACACAACATCTGGTTCCATCTTGGTAGGACATTGAGGTCCTTGAGTCAGTAAACAAGGCATTGAAGCCACTTCAAGAGTTTACAGATGCTCTGTCTGGGGAAGACTACATGGGCATTTCCTATCGACTGCTAGTTCTTCATTTACTGAACACACAAACCCTTGCTGCTGATGAGGAAGACAGAGCTGACACGCTCAATTAAAACCAAAGTGCTGGGCTACAGAGGCAAAATATCCCACAACCCAAACTCTCCTGAACATTGCCACTATTATTATAATTGCCATTATTTTAGATCCAAGGTTAAAAAAAAAAAGACTACATTTCTAAGGAAAAACTGGCAGAAATTAGTTCAAGGGTAAAATCAGAAATTAAGGCAATTCAGAAGGTAAGGATATTTTAAATGGCAAGAATGATTGGAGCTCATTAGTGCCTCCATACTTTATTAATTATTTTCCTTTATTTCTAGGGGGCACAACCTGCTGTTGATATCCCATCATCAGCAGATGCTGAGTCAGGGATTCAGCCGAATCAAAGTGCCACAGCCACAAGTAGTCTTTAGAAAGCCTCTTACAGACCTCAGTCACATCTGCATCTCCCTCTGAATCCCCTGACCATGCAATCATTGATGCAGAATTTAACAGACATTCTGATCCCCCAAATCCACAGTGAGCAGGACCCATGGGCATGGTGGGGAATTCATAAGGTACATTTTCCCCACTTAAGCAAGCTGGCGCAAAAGCATTTTTGTGTGCCAGCCACTAGCCCACCCCCTGAAAGACATTTCAGCACATCAGGCAATGTAGTTACATGTCAACGTGCATCTCTGAAACCAAGCAAAGAGGACATGCTGGTTTTCCAAAAATCTTTAACAATTTTATGAATGCTGAAATGTGACTAAGCAAAACAAAAAACAAAACAGCAAAGTAGTAACTCCACTGTTTCAAGTGTTTTTGTTTACTTGAATGTTCATGTTTTTAGGTTGATGTAGGCCTAACTATACCAAGTGGAGCAAAGTGTTGTGATATTTTTATTATTATATATTATATTATTTATTATTATTATTTTCTGTTTGTTTACATTGTTAAAATGTCTGATTTGTGTTATGCAACATTAAAACACTGCTGTTCACTTTCAGAAGTTTCTTTCTTTTCTTTTTACCAAAACAATGTGAAACAAATGTTGGTTATATAATTTAAAAAAAGGTTTAAAACTATTTTAGAAAAAGAAATCTCGTATCGCATTATTTAGCAAGATATCGTATTTTTCTTCAATATCGCACAGCCCCTACCGAGCGGTTCGAACAGATGGGCAGCGCAATGAGAAATGGTGGTGACAGGAACGATGGACATAGCGCGGTCGCCTTGCAATCCCGAGCTCCGTACAGGCTCCGTAGTCGCGTCAAGACGAGGATGAGATTTCATGCAACACATTTGGAGTAGTGAGTAGTTAAGCGCCATGGGTATGACACAGAGTTTTAACTCTGGGCTTATTATTCTGCTAAGCAGTGCAAGGGCATTGCGAGCAGTGTGTATAATTAGACCGCGGATATTTTTATAAACACGACATCACTGGCAATTGAAGAACGCACTTCTCTTGCAATAGAGTGCAGGAAAGCAGCAACACTCTCGGCACAAATTATGCACGATTAACACAGTATGAAGACCTTATCAGATAAATTGAATGACGGGGTAACCGACCATTTAAAAAAAAAAAGTGTCCACGATAGATAAGGACAGAGACTTGCCGGCCACCTACGTAGAAGGTACAGTAGAGTAGCGCGAAGATCGGCAGACAGCAGCAGAGTAGTGGGAGTTGGATGAGTGCCAGTGATGAGTTGGAAAGTTGTCAGTGTCCGCATTATATCCACAGTAAAATCCACAGGGAAAATGACAATAATAAAGTCAAGCAAACGTCCAGTTCAACAGGGAAGGAGATGAAACGGTAGACGCGAAACAGCGTTCAAAACAAACAAACAAAAAGGTTCTTTTCTCTATTAGCCTGCAACATGTCACCATTTGTTAAAGCCACACATAATGCATGTTCTAATTGGATATGTTTGCGCGGCTCAGGCACACAGTCATAGGTCACTAGAGTTAAGCCATTCAGCAAAGCAGGCCCAGTCTAATAGGCCACTAGGATCAAGCCTTACAGCCCAAATTACTTAGTTCAGTCACAGTGGCATGTACACTGGTATGTAGGCACATATGTAGAACACCACATTGGTAAGTCACTAGGGACACCCCTTGAAGAAAAAAAAAAAAAAAGTGTGTGTGTGGGGGCACTAGTACACATAGGGCTATGCTTCAGGCGCTTTATATGCACCACATAGCAGCCCACGTCTACCTAGGGCTGGGTATCGAGTTTGATACTTTATAGTATCGAGGCAATTCGGTCAGTACCTAGAGTATCGAAACATGTCTTGTCGTTCGGTACCAAATTTTTATACATAAAGTGTTAATCTCGTCAACGTTAGTGAGCCAATAAGTATGCAGCATGATTGGCTGTGGCGGAAACACTAGTTTACACGGTTGCCCAAAGAGACGTGGCTCGCACGTGAGGCTGTAGTTATTATATTTGCATCAAGATGATTGCTGATATGAGAAACAGGCCTATAGAAGCTTGAAATTTCTACTTTTTTGAAAGAACCAATTCGAAACAAATAGTTTATGTAATCCAAATAAAAAGTGTATTTCTCTCTATAGGCACACAAGCTTTGCAGCAAGCTTTATGAATGCTGAGCGCGAGGCATATATCCTGCCCCCCGTCGTCTATATTTAATTTAATACACATTTATTTGTATAGCATTTTTCACAATACATATTATTATTTCAAAGCAGCTTTACAGAAAATACATGTCTAAATTACAACAGAGTGATCTGTAAGCAGAGGTGACTGTGTGCAAGTAATGTATTTCAATGAAATTCTCATTCAGTTACATTGTTAAACAACGCATTAATTTAAGGCAGAAACAACAAGCTCATTGTAGTAAAGAATACATATTGCTAAATGAATAGAATACATAGAAAACTTTAGCACTGGTGCATTTTTACAGACTCAAAATAGGAGTGTAAAAAAGTCAAACTGAAAAAATAAAACCAAAGTTTTTTTTTTTAGGTAACGGTATGTAAATGTTGTTAAAGTGGATTTCATAAAATTGGTATCGAAAAAAGTATCGTTCAGGAACCGGTATCGAATTCAAGGTATCGCAAATTTTTGAACGATACCCAGCCCTATGTCTAACGACTAGATCTGCTTGGGGGAATACTACGTAGGCAGATCTGGTTCGCCAAGACCAAGCATATGCCCCATTTCTCAGAAATAAAGCTAAAGGGCTCTTCGGAGCAGCAGCACATATGTTTTATACGGTAGATCTGCTGGGGGTGGGGGATATTCTGACGGACAGTACACTCGGTACTACTGACAATACACTTCTATTGTATTGTCAAATATCATGTCACCTGCTCTGTTGTGGGGTTATTCATGCATGTTATTGTACAGCAGCAGCATTTCTGTCTTGCTCACAGCAGCGTGTCGTTTATGTATTGGCAGGAGCAAGACCCGTACTTGCTCTGCCGCAGCAATAACCAGCAGCAGCAGATCTATACCTATTACCATGCCAATCACCCCGAGAGTTGTCATGAAAGAAATACAAAGTTCTGGCATGAAACTGTAGATGGTGCAGGCTAATAGGTCATTTTACTCACCTGTTCATAATCACTTGTTATCTATAGGGCGCAGCTGATTGCTTCCTGCCGTATCAGTGGCCAATGAGCTCGCTGCTCAACCTTCAAATACTTGAAGCATTTACCTTAGCATTGCTGCAAACTTTCAGAAACCATCCACCTTCCACAGATACACTATAGATATAGATCTGTATAGATCTGCTACGGGTAATTCATGTACGATATATTGTACAGGAGCAGCATGTCTAACTTGCTTACAGCAGCGTGTCACGCATGTATTGGCAGAAGCGAGTCCCGTACTTGTTCTGCCGCAGCAGCAATGACTTACACAAGCAGTAGCAGCAGAGTAGCAGGTTTATTCCGCCAAGACCAAACATACAACATTGTCACACCCATTACCATGGGAATCACTCAGAGAGTTGTCAGGACAGAACTGAAAATTAATTAGTGAGGGAGTCTGTTGTGAACTCAAACCACAGGTAAGAGTCCAATTCAAACCACAAACTCACAATGAATTTAGACACCGTTTCGTGAATCTTTTTAACGGACGAGTACATAAGAGTCATTTGTTTGTGCATCAGACATTGTAACTTGCACTGCATCCAGAAAACCCTGCCATCCACTCTTATATAATTAACTAAAGGCACCTCACAAGATGAATTCTGGGTCAACTGCAGAAAACTGTTTTCGGTTTAAATTTTGACCTGCCTTACCACTTACAATTTTCATTTCCTAGGATAGATTCTCTTTCACCAGAAGTTTAGCTGACAGTTTCAACAAGTTTCTACTAAACCACATGCCACAGAAGTGACGCAAATAATCACTAAGTTAGATGACTACATGCATTGCTTCAGAGTTTGTTTGCAATGTGTGAATCTTTGCAACTAAACTCTTGAGTATTGCATGCTAATAAGTCATTTATTAATAAATAAGTTAAAAATTTCATTTTGTTTTAACACCATTGTATTGGGTTTCTAGTTCAAATGTTATTGGTTCATGTTAAACTGATTTTAAATGGTCACTCTTTGACTTCACTTGATGTTTTCATTTTGAAATATGTTTCAATCTAGTAACCCAGTCATATAGGACATTCACTTCCCATCATGCTTTACACAGGGCTGAACGGTACTTTTTGAAATAGTTATTTAGCAAGGTGAGAAAATGGACAGACTTGTTAATGTGTAATGTTCTATTATTATGCAGGTATTTAAAAGTTTCTGTTACGTTAGTATTTTTGGGGGTTACGATTGTGGTGAAGTGTTGAGCCTTTGCTTGGGCCGAGGACCTGCTACTAAGAATTCTGTTTGTATTAATAATAAAGCAACCACTATGGTAGTACTCTAGTTGAAACCAGTATTGCTTCTAGCAACACTGAACACTACACGTGTAAAATGTTAAAGAAAGTTTATGTAATTTGCTTTTTTTGATTGCAGTCTTTTTCTGATGCCATTGTTTTCCTTGGATTTGCTTCTCAGTTCCATGCAATTTTAAGCTTTTCTTGGTTCATTCCATGGTTTTAGACAACCTCTGTCATGCTAATTCAGATTAGCACAGTTGGTTTTAATTTAATATGATTTATTTTAGTTCAGGACACCATAGTCCAGGTGTAACTAATCTGTACTTAATCTGTGTTACAGAAAGCTATTTTTCAAGACACGATTAACTATTCTAGATGAAGGCCTACTCCAGGCTTAATTTAAACCCTGTCCGGGAAACCGCCCCATCATGTTTAACTCTAGATGAGAGTTAACACTAGTTTATAAAGAATACTTTATTTGGGGTGCCTTGGAGTAACTGTCTTTAGACTGTCTTTGTGAATTGTCAATTTAATGAAATTTAAAAAGTCTTACTTACTAAAGGTTAATTATCAATTCTTCCTCCATTTATTCTGTACATGCCCCTTTCCCATGCACCTGTTGCTTTCTTTCACCATCTCCTCACTCTTTCTCGTTCCGTTGCTTTTGTCTCCCAGCAACCCCTTTGCTCTGTTGCACATGGCTTCTCTCGTTTATTCAACTCCACATTCTTCGGTTTAGCTTACATTCTCTTTCTCTATTCCTGCTCTACCTTAGCCCATTTTCCTTTCAGTCTTCTCTTATTCTTTGTACACCCCACACCGTAACTCTCTAAGGGATACTAGTATAAGGCCCAGTATCGCCTATGGAACATCGCTGTATCCGAGTGCAGGAGTAGTCTAGTTTTACACATATGGGATAAAGGACTAAATTTAGAGTGGCCTCATGGGCCAGCTGGCCTCTGTGATCAGTGGTGATTTAAAGACTACATATGTCCCTGCCAGTGATAGACAGCCATTTATTTTCAACGAGAAACAACATTATCTGTATGTTTCGACTTAAATGCATAATGCCAATTTCCTTGGTTTCATATTTCTGAATAAAAACATGAAGCATTTAAAATACCTGTTTATCATTTTAAATGAATTATTATTAAATATTGTATACAAGAAAACTTAAAATGTCAATATACAGTACTTCATTAAACAGTCATTAAACTGTATTCTATATAAATATCAACATCAGTCACCTTGCTCTCAAAGTATCAGCAGTGGACAAGTGAAAAACCACGATGAAATCAATTGATTGTACAACTGATACAATCAAAATTATTGTTTCTCAGGAGAAACTTCTTTGGGCCAAAGTGTGTACATGTTTACCTGTGCACAGGTGAGACGGTGGAGGGTCCAGGTGTACGGTGCTCAGCTGCTAGTAATTGTTTTTAGCCCATCCTGACAAACTGGCAGAGCAAATCACAGAAACAAGGATGATGTGGCCAGGAAATCCATATCTGAGGAGAAAGAAGAACAGACATGTTTTGCTGCTGCTATAATAATGGTTACATGGAACATCAGAAGCTGAAACAGCAAGAGTAAACAGTCTGTTCACACACAAGGATTAGTTCAGGTGGTCTGACCTGGGCAAGTATTTGTTGGCATTGCTTGAATTGATCAATAGAGAGAAAAATATCAGTTTCATCTTTAAATGACTGAAGGTGTACGTGTTCCTTTTCACAAAAGGATATATATATACACAGAAAGTGGACAAAAATAATGTCTGAAGGGGATATTTGTTTTAATGACTCTACAAGTTTGATATATATATATATATATATATATATATATATATATATATATATATAAATAATCAAAATTATAAACGTAACATTTTTGGTTTTGCCCCAATTTTTCATGAGCTGAACCGTGCAAAAATCATGCCGTCTAATCAGAATCTTGATATGCCACACCTGTGAAAAAAAGGGCAGCTACAGGTTTTATTTTACCATGCAAAAAGCATACATTGACTACAACATTCTCAATTCTATTTTGCAATAAGGCAAATTTGAAATAATTTTAAGCAAATAAAGGCAACGTCAGGGAAGCTGAAGTTCAATTTCTTGTTAAAAGATGCCCTGCAGTGCAAAAAAATACACTTATGAAGGGCACTTATGACTTGTGCAAGAGCTGCAATCCAGGCATTTAGTACATTTACTCCTACTTAGTGCACTTACGGTCAGAGAGAAACTGTAAGCTGCAAGCGTCCGCAGGAGGTGAAGTCTCTTATTAATAATTAACACTACGTTTGCTGTGTAAACAATGAACTCAATCTCTCCGTGCCTCACATCACCAGACTAAACACTCAGACAGATCCATTCACAAGCCCTTTATAAAGTGTTTAAACTCCAGTTGGATTGTAAAAGTGAACAGAATGCATTTACTGTTGAATTTCAAGAATTTTCCTGATTTGTAAAACCAACCCCAGTATATGACTAACTTGTTGGTTTACAACCAACTGATGGTTAATAAACGTACTTAAGCAACTGTGCACAAAATCCACAGTAGAAACCATAGCAGCTAGTCAACGGCAAATAGGGCTATACGACATGGGGTGGTAGATATAATGCGATACTGCTGCATATGCATTAGGCATTAAGAGTATTGTTATATATTCCAGAATTTATTTTTGGTAAATGTTTTTGCAAGCATGTTTGCTTGCCTGTTTTGCATTCTGGTCTCCTAGGATGAGTAGTGGCACCTGATGTTAAATCTATTTTTGGACAGGTATCAACAGGCGGGACAGATTTATATTTTCTTACATGTGAGAAAAGGTGAAGAATGTGAATGTAATGAGAAATAACAGCACAGGACATGTCCTGAACCAGTAAAAACAAGAAAGAACCTGTCGTTATGTTGTTCGACACAATGCAAAGCAGAGTTGAGTGTTGATTACACTTGCCAACCAGCGTCACGAACACAGAATTCAAATGGCGTACACTGATTAAAATGATTTTGTTGTGAAGTAAATACTACAGAATAATAGTTAGTTCAAGTAAATTCTATATTAGTACTCAATTCAAGCGTGTAGAATTTAAAGCGTAAATATCAACGTTATAAAATTACTCAACTTTTCTGATACTGGTGTTCCCATAATGCACTGGGCCTTGAATAATTAATGAGGTTGATTTTTCACTGTTTTCCAGCTGTATTTACACATCATTGCTTTTGTTGTTAGGATTAGTAACTTGCCATCTTGTGACATTTGGAGTTTATTTTCTACTGAAAATGACATTCAAACACAAACTATCCATCAACTGTTACCGTCATTGTGTATTGTCTACCAAGTATTGAGGTCTCTGCGTTCACGTGAAGTATAATTTCTGATAAGTAGATACGATGTCTATTGTATTATTTACTTAGATGTTTAAGTAAAGCATATACTTTAAAAGTGTGGTTTAATTCAATGTTATATTGTTTGAGTGAATTATATTTCAAAGGAAACGTCAACTAAATAGATACTCAACCTTTTACTAGCCAAGTTAAAATTACTTAGTTACTTTCACTTAACTTAGTTAAGTAGTCTACTTAATTCCATGTATTAATTTTTATCTGGCAAGTTTGCACGCATATATTTAAAGTAAATTTTACTTTTAAAAATTTAGTTTTTCTGTGTGTATAATATATTTATGAACAGTCAAACCTAAATTCAGACACCTTCAACATTTCTAAAATTATCACAGTTTATTCACTATAGTTTAGAAAAATGGTAATAAAATATGAAAAGAACTCAAGATTTATTAAATAAGTTGATATTTCACTGGCTTTGGTCATCCTTCTGTTACTGTCTCACAAATTAATTAGGTTGAATAACTGTCAGCATTTAATTTAAGTACACAATTAGATACCAATTTAGGTCAACCAATTACCAAGCCATGCTTAATTTTGTCCAGTCTGTGGTATTAAAAAGGTCGCATTAGCAGTTAAAGAAAAAAAAAACACTAAAGCAAGTCATGGTCGGGTCAAAGTGTCTGAATTTTTGATCCCACATTTTTATACATTTAACTGGTAGTCCACTGTATGAAGAATTTTTGGGTATAACAGTCTCAGTTTTGCGATCCTCGCTTACATAAATGAACTATATACATTTATCTGATGTCCAAATCATTTTTGGTGTGTGTGATTTTTTTTACTACTGCCTTGTAACACTTTAAGATCAGACATGTGACCCACCAGTTGAGAGACACTGTTCTAGTTCACAAATGATAAACAAGAAACAGGAACAATGTGGCATGTATGAATGAGAACAGAGCAAACTATATTTAGCTCCAGTACAGTTTAGAACCACTGTCTATTATTCAGCCACTCACTGATGATAATCTCTGTGTATGACTTCCAGTCCACTGACATTTTAGGAGATTAATGTCACACAGGAATAAAAATGTCTGGGGCTAAACAAAAAGCAAACCAGTCACTCTGTGATGAACCATCTTGGCTCAGGTGCATGGTGACTGTAAATGTAGTTTTTTTGTGTGTGGATTAAATCAATATTAAGAAGGGAAGGTTTTCAAACTCATCTGTGTATAGAGATCAAACACCATTAGTAATTGATCACAAACACATCAACTCAAAAAGATGGACAGAAAAAAAGAAGTTTGAATTTTGAAGTATTGCAGAAACTACTAGTGATGGAAACTGCAAATTTCAGAGGTGAATAATGAGAGAATGAAATGCATTTGCCGAATAAATTCTGACATAGTGAACATTAAACCCACTTGACTAATAGGATGTGTAGTATTACAAATTTATTCAATGTTTAATTTAGGTCCCAATACAATAGTATCTAAACTGAGAAAGTTTAGTAGACTGCATTCAGCTGAGATTCCTGCCAGTCCTGTTTCTCTCCATTGTAAGTTAAATGATTTAATGGCTCTCGGAGCCCCTTAATCGGTGAGATTAAGTCAAGCAATTCAGGTGTCTGACCTTAGCTTTTGTCTCTATGATAATGTGAAGGTATACAATCAGGCTGAGTGGATTACCATCTCACACCGTTATACTGATGAGATCAGGCCTAGGGAATTTCCAGGAAGAGTTGACTCCTGTACTTCATTTACATGCTTTGTTTAGATTGTCTCCATCTCTATGTAACTCCTACCCCTTTAAAGGTATAAAATACAGACTGTTAGACTTGGATGAAACTACAGCGATGCAACCGCGACTTCTGTTCTGAATAAAGAATCCCGTTGAAAGATATCCCAACGTCTCCTGGTCTGCGCTTCTGACTTTTCTACACTTTAGAAGAAAAAAGTTCACAAAAGATGTTTCCGCTGATGGAGTTTTATTTACTGTTGGTTACTAGGTTACCAAATACCTATATCAACGTCACCCGCTCAAACAACTTGATGGAAACGCATGTAATTCGCATTTGTTTTTTCTTTTTTGCGAACTATGAAAAAGATTTAATGCATCCTTGCCAAATAAAACAATTTTAAATATTTTAAAAAAATTATCCCCAACTTTTGAATAATAGTGTATGAAGGAAGAAATGAGAACTTGACTTGGGCTTATCTTTCACATACACAGTTGGGCAACATGAAACAAAAACATGATCTCCCTTTTAACAGTCTAAGATATGTGAAGTCACTTCAGAGCAGATTTCCTGGAAGAGGAATTCTCCATCACTGCAGCTTGTCAGGAATTGGGTGGAGTATTTCCCATGTGGCAGCTATGGAACGCATTTGACCAAAACAAAAGTACATGAAAGTGTGAGGGATCTTAAAAACACATCCGAGGAACACCGCCAGGAAGGTCAGCCACCCACCCACCCACCACCGCACGCCAACAGTCCTTATGAAACTGACTGCATGCTTGCGGTTTTCTGCAAGGTTTTCTCATAAGATAAGCCACTACACTTTGATCACACCTTGTATGTTTGCTTGAAAATGCTTAGGTTTTAAAAACAGGTGGAATGAGACAGGCTAACATCTTGGGGGCACAAGCCATTACAGAGAAAAACTCCAAGGGATTTTCCGTACTTAGTCAAAAACCCACTGACGCAAACTGAGCACTTGGTCTTACCCCTCCTGCTCACCATGCACAATGACTTAAGAAGCACAAGAAGAGAAAAATGTGCTCCTAGAAGTAAGATTTCATTACTTCTAACTTTTTTTTTGGAGTCATGTAGAAACCATTTCATTACCTCTAAAAACAAAAGTTAAAGTCCAAACGAACTGCCACAGCCTAAAAGGCCTAGTATGAGGGTTGTGTTAAGCTCAAGCACAGACTTGATGAATACTACATCCCCGGATGCAATCTCTCTATAATGAAGCTAACGTTTTACACACTATAGTGAAAACCAGTCTGGAATGAACCTCATTCTGACTCCAGACTCAGTTAAAATCTCAGGCTGTAAATGGTTACCTTTATTGTGAGGGTGTGGCATGTAATTCAAGGGATATTCAGCAAAGAAATTTAAATGCGGGATGCCTAATGTCAGTTAAGAAGCTTTTGCTCAGGGCTCCTGTGACCACAAAACACAAGCATGAGTGGGAAACTATAAGATACTATTACAGGAAAAATACGTAATATTATGAGTAAACAAGTAAATGGGATAGGTTTTTGCCCCAATGTTTCCTTTCAAATACTCGATCAATAGAACAAGTACATGAGTATATTATTTTGATTAAAACATACTTTTGACTAAAATGCATGTTTGAGCTGTTTAAACTGAAAGCAGCTTGCACTGACATATCTTGAAAAACATCAGCGCCATTGTTTTGTCTCAAGATGCACATCAGTAATGTTATTTTCTAAGGCACATTTATAAAAGCTACTTAATACCCTAATTAAACTAAGACTTAAACCTGGCTTAATCTAAGCCCTGTCTGTGAAACCTTAAGGCCCATTCACACCAACAACAATAAATCTAACGACAACTATATTAGCATCCACACCAGCAGACAATATCATTCTGTTTATTCTAAGCACGTGCTTGTCTGTTGCTTTAAATGCTTGAGCTCGTTATAGCAGGTATGATTCTGATTGGCTGTCAATGTTTTTATCGTTCATCAGCTGGGAATAAAATCATTCTGAAAGTGATTCCAGCGATATTGTTTCTCTGTGTCGTTTTCCTTATAGCTGTGGTAAGGCCTCTGCTATTCTTTAATACAGAGAACAATTTAAGAACTATATCTTCATCATTATCTTTTATAGTTATTGTCTTTGGTGTGAACGCCTTTAGTCTGGGACTAGGCACAGGTCTGTGGCATAGGCAGGTGCCTAGGCGGTGACTAGGTGCCTGGGCCAGGTGACTAGCAGGTATGTGAAACCAGGCGATAGTTTCTCAATTTGCTGGTATGATATGCTCACCTAACACCAACGGCAGACTGTGTATATATATACATATATATATATATATATATATGACTATAAGACATGCATTCAATTTTATAATAGGTCACTGCTTTCACTTTCGAGTACTCCCAAGTAGGATGTAGGACTAAAATGAGTAGGATGACTTTCTTTTTCAAGGATAAAAAAATTCTTTTTCTCTTTCTTTCTTCTCTGTGAAAGGTCATTCAGAATCAAACAGGTTTAAAGAAAATTTCCTGGAAGTTGCCACTGATTTCATCTTTGTCTGCCTTTTTTTTTTTGCCTCGTCAGGGCAGCTGTAACTGACAACTGTGACAACAAATAAAGCTTTTATGGAAACAGGAAGCAACACTTATAAGTGTTATTATGAGTTCTTCTTATGGCTGGATTGATATAGAGTAAGAACAAAACTGGAAGAGTTTAGAGGTCATTTAATTGAACAGCCGAAACTTTGTTTCCCTAAAACTATTAACTGAGTCTGATTCACTCTGCACATGATTGAGTGGAGGAGTCACAATGCAAACCACATGCAAACAAGGAGCATAACATAAATCTGTGAAAAGTGTTGAAAAAAGCAATGTAGATTGTTATGAGATTAAATTATGCATTTAGAAGTTCATCCCATGAACCTAGTGAGCTGTGCTAAACCAACAGTTAGGCTACTACATACCAACTGTTAAAGTAAATTATCCCATGTGCAGACACGAAGCAGGTCACAACCTGATAAATATCACAAGTGGGCTACAAGCAAACGAGGTTTGCTATTACACCTAATTTGATTTGACATCTAACAAAGATATTTGTGTGCAAAACATCTACATAGGCTACGCAGTTTCCACGGGCATGCACCGTCAACGACTAAATTTAGACTGTTTTGGAGTAATTATTTCTCTGAAACAGCTTACAAGCAGCTTGATTTTCCAGAAGATATTAACTAATTTTAAACCAACACTGCAATCTATGACTGTAGCTACCTTTCCCCAGGTGACGCCAAAAAACCAAGCGAACTTTCCTTTTAACCGGAAAAATGCTGAAAACAAGCCCACGGACACTTTTGCTTGATCAGAAACAGTATTTGTACACTGAAACCGCTCACACCTTTATTTAAACAAAGATGAAGAGCAAATCAAATGCGGACTGTTTTAGCGGACCTGCTAACGTCAAAACTCACCCGCACGCGGAGGAAAGTCTCTCGATCCTTACACAACATGAAAGTTATAACCTGAACACACAGTCTGCAGACATCTTGCTATCAAACAGCGGACACCGAACTGATTGAATGCAACACTTCAGCATTTATCTTTGTAAAAGTCATCATTACCTTTCAACTCCAGCAGTGAGAGAGCGTGTTCACATTCTGCCTGTCTCCAGATCTGTCCATGATGCATGCACTCCTCCCATTTCAGTGTAAAAAGCACAGGGCGGGGTAAAAACCTTCCTCACTGTTTACCGCGCTATTTACCAAACATTCACTTTATTTACAGAGCTCTGTTCATCACTGGAATGAAAACGTGATTACCTAGTGTTTGCTTTACCTGGAAAGGGTCTTAGGGTCCTCTACAACTGGTTGATTTATTTGGGGTTCAGGCCAGGAGCGTTCAATTCTGGCGAATAATGTAGAATGTAATTTGGTAGTAAAATACTAGTCGTGTTTTGGAACTTGCAGGTGTATCTGGCTAGTCAAAACTTTGTTGGTAGAGCTTTAAACAAACTGGATTTTCTAACAGGGAGGAGCCTATGAGCTAGTTTTTCACTGCCACCCCAAAACTCCTCTAACTACCCCGACCAGGATGGAAAACCAGACCAGCTAACCAGTTTTTCACCAGGGATGTGTTGAAATTCACAGGGCTTTGCTGAATTCCCTGCACCAAGTTGGCTGAAGTAGCATATAGGCCTAGGTCAGATGTAAGTCACAGGGGGGAAAGTCATGTTTTTTTTTGTTTTTTTTTTAAATAAATCTGTTTCCATTGTTTGCTCACCACAGACAAAGTTGTTCGTGCTGCCATCTGTTGTCTTCACACAAAAAGTATCTGTTCATGTTTATTATTCTCTCTTTTCTATTAGTTCATATTAAAGTTCAAGTAAGTTTATCCTTTCAAAATAGGATGTCACATTAGGAACAATAGATGTGTCAGAAGGGCGTGAGCTGAGGGAGATGCTCTGTCTGTTTAGTTGTCATCAGAATACACAGGTGGGGCTTTGTCTGTGACTTCAGTAAACAGTAAGCTCTAAGTTCCTCACAGAAGCATCATGAATCCACCAATCACAGCATTGAGAAAGTAAACAGCCCTTGCCTCATTCCATCCAATAACTCTTGTGGCATTCCTACTCCACCCTGCTTTTTCAGCAGTGTTGAATGCAATACCTATATGGACAGCAAACCAGATCTATACATTGTTTCGCTTCAATTTAATTAAAACACACTGATACCATAGTGCAACTTATACATATTTACATTTCTATTACAACATACACAACTGTTCCAAACTATGGGGTCAGTGCATCTAATAAGAATTTGATACTTTTATTCAGCGATTTTGCATTTATAATATTACAAAATATTTACTTTCATTAAAGAATCCTTATTAAAAAAAAACTGTTTCTTTGATGAAAATAATAAGAACTCTTTCTTTAGCACCAAAACCAGCATAAATCTGAAGGATCATGTGGACCTGAAGACTATAATAGTTGCTGAAAAAGGAATGCTGCTGAAAATTCAACTTTGCCATCACAGGAATAAATTACATTTTACTATATATTAAAATAGAAAACAATTATTTTAAATTGAATTATTTCACAACATTGCTGCTTATTGAGTTTCGTTAAAAAAAATAACTCAAGTTTCATGAATTCCACAAGTTTTTCGCAACCTATTCGCTTGATTAGAGATGATCCATTTTGTGCTTCAGTTCAGTAAGTCACACCTCACAAGATCAATTTGATTTGATTAGTGACCCATAGTGCAGAATCCTAAATATTTCGTATTCGTGTTTCTTTATAATTTATCAAAATCCTAAACTTTTTAAATCTCTGATCTTCAATGAGGTTTCAGACTTTTGGACACTACTCTATACGAATGTGAAATGGAGACTGAAGACCAACCTCTCTTTTAACTCTTTTAAGTTAAAAATAGACTTATATATAGACTCTAGACCACAGAATAACATATAGACTAAGAATTTCTCCTAACATCTGCCAGTCATGTTTGCTGCATCATTTCTGGCTTGTTTGCATGCCAGCCAGGCTAGCAGCAATCTTAGAGCCATAGTTATGCAAGGTTATAACATGTGGTATGCACATGGACTAGACAGGGATCATAGACTCAAAAACATCCACACCAGCGATCTATCAAAAGCCCCTTAATTTACATTTTGCTCAAATCTGAGAGGGTGTCAGTCTCAGTAAAACACCCCCACACACTGACCATCAACAACAGAGAGATGATTAAAACCAGATAATACTGCACTGTTTTGCCAAGTTAAAAGGGTAGATGAGAGGAACTGAATGGCTCATTAGCGGGTGATAAAAGAAAGATGTCAAGAGTGCTCTGTTAATGTGATTAGATTAGTTAGAGAGAGTCAGAGAGAATGTTCAAGCCTTGCAATTTGTACCCTCAAAATCACATTGAGTTTATTCTCAGAGCCAGTTTCCAAATTTAGGCTATTTCTAAACTAAACTTTTTTTTTGTTTTTTTTACCATTGATGATGTAGCATTTACAAGGCAAATAAAGGGATAGGTCACTCATAAATGAAAATTCTGTCAGCACTTTCTTCAGTGGAACATTACTGAGAAAATATTTAGAAACATCTCTCAGTGAACTTTTTACACTCAAAGTAGTATGCGCACATCCAAACACTGTTTAAGCAGGGGCTTGATTAAAAGAAAACTCCAAAGTGTTTATAGCTGAAAGAAGGAAATACACCTCGGATGGGTGAGTAAATTATAGGATAATTTTCATTTATGGGTGAACCAATAAGAGTTCTGATGTGCAGCAAAAGATTGTTGAGCTTCACAAAATAGAAAGTGGCTGTAAGAAAATAGCTAAAGCATTAAAAATTCCCATTTCTACCATCAGGGCAATATTTAAGAAGACTTCTTTGTTCATATTCACCAAGGGTACCAAGAATTCTGACCAGGACTGTATTAATATCCACAGGCAGATGTTTAAGTATGTGAGGTCATGTGAAAGGATATGCTCAAATACTGTCTCTGTGTGTGTGTGTGTGCGTGCGTGCGTGCGTGCGAGCGCGTGCGTGCGTGCGTGTGTGTGTGTGCGTGCGTGCGTGCGTGCGTGCGTGTGTGAGAGAGAACATCATGTTGTTTTGAAACTGACATGATCTTGAGAACATATTATAAAATAAAATGTTAACGCAGTGTAAAACAAATAAGATGTCAAGCCTCCACTGTTCTATGTCAAACACTGAACCTTCTATATAACAAACGTATTCTACAGTAATCAAAGAAACAGTTTCCTGGAGTAATGTCCACAATAGTTTATATGGTGGGATTTTAACAGTAACCTAAAGTTTTAGCAATCTGTGTGTTTGTTAGCAGACCATTTCCATTACAATAAGGCTGCCACCTCAAACCAAATTTGTGTCTTTAATCTTGACCTTCAACAAAATTCAGGAAAAAAGAAATAATAATAAAAAAGACAGAAATATCAAAATAAATGTGCCTTTCTCCCCAAAAATATGTTTATCATATTATATCATAACAAATTAATGTAAGATGAAAATATAGAAAATATTTTTTCTGTTTTTCTGCTTCTGTTTTTTGTTGTTGTTGGTGAAAGTATGTCTAGGTGTGTAAAGGAGACCAGTTAGAAAGAGCTGTGTGAGTAAACCTCACTCTCCTGGCCTCAAGGGGTGCATTAGCGACCTAGCATCCTTGATTGATCGCCCACTCCATGCCTGAAACGCTGATTTGAATCTAGGAGTGCAAGTAGAACCGGAGGGGTTACATGTGCATGATGGTAAGAAGGAGATAATGTGTTGGGTTTAGAATAATATATAATAATAAAAAAGAGTTTTCTGACAAATGGAGTCATCAATACATGTCTCAAGTGACAGTACCTTTTTTTTTCAGATTGAAAAAAACCCACTGTAAGCTATTGCCATCAAATACAAAGGGCCAGATTTACTTACAGCTTGCGCCAGCGCAAACCCTCTTTTGGCGTTGAAAAACTACTGTCAGGATTTACTAAAGACACGCAGTGAAAAATTTGCTCTGAAAAGACGTGGATGGGGTTAACTGATATTATTGTATTGAAGGAGTTTCCCTTTCAGACGCAAAATTTATGGGATGAGAGTATTTAAATCTATCATGCAAGGTCATTTACCAAGGTTTGCGCTAGTCAATTTACTTGTATATGCGCCTTTATTTAGATGCTAATTTGCGCTGCTCTTGGTAGATTGCATTGATCATTATGGAAATGATCCGGCTTGTGTCTGTGTTCTTAAATTTTCACTTCGTCAGTAGATCACACGCTGAACTTTCCACTTCCATCTGCACTTTTTTGGAATTGCGCTCTCATGCTAATTTGCCCCGTTTAGTAAATCTGACCCAAAATCTACAGATTACAAAAATGCGCACTTATTATCTCTTAACCTTCCCTTAAGCCCAGACTCAAACCGTAAAACCAAACATTCACAGCAAATATTTTCATGCTTATGGTGCATTCACTGTTTTTGTAGAGGCCCAGTTAATAAATGACGATCAATACACTCTAAAAAATATTGGGTTGTTTCAACCCATGTTTGGGGCAAATATGGGCCCAACCATTGGGTTTAAAAATGTTATTAAAAATATTTAACCAACGGTTGGGCCCATATTTTCCCCAAACATGGGTTGAAACAACCCAGAATCCTTTAGAGTGCTATAATTCTGAACATTTTTACTTCAGTTGTGTGTTGTATAAAATTGTAAATGCAGTCTTGTATATTTAAATATTTCCTGAGCATACCATTATACAGACCAATACCACAGTAGGTCCAAAATTGCACATGGCTTGGCTGCGGTTCTTGTCTGATTTCTGTGGAACTCAGGGATAGTTTCAAGGATATATCCGCCGATGTGTCTTCACAGCTTGCGTGCATGTTTGATTATCAAGCACACACAAAAGACAATGCTTGCACCACGTATTTACTTCAAAATATTTGTATCATGACCCACTTCTGTAATATTAGATTAAGCAGTAAGCAAGGTTAAGATGTTAAGATGTTAATCCACCAAGACGTGCTGAGAAGAACAAACTGTGCTCTGTTCTCTGGTCTTGTGGCTAGCTCTCCTCAAAGGCCATTAAGCACTGAGCAACTCTGTGCTGTTTGTTTTGCTTGCTTACATGTACTCAGTACAGTAGAATTCCAAATGTTGTTGGTTCTATGAAACCCTGTAACCATAGAGATGATAAGGAAGAGAGCATTATCATCACCAGGGGAGACAGAACCACGGAAACGGAACGAGGGAGTGTACGTTCTGTACACAAGGCCCCTCCTTAAGCATTTTCAAAGAAAACCCTGTCGTCCCTTTCTGATTGCTGCTTTGAAATGATGTCACATTGCTCCAAGACAATTCCATACCGAGACCTTCTGTCATCTCAGAAGTGTGAGAAGGTTTGTTGTTGTTTATGAGCGCTCAAAGCATTTAAAGCTGCACGTGGATACAATACCAAGCCTTTAAACAAACAAGCTGATACATGATAGACAGAGCAAAAGACAGACTACTGTTTTCCATTTGAGATCATTAGCTGTGTTTTCCCCTGAGGGTTGTCTTTTTAACAGACATTAAGCACAGACTATTATGGTAGGCCTAATTTCCTCCATGACAAAAAAAAAGTGTAAAGTGAGCGTTGTGGTACTGCTTTTTAGTTGCAAAAGAGGTTTATTTGGGCTTTTCATTTACACACTACCGTTCAAAAGTTTTGGGACAGTAAGACTTTTAAATGTGTGTGATATATAATATATTAAACAATGTTAACAAACTGAACCATATTTTAAAGTGTTATACCAAACAATGACGCAAATAAACACCACGGTAAAAACAGTATTATTGTGAAATATTATTACATTTTAAAGCAACTGTTTTCTATTGTAATATATTTTAAAATGTAGTTTATTACTGTGATGGCACACACACACACACAACAAGGTATGGTTCAGATTACAGAGACTTTGACAACAGAGTCCTTCAACACAATCTGCCACACCTTTAACTCATTAACACTGATCAATAATGCAGCGCTCTCAGTGCATTTATTTCTGTCAGAGTTGCCAGGACAACACAACAACCACAGCATCTGCCACAGGGGGAGATGAAAACATCAGTCAGAAGCAATCAGAAAAAAAATATATGATTAAGAGATGGGAACTACTGAATAAACGAGCCAATTATATTCTAATTTGGCATAAAGTCATCAACATATAGACGTAAAATATCTCCCATCTCTGTAATTCAGTTTGAGAATCTTGCCATGTACCAGATGCCCCGTGTCCAAAGCCAATTACAATTCCCTATCCATGAACACAACTATACCTAGAGGAACCTGACATTGCCGAAGAGCACAATGATGATCGTGCTACCACCAAGCATCTATGCAGTTTTTCCAGCTTCTTTTGTGGTTCTTTGCTGTTAGTTTAGGATGTGACCTCACTCTGACTCAGGGTCGGTACCTCATCGTCTTTTGTAACATCAATCCACCAGATCTGCCGGATCTCCATACTGCTGACTATGGACTGAAAAAGAGCTTGTCTTTCAGTCTAGTCACTGAATCCAAGAGGGTGTTCTCAGTTCTCTCTGGCATAGAGCACCAACTGTCCTCAAGGGGAACAGTCACCTGTGCCTAAAGAATTTGACAAAAATCTGCCTAAAACACTAGAGCTTTATCTTCACACTGGCTGAACATTTATATCTGGAACTGCATCTTTACAGGATACCCTTACAAAAAAAAAAAAAGTATACTTCAAGTTTAACTTATTTAAAGTAGCTATAAGTTCAAGAATATTTTTTAATAACACTTTATGTAGTAAGTATACTAATATCAATATACTAGTAGAATCTTTGTAAGTTTATACTTTAAGTGTAACAGTAGTAAACTTTGAGTACGCTACTAGTAACTACGTTTTTTTGTTTGTACAGCAATATACTAACAAGTGAATGTACAGGTATACTGATATGATAGTTAAATACTTGTACAACACTTTTTTTTAGTTTATGAAAGTACAGTTTGAAGAATTCTCTCAGTAAACTACTTAAGTAGTTTTATACTGGAAGTCTACTTGGAAGTTTTCTTTAAGTGAACTTAACATCATACATTTAGTTTACCATTTATATGTTATTTTTGCACTTTAAGTATATGTTCCTATTTAGGGATTAATTTTTTATACTTAAAATATATATTTAACTGTAAGTAGATTTGATGTAAATACCTATGTACGTTCCCAGTGGACTACCCAAAAACTCACATAATCAGAATTAGGAACATATCTGTTTTCTGTATAAATCAGTATTTTCAAACAAATCTATTGTATTGGATGCCAAAACATGTAAGACAGTATATAAATCTATGTCAAAAAATATTTAATAGGCGATTCAATCAAAAGAGTAAACACAACTACAAGCCAAGTATACTTAGAATACTTAATTATACTTTTAATCTCAAATCAAAGATTGAGTTTAAGTACAGGGCAAAACTACTTTTCTGTTAAGTCAAATATATAGTGTCATTTAAAGTATATTACTGAGAAGTAAAGTATATCGCTGAGAAGAACATAAAAAGTAGACTGAAAGTAGGCTATACTTTCTTATTTATAGTTTAAATGAATTATAATAGCACACTTGAATAAACATATTTTTTGTAAGGGTGTCTTCCGGTATAAGGTTAAGGAAGGAAGGAAATAAAGGCAAGTTAAGATGGTCGAGAGCTTTATGCCTGCTCATTTCTATTATATTTTACATAGACAAAGATTATGGGAAAATCAATCATTATTAGGTGTGGTTTGGCCCTTCATGTTCAGTGAAGAATAATCTAAAAGCAACAGCAGACAATGACATTCTAGAGAATTGTGCTTTCAATCATTTACTGACAATAGATTATAGAATTCTAAGAATTCCAAGATCATTTACTGAAAGTTCTGTGTTATTTTTTAAACAAAAGTTTTGAAGGTCAATAATCACAAATGAGATCTTTAGTTTACATCTAATTTGAATTGTCTCACTCAACCACTTTTCAGTAATGAGATTAACGCAGAGTAAATGGAGACTTTTATGTCTTGCTTTTTCTGCTTCTCAGATTTATGTAGTAAGCTCATTGTATAGTAAGCTGTAATTACAGAAGATATCTCAAAATGAAAGTGTAATTATAAACATAATGTTTCAATTTCAGTCAGACTAAACTAATAAATCATAATTTGCATCATCTATATAGTCCAAGTGAAAACTGCCAGTCCAAACTTAAGGTAAGGTCACATTTACTGTTATTTACTCGTTTAGCAGTGCTTCATACATCGCTACAGTTGGCTTTGGAATTGAGCGCATACACAGACTGACACGTGATGGACGCAATACAAGCAAGGTATCATAAATACAATCAGTATCAAATTTTTGTTTTGTGCATGTATACTTGCCAGATTGAATACTTTAACTTGATTACAATTTAAATCAAAAACTTCTGCAATCATATGTCATAGATTAGGAAGAATGAACTCATTATCTGAGCTCTCCTATCCACATTAAGGTCATAGCTCTACTCCTTTGTCAACAATTCAAATTTATCTGGATTTTAAAGGTTTAGTAGAAACATCTGAGACTAAATGAAACATTACTAAGAACTGCTTTAAGTCTCATGAGGTATGAAATTAGGTCATCAAGGCTATTCATATATTTCATTATGAGCAGTACAAGATTCGGATCACATGTTTTATGAAGGAAAGAGATCTGATGACTGCTTTATAAATAAACAGGACATGCCACAATCCTAACATCCCAAGGCAACACTACATAAAGGGATTTCAGCACCAAATTCCCTAAATACGAGACAACACAAGGATTTCCAAAAGGTTAGCTGATTTAAAATGTGAATAATGAACTTTACACAGCACCTCCGCTTTGCTTTCTCTCTCCCTTGTCCTCTCCTATACGCAGCACACAATCTCTATCCTGGAAAAAGAGAGCGAAACCATAAATATAAGCCCTTTTAATTTCCAGCAGTCATGTAAACAGGCCTGGGAAGATTCTTAATGTTCCATAGACAGAGAGAGAGGAAGAGGAAAGAGCACAGTAGTTTACTCACTGTTTACTTTGTCCAGACTCCTCTCTCCAGCTATAAAAGGCAAAAGTCTTCAGCCTTGATCTCACTCCCAGCCAGCTGAAAGCTCTTCACATGCTCTTGACCATGGCTTGACTTTTGTGTGTGTGTGTGTGTGTGTGTGTGTGTCTGTGTGTGTGTGTGTGTGTGTGTGTGTGTGTGTGTGTGTGTGTGTGTGTGTGTGTGTGTGTGTGTGTGTGTGTGTGTGTGTGTGTGTGTGTGTGTGTGTGTGTGTGTGTGTGTGTGTGTGTGTGTGGATTTGGTCTCGAATGCTTGCTACACAGCAGATAGCCAGTATTGCAAGACACTATTCATGGAACCAACAGTGCCTAAACTACAAACACCTAAAGGTCAGAGGGCAAACTCTTTTCAGTGTCCTCTCGATGGATTCACAGAGAAGCAGACAAGAATTACCCGGAGAGAATAGCTTGGATTCGGAATGTTCCTCAGAAAATGAAGCAGCATGGAAATTATCAAGGGGAGAGAAAGAGAGAGAGAAGTGAAAAGAGAAGGTTCCTGTGAGATCTAGAGCTCTGATTAAATCCAGAAAATAAAGGAAGCCTGTGTTCTTAGAGTAACCGGAAAATTACCCAAGAACACTACGCAATAATGTGCAGTCAGTTTTCCATATCCAACAGCATAAGAAGTCAAACAATGAGAAGTGATTTTTATGAAAATATAACCCACAGTGAAGCACTTCTGACTCAAATCTTCTTTCTGTTTCTGTTCTGGTGCTTTTGCCCATGATGTGGTTTTGAACAGAACAGGAAGGAGTTCAATCATGCATGCAGCATGTGAAGTGCAAGTGCTTTTCCTTTTCTGTTGCTTCACAGGGGAAATATCAGTCTCCTCACTACAAAAGAAATCACAAGCATTTTAGTCCTATTTTCCAGTTCAAATATCTAAACATCCATAAAATAAGAAAGCGTGCAAAACTGTATATGATAATGAGGTATAGGCTAGTTCAGAAATGGAAAAATGCTGTCATTATTTACTTGCCATAATGTAATTTGAAATCTAATGACTTTCTTTCTTTCTTTTAATAACATAACATTTTTGAATATTTTTTATTGTTAAATTGAGTAATAATGCTGTACTTATTTTAAAGATGTTTAAATATTTTTACTGGCACAAAACACTGATTAAGAAAATGTTTTTGTGCTTTCTGACCCCACACATTTATGGTAGAGAGCGAGACATTGACTCACCACTGACAAACTCACATTTCCAAGTTAAAAATACACATTCATACATGTTTGACTGCAGTGGGAGCAAGACTTGTTTACACAAACTGTCCTTTTACAGAACACAGGCCCCTTTCATATCCAGATTAGAACAAGAAAATCTCAGTCTTGTCCAAGAGCACACGTGACGTAACAGTGACACTCCACCCAGACGACGTTGAAGAAGGCGATCATCATTACGGTACCAGACTTCAGGATGACTGTGTTTATTGAAGTGCTCATGGGTCTGTACATATTTAGCTACACAAGTCTATCAACATATTCTGTAACTTTCTGTTATTAATAGCTGACCTTGAGTAAGGCATTTAGCAAATCATTGACTAATGTACTCTGGATTGTATGACCTCCACTGGAAAACTACCACTTGTGTGAGAGCATTGCTTTGAGGAACTTCTGGGTCACATACAAAAGAGTGACATGACACATTTAGGGAAGTACAAAAAGAGGAACGAAGATGAATGAAACATACAACTCAATGCTCATAATCACATAGTTTACTTCACGAGAAGTGCTCGTGTAATGCAATAAATACATTCCTCAAACATCCGCAACGACCAAATGAGAAAGACTGGAAGTGAGGCAAACTTCTAACGTAATAACTGACAAATTAATAAGTGCAACATTTCACAAGGTGTATTTCACCCCTAAACTTTACACAAACTAAATAAATCATTATCGTTTTTTCCTCTGCTTTAGTGTTCTTTTGCCCTGTCCAAATAACCACACTTGCGGTCTTTGCACTTGACCACATCTACTTACATGATGTATTTCCTGTATTTAGCCCAAATGGTCAAGAAAGGCATGAAGACTGAAAGTGTGTATATAACTTATGATTACCCGATTACATTTTATTTATTTTCAAATAAACTTCTAAATGTCTGTTCAGTAGTCCCTATGTAACTAAAAAGACACGAGACATGAGTTCCCGAACATAATGCATAATGGGATACTCTTAGGCTCTAAGGCCCTGTCCCAAATGGCACACTTCCAACCCGATCTCAAGGGAATTCGTACAAATTCTACGAGGTGGCAAATTCGTACGAATGCATACGAACTCACTTGTACGAATTAGTACGATTTGGGCTAAAACGTACATATTTGACGTTTTGGCCAATTCGTATGAATTCGTACGAATGACCTATCCCTGACCCCGCCCCTAAACCTACCCATCACGTGGGTTTAGACAAATCGTACGAATTCGTACGAGTGAAGTCGTACGAATTCATACGAATTAGCCACTTTTTAATCACTCGTACGAATTCGTACGAATTGGTCGTGAGATAGCGTTGCACACTTCATATGCACTTTAGGTCATGTCTATTAAATCCATTTTAGGTTTCAGAAGGGTGCTCACGAGCGCCGCCCTTACGGTCGATATTTGCCCATAATGCGCACTTTTGCTGAGTCCGCACTGGTGTGAGCTCCACAGCAGACTTCTTCCCGACATCAAAGCGGCGTTACGTCTTGAAAGTACGGACTCGTAGGAAGACCGCAAGTGTTTAGGGAGCCATTTGGGACAGGGCCTCAAAATAGTGTGGGTTTAGTGTGCATTACGGCCACTGCACTTTGGCATTTTTTAGACAAGGCTTGCGCACATCTTTGCTGTCACATGCACGCACTCTCAAGTGGCCAGGACAGCAAGTGTGAGTATTTGGACAGGGCAATTGTCTCCCTTCCACCTGGAAAATCACAACATCAGTATGAATACTTATAACGCCCCCTTGTGGACAATACAAAATATTGGATCTTACTCACATTCAAGTTTCAAGTTTATGTTTATTGTCAATTCTATTATATGTACAGGACATACAGAGGATTGAAATTCCGTTTCCATCAGACCCATGGTGTAAAAACCCCAACGTAAGACAGACAAGTATTAAAAATATATATAAATCACAATACAAACATTAGGCACATGATATGATCATTTAAATAGATTTACATTAAAAAGTGCAAACAGTATGCAAAATGAAAGAGCAGCAATTTTAAAAATGTCTGATGCATTTTGTGAGTGTGTGTGTGTGTGTGTGTGTGTGTGTGTGTGTGCGTGCGCATATGTGTCCATGTGTGGCTATTGGGGCAAAAGGCATAGTTCATTGCATCTGAGAAAAGGGCTAAGAGGGAAGAGAGTTCAACTTCCTGACAGCCTGGTGGATGAAGCTGTTCTTCAGTCTTGTGGTTCGGGCCTGTAGACTCCGATACTTTCTCCCAGATGGCAGATGACTAAAGAAGCCGTGTGAGGGGTGGGTGGGATCACCCATTATGCTGAGTGCTTTTTTAGTTAATTGGGCATTGTAAATGTCATTGAGGGAAAACAGTGTGTCACCTACGATCTTTCCTGCTGCATTCACTATGCGCTGCAGCACTTTCTGGTTGTGAGTGGTGGAGTTACCAAACCACACAGTGATGCAGCTGGTCAAGATGCTTTCAATGGTGCCACGATAAAATGAGCACATAATAGGTGCCGGGGCTCTTACTCTCCTCAATTTGCGGAGGAAATAAAGGCGCTGTTGGGCTTTCTTAGCCAGTGATGCAGTGTTGGATAGACCAGGAGAGGTCCTCTGATATGTGCACACCCAGGAACTTGGTGCTGCTTACTCTCTCCACAGCAGCACTGTTGATGTTTAGAGAAGGGTGCTGGGTGTGAGCTCTCCGAAAGTCCACAACAATCTCCTTTGTTTTCTCTATGTTTAGAGAGAGATTGTTTTTGCTGCACCACCTGGCCAATTGGCACACTTCATTTCTGTAGTTTGTCTCATCATTGTTGTTGATGAGACCCACCACAGTTGTATCGTCCGCAAATTTTATGAAGCGATTCGTGCTGTACATTGGTGAACAGTCATAGGTTAGCAGAGTGAAAAGCAGGGGGCTGAGAACACATCCTTGGGGAGCCCCTGTGTTCAATGTGATGGTGTTGGATGTGTTGTTACCGACCCGAACTGCCTGTGGTCTTCCGGTAAGAAAATCCAACAACCAGCTGCACAAAGAGTTGTTTAGGCCAAGCCGGTCCAGTTTCTGTATTAACTGCTGTGGAATGATGGTGTTAAATGCTAAACTAAAATCTATGAAAAGCATTCTCACATTAGATTTTTTTGTTTCTAAAAGAGAGAGGGCTGAATGAACAGCAGTAGAAACTGCATCATCAATGGATCGGTTGGCCCGATATGCGAACTGGAAGGGGTCCAGGGAGGGGGGGATTGTGGTTTTGATGTGTTGCATGACTATCCATTCAAAGCACTTCATGACAATAGGAGTCAGTGCAACAGGACGATAGTCATTAAAAACGGATGGGGTTGGTTTCTTGGGAACTGGTATAATTGTGGTAGCTTTAAAGCATGTGGGGACAACTGTCTGGCTCAGAGAAATGTTAAAGATGTCCATGAAGACATCTTTGAGCTCTTCTGCACAATCCTTTAGCACCCGACCAGGTATATTGTCTGGACCGGTTGCCTTCCGGGTGTTGATCTTAGAGAAGGATCTCACCACGCTGGCTGGAGAGAGACACAGAACCTGGTCGTCACAAGGAGGTGTAATGTTCTGTGCAGGGGTGGTGTTGTATGCTTCAAAGCGTGCAAAGAAGTTGTTAAGTTCATTAAGCAAAGAGAGGTCACTATCACAGGTCTGTGGTGGGGGCTTGTAATCCGTGATTGTTCGGATTCCCTGCCATAATCTCCTTGTGTCTCTGCTGTCTCTGAAGTTATGGGCTATCCTCTTGGCATACTGCTTTTTGGCCTTTCTGATGCCCCGGGACAGGTTGGCCCTAGCTGTTCTCAGGCCTTCATCATTGCTAGCTCTGAAGGCAGCATTTCGTACCCTCATTAAGGTTGTAAACCTCACCTGTCAACCATGGCTTCTGATTAGCACGTATGGAGATAGTCCTAGTTACAGTTACGTCATCAATGCATTTGATGATGTAGGCAGTGAATGTCTCTGTATATTCTTGAATATCAGTGTGATGGTTGTAAGTTGCTGCCTGTTTAAACATGTCCCAGTCTGTGGTGGCAAAGCAGTCCTGAAGTGCTGAGGAGGCACTTTCTGGCCACACACGTACATTTCTTTGGACTGGTTTAGTGACTTTCACCCTTGGTCTGTATGCTGGTTTTAGTATGACAGTGGAATGGTCGGAGAGACCAAGGGGAGGGAGGGGTGAAGCTTTGTATGCCCCTCTGTGGGTTGTATAAACCAGATCCAAAATATTTCCCCATTATTCTCCATCCAAATATTTCCGTTATTGATTCATACATCAATAATGTATTGCTAACTGCGAGAATAACGTTTTTTCCCCAACATTCAAGAGCTGCTGACAATCTGTAAATCTAGCAAGTTCTAGAAAACAAAAATCTCAGTTTAGAGGGAGTTAAAGAGAAAAGACACCTAACTTAGATATTCTTGTAGTAGGTTTACATAGTAAATCGCAAAGAGTCAGAATTGAGTGCATGTGTTTGTAATTACTTGTGGTAGCAGATGGATTGACAGACCGAAGTGTTAGATGTCTGATAACTGTAAGAGTGTGAACACAGCTTCCTGATGAACTGATTAACCCTGAACACCAATGCACAGATCAACAGCTCAAACAAACACATTATATGTATTCAGAAATCAAATCACAATTGTGAGAAACAAAGTACGAGACTTAGCAGTACGAGACTTAGCAGTAGCCTTCATCAATCTCCAGCACCAAAGACTTCCTCTCAGGGAGTACTCCCTAAAATTCGGTGAGTTAGCTGAATTCTAAAATCTGGATAATACCAGCCTTAAGACTATCTATTGTGTTGGTGCACAGGGTGACCAATTAATGGGCTTACCAGTGAATTTATCGTGGAGGGAATACATTTGTTACTGAAGTCATTCCAAGATCCCGCTCCAACCCCATAACTCAGTCAAGAACTTGCTCCATCCCAAGAACCTGCTCCTTTCCGTGAATCAGCTCCAGCTTCAAACCCTGAGCAAAGTCTGATGTCGGCTCCTGCCCCATAGCACTGTCCAAAGTCGGCCCATGAGTACATAAAACAAATGACAAAAACAAGTCCGTTCCAGTTAGTAATGTTTCTGAGTCCATTCCTGACTCTGTTCCAAAGACAGAAATTCCCGTGAAGAGGGTGGATTGGAATCCACTACTACTTCAATGTATAGAGGAGTAATTATAATCAAGGTATTAATCAATATTTTTCCTTCTAAATATTAAATGAGCTGTATGACATCTCTAGGCTTGTGAGATTTTACTTTGTTAAAAGTTACCAGTGTGATTACTGAAATGTTATTTTCATGTAATCTTTAATGTCTGTATTTGATATCTGAATGCAGTAACAGTGCTTGCTTATTTAGCCCGGCTTCCAGAAATGAAATAGGGATGTTTTGTGTTTGAGAAAGGTCTTCAACGTGTTAAAACATATAGGGGTCATTGAAGCCAATAGTTCAAGGGATAATTTCTTTGTTAAAGCCTTACTTTCCAGTTAGACTAAAGTTGAGAGAAAGAACGCATTATCTTGATGTTTTGAGAGGACTCTCCTGTTTATAGTTAAAGCCTGGACAAATCCAACCTTGGAGAAGCTGTGTGTCAAGGTGTGTGTGTTAGTCTTCTTGGTTACAGGTTAAGGAACCACTGGCATTATTGTAGATAGAGTGAATTGTTGTTCGAGACATGCTGGCACCCCGCAACCCAAATCTGCGACCTGGAAGGTCACGACGTGCCTAACTTCGGGGTCTGAATGTGTCAGCTGCATAATCGATGGAGATATGCTTCCGTCTATCTGTAAATGTGTGGAAAATTACTGTGTTTACCTATTTCTTAGCCAATGAGAATCCTTCAACCTGTAAACAATGACGTAGCTTAGACCTTGAAAATGGTATAACTGCTATGATCTTTGTAACTGTAAGCGGGGCGGCCTACGAACTCCTGTGAGAGTCTTGAAGCTGACTTCTGCTGATGAAACTGCAAACTATCTTCAGTAAAACTTTTATTTAATTTATTATAATTCTGGGTCTTCATATCTGGTTCTGGGTCTTTGACTGTATACCCCCTACACCCGAATCTGTTCCTGAGAGTGAATTTCTCCCATCACGGCCCATTCTGAGCCCATAATCTCCTGTCCCAGCTGGTTCCAACCAGCCCTATACCATCAGTGGCATCTCCCAGGCTCCCTTAGTTACCGGCACCTCCCTGGTTTCCTGTGACGCTGGCACCTCCCTGACTGTATTGCTGGTACCGCCCTTCAAATGAGCTGGTTCAATGACTTTTTTAAATTTAAATGTAGCCTATAGAAAAAGACATGGCTTAATTTTTTTTTTTTTTTTTTTAAATCTGTTTATTGAACTTTTACAATAAAAACAGGATACATATACAGGAGAATATTGAAAAATATTGTTCCCACTCCACCCCAAACCCTCACTGATAACATCTCTCCAAACATCCTTAGCTAAAACCTTTTCACATCCTGGACTCACTCTGTAATTAAAGGTGTTGTTAATCTTTAAATCTAATTTGAGGTTTGGAATGGGTCAGTTCACAAATCACATCTGAAGGTGTAAATCAGGGATTGAAGAATATATGGGACATATGGTCAACAAGCATCGGGCTCTAAACTGTGACGCTTTGAGGCTTATCCACAGGGATAAACTGTGATTGGCACATCTGAGTGTGAACGTGTGGGGTGAGAAATCCTATAACCTACTGTAGTGTGGAAGGAGCAAAATCAAAAGGCGAAAGGAAGCAGAAAAATACTTATCTGAAGCTATATGAGAGCAGAATTGCAAGCTGTGCTGTACTTCAGAAGAATAAAGCACCTGGACCATGACCCCAATACTGCGCACAGAGAGGCTGCAGCCGAGTGAACTTCAGGCTCTATTTGGAGAGGAGAAGGATTATTCATGCTCTCTGAATGACATTGTTCACTACACGGAGGTAGATATTTGACTTATACAATTCAAAAGACTAGTTCACCGTGCAATTAAGCATTTCCAGGTGAATTTTGAAGATTACGTATTATGAAAGTAAGAATCTGTAATGGAAGAACCACTTGATATACGTTTATATTTTGTACTGTAACACTACCTTACGTTTTGCTCTCTTTCGGTCTCTCAGGAGTATGAGCAGCAGTCTGACAGTGACAATATAGCGGCGAGTGACTTCAGCTCTCTCTCTGATCCTGACTATGGGAAGCCGTGTGCAGCCCATCAACTGCAGAGACCCGTGTTCTCCAACCAGGAATACTATACAAAACTAGAGGAGCTGAAGAGAGAACACCTGAGAAACATGGCTGAGATGGAAAAACTCTATCTGAGCCAGATCAAACCTGGTCAGAGAGAAAGACAGCTCATTACCTGCTGGAGACAAAATGGAGAAGATACAGAGAGGTCTGTGATAAAAAAAAATCAGAAAATCAATCTAATTCTTTATTCAATAATAATAATGAGCAAAGCTGAACATTAAAAATGAGATTTTTGTTAAAGATCAGGTAGAATCTGTGATCTTTGACCCAGTTCGTTCGTTGGCTTCCATCGCTGTGGTTTCAGCGAACTGGTAACCCCGGGTGTCGCAATATACTGGGTAAATTGGCAGTGTGCGGGATCACGCACACCAAAACTAAAAACGATGTTCAGACACACAACGCATATTTCAAAGTGGCGGTATGCACGTTTCCTTCATCTCTGGAAACATATTATGGTATTTTTATGCTTTATTACAGTAAAAAAATTAAAATACATAGACTTTCAGACTTTTTGGGGCTGAAAATGAAAATGTACTTGAAACAGTTCTCACTCTTAAGGACGTAAAAGAAGTAAAGGTTCTACATTGAACCTTAAAGAGTTCTGTCAGGTGCTTCATATATAAACCTTTTAGGGGTTCCCATCATGGGGAAATTTTATAAATTCATTTTGAACTATTTTGGGGTTATTTTTAAATTTTATTAAATTGAATAAATTAAACATACTTCATGCATTTTATCAGTCGAAAAAAAATGAAATGACCCATTAAACACTAAAGTATTATGATTCATTAAATATATTTTTCTCCATTTCTCAGTTTCTCGCAACATCTTTGTTGTTCCTGGAGTAACATTCCAATCAACCAATCAGATTAAAAGATCAAAGGTTTACAGTTTATGTCAAGTTTAGGCCTACAACCAGGCTTCTGCATCATTGTTATTCACCTATCATTTACTGATTTTGGGGATAAGTTATGGGTAGGGTTAGGTTTAGGACTATGTTTTCGACAGGAATGTTGTTCCAGGATCAACAAAATATGTTGATCCAGGAACATGTCTTACTTGGCAAAATCACAGCGACCAGGGTTCTATATTGAACCCCATTGAACCATTTTTTTCCCCCAAAGAGTGCATGGTTAATATTTCAAGTAACTTGGTTTCTTCACTATATCGTATCTAGACAGTGAGATCACGCACAATGTTTGATCCCTGACCTTTGACTTCTTTCAGTAGTACTATACAGATTGGCAGCAAGGTATCAATGGGACGTCCGAAGAATGGTGATTCTTCTCTGAAGATAAAGGTCAGTGAATTAATCAGAAAATGAGAGCAGTGTGGAGGCTGAGATGATCTCACTCAATGATGTTCATCATATTCAATAACCTTTTAACGCTCTGAGAACATAGACATAACTATAGTTGTTTATACTGTAAGTGCCCATCAGACTGAACATGTGACTTTTCAAATGACTTTTTTCAATAAATGTTCTTTACTGTAGTTTACTTATGCTAATGTTATTAAATATAGTTACAATTTAGTCACCAGTCTAAATTTATTCAACGACATTTAGTGGCCTTTCCTAAGAAAATGTTCTTTCTAAAAAAAGAACGGGGGCCGTTTCCTCTGAAAATACCAATGAGTCAGTATATGGTTAATTTCATATGCTTTGTGGTTATTCTGGTGGAGTTGAGATATCCAAACAGCTCTAGAGTGAAAAGGTTCCTAATTAGAAAATTTGTAACAAATATGTGGAGTTCATGCAGCTCAAGTGTTGCTGTCATTAAAGGCACAATATGTAAGTTTTGCCGCTAGAGGTCACTTATTAAAAACAAGAACAAAGGCATAGCTTGATGACGCCATGATGAGCGTGGAATCATGGGAGTTGTCGTCTTCACCTCCACAGCCGATGAAAAGCAATCCGACGGGACTCAGAAATCATGTTCATGGATGAGCTAATGTATTAAAGTTTTATTAACGTTACTGTGGTATGAAGCAGATCGGGGCTGAGAGTGGAACGAGGCCGGTGAAGCGAATGCTAATGATAGACACCTGCGTGAGTGACACACAGGTCTCGAGTCCCATGAAAGACTTTCTGAGCTTTTATTATGCTTGTTTCGCAGTCGGCTGCTGCAGCTCCTTTTGTTTTGTTGTTTGTTTATTACGATTAAAGTTACGTTTAATGTCTGCCAGTTCCTGCCTCCTTCCCCTTACATTTGATCACTTAAAATCACATTATTTTATTTCATTCTAAAGAAACAGGTGCAAATACTGAACTACTTTTCGTACAGGTCACTTTATTTGATGAATTAAAACTGTGGGGTAATGCAGCTCTGTAAAAATAAATTTGAGTGTGTTGAAAGTAAAAATAAATTTGAGTGTGTTGAAAGTTACGTAATAATGTCACTCTACTTGTTCCACGTTGCAGTCAGCTAGATTGGTATTAGAATATCATATTAATAAAAGCTGGATGACTTGTGTTGCTAAGAAATTAATTTAAAATATTAATTAATTTAAAATATATTGTATGGGAGAGTAAATGCTATATTACTGTTACTACAAATTAAGCTCTTTCTGATTTTGCTATGTTAACCAATTGACAAAATAGTGTTGTCTCTGAGGCATGGTACAGACATGTTACTCGCGGGCAATCAAGAATCAAGAGATTCAAACAAAAAGACTAACCATGTTGAGCTAGTAATTAGCCATTAGTTTTCTGTTTATAAAGGTATAAAAGCTGTTTATAAAGGTAATCGAGGGTAACGGAGATATGACGACGAAATTGACTGGTGAGGCAATGACACGGGATGTTACACTGGTTAAAATTATGGATTTCTCTGGATTTAAACATTGTTGAAAACATTTGGGATAAAGTACACAAGTCAACAAAATATACAAAACATTGTTCTAGTGGTTTTTGGACATTTTAATCCAAATATCTTACATATTGTGCCTTTAAAGCATAAGGGGTACGAACCAAATACTGAGACATTCTGAAATTCATGTTAATATTTAAAAAAAATGTATCACTCAATATTATGCTGAGAATATAATTTGTAATTAAGTTTGAAAAATAAGAAAGTAATTGTTAACCCTTGTCTAAGACAATATTAAAAGCTCCTCCTAAGCTGACATGTACCTCTGTTGTAACAGAAATAAAATCAGAAGAATTATGTCAGTTTAATATTGTACATCTTTATTTTAGCATTTTTATTATATTAACATAGCCAGATTTAAATAATTTTCAGACTTATTTAGACCCTGGAAGTTTGCTTTCTGGTTGAGAACCACTGCTGTAAATTATAATTCTTAAAGTGTCATGAAACCCTAAAACACATTTTTATTAGATATGTATAACATTACACATTACTAAAAACAACATCATATCACACATTATTTTGGAATATTAAGGTTAATTTTTTCCCATCCAATTTAAAAACCAAAAACTTTGTGATTGCTATGAAGAGTTGCACAGAACAGTTCTAATAGCAAAGTACAAAAATCTAACATTTATTTTGTTTTTTCACATCAGCAGAACTCAATAGAGGAGAACAGGAGGTTGTGTCACTCCCAGCAGAACTCATCTCACAGTGCAGCCAATCAGGTAATGGACAGCCTGAGACAGAATTCTAAAGTAACCATTCCCAAACCGTTTCGCATGATGCTTCGTGAGGAGGATCGCAAACGCCGCAATGTGAAAACCCGCTCTGAGATGGAGTTAGAAAATGAGAGACTGAAGAAAGAGCTGGACGAATTGAAAGAACGTGGCAAGAAGTTTCGCGCTAAGCCGGCCCCTGCTTCCACTTACTTGCTCTTCTATGACATCATCAATAAGCGACCGGATAAGCTGCAGAGACAAAAAAATCGAATCAACCAAACGGATCACGGTCACCATGGAAACCAACAACAACAAGGCACTCAACGACATGCCTCTCCACTTCCAAACCAACCATTTAGCTTCATTGAAAGAGAGCAAAAGAAAAGAGAAAAAAAACTAGCAGATGAGTTCAACAACCTGCCTACCAAAGCAGAACGAACGACATTCAAAGCCAGACCGGTGCCAAGGTCTCTATATAGGCCCAGCTCACCAAACTCCCATATATACGGGGAAGTTAATCTGAATCACAGAAACTCAGCACTGCCCCCTAGCATCCTGGACGACACACTGCAGGAGGGAGAGGAGGCCGAGAATGAGTATGATGATGAATTTTCAAGACCACAGACCACAGGTATATCACGCTGCAGCAGCAACCTCAGAAAATGGAAAAACAAGGGTGTGCTGCAAGTGGAGAAAGAAACGGAAAGAAAGAGCAACAGAGAGAGAGACCGAGACTGGCCCTACATTCATCCCCTACGCAGAACCAGCCAAGAACCCCCGAACACCTGCAAGAGTGACTACATCAGTGTCTAAATGCTGACATAGACTAAACCATAGCCTACAATAAAAACAACTTATCATCAGTTGTAAAACTCTTTAACTATATAGTGTGATAGAAAGAGGTACTGTATATGTTTTGGTTTTCATTGTGTTACTGTGGAGTAAAAATCATGTAGCCAATAAATAAACTCACAAACCAATCACTTAATAGTCTCTATTATATGTCTTTTGAGTTGGTGAAGACATTTTCAGCTGGATTTTAAATGGACTAAATAACTGAAATTATATGATACAAACATGATGAGGTTGGGTGCCAAGTTCATCACTTTGTTAGCTCAAAAGGAACAGCTTTTGCTTTATTCTACCGTTAGTTAATTTAAATATACTATCATGTAAGTTTCAAAGTGATTCACAAAAAGATTTTTTTCATAAATGACTCACTGTGGTTGTTCCTGTGTAACCTGTATGACTTTTTCTTCTGTAGAACATGAACATATGAAGCTTTCAACTTAAAAAAAAATGTAAAAGCATCATTCAAGTAGACCATATGCACATGCACTATATTCTAAGTCTTCTGAAGTCATATGATAGCTCTGTGTGACAATTTACTAATAAACATCAGTCATTTTCAGGTGCTGTAATAGCCAAGTTAAAACAACAATTCACTCCTAAATCGGACATTGCTACTTGGCTTATGAACTCTCATGATCTCCTTATGGGTGGATTCCAATATTTTCAGTGAATGATAACTTAAATATTGGTTTGTTACTCACACAAAGCTATTATATGACTTTTGATAATTTATGAATTTTATGATGTTCACAGTGCTTTTTTTAACCCATTCATTGTAATTGTTTCTTTAAAATATCTTCTTTTGTGTTCAGTAGAAGAAAGAAATCCATACAGGTTTGGAACAAATTGAGGGTGAGTAATTTATGAGAAATTTCAATTTTGGGTGAACTATGACTTTACCTGTGATTCATACAGGACATATTTCACCTCTATCATTCACTCACACACAAGTATACAGTCTTTAGTCAATATCCTCAGGCCTCAGTCCACACTTCCTGAGTGTACGTCTGACATATGGTATGGCATCCTGCTGAAACCACTCTCTCCTGTACAGAGCCAGCATCATGTCCAGTAACAGACTGTGTTCCCTCCTCCTGCAGAAACCACACAGAACCCACTATATAAGGTCTCAGGTTCTATAAACTCGTATTCATAAGATTTGTTCAAAAGAGGCTCACAGCTGCTTGTAGAGACTTTGGGGTTTATACAGAGGCTGTTCACAGTTGCTTTTGTTTGTGGTTTCAAATTTTTCTGTAAACCCCTCCTCAGGATGCTGAAACCCTTCACACTGACTGAAGCAGCATTCACTTCCTGTTGCCAAAAACAATAAATGTCATCAACAATACACAGGCTAACCACTGAATAATGAATAAGGTTAATATAGATGTTATAGCTGGGGGTTTTTTCTCCTTCAAATGATGAAAATGAGATATATGGATCTCGTGCCTTTTGTGACACCTGCAGGAGGATATTGCTGAGACACATGGTGTGATACAACAATCATCTCGGTATTTGTTGTGTCTGTGTGCGTGTGTGAAGGGTTTGTGTCGGGACTGCTGGATCCTGTAAAGGGGGCTGTGTTGATCTCCCTCAAAAATGACTTTAGTTTCTGCCTTAAACCAGCATTTTCCAAGCACACCTGTAGAAGCAGTAAATATACATATAAAATCTCATCTTTTATTTCTTTATTAAAATAAATAAATATAAATAAAAAGTTTGGGGTCAGTATGATTTTTTGTAGAATTAATACATACTAGAGAAGCGCGGATAGGCTATTATTTCATCCGTAAATATTCAAATATTTTAAACTATTTAGCCTAGGTTACTACTAATGAATGCCTATTTCACTTTATTTTTTAGCAAATAGATAGAAAGCTCAAATAAAATAACAAGTAATTTACATTGTAGGCTAATTTTATCTCTACGCACCGTCATGTCAGGGTGACGACTAGGACGAGGCTGTTCTGAAGACTCCCGTTAATTTTGAATGCACGGGAAGAGAGTGGAGAGCGCATCTTTTTCAGGCACAGTGCAATTCATTTTATACCATCAACAGGCCTAACAATCATATAATAAACTATAGAGCCTCAATATTAAAGAAACGCCAACTCTATTAATTCCGAAATTCTATGAAATTCCACTGCACAACAATATTTAACAATGTATACATATATTTTTCAATTGATTGGTTCAACCGCCCACCACCCGCCGGAATTTAATAAAAAAAATCCGTCACGTCATCCGCCCGATCTGCGGTTTATACGTGGCTGTAACCGCCAACCGCGCATCTCTAATACATACTATTCAGCAAGCCAAGGATGCATAAAATTGATCAAAAGTGACAGTAAAAACTAAAAAAATCCATGTCAAAATGAAAATGTATCAGTTTTCACAAAAATATTTTAAACTGTTTGATAATAATAAGAAATGTTTCTTGAGCACCAAATCAGCATATCAGAATGATTACTGAAGGATCATGTGACCTGGAGTAATGAGACTGCAAAAATTAGTACTAAAATTCAGCTTTGCCATCAGAAATAAATTACATTTTATTTGAATATAATATATTCAAACAGAAAACAGTCATTTTAAATTGTAATTGATAGCTTTGTGTGACAATTGTGTGTCACAATATTAGTTTTACTGTAATAGTGATCAAATAAATGCAGCCCTCTTGAGCATAAGATACTTCCAACCCCAAACGTTTGATAGTGTCTTAGATTACCTTTTCATAGGAATTTTTTGTGTCCTCTAAGTGTGACATCAGTTCAGTCTGTAAAATGAAATTAAACTGCAGTTCATATAATTAACCAATAAAGGGCAACACATGTCATTTTCATTGTCCAGTAGGTGGTGTAGCACGTGATCACTGATGTGTGGTAATTTGTCATATAAAATAGGCTACTATATAAATATCCTATGCCTATGAGAACAGGATAGAGAGATGAAACCTTTTCAGTCTTGAGCTGGCAGAGGGTAAGAGACACACTCTCCCGAAATTTTACAAGCTCCTCTCTGCTGGTCTGTAGTTCTGCCAACAAGCTCTCCTACCATACAAACAGCACAATTACACCACTAATATCAAATTACAATCACGGAAAAATAAATGTTGTAAATAAAATAAATTAAAAATAGGTTTCTGGTGTAGTTTCACATGTTCATATAATCAAACAGACTTTCCAAAACTCAGAATTGGTAGGCTGTGTGTGATGTACCTGTTGGTTGTTTAGTGCTGACACAAGTTGGCTGTTCCTCTCTCTGGTGCTCTTAAGCTGTGTGAGCATATCCTGGGCATCCTGGGTCATTCTCTCTCTCTCAGAGTGCAGCGTGTTTGTCAGCATCCTCTCTCTCTCATGACATGCGCTCAGCTCTGCTCTCAGACACTCTGCTTCTGTTTGTAAACACACCTATAGAACAGGTTGAGACATTTCTGTGCTCATCTTTGTTTTTCTCTCAAAGCACTGGTCTGACACAATGATCTGAGACCTCAATTTGCATTTTAAGCTGATGGTACTTGAGGTTGGAAATGACACACAGACCATCCTAAACTGTCAAATGCACTTTTGATCAAAATTCCTATCTTGCCCAAATATTAATATGAAAACATTTATATTTACCTAAACACTTCATACCATGCATACCGTGCATAAAAATATATAAAATAATATTTAAAAAGTAAATATTATAATAATTTTGAAATATATTTTACATTTTCAGTATAAGAGTGTGGTCATTAACAAACTGGTTTTAGCTAATTTGTATTGAGATTTGTGAAATTTCCCTGTTATTACTGAAGAGTTCCAGGGTCTCAGAGTTGTATGATGTGGTACAGGAATAGGAGTTCCTCTATAGGAACAAGGTGACAAACGGTGACATATCCCAGCCTATTTTCAATACATTAGATGCTGTGATGTGTTGGTACCTCTGCAGTCTGTAATATTCCTGGACCTGCAGATGTGCAGCTGGTAGATTCTTCATTTCCGCTTTTCTTTTCCCAACTCATCCCATCTTCTCTCTCCAGTGTTTCTCTCATCTTCAACTCATTCTCCAGTTCTGCTACTTTTTGACTCAGATAATCTTTGTCTCTCTTAACCTGAAGAATGATCTTGTCATATTCCTCTCGGATATTTCGTTCCCGGGAACAATTAGGACACTCCACAGCAGCTGAAGGAGCTGAAAAAGGTTCAAGAGAGGATGTGGAAAGCCGCTCTACAGAACCGCGCTGCAGTGCAGATGAAAACTCCAATCCTTTTCCTGTTCTTTCTCTCCCTCCAGCATCATGGAGTATTGCCCCAGAGAGGGAGTGGGACAGGGAGCGGGTCATCCTACCTGCAAAATAGTTAAAAGTTCTTGTTTAATGTTAAAGTGACTCCCGATTTTATGGGATAAAGCTGAAAATGCAGCTTGTTACCATCAGCTCTGTTTTTCTCATCTCCGCGTCGAGATGCACGGCAGCAACGTCCAGATGGTTCAGTTTGGCCTGGTTTCTCCAACTGGGGGAGAAAAGTTCTGAGCTCCAGCCCATCTCCACAGTGACTTGAGCTGAGTTTAGATTCAGAGGAACTGACTGAACTCAAGAGGATGGGAAGCAAGCATGTCTGCGACTGAAAATACAGCAGGGATAAATGAAACATCAAACATTAAGAACAGGTCTATCATCCAACATTTAAATAAGAATATCTATAATTAGAATTGAAGCTTGTCAAATTTGAGAAGATACTGGTTAAAACGGATTGCTTGTTTGCTCTAATCTAATCATATCTATTCACGAATTTCAGTTCTCCTAAAATAAAACACTTTAGTATGTTAAATAAAAAGCAACAGTTATTTTTGTAAATGATTAGACTTTTTTCCAAGAATACCATTATTGATCATTAATAATAATCGATCAGTAAATTTACTGATGTAAAACTGCCCATATACAGCACAGTAACAGTACTTAGAGTCAGTTGTGACTTCAAATAATGGCACTAATCGATTCACTGACTGATTCAAATGGCTAAATTGAGCGAGTTCAAGGCTATTTCGTTAAAAAATGTTTAACGACTCTTCATAAAGAACCGGTTCATAAGAGCCATTATTTTCCAAATCTGGAATATATAGCTGTGCTTTATAACTGTAAAAGATTTTGTAAGATTTTACAAGTTGTTAAAAAGGGAATGTGACCTATTTGACCCCAGGTTTGTTCCATGGTAATTCCATGGCATCTTTCTCCCATTTATAATGTACACAAGGTCTGAATGTCCCAATTAAACATTGTATTTTATATATTCGGATGAACACAGTCCTCCTCTGACTCATAGTGTCCTGCTGATGTTCTTTCTCACTATACTGTAACTTTAGAAACAGGCCACAAGAGGCAAAACTATTCAAATGAAGAGTCAAACTGATGAGCACAATAAAAGTTGCCCCTTACATTTTTACGACTCACTCAGCTGCAAAAGGGCACTTGACATACAAACACATTCAGGGTTTAAAGTGAAGCTATAAATAACGTCTATGCGAGTATGTGCTGTGTATGTGTGCGAGCTTGAGTCTCACCCTTCTGTCAGATCCGACCGGTGGTAAAATCTGCTGTCTGTTCAGATGATTACTGTCCTTCTTCCCATTCAGATATGCACATGGCTAGAATATTGTTGTGAGATTACTTAATTTACAACTAGCTGATTTAGAATACAGTTAGATAAGAGTGTTGTGTAAAAAAAGTAAAAAAAAAAAAAGTTGTGTGTAAGGTTTCACCAGTATTGTGTATGTCTAAGTGTATAAATGGTCATTACAAAAATAATTTATTTAAAAATGTATTAGATTTAAAAGTGAATAAATTGTTAGGAAGTATTAGTACAAAGTAGCAAAATGTCACATTTATTGTAGGATAAAAGTTTATTGAGGTGTTTTTTTGATAGGTGAATAATATGTATGTGTGTGATGTATCTGTTAAGATTTGTGTTCATTCGTTCAAGTGAGATGTACAGTATATATTGAAAGTGCTTTCAGAATTAAAATGTTCATGGGAAGAATGGGTTTACCTGTTCAGGTGTGTAATGTAACTGAGATGTGTATATGGGTCGAGAAGGAACAGCCATGGCTCTGGAGGCAAACTGAAGAGAGCTGAGAGTTTCGGTTATTGAAGATGATTGAGGTGACACTGTGACCACTAAACACGTCCGACAGTTCCCTCCCAAACTAAACCAGACACCAAAATAAACATCAAATTCAGAAACAGTCAATGAATGTACACAAATGTTGAAGAAAATAGAGAAATGATTATGGCGATATTGATGATGCTCACCAGTCCCTAAGTGCTCGGGTTAGTTTGGATTCTCTGTATGGGATGTGCTGGGACCCTGCAGAGCTGAGGGCAAAAATCACCTAAAAAAGAAAGGAAGGATTGTTCTTTTTTACTCTCATATTTAGTAACAGGGAAGAAGAGGCCTCAACATTATCTAAATGTAAATAATCAGATGAAGAGGCCAATATTCTGCAGAAATCATTTTCTCTGTTAGATGTGACATGACATCCCCCTTCCCTAAATGGAAAACTATGTAACCTTACAGATCATTTCCTGTGTCTAATTTCTTGCATATGCAGCCAGCACATTGATATGATTAAGGTAGGTCCCTTAGACTGATAAATAATCACTGGGGTACGTCTTGAGATACTCAAAACAAACTCTGCTCTTCAAAAATACCCTTAGTCTGACCGGGACAACAGTGATAATAAGATAGAACATGCTCTTTTTTTGCTGACATGTTTTGAGGTACTAACATTTCCGAATATGGTGAGGGAGCGCTTCAGCATCTTGGTCTCTTGCGGGTTTTCATTTGTGGCATTGAAAGTTCTCTTCATGTCAGGAGCCACAGAACTACGACACTGACGTGACAATAAGAGAGAAAGAAAGAGTGAACATTAAAACTGAAAACGACATATTTATCACTTGCAATCAACCACGTGTCGCAGGTAATCACTGTGAGATTGCTTTTCTACAACAGTTCATTAAGCAAGGAGTTTATTTTAAAGCAAATTACATTTTAGACACACTATTAATAATTTCAATTATTGCCTCTCCAAGCAAAACATCAACACATTAGCGTTTCATCAGTGATTGAATCAATAATCAGTTGAATCAAAGATTCAAAGGTCCTTATTTTGCCCTAAGCATGGTCAAAAGCGCATGGCGCAAGTTCACTTAGGGCATGTCCTAATCCACTTTTGCTAGTTTAACAACAGGAAAAATGGTCGGCCCACTAGGCGCATGATTTAAAAGGGTTGTCCCTACTCTTAATGAGTAATGGGTGTGTTTTGGGCGTAACATGCAATAAACCAATCAGTCCTCAATCAATCTCCCATTCCCATCTCCATTGCGCTCGCGCCATGGCGGATTTGCTATTTGCATGGCGGAATTTGCAACCGCAAAGACTGAACGTCTCCAGAGAGGAAACGGATCTGTTCATGCACGAGGTTAAAGCGTGCAAGCAGACAATCTACGGGACAAGCTGGATTCCACCATACCTTTATAATGCTTTGGTGGAAAAGGGGTATATGTAGATAATAATAATCTTTTACATTGTAATCCTTTTATTTGTAATATTTGGCATGTTTGTGTGCTGCTGCGTGTAATAAGCAGAGTGTGCACGCGCATTGTGCACCCACCTATTATTAATGGTCCCTTTAAATAACAAAAAAAAATACTGCACCTTTGACTTCAGACCAGATTTTTGTTGGTCAATAGCGCAATTTATTTCAGTTGCCTCAAAATAACAACGCGCCAACAAAGCGACTGACCACATCTCGTTTTCAGACCAGCAGCCCACGGGCGCACAAATTGGCGCAAATACATTTATTTGATTATTTTATTTATTTAACAGGGACAGTAGAGTCAAAAATAGTTACATTACAAAGCCTGTAACTGATGCACACACTCTCTCTCACTCACTCACACAGCCAGAAAAATAACAATAGTTAAAAATGGTTACAGTTTTGGTTTGCCTTTAATCCTGGAAGTGAACTTTTTCAAGTCAGATATGACCTTAATGTCAGATGGTAATGAATTCCAGAGCCTACAGCTCTTAACAGAAAAGGCTGTCTGTGCGAAGCTTGTCCTACAGTATGGTATTTTACAGTTATGATTTGTGCTGCTTCTGGTAACTCTTTTGCTGTTCTGTATTTGAATAAATGGAAGTGGCTCGGGTGCTAAATTATTAATACATTGGAAAATTACTGAAGCTTTCAAAGCTTAATATATTATATTTCTCGAGGACGTAACAGTGAGGGTAAACAGATTGGCTTTTTATCCATCATTTTTATTGCTCGATTGTAAAGTGAACAAATGTGTTTTGTTGCAGAAGGAGCTGCTTGCGCCCAAACTGTCATGCAGTATGAAATATGTGAAAAAACCATAGCATGCATGTACTGCAGGGCTGCCTGGTTTGTGATGTAATTTATGATTAGTTTAAAACAGTTAAGATTGCTTTATATTGTTTTAGAGATTTTCTTTATATGTTTATCAAATTTAAGTTGAGGATCTATGACCAATCCAAGATATTTAAATTCTGTAACAGATTGAACTTTTCCATTCTGTAAGTTAATTTTAAATCAAGTTTCTTAATAGAAAAACACATGGAGACTGGAGACACATGGAGACTGTAACATTTAGCACCAACTGATTTTGATTGAGCCACTGTCTGACATCAGCCATACATGCTGACAATATATCAGCAGCCAGCTCTGGTGACTTAGCGGGTGCATAAAGAACTGCATCATCTGCATAGAGCTGGAAGCTGGCACCTGAACAGTTTAATGGTAAATCATTTATAAAAAGATTGAACAGCAAAGGACCAAGTATGGAGCCCTGTGGTATACCCAATTTGATGTTCAAGGGTGAGGATTTTTCCTGGGCAACTTTAACACACTGTACTCTAGCATTAAGATAGAACGCAAACCAATGTACTGCCTCAGTAGAGAAATTAAAAGATGACATTTTAGTTAAAAGCAAAATTTGCTATTTAAGCAAAGTGGCGCAGGAAGTGAAAATGATAACTGCGTCAGACTCAGGCTGAAACTAGCAAAAAACACTCGAGTCTCGTCTGGCGTCGCATTGCGCCGGGTGTATGATAGAGCCCAAAGACTTGTAAAGATAGTTTCTGAATTCAGAACCGCATACTAGTACATTACTCTAACTATTTCAAAGTAATATGCTAATATGCAGTTCCCGAATTCAGCGAGTCATTTATTTTTTCCATTCCTGAATGAATCAGCGTGTTTGAACGAATCAGTTGAATGAATAAGTTTGTAAAGAATCATTCATTAATGTCTTTAATTATCTGTTCGTAAAGACACCACCTATTGGCTTATCGATGTAATAACAAAGGCCTAGATTTTTTTTCTTTAGGCGTATAACAAAAACCTTTAAAATTGTTTTTTAAATGTTATAATAGGCCAATCAATAGTAGTCAATCAATCTCTGACGAAAAATATCATAGCTGTTAGAATGATCAGACACATTTCAACATATAAACTTACTTTTCCTGAGCTTGCCAGATCCACCTAACAAAGAGCAACAATCATGTGAGTTTCATAATTCGTTATTAATTCACAGACAAATATGGTACTTACCACAAGAATGCCAAGATTGTGTATTTCATGCAGAGAATACCTTACATATCAGTTATGCTAAAAGGAGTCTCCGATGCTATCATCTTACCAGAGTGAGTTTGCTGGCTGTCAAAACTCCCTCTGCAACCATTCAATAAAAATACACACAAGGGAGGTGATTAATCAGATTTGTATTATGAAATAATTACACCGCAACACTGTGAGTTTGCAACACTGGGAGACCCTGTGGGAGGCTCTGGTATGTTCATATCTCTACAATAACAATCAGACCAGATGCAGAGGTTCCTAGAGCTGACTAATGCGTAGGGGGTTGACTGAGGGGAGTTATTGACCGACAAATGGGCTGAGTTATCCATTAAAAACAAGTAAAAATGTAATAGAATGTCAATGTAACTCTCCTAAAACATCTATGAAGAATTTATTTTACAAATGTAATAAGATAATAAAAACATGGCAAAAGTGCAAAAACATAATTAAGGGAAACTTTAGAAAGACGTTTATATTTACAAAACATAAAAACACCTACCAGGGGACTGGACCATTGTGTTAATGACCACAATGTTAAATACCGTGTGGGATCGGCTTGGAAAATCTCCCCTTGAGATCCCTGCAGAATTTTAGAATGTAATGTAGGAGTCTGATCGAATTGATTGAATAAAGTAAGCTGAGATCACTTTGATAATCATACTTGAGATTAAATAGTGTTTGCTCATGAGCTCTATCAAAACATTTGGGCTCAGATTGAGTTATGGCTCTGTTACCTGTGTGCCTGAGGGCAGAGCCACGGCGATGCACCTGTAGCAGATCCTGGGCGGAGCTCACTTCCACCTCCGTCAACCCATCGAGATGCACCACCTCGTCACAATCCCGCACCCAGATCACCTCACTCCCCTTCGGATCCTGAGCAGATGCAAGAGAGACATAGGAACACCTGTTGTTACATCAAGTGTTAATTTCCTCTTTTAGTTTCTCAAAGCCTGGGATTTTATAGAATTATGCAATTTATTGGTACCCTAAAAATGTATTACAAAATTCTATACACCACCATTCAAGTGTGGGCTCAGTAGTTTTAAAATAAATGTTTTAAGCAAGGTCGCATTGATCAATTTGATCAAAAGTAAAAACTATTACAATTGTTACAAAAAAATAATTTTCAAATAAATTCTGTCTTTCTATTTATCAAATGAATCATGAAAGAAATTATGATAATAATAAGAGATCTTACTTGAGCACCAAATCAGCATATTAGAATGATTTATAAAGGATCATGTCACGCTGAAGACTGCAGTAATGATGCTGAAAATTCAGTATTGCCGTCACAGGAAAAATGTACATTTTAAAGTGAGATAATTTTTGTAATATTACTGTTTTTATTGTATTTTTTATAGAGAAATACTGTATTATACAGAGTTTTTTTTATTGAGACTTCCTTCAAAAATATATATATATTTAAAAATCTTACTAGCACAAATTTTAAACAGTAGTACTATTGTGTATATACATGTAACATTAATCAAGCTTTATGAGAACAATTATGCTTGATGATTATGCTTAATGATTGATTGATTTGACATTCCTGTAACTCAAACAGTATTGCAAGGCCATGGGAATGTTGTCATGACATCAGTTGCTCTGAATAAAATCTTCCAAATGCATTAATGTAAAATAATTGTGAGGGATTCATAGATAACGTGATTTATTTCATTACACTATAAATTACTTACCAATAGGTCATATATCTTTTCATTGAAGATGTGGTAGAATGACACCTTGATTTTGCAGCGAGATGCCTTGGGTGCTGGATTATTCAAATTAAGGCTTGTTCAAGGATGCTGCTATACAGGTCTTATTATGTTTAGTCTGGAGAGCATGAATAAAAGACATCGAATTGTTGTGGTGCAATGAATGAGGAGTGGAATGTTACTACAATATGTGCTAAAAGTCTCTTTTATCTGAAAAAGAGACTGGGGAAATCTTGATTAAAATGTGATTTCCTAAAACCAATAGCCTGAAGGTTTGATACAAGTGAAGATGTCCTCGGCAGCGTAGCTGATGATGCCCCTGTGTTTGGCTAAAACGCTGCATCCCTGCATGGTGTGTGTCTTACCGCTGCCCGGAGAGCCATAGACAATTACACAGCCATTATAACCCTGCATTAGATACTCCACCAGAGACTGGGGCAGACAGAAAGATTGAGAGAAGCAAATTTAAGGACTATTATGAAACATGAAAATACAGTTGTAATCAAAATTATTAAACCCCCATTGAAAATAAGGTTTATTGGCAAATTTTACAGACTTTCAGCTGTTTGCAATTAACAAATCAAACAAAAGTAATTGAAATAGCTCAACACAACAAATGTTTCAAGTGGTTTCCCCAAATTCAACTGAAAATGCAACTTTTAATGACTTCTGCATTCTCAGAATTATTCAACCCCCTGAATAGAATCCCTCCCAACAGCGCAAATCTGCAAAACAGGTTTTGTCCCAAGCACACCTGATGCAACTATAATCAAGGGCTTTATTAGTTGCAGCAGGTGTGCTTGAGCTAGAACACGTGAAATATCTGAACTGGCAAGGATTGTTAAGTGTCACGTTAGACTGCATGTTAGAATTATGGCTACGTCAAAAGAATGGTCCAAAAAGTTACGAGAAGATATCATCACCTTCACAAACAAGGAACAGGATACAAAAAGACAGCGAAGGCACTAAATGTTCCTAGAGACACCGTTGGAAGCATATTTTGCAAGTTCAAAGTTAAAGGAACAGTGGTTACACTTTCTGGATAGACTAGAAAAAGGAAGCGATCAACGTCTGCAACCAGATTTCTGAGAAGGCAGGTTCAGAAAAACCCTTGACTGCAAAAGACCTGCAGCAAGACTTGGTGGCAACAACTTGAGGTTTCAGCTTGCACAGTAAGGTGCTTACTAAACGCATGCTAGAACTCCAGGACGTACACCACTACTGACCCAAAAGCAAAAGAAAAGTGCTCAAAATCATAAATAAGCCACAGAAGTTTGGGGATTCTGTTCTGTGAAGCGATGAAACAGAACTGGAACTTTTTATCCCTATGGATCAGCGGTCTGTCTGGAGGCAGAAGAATAAAGCATATGCTGAAAAGAACTCTCTGCCTACAGTTCAGCATGGTGGGGCTCAGTGATGCTCTGGGGCTGCTTTGCATTCTCTGTCACTGGAAACCTGCAGCGTGTGGAAGGCAAGATGAATTCATTGAAGAATCAGGAAATCCTAGGAGAAAACGTCAGGGAAGAAGCTGGAGCTTGGGTGTCACTGGACCTCCCAACATGACAATGATCCCAAGGATACCTCAAATTCCACCAATGCTTGGTTGCAGAAGAAGTCCTGGAAGATTCTACAATGGTCATCACAGTCACCTGACTTGAACCCCATAGAAAATCTCTGGTGTGATTTGAAGGCGGCGGTTGCAGCAAGCAAAGCCAAGAATATTACTGAACTGGAGGCCATTGCTCATGAGGAATGGGCTAAGATTCCTCAGAAACGCTGCCAGAAGCTGGTGTCTGGTTATACATCTCATTTGCAGCAGGTCATAACAACAAAATGGTGTTCTAGTACTCAAGATATTTGCCATGAAGGGGTTAAATCATTTTGAACTGAAGTCTTCATTAAAAGTTTCATTTTCAGTTGAATTTGGGGAAACCACTTGAAACATTTGTTGTGTTGAGCTATTTCAATTGCTTTTGTTTGATTTGTTCATTGCAAACAGCTGAAAGTCTGTAAATTTGGGCAATAAACATGATTTTAGATGGGGGTTGAATAATTTTGATTACAACTGTAGCTGTTGCTATAAAGAACATTTTGTGAACCTTTGTTGTTGACTCATAAACATCTCTCTGAGACGCCTCCTCATTTAAAACTGCATCAAGATCTATAATATGAGGCTTGTGACTCTGCAGAATGAAAACAGACAATCAGTAAACTTGACAGCATACTTTGCATACTTTGGTTTCACTTGAATCATTTCTTTCTGTTTTTGCAAAATGAGGATGATGAATCTAATTAACTCATCCAATTCAACACTCACCCTTCCAGTATCAACAACTACTCTGGTAAGATGTGTTACTTTGATGGAGGCTCTGGGTTCATCTAAAGAGACAGAATGTTCTGGTCTGCTCACTGAGGAATTAAAAAAATTGGGTTAAATATATAGCTTCGGAATGTTTGCAGAAATAAAGATCAGAACAATGGGAAAAGGTAAACAAAACACAATTTCATGCAAACTTCAGCATTTTCAACTGCATAATAAACTCTGATGTGTTTGAATGTATGTTCTCACAGGCACACAGACGGACGACCACTCTGAAACTTTTCTCTGAAATTAGGTTTTTATCTACCCCAGACATCCTCTTCTAATTTTTGGATTCTTGTCCAGTGGATAAATGCTGTTCATAGAGTAAAAAAAGATGAACATACTTTTAATATGCATAATTTTAATCATAAATAACAATTAAAGTCTAATGGAATGTAGTAAAAGCCAGCGTTTTGGCCAAATATGATCACATATAAAAAATAAAAAAACTAGTGCCATTTATTTCTTTGAGACAGATCATCAGCATTATTATTTTTTTTATAGAAAATTATAAATAATAATAAGAACTTAATAATAAGAGGAACTATGTACATTTCCTGAAGAAAATGTGAGTGGTGCTTGCAGTGGCAAAACTAATAACAATTAAAAAAGTGTACCATATTGTAAAAAAGTAAAAAAGTATGAACTATAATATTTATTCACATTGTTAAAATTTACATGTTCTATATACTGAGATTTTTTTTTTTGCTAAAATATAAGGACGCTTGGATCTGGAAACAAAGATGGGGGACTGCCATACACAAATATAAAACACCATCAGGGTATCACATATGATTCTTAAATCATTCAATTAACATTAAACATTAACTAAACAATATAATGTGTATAAACACCGCAGTGTAGGTTACACGTAAGAACAATACAATAAGCGAGCGAATATTCAAAAGTATACAAATGTTGCATTTATTTATTGAAATTAGCTAATAAAACAACTTGATATTAATATAATTAAAAATATTTAGCCTATATAAAAATGTTGTTTGCTTATAAAGTTGATCCTGTATCCCACAATTGATGCGCTTAATATTTTCATTTGAAAAACAATATGAGACAAGATCATTTGAAAGACCTACCTCTGTTCAACTGCCTCAGCTGTTTCTTTATGAAATCAAGACACAGTCTCGCCAGAGCACATTATTCCTGGAATAACACCCTTGGAATCCCATTTCAGATAAACAGCCCGTCTCTGTAGAACTGGAGAAATCTCACTCAGAATGTTGCTGACATGTTTTTGTTTTAATACTTTGAAAGGTCCTGTTGTTCATCACTCCTCACCTCAGGTCGAGCGGATGAGAGTTGAATTGGCGTTTCGATGATCCACGCGCTCGCAATGAGGAGCGTGAACGCTTCTCTCTGATTGTGATGACTTGTCACAATTATTCAAATTAATACAAAAAACTGGAAACTGATAAAAAAAATATTTTGACTTTAGAAGTTATTGTATTAGGTATATTAGTAGTTATATGATAGTTATAGTAGTTTAAAGGGATAGATCACCCAAAAAATTTACTTCCTAGTATTTTTTTTTTTCATACTATGGAAATCAATGGGGTCCTGTTTGGTTAACAATATTTTTCAAAATATCTTCTTTTGTGTTCAGCTGAAGAAAAATTCATACAGGTTTGGAACAACTTTAGGGTGAGTAAATGATGACAGGATTTACATTTTTGGGTGATCTAGACCTTTAATAGATAGATAATGTAATGCATCCAATCAGCTCAATCAATAGCTTAATATACTTACTTGAAAAAAAATTTCTGGTTTTAGATGGTCTCACAAAGATTGTCACCAAAGCAAGTCAAGCTGGTCACCAAACTATTCTCCAAGCCAGATCACCAAGAATCCCTATAAAAAGTATCTTGCTTTTAAACAACTAGGATGGCCATATTTATCAATAAAGTATGTTCAACCATACCACACTCTTTTACACCCACAGCCAGACGTTGCCGGAGCACCAGCCTGGAATCCTTGTGTGTGACTTGGCGTATGGCTGTTCCTCTTGACCCCTGTACCTCTCCTCTAGCAGTGTCCTTTTACTGCTCCTTTACAATGTGCTTGTAGGAAGAATGTGCATAATAAAACAAAGTGTTTAAGTTTCTAATGCCCTAACGCAAACAATCGGAGCCACACTTACCCAATGGGGGGAAAAAACATTTGATGTATCTCTAAAACACATATACTATGTTAATGTCAATACATTGTTACAATGTTACTAATCAAAGAAATGAGAGATGAAGATGTCTACTTAATAGTCTTGTATTTCGTACCGTACCCGGGATTGGTGAGAGAGACAAAGAGGGAGAAAGAGAGGAATGATGGGACACAGTTTAGTGCTGCCATTGCCATCTGTGTCAGTGTCAAAGGGCAGAGATTCCTGATGCTCTGTATCTCGGTGTCTTGTGTCACTTCACCTGACATTTATCCATTCCCTATAACTAGCTATAATGGGTAAAATCCTATAATTTTATGAAGGTATAATCGTCAATATTAGGTGTTTCCTAATTACTTTATGGTTAATAATAGAAATGCATATGTAAAATCAAGTTTAATATGAACTGTCACATTGTTTAAATCAAATGATTTAACAAAACAAACATTAAAACAAACTAAAACTATACTAAAAATCTATTATATTCTAGACCCAGAAAAGTCGTGTTATCTTTATAGTTACGCCACACTCTAATATATTTTATCACATAGAATTTGTGGGGGACTTGGAGTCAAAAAGGTTGAGAGCCATTGCTTTACAAGCAACTCACAAGAGACTAAATAGTGCAAATCACACCCATAGATGGCAGTATAAGCTCAGTTTACAATACTATACGAGCCAGTACAGATTTATTTCTCAAGTTGTGACCCACATTGCACAGGAAGAATCATTCATCTTCTCTCAGAGTTTCTATGATTATGTAATAATGTAAATTAGATTATGTAGAACATATGCCTCTTTATGCATCTGTTTTTGTAGAAAAATACATTTCACTTGTTGAATATAGTGGGGCAGATGTGCTCAAGATCACACACACAATATATATAACTATATATATATAAATATAAATATATATAAAATGAGGCATGTTTTATTTAATCTAATTTAGTACATTATTATTATATAATCATCTATATGTATTGACAACGCAAGAGTCAAGCACTCTATTCCAGCACTTCCCAAACATTCAATGCATTTAAATTCATGTGCACTCAATTCATGTGTGAAAATGAATCTTCATGTTCCCTCCCAACCATTCCCCTGATGAATCTTGACATTGTCATCCTGGAATATGGCCAAGATGGTTGTTTAAGAAATAAAAAGCTACACACTCCATCAGTTAGGATTAGAAGAACTGTGGCCAAACATATAACATGCTAGAAAAATAATAATCACTGCAATAGATACAATTACAGACTCTTAAGGATTTGTCTATTTTTATCCAACCAGCGACTTTTTTCAGTGTATGTCTATATAGTGTACATGTATATAAAATAAACTTTAAATACTTTAAATACTAAAATACTTTCAGAAATAAAATGCTAAACAGGTTTTGTTAAAAACTAAGCTGCCTGTTTAAATGAGTAGGGGTTGTGGCCTGGATTAACCTCTGAACAGCATTTCTGGAAGAAGTCGTACTGGAACCACCCAGACCGGATTCCGGTTGCAAAGTGGGTCGGGAGGAGAGAGCTCATCTTTTCTTAGGAGTGAATTTTATTACAGGCAACATGTCACACAAGCTCACAGGATCACAGAGCCAGTTAAAAAAACTTCCAAGCCAAGTTCTAGAGTTTTCAGAGTTCTAGAACTTCAGTGGAATACCAAAAGCTTCATAACTTCACTGTGTTTTCTGAAAGTTCTAGTCCCAAACACATTCCCTGGGAACTCCAGAGACTTGGTTGAATCATATCTCCAGAGCTGTGCGGGACGTGGCACAGGCAAAAACAAACAGCAGTGATGTACTCAAACAACTGTCATGGCATGTCAAATGAGGCCTGCGTCTGCATATATATCACTCGTGAGAACACAAAACGAGATGTGATTCTTGGGATGTGTATATTAGAGTAGAACGATTCAAGGAAACTGCACCAGAGGAGAAACTCAACACTGTTCTTCCGTGCCAGTCACATCGCTCTCGAAATCTGTTCATACAGCAGGATACTGATAGAACTCAGTGGATGACGAGTTTCATTTAAACCACAGCCTAGGAGAAGCATTAGTGAGGAAATGGATCTCAGCTGCTAGATCCGAGCAGGTGGAGGCCGGGTAGGGTTTGGAAATGTGAGGCAACTCTCCCGAGGAGGTTGGGAGGTGTGTTGGGCCTATTTCACTCAAAAATTCAGTTATTTACTCACTCATGTCATTCCAAACAAGTTTGACATTTTTCTCTTCTGTGAAACAGTGTTGTTAACTAAAACTATTAAAAATATTTTTTGATCATTAAAAAAACTGAAATAAAATAAATATTAGATGCAAAACTTAACTTAAAATTATAAATATTTCCTATAACAACTGAAATATTTAAATTGAAGTTAAGTCAAGTTGACTACTAAAATGACAAACTGAAAAAAAACCCAAACCCCCCAAATTTTTACATAATTTTGACTTATAATTAACTTAATTTGAAAATATAAAAATGAAAGCTAGTTTAAAACATGAATAAACACCATAATAATATATAAATAGTAATGATATTTTGAAGATTGCAGGGGGAAGTTTTTTTAAGTTCGGGAGGAGCACGTTCAGATAATTAACATGGGTGGAGAGCCCTCAGCAATCAATGATAAGAGGTGTATATAGATTCAGCAGTCTCACCTCAATCCATTGACAGTTTAGCAGCACCCCACCACCTCTCTTCTAGTCCTAACCACTTACATCCGGGGGGAGTACTCTGACATCGGAGCCCTCCCCCCGGACAGCACGCCAGATACGCATTAAACTTTACTCCCTCTAATTATATGCAAGTGTGAACTCGTGAATTATAGACAAAACATTTTTTTCCCCTCAGTGTTCTGTAGAAAGTGCACATGAGGGTAAATAAATGACAATTTTCATTTTTGAAATTTGATACTATCCCTGTAGTGTACTTCATATCTCCAGCTATGAATTTACCCAAGATAGAACAAACCCATGAGAAATCAGACAGAATTATAAAATTCTTCCAACTTTAATCAGTTCAAAAAGATTCACAACAAATGCAACACATATTAAATGGGAAATTCACCACTGATCATCAGTATTTGGATTGGTACATTCTACTTCCTAATGAGAATGTTGGCATTTACGTCTTTTCTCTGAATACAAATCTTGTGTTTTATTTGGACAGGACTTAAAGATAAAAATGAAAAATACAAAATTAAATGTAAACTGAGATTTATTTTGCTCTAAGTAGTGTCCTGCAGCACTACAGCATGGTAAACAATGTAAATTAGTACAATTTGAAAAACTCCAAAGCAGTCTCTGAGAGAGTTAACATGAGCAGTTATAAAGGTGTAGCCTACAAGAACCCATAAATATTTCAACCACTTTTTTTAAACTTCAATTTAATGAAAGCTCACAAAAGGAGCAACCGTCCTCATTGAGGAAAACAAAAAACCTGATGTCGGCTTAGCGACAACACTCACGCACGCTTGCACACCCACAACAAAACAGGACGAAACATCTGTGTGTTCCCATGGTAGTAAAGATGCTGTACAGTGATGCTGATATGAACACATAAAGGGTTTCTGAACACTCCCATGTAGAAAAAGCAAATGGAGCGCCACCTCGAAGTCCCACTCAACCACAGCAGCATCTAAAAGACCGTTCAACTCAGCGATCTACTTCACATTCTGCTGAGAGCTACTTTAGTCCCGAACCACTTCTGGCTTCCCAACACACGAAAACAGCGGCCAATGAGCATGCAGCACCTCTGCAAACTCACCAATCACACATTCGTTGACATTCTCATTGGCTGGATCAGGTGAGGAGCTCATTGGCCCACACACTGACAATAGGTACCATTCACCTGCTGCCAGAACATACAGCTCTCTGCAAACACAACAAACTGCACTCTGGTCTTTATACATGATAATATACATAATCCAATACATAAGGAGGAAATAGAAGGGGAAAGGGGCAATGAAAAAAAGCGAGCACAAGCGAGTTAATTGTACAGATGTGACACTTCATGCATCGTTTGGATTACACTGACCAAACGTAAGCAGTCAACAATGGAAAGGTAATACATAAAAGTGTGTATGAAACACGTACTATGCAAAAAGGGCCATAGGGTGACGGTATCGTTTACATATCGGCATTGTTTTGGTCAAGAGACAGCCAAGCGCAGAAATCGCCTCCTCACAGGAAGATCCTAAAGTACTCACACACACACACACACTTATGAGAAAACACACAGGGGGCCCACAGAAGAGTAGCCACAACACCGCTTTAACTGTGTGTTTAGTTGTTTAGGAGTCAGCGAAATGTGTGTGCTGCGTGTTTGCATGCAAACTCAATCACACATCTCCTCTGGTATTTCGTGAGGGTTGAGGATGCCAGGCACAGACATCTGCAGCTTGTGTTTTTCCTCCTGGGCCTGGCGCAGCGAAGCCTCCCTCTCCTCCAGAAACAGATCAGAGGTGTCCTCGCCTGCGAACTCCTGCAGGTACACAGAGAAACGTGTGAGCATTTAGTGGGTTCTGCTTGCAATGACTGCTCTGCCATGATGCTGTCGTCTCTGCCGTAATCGCCCTCTCTCCATCTCACACAGCCTCTGTCCCTGTGCACTCTAGATGACCCATATAGTTACACCATGCTTCACGATCCCTTAAAGGTCAAAGGGACAGCACGCTTTCTCTCACACCATATCTGTTTCCTCGATCCATGAACTCTCATCCACATAAGCACTATTACTACTGATATCAAAACAGATTTATTTGCCTTTTACAAAGACAACATATTTCAAAAACTATTATTATGCTATCAACTATTATGGTTCTCAGGGTCCTTGTCTCAGTAGGATAAACGGCTTGCAGCTCACCTTGATCTGTACAAGGAAATCCCTCAAGTGCTCTTTGAATGCTGGGATGTCTTGGTTTAAACTGAACAGGCCTGTCACAAATACTTTCACCTGGGCACTACAAAGAAAAAAAACAGTCAGAAAGGCAATACTAATAAAACTAGACATAAACATAGCCCTAAGCATTTCAAAAAGACTTGCTGCTGGTGAGAACAAATATACTAATTATTCTCAGAACAAGCTTATACCTAAGAGATATGTTGTGTAACATTTAACCAATTGCAAAGAACAATCTACATATTTCTTTAATAAATCCACATGTTAAGACAACACCTGCTAAGAACATACAATGGCCCTAAATGTTTTGGAACGTCACACAACAAAATATCAAACCATCTGACATTTATATTAAAGATATGACGCTACTGTAATTGTAAAAGTGACATTTCATGCAGTGCCTCTCTAGATGCAGTCTTTGGAGTGCGCAAGTTCTTGTGGAGCATTAGTTTGTAGGATACTCACTCTTGTAAGTGGGGGAAAGCTGATTTGAGTAAGTTGGCCACATACTCCTGGATAAATCCTTGGTTGTTTACTGGGTTTGTGGGGTTCAAAGTTGCACTGATTTTTCCTTCCTCAACAAGGTTAAACATGTATGCCAAAATAGAAGCGTGCATGGTCAAACCTGGATGACAAATATGCAGAGGTTGAACAAACGGAGGCAATTGCAGATTTAATCTTCACAATAAAAAAAGAATTTTAATTTTATAATATAAATAACTATTTATAGGATTCTATTAAGGATGAAGAATTTATATTCACTGGATATAAATCAGTAAGCATCTGAGCAGTTAAAGATTTTTAAATCATTCATAATTAAAGTTAAATTAGAAAATAATAATTTTAGAAATGTATAAACTGTTAAATCATTAAATTGATTATTCCAGCACTATTTTAATGATTATTCTAGAAAAACCTTACCACTCATGATTACTTAATGGTTACACAGTATTCAGACAAAAAAAAAAAAAAAAAAAAAGATATATATATATATATATATATATATATATATATATATATATAAAAAGAGAAAGGGGAGGGTGGCCAGTACTGACCGGCTGTATGTGATGTATCCGTGACAACAGAGAAGATGTGTTGTAGGATGTCACAGAAGTATGTCTGATAGAAGCTCTGAGCTGCCGCCTCCTCCTGGGCCACGTTCTGCAGCAGCGTGTAGAGAATCTGAAGGCCTAAGTGACATTTTTCATTGTAAAGTTGTTGTATGCATGTAATGATAAATGGTAAGAGTAAATCTGACATCTGGCTGTGATGAGTGCATCTGTGTTCTCACCAGTGTCTGCCACGTTTCTCATAGTGTGTTTAAAAGCCCATATAATGGAGTCAAGCACAAGCTTAAACTGGGCTGGTGGGATAGCCAGGAAGGCTGGGAAACAGTGAGAGTTCACAGCCTGCAGCAGATAGAAGAAATGTGTCCGGTGTTCTGGGTATTCTTCAAAATCCTAATAAAAAATAAAGGATATTATACACTGCACAAATTTCAAAATAAACAAATGCAGTCTGGTTTCAATAGTATCTGACAATAGAATATTACATTTTTATCACACAATGTTGATGGATAAATAAGGGCAGCTTACTTTGTTGATCATGTTTAATGTGCACTCGAACACTGCATCAAATATCTGAGGGATCTCTCCAGTAATGTGTCCACCCAGTTTGTTTACGATTGTTGCCATGGTACTAAGCACTTCCGGTTCTCTTGCTGCTGGGACATTGCGCTGATAATCAATGAGCACAGCATCCAACAGCGGAGGGACAAAGTTCTCCCCCACCTAGAGTATGAACAATAAACACATGCGCAGACAGGCTTAAAGGATGAGCGGATAAGTGTGTGTTGTGTAAGGACAGCGCTAAGCTGAACAAGTCCAAACTGACGGACCTGAAGCAGGTATAACAGAATTATCTGCAGAGACAGAAATACTGAATCTATCAAACGCACAACACAGAAAAAGCTTGAGCTGGACAAACAGTCTCATGATGAAAAACGTCTAGTGCTGTACAGCGTGGCGGGTAAAATGAAGCTAGCCTCTTGTTCACTGATCCGCTCCCTGCTACACTAAGCTCACATGCTCCGATAATAGCAGCTTTGTAGGACAATATATTATTTGGGGAATTGGTCAAAAAATAAATCTTTTAAATCTGATTTTGTTGCATAAAACTGAATAAAGAATAATATATTGATATTTAATATTAATATATTTTCTGTCCAATTTTATTTTCAATAAATTGTGGTTATTTTATTGGCTTGTAATTATAAAATTCGGTATCATTTAAATGATTTAATTTCATTAAACAGTCTAATATGAATACAATTATTTTAAAAAAGCACTAATTTAAAATAATAAATAAATAATTTTCTGTTTTGGCCCAGAAATTTCATCTCGGTGCATCCCTACCTAAAAGCTGTGATTTGTGTCTCACCATCTGTGGGTCATTGGAGCGGCTGACCCAGCCTGAGATCAGCTTCAGAGTCTCTCTCTTCACTGTGCGCATGCTCCTGATGAGAGGCTGCTTTGTCACCATCTCACCTATAAAAAAACAAATCAAATAAACAGACATAAACAAAGCACTTGTGGTTTTTGAGTGAAGTCTATTATATACACTGTTTATGCCATGGATTATAATATTCAGAGAAAATCAGAGTTTCTCATTAGTAAGCATTTTCTTTAGGCAACTATTTAGTTAAACTTTAATCATTCTGTTCCAGCTACAGTGCTATATATAGCTGCTCACACAGCCCTGTAAAGGACCGCTGTTCACACACACACACACACACACACACACACACACACACACACACACACACACACACACACACACACACACACACACACACACACACACACACACACACACACACACACACACACACACACACACACACACACACACACACACACACACACACACACACACACACACACACACACACACACACACACACACACACACACACACACACACACACACACACACACACACACACACCACTAAGCTTTGTCTGTCAGCTGAGCGAGTTTGTGTAATCAGACTGACTTCAGTTTAATGCTGATCTGTCACTCTGAGACAACCAACAGAGATGCATATACACAGAAAAATATACACATGAATATGGTAACTCTAGAATTAAACTTATTCCTTGTCTTAAACATGTGCGCACACATATGATAAAATCTGAAAAGAACAGAGAGATTTGATTGTCTAAAGAAAAACACACCGTTGGTCTGGATGGCAGCAGAGATGTTTTCACTGAGGCACTTGTATACATTGAGCATGTCCAGGTAGATGCGACCCAGCTGAATAACAAAAGGATGTCCCACGGCTTTACACGCTCTGACGTTGGTCTTCAGGATGCTGCCCAACTGCTTCACTGTCTCCGGGTCCTTCAGGATGTCCACATTCTATAGCAGGATAACACCATAAATTTAAGGTCAGTCTTAAAAATTAGTTAAAAAACATTTTAATGGAATAAAATTTGTTGTTTGAGAAAAAAAAAACACACACACCTTGGTGGCCTGCTGAATGATGCTGTCCCACACCTGGTTAGGCAACAACATGTACTTCTCTATTAGGTGTTCCTGTACAGCCTGGTCGGTCTGTGCTCCAATCATATAGCCGACAGCCTCGTAAAATGTATGCACCTGCGAAAAACAAATAGTTGCTCAAGTCCAGCAGATCTGCAAGAACTTCTCCTCAAATGTTATACATTTCTAAATCATAATGTGTCAGTTACACATGGAGCAGGCTAACTGAGACAGATAGGGTTATTTGATACCTGCTGGGGCTGCAGGTCACAGATGATGGTATTGATGTTGTTGAGGATCTCATCAATGAAGGGCATCACCTCTCCCACCTGCACCTGCACAAAATGCCTCCTGCACTTCTGAGCTATCTTTATGAACGTGTCACACGCCATGTCTTGAACTCCATCATGGGTTTCTGAGAAGAATAAATAGTCAAATATAACTGTAAAAGAACTGATGTAATCGTGTTTTTTTAAACAAGCTAAAATTAGAGCGCCAGGCTCAACTTTATTTATTATTACCAAGCTGCTCCATAAATGACTGAAATGCAGTATATGTGTAATCAAATCTGACATCAAAGCTGCTTTTATTTAAAAATCAGACCAAAAGATATCACAGCTGTATACAGATGCAAATCTTTGATTCTATTCTAAGGCTCAAAGCATTTGCGACTCACCATGCATAAACTCAAACAATTTATTGACAACAGTCTTCAGGAATTTCCAGTGCGCACGTAGGAACCGTGGGTACTGGCCAACAATGTACATGATGTTGGAGGCAATGATGGCCTTGTTATCCTTGCCTCTCTTCTGCTCACATAGACCCAGCAGGTCCTGTAGATGACGTGGGAACATTGTTATGGTTCTTATTTTTCATTACAAGACTTTACATATTTGCATTTTAAGATTTCTGCACCTTTATGACAGTGACGAGGAACCGCTTCTCATCCTCTTCATGCATGGCTCCACTGATGGAACCAATAGCCCAGCATAGCGTGTTCAAGTTCTTCCAGGACCACTCTGTACCGTTCACCTGATTATGAAGCTTTTCTGTCATAATACGCTCTGTGTCGGCATAATCCAGATGGGTAAGATAGACTGCAGAAAGAGAAATATGATGACACTTATAATAAACACAGATTAGTGGGCGCAAAAAAAAAAAAAAAAAAAAAAAAAACTGCATTCATAGTACAAAGGAGCATAGCGCTCACCAAGCGTCTCCCTCATGTTCTTGTAGAGGTTGATGGAGTCTGTATCCTTCATGAACTCTCGAACCACTTCGCCCTGATCGTTCTCCACCACCAGCACTTCCTCTGGCTTGGCCATGCGGCTCACCATCAACAAACGCACCTGCAAAACAGTAACACAAAAACCCTTATTGTTTCTACCTAAAAATGAAAATTTCACTGTGAATTTCTTGTATGTGAGCTAACCTTAGACAGCACAGGCAGGTAGAGCTGTCTGCGGGGCGGTACATCAAAGTGTTGGCTGCCTGAGAGTAGGGGAGAAGTGGACGTTGAGAAAGGACTCTCTCTGTACAGCTCAGCTGCAAGGTGGTTCCAGTACTCCAAACAGATCTTAAAGATCTCGGTCTCCTCCACCTCTGACACCAGCAACATGTAATGTAGAGCCTGAACAGAACAATAAACAGGATCTTAACACAATGGCATCTAATCAGCAAAGAGACTGAGATTGATTCTCCATAACCAAGTTCAGTCTGTGCATACCTCCATAAGCGTCTCTCTGATGTTTAATCTCTTTTCTATCAGCTGTCCGTGCTCTTTGAGGAAGGTGCAGAGGAACAGGCTGAGGTTCTGAATAAAGTTTTGCTCATCATCTTTACCGTTTGCATACGCCAGCCGGATGTTGGTGTTCAGTGGAAGCATCTTCAACACACAAGTAAGAAAGAGAACATCACACTAGCCCAAGACCAACGGGTATATGGGAATTTTACTTCGATTTAAACCAGAGAGGTTACCTGTTTGAGCTGCATCATGGTCAGAGTGAAGAGACTGACAAACTGCTCTTCGTACTGGCTGACACTGACTCCTGCTATTTCAGTCAAGCACTTCAGTGTCACATTGCGAAACATCGGCACGTTTAAAAACTACAAATCAACCCAAAAGAGAAGAGGGGTCAACAATTACCTCAAAGACCACTGCTTGTAGGTGTGAAATACAATCTTTGTAGTTGTTATTGCATGAATCTTTTAAACTGTACTATTTAATTGTACAAAAAAAAAATACATACACTATAAAAAGAGTTATTACACTATTGTCTATTAGAACACTTAATTCTGATTGGTCAATTGATGCATGCTGCAGCCTAATATTGTTTTTTTTTTGTTTTAAATAAAAGGATGAATGAGTGTTGGTTTATATGAGTTACTTATGAGTAAAGGTAAAAATAAGGTAATCTATCAAACAACTATATTCCTAGTTCTTCACAGAGTCTGTAAGAGTAATAAAACCTTTAGATATGTTACCTTGTACACCAGAGTACTGATGAGTTTAGTTTCAAAGATATAGCCCAAGGGAATCCAGTTGAGAAACCTTAGGAGAGTCTCCAAGGTAGCATGCACAAGTGGGGCATTCTGGGAATTTTCCTTTTTTTTAATAGAAAAAACAAAATTTTCAAGCCAATAAAAACTCAGTTAACATGGATTAACATGGGTTTTATGCATATGCAAATCAAACTCATGGTTCAATTTTAAAAATGTTATTCCTGTGACATTAAAATCAGAGATTTCTTTTGAGGTTTATTAGAATTATGTTGCCACGTCAAAAATTAAAAACACTAGATTGTTAGTTCATCATTTAATAATTAACTAGAAAAGCTGAAAAAGAATTAAGAGTGTTTAAATAATTAAGTGAAAGTCTGCATATATACGTCACAAAGTTTTTTTGTATGAGAGAAAAACAATATGAAAACAATACATACCATCACAAACTGGCACAACTGGAATATCTGAGAGAACTCATTGCACATGCTGCAGATGAATCACAAAACAATACAAATTAATTAACAAGAACAAGTAATGTGAATATGACATTTAATAATAGGCGTGTCCCCGACTAAGGATTTTCATAGTGGACTCAGAATCTTCAAGTCTTGCCTATAGTCAACTAATAGTCGAATCATGTGTGTGTATGGGGAGCTTTCACATGTCAGCAAATCAAATTAAATTGGCTAAATTGTAAGTCAAAGTACACTTACACTAAGTACAGCACAACATCGATGCACCAAAAAATAATAATTAATCAACAGAATTAAATTAGAACAGAATACACCTTTCTAATAAATAAAAATATAAAACTAAAGTCAGAATCAAGTCACAAGGTGCAGAACAAATGTGTGCAAAATGCCTAAAGTGCAGGGGAACATATATTCAAAACACAAGCCACAAAATAGTTAAATTAGATAACCCTGCGTGATAAAATTAAAATAAAGAAATGATTAAAATAACAAAAGTATAGCCAGAATTGTCAACTTTGTCTTTTTAACTGCAGAGACAACAATAAACGCTAAACTAGAATGGCAGTCTTTTTAGCTAAACATGTTCAATCCCAGCATCCAAAAATCAAATTAGAACCAGCTGAAATGTTTTGAAATCACTTGTACCCTACCAAATGGAAAGAAAAAAAATCTAGTCTTTCACTCTGTCTGTGTCAGTTTGAGTCTTTTCAAATTATGTGCGCGTGAAAAAACACTTAACGGCTTAATGTATTATTATTTATATTAAAAGATCAAATTCTGTAAACACCTTATTAATAAAGCATACTATATTGCCTACAGAAAAGCAGATGAGCCCAGAATATGAACGCAATGCGTTTAATTACACGTTAAACATTTTCCTCCCATAGAAAACGCTTACCATGTAATTAAATGTTCACATTCTGCGCTCATCTGCTTTTCTGTACATAGTAGGCATAAGCCCTATTCGCACGGATTAGTAATATCTGGGGACCTCGTGTGATTTATAAATTACCCCCCCACATCTGAATTTCATGTGGCGAATTCGCACGGGATAACGAAGCCTGTGATTTTACTCAAATTGACTGACTTATCTCCCGGATATGACGTCAATAGGCTATTGCTTGGAAATTTCTTTTCGTTATAGGTCTAGCTGTATGATATATTATGACATAAACAGAATAAAGTTCCTTACCGCATACTGCTATACATGTCATTCATCTCAATCTAATCATTCTTTTTGTTTTGGCTTTCACTTTCTGCAAATTGTGTAGTTGTATATAGCGATATGACTCAGCACCCAAAATACTATCAAAACACTCCAAACCAGCCTCCATTCTTCACGAAAGATGGATAAAAAGGCGCACATGAAACAAAAACCTTGAAAAATATTATATAGGATCCGGCCAAATCAGAGAGATGCCGATTTGCACGGGACTAATATTATCACAGGACCTCGGTGTTCGGCCAAATATAGTAGGTAATTTGCGGGGGAATTTTTACTTTACAAATTACAGACATGGACGATTCGCACGGATTTAAGATCTCAGACAACCTCCGCAATTATTACAAATGACTAGAGGTCACCAGATAATACTTATCCCGTGCGAATAGGGCTTTAGTATGGTCTTTACGGAGTTTGGTCTTTTAACATCACTGTGTTAATATAGATTAAGCCACGTTAAAGTGCCCTTTAAGCGTTTTTCATGTTAAGTGTTTTAGAATGTCCTGAGGAAAAACAACTTAAGGTTGGCCGGCAGAAGCGCGATCATGGTTTTCCTGATGCTAAATACAGCCTTGGAGAATATCCTTTCTGATGGTGTGCATCCACACTTTAGATATTCTTATCCCAGACATTGTTAAAGATTTAAATCCCTGTCGCCAAGATGCTCTTCTGTCGGTCACGGATCATGGAAAGTGAAACTTACATTTCTCACAGGGGTGGTTGGATTTATTCACGCACGTTAAAAATATTATTAAAAGCTTATTTTTTTCCACATTTTTATTTACGCCATTATCATAATAGGCTGTATATTAACTTATTGGCAGAAAACTAGTAGTTAGATGTGAAATCAGACATTGAGCACCCCCATGTAGCCAAAATGGCATGATTGACACCTCTGCGAACATTCGACCATGAGATTGGTAGTCGAATCAAGCTCCTCCTATCGAAGCATCGAATCTTCGACTATTTAGGGTCACCCCTATTTAATAATAAACCATAAAATATGACAATTATTCTCTTTTAATGCGGTCTCACCTATCCTTCAGGTGTTTGGCTTTCACTTGTGTCATCTGGCCACTGGAGAAGTCAAACACCTCTTCACTGAGGAGTTTCAGAATGATCATGTTGTTCTGGCAAAGGCTCTCACTGGTGCGGCTCGCACCAACAATGTCACTGATAAATGTGGGCCAGTGTTTTGGCCACTCCTGCTTCAGGATCTAAACACGAACACATCAAGTAACATGAAGGGTAACAGACATTTTGATAGCAGTCATTAAATATATGCCCCTACATCATCATTATGAATGGCTATGAATCTCTCTAATTGGCACTAAGAAAAAGTAGTCAAACAAAACTCACCTGTACTAATATCATGTTGAGTTTTCCAATGTACACCTTTTCTTTCTGAAAGGAGGCAGAGCATAGAATAAAACAGACATCAACCACAGGAAGACAGTAAACAAAATAAGTGGACATTCACTGACCTCAACATTGGCTGCATCTGATGATGTCTTGATAATGAGCCCCACAACATACTTTTTAATGCCTGAAATAAAGCAGAGCAGTGAAGAGCATCAATGCATACAGTAAGACAGCACATACCCCCAAGAGCTCTCCATCCGGATGGAAGCAGCTCTTCTCAAAAGACTTGTTACTGTCTGATCATCTGCAGATCTGCTAAATCATACTTCCAACTAACTCAATTTTTACTCCCCCTCAAGTTGTTCCAAACCTGAAAATCCAAATTTTCTTCTGCTTGGGGGGGGGGGGGGGGGGATATATATATATATATATATATATATATATATATATATATATATTCATTTGGCTGGGTGCAGACAGACAGCTCAAACAGAGACATGTTTTAGAGACATCTATGTTGGTTAAGCTGAACAGCGTAGAAAGTATCTAAGTGATGCTTTATTTATCAATTATAGGTGCTTATGTCATGTTTTTCCATTTCATTTTATCTTTAACAGAGTAGATTCTAGTCTTTTTGGAAACAAATGAACACTAAGCTGAGCAGACAACCTTCCATGCATTTTTAAAAGGGGAATTCAGCTCAACTTGGCAATCACTCACTTGACTCTAATGAATGTGTTGGCCAGCTAAAAACGTCTGTCACAGAGTGAAATGTTTACTTCTACATTTCAATGATCCCTTCACCGCTTGTCCAAATCCAGCCTTTGAGCTGCTTATGACTTAAAGGAGTAGTTCACTTTTAAAAAAACTTTTGCTGATAATTTACTCACCCCCATGTCATCCAGGATGTCTATGTCTTTCTTTCTTCAGTCGAAAAGAAATTAAGGTTTTTGATGAAAACATTCCAGGATTTTTCTCCATATAATGGACTTCAATGGGAACCAGACGGTTCAAAGTCCAAATGAGCGTTTCAGTGCAGGTTCAAAGGGCTTTAAATGACACCAGACGATGAATAAGGGTCTTATCTAGCGAAACGATCTGTCATTTCAAAAATAAATCAAAAACTTTAAGCTTTATAAGCACAAATGCTCGCCTTGCTCTGTTCTGTGATGCGTGCTAGTGACGTCACGTAATACGCAATTACATTGAAAAGGTCACGCTTCTTGACGTTTGTGGAAGTACAGAGTCAGTGTTTACAAGTTGAACGCGCAAACAAAGTCAAACGCCGTATACAAAAAAAGGAAATTAAAAGGTAAAACAATGATGTCGGGCGATTTTGAACTTAGAGGAGAAGATGAGATGCAGTTTTTCACCTTTCTGAACCGGAATACACAGAGGAAAAGCGTGACATTTTCAACGTAATTGCATATTACGTGACATCACTAGCACGCATCACAGAACAGAGCAAGGCGAGCATTTGTGCTTATAAAGCTTAAAGTTTTTGATTTATTTTTGAAATGAGTGATCGTTTCGCTAGATAAGAGCCTTATGCATCGTCTGGTGTCATTTAAAGCCCTTTGAACCTGCACTGAAACGCTCATTTGGACTTTGAACCGTCTGGTTCCCATTGAAGTCCATTATATGGAGAAAAATCCTGGAATGTTTTCATCAAAAACCTTAATTTCTTTTCGACTGAAGAAAGAAAGACATAGACATCTTGGATGACATGGGGGTGAGTATATTATCAGCAAAAGTTTTTTTTAAAAGTGAACTAATCCTTTAAGAATTTATTTAGACTGAGCTATGAATTACTCGTTTATCTCGAAGTGGTAAGGGGAATTCTTGTGAGTCAGTCCTACCTTCACATTGGTTTCTGGGCAGAATCTTCCATCTTGTTTTAATAACTGTTTCCAGAATCTGCAGAGCATAGTACTGTAATGCCAAGAGAACAAATCAAGATTTAAGGATCCAAGCTTTAACCAGCCAATCTGCCAGAGCTGTACCGTGAAACAAGGAAAACAAAAAAATTGCTCTTAACTTTGACTGCCTAATATATTTTCACACATTCTTTGGTTTGTTTCAAATGGATTCAGATTGAAAAAAACATCATGCAGATTTGACTTCAGTGAGAATTTTTATTACAAACTCAACAAAAAAAAAATCCATAATCCCCCATAAAAACTATACAATGTTTGTATGAGATTCTGTAGAAGTTTTGCTGTTTCTGGCCATGTCACACCAGAATGTGAAAGACAGGCAAGGAGACGTTACGTTAATAGCAAAAAGCTAATGGTTTGATACCGTGCTCGGTCACAGCAAAGCAAGCAGCTTGGGGGAACGACGCAACATCTGTTTCCAAAAACAAAAATAACCGAAGGATTCTTGTATGAGTCAATGGCGACTCACAAGGCTTTAATCATCATAGATACGTTTTCCCATTGGCGAACTAAAGACCAAACCCCTTTCTGTTTTAAAGTGACACTAATGTTTGTTTTCACCAATAACTGGCATGGGTCTCAGGAACAGCAAGACAAGCCACAGGTTTGGGTCTATAGACTGCCTTAAGACTGCCACCATGCTGCTTTTAAGAGGGTATTCATGGTGCATTAGTGTCCTTGTCATGATCACTAGTGTTATTTGGATCATCAGCATTTCGACTGTAGGGATTAATAAGGAAAGAGGAAAAACATGATGCAAAAAGGTAATGTGTTAAAGCAAAACAGGGAATACAGATCATACACTATGTGAGGGTATTAAAGGTGAGGCCTGGAGAGGTAGGTTACTTGCATACAGACAGATTTCGCTTTCTCAAATCACCAGGATCTTTTCACCTTTAATTTTTAAGAGGTTTAAAAATAAATATAAAAGAAAAAGTGAAAGGCCAAAAAACATTGCAACAGCACGCAAAGTCTTTATTGGTCACACGTGATGTTGCTGTATTTCCTGGTGCATGATCAAGAGGAGAAACAAAATAGGGTAGAGGAGAAATGTGATCCGTGCTGGCAAAATGAGTCACAATGAGCAAATAAAAAAAAAATAGCTATTGTTGTTTTTACATTATAATTTTTTTTTAAATGATATATGATTGGTTGGAATCAGACAAAAAAGAAATTTAGCTACACCGATTGGTTAAGTCGATTTTGAGAAAAATCGAGTTTTCTGAAGGTTCCAAAACAATTTCACCAAGCAACCATATCTTAAAATCCCTGGTAATAACACCAAATTTGGCACAAACCAAGTCAAAACCCATAACTATAGGAAAAATAATATATTCAACTTTTTTTTCCCATTATACCACAATTGTTTGATTAACATTAATGAGACACACAGCCTATATATTAAGACCTACTGTTATGCACAGATCTAATGTAATGTTACACATCAGATGTTTTTCCCCAACAGTTAACCAAATGTTAATTAAAGACATAACAGATGTTTGCGTGAATACACGGCAATTATTTTGAATTACTTTAATTCTCTGTATAGGTGTATATCAGGATCGCGCGCTGTCTGAGAAGCGTCTTTGTGCGCATGCTTCGGATGTGTCAGTCAGCGAGAGCAAGATTGTTTTGTTTACATCAGCAGGAGTTTGAACATCACATTTCATTGGTTCAAACTCATGCCACTGAATATATAATTCACTATGAACATTCTCAAAGTTGGAATGCTGCACTTTACAACGATACCAAACTTGAGAAGCACTAATCGCAGAGAAGCGAGCAGAGAAAAACATGCATTTTTTTCATGATTTAGAAAGGTATCCTCTCAGAAAACGTACAAATAAAGATAATTTTAGATGATTTTTCTATTTGGGGAATTGTAATCACTAGATGAGGGCTTAATGAACAAATTTTTGTGAAAATCTCAAATTCGACCAAAATTGACACTGTTTTGCTCGTAGCTCATAGTTAGCTTGTGCGCATTCCGACACATTTTGCCAGCACAGGTCACAAATGCTTGGGGAGAAAAGGGAAACCACAGCACACAGAGACACTGATGATCCCTACAGTGGAAATAACTGTTACCATCCATGACTGGGGTAAAAACAAAATGGGGTAAACTGCCTGCCTATCTCCCTGCCGTCTCTCAGCTCCATATGAGGCATGTGCAGTGTGAATGGAGGCACAGCAGAATTGAGAGTAAGGGAATGAAAAGGTAGACCTTGTGGAGGCCTGCCGCCAAAGCCTAGCTGTGTCAAGGTGCACAGGAAGACACACCCCTTTTCGTCCTATTACAAGCAATCAACATAATGGAACATTGTGATTAATATCAAATATGAACAACTTCAATTAATTGTCTTTTGTTTGCTTTTTCAAGGCTGTAAATAAATTAAGCAAAAAGCCAAATGTTCAAAAAGCACTTTAAATGCGCTCTGTCTGTATTTTGCTTGATAAATTTAGACAAATTCAAAGAATTTACCTGCTCTGCATTATTTCCTGTCTGTTCTTCTAGAGCCCTCACTTTTGGACCATTATCATTTTGATATTACAGATACTGTTGATAAATCAACTCAAACATTAGTAATGACCAGAGTGTTAAGAGCAATCTTAAAAGGCAAGCAGACGGCAAACTGGGTCAGCAGTACTTTGAGGAAGTCTATTAACACACTGAGCAAGACAATTCATCCCAAATAATACACTATTCACAAATTACTATATGATTTACATTCAGTCTACGCACTACAAAGTGAACAAATGTTATGAACTCCTGGAGTGTGTAGTTTATCAGTGCAGAAATTCTGTTTCGGGCTTCCAGAAATTCAACACTACATGGATCCTCTGCTTTCCTCATCAATATTAAAATAAAAATCCATGGCTCAGAACTTGGATCACATGGATCAGGTGCTTTATATATCCTGACCTCAAACAGTCAGTCATTAACACACCTCTGGCTGCTGTACAGATGAAGGTACTGAGGTATTTCACTGTCAACAGAGGATCCTAACACACCAACTTTAACTCTGACTTTGCTTGACCAAGACAGGACTGTGAGGAGAGGTGTAGGAAAATGTGATCTCACATGTGTACAGAGGAATTTGTTTCTGACATGATGCTAAGCAACCCCAATGCACTTAAGAAAATGGGTATTTGCTGATATAAGGCAATCTTTCTGGTTTGAAGGAAAATAAAACCAAATTGTGTTCCTGTATAATTTGTGATAAGAGATCAGATCTTCCTCAAAGTATAGAAACCATGACCCTCCACCAGAGTAAGTTGGGACTTGGCTTACTTTGGTGTTCATATTCTGAGAGAACTCTAGAATGGTGTCAACTCGTGTCCACGCGTCTGGGTGCTCCTTCAAATGAGTCAGCACCTCCTGGGCCATTCTTTGCTGAAATAGAGAAACATCTGTCTTAACTTACACTATGAAACAACAAAACTGTGGCCAATATTTAATGATGTCAGTGCATACACTAATGTGTATTTATACACAAATTTTTTGAAAGACAACTTCACAAAGGCTTCATTTATTTGATTAAAAAAATGCCACAAAAACAGTTATATTGTGAAATATTTGTACAATTTAATTAGGGCTGTCGATTTAATTAATTATTTATGGAAAATTATTTAACAAAATGAACGCCCCCCCCCCCGAGTTGTTGTTTCAAATTTATTTCATATGACATATTTAAGCAATATCACATGGGCAACGACTGCAATATCACACGAGTGCTGTTTTTATTCCAAATAGCACGAGCGCAAATGTGAACAAGATAATAATATTGTGGTATATTTTAGACACAATTGTCTGTTTTTGCTCAAATTGCCAACGAAAATATTAGCCTACTTATGAAGCCACAGCGGAACTGTTATGCGTCTCCAAGCAAAATTATTTTACTAGATGACTTTACAAAATGATTTACTTTTGATTAAATGGATCAACATGTCCTGTGGAAATATTGTTGGAAGAAACGCAGTTATTATAAACATCACCACCATGAAATCACATGAAATGCAAACAGCAGTCGAATGAGGAAAGACAGCTGTCTGTCACTGCATTCACAACTGCAGGTAAACGCAGCTGTACCCCCGAGTGAGCTGAGAAGATAACTTATCTGATAGCAAAAATGATCGCGAGACATATGCTCCCTTTATCAGGGTAGACAGGTTTAAGAACAGAAAACACAAAGCACTGTAAGAAACTTCGCTTAGCACACGATTATGTCTGTCGGCGGAGTGCATTTTCGTTATTTCTGATTTTTTGTTATCATACTACGGTGCCAACTTTCACCCGAGCATGTGGATATTCTTTTTGTTTCTCAACATGAACATGGAAACAATATAAACACGATAACCTTTTGCTGACTTGAGTGTATATTAGGAGTTGCACAAAATTGCCATCTCTAAAATATATTTAAAAAACAATTCAGATGGAGCTCCTGAAAAAAAAGAAAATCATTGCCGTTGTAGCCTAAAAGTTTGTATAATAAATTCTATTTATTCTATGTAATAAATTAAATTCTTCATTATAAATATTTATTTCTAAAGCTACTTTTTGTAATGTCAATTTGATGCTTTTCTCATTGAACACAATAATGACTTTAAATGATCTTTTGGGGGTAATTTCTCAGCCAAATTTAATGTACGATTAATTCGATTTATTAATCGGCACATCATGTAATTAATTGGATTAAAAATGTTAATAAATTGACAGCCCTAAATTTAATAACTGTTTTTTTATTTTAACATGTTGTAAAATGTCATTTATTCCTGTGATGGCAAGGTTAAATTTTCAGCATCATTACTGCAGTCTTCAAATCATTCTAATATGCTGATTTGGTGCTCAAGAAACATTTCTTATTATTATAAATGTTGAAAACCATTGTGTTTAATATTTTGCGAAACTGTGATTTTTTTTCAGGACTCTTTGATGAATAGAAAGTTCAAAAGAATATTTCAATGCAGCTAATGCAGTTTATTTCTTACACACACACACACACACAAAAGAAAAAATGTATATACACATACATACATTTGGTACTAGAATTCATAAATATATATATGGTACTATATTTCACAAATATATATATATATATATATATATATATATATATATATATATGTTTATACACACACACATATACTTACATTTGGTACTATAATTCACCGGTTTGGTCTTCCTTACCTGTGGCCCGACCCCATGGTACAGGCAGTTGACCACATTATCCAGCAGGTTGATATCCAGTTTCTGGTTAAAGTCCAGCAGCTGTCTGGCTGCATGGTCGGCTAACATTGTCATAATTGCTGGCATAGAGCTCTGTGGGGCACAGGGAGGAAAAATCCAGCAGGGGCAAAGTCATGTGAAATGAACATTTGGGTACACAAATCCAAACAGCTGACCATTACCCCCCTCCCTCGACCCAGGACTATCCAAAAAGCCTTATATGACCTGGCCTGCCAATGCCAACACACCAATGCCTGCTGGAGGGTTCAATCTTCAATCTTCAATAACAATGGGATAGGTGGGCTGCTCGATAAAGGTAACATGCTTGCAGTCTGCACATCCTGATATGTCCGAAGAACAAGGGCCACTCACTGCGCTCTTGATCACACGAGCCATTATTCTCTGAATGAGACCACGTGCTAGGCAGCCCTTTCGCTGACGTCATTCTGTTTACATATAACACAAGAGGTGCTCTGAATTACAAACTGTTTTCCCTACTCTGATCGAGCTTCCATAAGACCACGAGACTTTAATAATATGCACACAGTGGAAGGACAACTGAATGAGAATGACCAATGCTCAAGCTAATTCAGTGTGCACCCCGGAGCCAAACGATTGCATAACGATGTAAGCATTACGGCCAAGAATAAAAAAAAAAAGAGGAAATTTCGAGAATTTTCTTGGACGACACGACACAGTCAAACTTTGTGAGGCTTGCGGGCCTAAATAAAGTGATGGTGCCATAACTAGTTCTCGGTACTGCGCAACCTGTTGATTTACCCGCCTTTTCCACACCTTATTTCATTCAGTAAGCAAGTAGCGTTACAACTCCCACAATAAGGATCAGTCTTCCAACACAGAGCTACTTATCAGCTGATTTCATGCATGCACACGGTTTCAAAACACAACTAAGTTGGACAACGATCCACGCCGAGGAGTACAACAACTTGCACTACTGATGTGAAAGCTGTTTATTATTCTCTACAGTGTTTAGCCACGTTTCTGCGTTAAAAGCACTAAAAAAAGCATCGCGTTGCATGCTTTGGCAACAATTACGCATGCATGCTGTCATAAAAATGCGTTTAAAAGGACAGAAATGCAAATGCCTTAGCACGCACCTGATGTTAAAAACGGTCAAGCGAACGCCTCGTCCATATTAACAATCACCGATGTTTCTGTGTACACCCGTCTAGAGATGACTTTTACGGGGTTGACTGCAATGATCTCCCTCCCTGACTCCGGAGCAACCCCTCCCACCAACCCCATGCTCTGCACCCTACACCTGTAAGCTCTGCAGGCTTTACTAGCAATAAACCAGGTAAGAAATAGAGTTGTATCCGTGTATTTTTTTTTTTACATGCCGTTAATTATTTAAATTAATGCCACAGCTTTAGAATGGTCCTGCATGCATTTTACAATTGAATTTTGCTCGCTAAGTCAAGATACCCTGGGCTATGCTTACGGATAGCACTTAGTAGCATAGTATAGTGTATTTTTGATTGATTTTTTTTTATGTTAAGTGAGACATAACGATTGCTAAAACAAAGAAAACCCAGATACATTATTCAGAACAGCGTGACACCAGTGCTGAACACGAGCCATCACGCAACACACACCCGCAACATCCCTCATAAACCCTCAGCAGCAAAGCCATTTCACTTTCTTTCGACCTTAACCTTCATACGTACAATTTCTATGCATGTCTACACAATCTCACAGCATCATCATTCTCCACAGTCCAACCCAAACACTCTAGCTATAAGTTTTCACCCCATATTTTACCTACCTAAAGTCCAAGCCTTTGAAAGAAAGAAGGCGGGCTTGTTTGCCAGAGTTGCTAAAATTATGTTTAATTTATCCAGTATCGTTGGTGCCTGTTTGTACACGCTTTCAAAAAAAAGCTTTAGGATGAGCCGTTGACTGGCCAGCCACACTATTCCTCTGTGAAGACTACACGAGCTAACGTTACTTGCTTGATATAAGGACCACTAGGATGTGAATTCCGCACCAACAATCACGGCGAGTTCAGTATTTTCTCAGTCCGGTTCATTTCACGAAACAAAGTTAACCTTAATTAAGAAATGTGCTCTGTACTGAAGTATATTTTGCACTAGGGCGGTATTAGAGACTGAGCCTGTGCCTCTTCTTCTCACAAGCAACAAACTCGTAGTGCTAACCGGTTGAAACCGGTTCAGACTGGGAGATTCCATCTCGGTTTAGTTTTCAGCCGATGGCGCCGCGAAAAGTTTGGATTAACGTCACGCCCATGGGGGCGTGCTATTGGCCACAGCGTTGCTAAGCACGTCCTTGCTCGTGATCCATTGGACAGCGTGCACGTCAATCAATCTCCAACTCTTTTGGGCGCCCACGCGACTGCTCCGCCCGTGTGGAGAAAAAGAAGGCAAACTGCATGCAGAGTGGACTTGTAATTTGGGATATTTCGGTAGTGAATTATTTCTTGCTGTTTTACCTCTGTTGCGTGACTCTTCCGAAAAACACTCGCGTTTGTACCCTTCTTGAGCTTTAAATTGTCCACTTTTTATATTTAACAACAGTGGCCGCTTGGTAATTGTACATGAACATGATTAATCTACGTTACATGCTCGGAAAAAAATTAATTTCACGGTGGACTGAAGGAGATCGAGGGCATCGAGTCCGTGAGGCGGATGTTGGAGCTTGTACTTGTGCTGATTGTAAGCTGGTAATTTTCCACGAGCCAGAGCCACGAAGGGGAGTGGTTGTTCAGAGTCAGGGTATGATACGCATGGCATGGGTCAGAGCCTGATACAATTGGCTTGTGATGGTCTCCATAAACTTAACTACCGAGAAATTAACTCCAATATGGCAGTGATGTATTATAAACGCATCGAATCACCCGAAAACATAATAATAAACTGTCCGTCTGCTTCTTTAAAGGGACGTCAAACGCTTGCATGTTTCTCCCCCCTTCCTTGCAAGTCACGTGACGCTACGCCACTTTAACGTCAGTTGATGGAAAAATACTGGATTTTGTGTGCAAAACTACTGTAGCGTCTCTTGTGAACAAAGAATGAGGAAAAATAATACATTCTCCTTTAGTCTAGCAATCATTTCACATACATTTTACAAGGTCACGACTGCGCTTTATACATGTTGAATATCAAAGTGTTTATCTTTGGTCTAGCATGTGGCCCATTCTACACACCTTTTAAAATGATTAACTAAATAAGCAGTTAAAGCAGTTTAGGGCCAGTAATTTGGTAAATTGTATGATCAGCCTTAACCAACGTCTTCAGTTTGATTCGGGAATTGACATAATGTTGCAGTTTTATGCAGTCATCATTTGATAATCAGCTGATTTTGTGTTGATCAGATTCATATTCACTCCTCTTTTACCTTTATTAACGTGTAATAAAATATAAAAAGGTGTGAATATGATGTAGGTCCTTTGTTGCTGTAAACTTCGGAAGCAGAGATTAGTGTGATGTGGTGTAAATTAATTGTAGGCTATGTATTCCACAACTGTAAGTGCCAATACGGAAGTTTCTAGATTCATACAAGTCAACCTGCTGTCCAGAAATCACATGCAACATTCTTTGTTTGAACCCCAAGACTGATGTTCCAGTTTTAAAGATCAATAAGATCAATGTTGAATTCTTCACTGCAGGGTTTATAATACATCTATTTGTAATTAATGAACAGAGTGGGTGTGTCTTCATATTTTTTTTTAGATAATATTTAATACATCACCTGACCAGTATGAGCTGAATAATACTGGATTTGTTGTCATGTTATGTTTTTGTTTTGTTAAAACATTTTTGCTCAGATCATCATTTAAGAGACTTATTTGTGCACTTTTGAGTTGAAACATTTTTAAACATTGTAACTGATTTAAAGTCAGCAAATGTGCTCTTATTTTAGAAATAAGAAATGTCTGATGTTCCTCAGACTATGACTTCACTCTGTGTGTAACAGAACATTTGCCATGCTTCCTTTCTTTGTTGTCTCAGCTGTTTGGAATTATTTTGAGAAATACAATAAACCATTGAAACTCCTCTGGACGACTGGTTTAGTTCATTGCAGGACAGGTCACCCAGATCATGCTTATGTATGAAAGGACCGAATGCATTTTTGTCATAAACAGGGAAAACCTGTCACTGTGTTTGATCTGAAAACCTTGCATGTTTCCTCTATTAAAGTATGTCATCAGTCAGCAACACAAACAGTGGGTCTGAAAGTTAACAGGGTCAGGGGCACAACTGAAAGAGGTCATCTTGCTAAAGTGAGCAGTAGGAGGTGCACGTGCATTGTGGCACATACATGTGAAATGAAGTGGGCTGCTCTGTTCAGGATTGGGCTGGTTTAAGCCCGTTCCGTCTGGTCCTGCCTGTTCATTTACATACATTATAATGACATCACCTGCTCCTCCCATGTCACTCAAACAAGTTTGACAGTTGTCTTATTTAGGGTGTTTTATATACTTTCTCATAATCTATGACTCAGTGAATGTTTTTTTTAAGTACAGTGGTTACATAAATACCAGCCTATTTATAAGTGCTTTATTATTATTATTATTATTGAAAAATGTTTCACTATAAAATCAACATGCATACCATCATGAAGCATCACAAATTATTTACATTACTATTATGATTTTGTGGTTATTTATTATTATATTCTGGCTTAATTAAATTGTGCATGACATAATAAAGCATTATAAGCTATTTGTTCTAGCTCAGGTTATTTGCAGGAGTCTCTTCATAATGGTGGTCACTATAAATAGCTCTGTCCTTCCTGAGAGAAGTGAACTTCATGATAACAACACAAACAATGAGGGAGTCCTTGCTGCACACACAGGAAGTTCGGCTTCAATAGGAGAGTGTCTAGATGCAAACAGCTCCCTCTAGCGACGATAGAACAACCCAAAAAATAAGTAATTCATTTTTTCCCCTTGATCTGGAAATTAAATTGAGGCCTAATGGCTAACCAGTGTTGCAATATTTATAGTTTCAGCAGCTAATAATAGCAATGCGATATGTGAAGTAAATTGGCTTCAATAAAATATACAATTGTATATTGTATAGGCTAGTGTAAAGTGAGAAGTAAATAGTGGATTATATTCAATATAGAAATATTTACACCGTAACATTTAATTAAGATTGTTTCAGTATCGTAGTACTGTCATTCTTTAAAGCAAACAAATCCATGTCTTTCTAAACAAATGCACAATGCCAACAAAGCATTTGCTACAAGTAACAATAGACAAAAGACCATTGAATGATCAGGATATGACCTTTGACCAAGTACTGAGGGAATGAGCGCAGCCACTCTCCGTCCACCTTTACCATCGCTCTGCTGAATCGCTGCTCTTTCTGCTCCTTATAACTAAAAAAGACAGGCATCTTCTATCTGATTAGCTCAGATCCCTGTCACCTTTTTCCATCTTGACATGAAAGTTAATTTAGACACATCCAAATCTAATTTAAACTTGTAAACAAACGTGTTAAAAAAAGAAAGTAACATTATGAAATAAAATTAATTAAAAATAATAATTTGTGATGTTGAGGAGATTAGATATTCTTCTCACTCAAATTGTAACGATTTGTAATGGAAAGAAAAAACATTTTCACACTTTTAGACCCTACTGTATTACACTTCTAAAAAAAAAAAACCTTCACATTACATTTGAACAAAAGTCACTTTAAAGACAACATTTTTTTAAATAAATGCTGTTCTTCTGTTCTTTCTATTAATTAAAGAATGCTGAAAAATTTATCATGATTTCCACAAAAATATTAAGCAACATTTTCAACATTGATGATAATAATGAGAAATGTTTCTTGAGCAGCAAATTAGCATATTAGACTGATTACTGATTTCAGTGTCACGTGACACTGAAGACTGGAGTAATGATGCTGAAATTTCAGCTTTGCCACCACAGGAATATATTACGTTTTGAAAAAATAAAAAAAGAAATTGTAATATTTCACAGTATTTTTTAAAAAGATAAATGCAGCCTTGGTGGGCATAAGAGACTTCTTTCTTACTGATCCCTGAATGGTAGTGTACACACAACCATATACTATTTTTAAAGTGTACAACACAGGAATGGAAAAAAGGGGAGCATCTGAAGAGAATCTAAATTAAAATATTAAATTGTTTTGAGTCAGAGGGTTATTTAAAACAGCCTGCATGGTCTTCAGCTCCAGAACTGTCAGCTTTAACTGTCAGAGTAAGAGAGAGAGACAACTCTTGGAAAGAAAGAGAGAGATCCGTTGAATTGAATGGTGGGGGTTGTGGTGGATCTGGTTCCCACCAGTAAAGAGGGAATTAACACATGATCATTTGTGTTCTTGGCTGGCAAGCTGCCCAGTACTGTAACCCAACCTGCCTGAGCTCCATCAAACATCGCCTGTCACCAAAAAAGGCAGACCAGCTCATCAAATCTCCTCACATGTAGAACGTTCTACTTCCCCTTCCTGTTGCGGTTTTTTTTAAACAAGACAATGCATGAAGTAATTGTTTAAAATAGGACTGCGTATTTACAGACATGCATTTCCCTGGGAATTACTCATTTCATAAAAACTTGTCATTTAAAACAATTCTGCTGTAGTAAAAAAAAAAGAAAAAAGAAACAGGTTTATTTTAAATGATTTATTCTATTGATTCTGTATTCTACCCCATGTCACATTGGTCCAAATGGCACAGTTGTAACAGTTCCAGTGCAACATAATCATGGACCTCACAGGTATTAGTCGTCAGCGTCACTCTTTACCCAGTGGCTACTTTGCGTATTATACAGGTTTGAGTCATTGCATTAAGACGGCTTAAAGTGCAGGGTCAGTACCACGGAGATGAGCTTTGTCTGGTCACCTGAGTCGGCTAAAATGAAGCAACTCACTGCGGCTGGAATGAATCCTGAGCTAGAGATGAGACAAAATATAGCTAAAGATGCTAAATAAACTGAAATGGTAATGCATACAATTTTTTAGTGGGTGCAATCAATTCAATAGCAGCCAAAAGTTTGAATTGTTTACAGTGCAACAGAAGGTTTTATTAGGTCCATTGTTTATGCTCTATAGCTACAATTATGACATCAGAGACCACACTAGCAATCCATTCTTCTCCTGGGATTGTAACGGAAAAGACTATTCCTGCTGTGTCAGGACAGAGTTCGGAAGGAGGGTGGGGTGAGGTGTGGAGCAAAGGATGGATGAAGAGAACGATGGTTTCTTCTGCCTCGTCAAACAGCAGCAAACTCTTTTAATCCTCCTTTTAAAAACTCATCCACTTATCTCCATATTTCCTCTAAGTCGGTCTTGACGGCCCCGAGCGTGTCTTTGCTCTAAAAAAAGCCCAAAGTGCTGGTTAAAAACAGAACTGAGAGAAAAAGGAGAAAGTGAGTAAGAAAAAAAGTCAAATTAAAGTCACACACAAGTAAATCAAATAAAAAAGTAAAGCAATGTTATATAAACAGTGGACTTTGGGTCTTTCATAAAAGTATTTTAAATGGATAGTTCTGTCATCATTTACCCACCCTCATATCGTTCCAAACCTGTATGACTTTCTTTCGTCAGTGAAAATTAGTTTTTGTCTGTACAATGAAAGTCAATAGGGTTCAAAACATCATTGGACCCCATTGATTTTCATTGTATAGACCAAAATATCTTCTCTCAAAAAAGAACGTCATGAGAGTTCTTAATTTTTGACTGAACTATTCCTATAAATGTCTGAAAAGAGCAGACAAGCCAGTTTAGTTAATGCACCACAACAAACATGTTCCTAATCCCTCCCAATCTCATGATTAATATCAGGAATTATAATTTGATACTCTTTCACTTGTGGCTCGCCTGCACAGTGTCTTCAGTGCTTGAGGTGACTGCGGTACCTTAGAGTTTTCTCTGAGCTGCTGTGTCTTCCTGTGGACTGTGAAGAGGCCTTAAACTGGGCCTCCAGTCTCGGGTAGAGCCCCCCTGCAGGCTGCAAGCACACAAACACACATGGGTGCAAAATACTAGAGTACAATGCTGGAATACAAATCAGAACACACACGTGAAAACGTACAATCACAGTCTTAAAGCTGCTTTAGCTGGTTTATCTAAAGGGAATAAAGATGTTTTGTACCTCTTTTGTGTCTTTAAGCTTCGTCTGCTCCTGGTCACCGAAGCGCATTTTAGTGAGATTTGCTATAATCTCCTCCATTCTCCTCTGATCTAGAAAGAGTTTGGACGAATAGACATCCATCAAGATCATTGCAAATCTACACATAAGCACCTTAATTGCTTTAGTGTCAGAAGCACAGCTAAAATTGTCCATAAAATATTTAATACCATTGATTAATTACCATAATAAATCATTAAATAATGGTAAGCTTACAGTTTTAATCCTATTAAGAATATAAAAGTGTTTATAAAACAAAAACATTATTCTTCTGAAGAGCTGGCAGATGTACTAGCTGATGGCTGGATTTAACTTTCTCTGATGAGATTTTCTAGGGTTTTCAAGAGGTTTTAAATCACGACTCTTCTTTTATAAGACTGGCTTTACCACTGTGCAGTTGTGAGGATCTTTGTTATAGTCAGAGCATCTGAAAAAGATTCCTACCCTCCTCCCTCTGTGCGTCCTGATTGTACCTCATGGAGCGATTGCTATCCCACTTATTCTTCTGGATGCTGACACTAAGAGCAAAATAATGTATTATTCAGAGGCCTGGAAATTCATCCTCAATCATATGGCATGAGTAAGCATATCAATACAGCGTTTAAACAGATCACTCCTCCAGAAAACAGCAAGTCTTTGGAATCACTCACGTGAACGGGGTTGAGTCTCGAGATGGTGCCTTTAAAGGATTAGTATAGAATGAATGAAAAGAGAAAAGTGGCATAAACCACAACTAAACCAGACATTCATATTTTCTGAAGAAAATGCAGGTGATTCCTATGTAAAAGTCACCTTCAGTCTTATTGCATAGAAAAATCCAGAACCAATAAATTTGCAAATTAATGTGTTGCATTCACCTTTTCTCCAGATTTTTCCTTACGCTGAAAATTCGGGGAGGACACTTGTCTTTTCAAAGGTTTGCCAGATTTTCTTGCCTTCTTTGCAGCTGTGTACAAAAAGAAATATTTAAGGTTGTATGTGACTGCCACCTTCTGACTGCAATGAGGTACTGCCTAAAGATGATCTGATGATTTTCCTACAGATGGGTAACATTTTAGCTCACCTTGTTTTTTTGAAGTCTCTTCTTCATCCCCGACCTCATCCTCTGTGACCTCTGACCCTGTAGTATACTCCTCATCTTCAGACAGCAGAGACTGCTGCCGCTGCAAAAGGACAATTGAACATGTGAGATGTGTCATTTTCGTTGTAGCGTGTACTGTAGGAATGGTGTTGAGTTAAATATTTGAGGAATTGGCTTCTTACCAGCTGAAGACTCCAGTTTTTTAAGAGTGAAAACTGCAACAGAAGAGAAGGAAAATGTGCTGTCATAATTTGAGATTAGGTCAACAATAAACTGATGCATGTATCACAATAAATGAAAGCCAGATTCCTCCACTAAGGACAAAAAAAAACAATTCTCACTTTATATCTCAATTTTTTAACTTAATTTATATCTCATGTTTATGGTTTTATATATAATAATGCGATTATCTCACAACTGAATGTATTTAACTGTATTTGTCATTATGCAACTTTATTACTTGGAATTGGAATTTCATATCTTAGATTGTGACTTTATTTTTATTAATTTAAACTTTGTCTCACAATTGCAAATGCAGTTCTTGTAACTTTAGATCTATCAATGTGAATTTATGTGTCATAATGCAACTTTACTCCTTCTAATTGCAACTATCTCAGAATGTGGCTTTATATCTCACAATTATTTTATTTTTTACTCTGGGGTAAAAATTGGTTTCCATAATATAAAGAGGAAATATGTTAAAAAGAAAATAAATTCTGCAGTGATGTAAAAATATCATGCATGTAATAATGACTATGATTTCCTTTTTTTTCTTTGATATATACACAATATTATGTTTTATTTTTTTGTCTGTCTGTACATGTGCAGTGCGGTTTTGTCTTTTGTGCTAATTTGTGATTGTATGTTGCTGATGGTTGCATAAAAAAAGCAACAAAAAAAAGACCAAAAATAAATAAATACAAAGAATAAAAACAAAGATGATCAAAAATGTGATAGACTCACAGCTGTTGTTTCCTTGGGTCTGTGAGCTGTAAGCATCCCTGGCTCCAGCGTTACATCATATCCTGGCACATGTTCACTGGCTGAGGAAGGGTCCTCAGAGCTACGGCAAAACAAAATGGATAGGAGCTTAAAAAATCTGTCAAAAGACTTGAACACAACACTATACAAAGGATCAAACAAATCAAATATGGCATGCGGATCGTCTCATAGTTTTTTTCTGAAGGAAGTTACTATAGTCTGACCTATCGGGCACACACACAGCCTCTCTGTGGAGCAGCAGGTCATTGAGTATTCTGGTCTGGGTTGAGTTTACACTGTGATCGCCGCAGTCACCACCATCTACCGCATTTACAATGTGGTCTCTTATTTTACAGCCCTGCACCAAAACATACACAGGCATTCACAAAGTGAGACGGGTTCAAAGGTCATTTGAGTTTAAGAGAATGTATTCTAAAGCAATAACACAAACCTTGGCCACGGAGGAGGGATCGAATCGTAGGACTTTCTGGTTGCAGCAGGGGTAAAGACCAATGCCGTGCCATCTATGATCTGCCCCAATGCCAGGATACACAACCGCCTCTGGGTGGTATTTACACTGGCCCAACTCCGTACACAGGAATGCCTGCCGTAAGCCAAACAACTTATTCAATTAGTAACCAACCAGTCAATCTGTTTATCTACACATACACACTGTATTAATATCTTAAACTATGATTTGTGACTCAAGAAGTACATCTTTTTTTTACCTGCTTGCAGCGAGAGCAGGCTAGGAAATTGATGGTGCCCCAGATCCTCCAGTAAACCAGTACCCAGGACTTCAACTCTTCATAAAGCCCATTCAAATACTCATGTACCTCCCAGGCCTTATGTCTACACAGACACAGCACAATTACCAACATGTCATTGCATTTGTGAGTGTATAAGACTGGAATATCAGCATTTGGAATCTAAAACTTCAATGAAAGTTTTCATAGAGCGTTTTAAATACACTTGGTGTGTATGTGATTGAAATACAGAGTGCCTCATTTAACCTGGTGTGAGTGAATATAATGTTTCCCCGGGCATCTATGTTGATTTTATTTGGAACACAAGGGATTTTTCTCTCAGTTTCTTTGGTTAAAAGCTTAAGGCAAACTCCACATCTGGGGAAAGAATCACAACATGAAATTATTACACTGAAATCCACTTAATTGCACCAGAAGAATAATTTATAATACTTCCAGTACATGTCTATACAATAACACATCATGCTATTATCATCATTACAGCTTGCACAGCAATGCAAAAGTTTCTCACCTGTACAGAGTAGATGCATTACCAGGGGAATCGTGATTATGATAACCATGATCAAATAATCTCTCAATCTTTTTCTGAAACAGTTTACTGGTGAGAAAGTACAAATCATCACAAATAAATTATGATAAATTATAAAATATTTTATATGAAATTTATATTGTATTAACAACATTATATTATCTGTACACTATAGTTTTGGGGTCAGTATTTTTTAAAACTAATATTTTTATTATTAAGCAAGGACAAATTAAATTTGTTAAAGGCAACAGAAAAGACATTCGTAAAGTTTTTTTTAATCTTAAACAATTTCAACAGAAATTGTATCATATAAGAAATTATAAGAAATGTATCTTGAGCAGTTAATCAGCATATTAGAATGATTTCTGAAAGATCATGATTTATTTGATCATATAAATGTAGCCTTGGCAAAGATGAGACGTTTTTCAAAAACCAATTAGAGAATTGTACAGAATTATATAGGATTAAAATCAATTTGTGCATATTATATAATAATATTATGTATATATTTACATTTATATTGAAATCTTAAAATTGTATTCATATTTTATTATTACATGTTAAATACAGAATATAGACAAGAGCGACAACTGAATATAGTGTTTACATGTAAAATATTTACATGTTCAAGCTACTAAATATCCAGCTCTTTTGAATAACTCCACTTTTGTCCTGTGTATGATTGTTCTCACCTTTTAAATTTGTCTTTTTTGTCTTTGAGGTCATCTGCCTCATTGTGGCTGAAGAGATCAGCGATGCGTCCGGCCAGGTTGTTGTTGATGCAGTTCATATTGCACGGTGTTGCTATGATGGCACTCATATGTTTGTGACAATACTGGATACACTCCTCAACCTTCAGATCCACAAAACACACGATAATCAATCACCTGAAGTCCATTTATCAAATGGATGAATAATTAAATGAAAATCAACCAAACATGCTTTCTGCACACTGCTCAGACAAGGTTTAAATAAAAGCAATCATTTAACTAGGGATAATTCGCTACAAGCACATACAATAATCAAGATTCACCAAGTCTTTCCTGAAAATGATGAAAATAGTCCCATTAGCGCTTGTTTGGGCAGTGCACAGAGTTGTCCAGAAGAACAACACAAATGATGAAACAGCCATCATGCATCATGCTCTTTAAATTGTCCACTACAACCTAAAGGTCAACCAGCTCAGAGCACACTTTCTACATTACCCAAAACATTGTCACCCCTCACAACACTTACTAAAGTTTCCATCTTCAAGAACTCGGAGGAGATCAGGATTGAGATGACATTGTTGTGCTCTGCAACCAAACACCACATAACATAACCGACAACATCACAAACAGCGAAACATCAAACTCACAGCCAATGCATAACTGTTTACAACCACGTCAAACACCATTCAGCCAGGTCATAGAACACACATTACACAACACCTCTGATGGTATCTTTGATTATAGAAATAAAATACAAATAAAATAAAACACAAAAGTAAACACACACAGAACTTCTGAAACAGTTCCGAAAAGAAAATTACCCAGCTTGGGTTTGTCCATGTGTTTTCCGTGCAAATGTTCAGTGTTGTGACTCTTGATGTAGTTCATGAGCCAGTCAAAGATCTGGACATCACAGTGGACAGAAATGTCTACCTCGTCCCAGCGCTGTGGGTCTACAGAAAGATACTCTTCAAAGTATCGCATCTCGTTCACCAGAAGGTTTCTTGGACACACAAAGTCCTGCTTCAGGTTCTTCGCCTCATCGCAAACGTGGATTACCATATTGGGGCTGTGTGAAAGGAAAAGAAAACCGCATTTAGTGAACATATACAGGGACATTATTAGTAGATGATTCATTGGTGGGGTTTATGGTGAGGTTTGTTGCGGACCGGGTGTGATGGGCCGCTTTGTGCCAGAAAGTCCAGGGCCACTTTTTTGCGCCAGTCCACCCCTGCCAATCAGGCCACCAATGAATCATCTACTAATAATGTCCCTGTATATGTTCACTAAATATAGTGAATACACTAAATATATAAGCAGCGTCAAAAAATATAAATACTATTTATACAGAAATATAAATGCTATTTATTTTATTTTTATCATTAACTTTAACGAATGGCTGGCATACTTCTTTTCGTTACAATTATTCTTTTCTGGTGCACATGGCAAACAGTAAATAATTTTTTTATTTTACACATCTCTTTTCCATACAGGGACAGTTTAATATCACTAAATTTCAATAACTACCATAAAATCAGTACATATAACACAATGCTCTGGTATGGTCTAGACTCTAGAAGACCAGTACAGAATGTGGACTGTTTTTTGGTGCCTTGTTGTGGTTATAGTATTTGTCCTTTCAGGAGCTTGACATTTCGTGTCATTTTATGAAAATTACAGCATATTATAATGATTTCTGAAGGCTCGTGTGACACTGAAGACTGGAGTAATGATGCTGAAAATTCAACTTTGATCACAGAAATAATAAATTACATTTTACAATATATTCACATAGAATCCAGCTATTTGAGATTGTATACATTTTTTACTGTATTTTTGAATAAATAAATTGAGCCACCTTCTTTCAAAAACATTCAAAAATGTTTTCATTATTTCAAACTTTTATTCACCTGTGTGTATATAAAATAATGCATGTTAACTAATTAGCTAATTATATTTTTATTTTAATATATGACACTTTCCTAACATGGGGCATATGCTACTTGAATATGAAAGTTGGCAGTTTTACCATGTTTTAGTGTAAGTTTGAGAATTATATTTTGAGTTTTATTAATCATTTTCAAATGACTGTGAAATTACTGAATAAATTAATTACTGAAAATAATGTCGTTTTACTGTCAACAGTCGCCAGATATTGCTGTATTGTCTCGTCATGTTCAGATGCTTTTCTTACTTCGGCTCGAATTTTTCAAGCATTAAAAGTGCCGTGCTGCTTGGTTTCTGTGGACAGTAAACCCCGCCTCCTTCGATTTGATTGGATATCTCAAACATTTTGACATTGACGAGCGCTTTTAGACCGCTGCACTGAGACTGAGCTCGCTAAGCAGATTAGAGACAGTTGTTGCCTGAAGTGGCGGGCAAGTAGCTTTGCAACAAAGCGGTCATTTGAAGTCTTTTCGCCCCCAGCTTCACCTGAAGTGGAGGAGGGTGAATTATCTGTGGACACAGGGCCATATCAATTCGAGCCGGTAGCTCAAACTGCGGTCTTAACTCCCGCATCGCGATCTGCATCTGAGTTTTGTCGAGTTGATGTCAATAGCGAGAACAAAGTATAATTTGCACATTTTGTCGTGATATGATAGACGATCGTTAGATTTAATCAGCGCGATTTACTGCAATGCTTTTTTCCCCTTGGAAAAGAACAGTTGGTCAGAACAAAAGTGGATGTTACTAACTTATTCAGGTGACATTTTCCGGTGAAAATTCTTATGTTGGTCATACTTCCAAAAATTAGAATCTGTGATTCCGAATGACAGTATCCACACCGGCGTGGTGACTGACAGCTGCACATTCCCCTCAAAACATTGGATTCATGCCGAGGCACAACCCACGTAAAGTTAATAATTTCACAAATAACTGCAATTGCAGATTTCGAACAGAGATGGCGACAAAGAGGAAAAACTACGGACTCCAGCTTCAACTATAATTAGTTCTTTATATATATATATATATATATTTATGTAGCGACTAGCCAGCTCACAATGTCCGGTGGCCCGGTGCTCCAGATGGCCAGTCTGATTGGTATGTATGTGCCTCACCTTTTATTCCCTTCTGTGGTAGTATCTGCAATCTCACTCTCTGCAGAGGCTCCTCGACCAGTAGGGATCACAGCGAGACCTGAATACATATAAACAACCCCTTTTAATGCGTTTTTGTAACCCTGTATCTATGAAACCGTCCCATACAAGTAAGATAGGATACCAAAAAATGTTAATACCAAAATTCAATATATTAAGGAGTAGTTTAGAGTCCAGCACTAAATAAAAGACTGGGCATTTTTGTCCAGACCCCACTCACTGACTCACCTGACACTGAGAGAGTGGCCTGATTGGACTGTGGTTCCCCCGTATCTCCTGTATTGTCCAATAAATTGGATTTGATGTAAGTGGAAAAGGGTTCTGATGGAGAGCTCACTGCTCCGGTCAGTGGGTTACACTGCTCATCAACATGAGGGAAACTGCCTGTGGTCTTCAGCTCTTCAAACCTCTGTGCACACTACAAAAATAAAAAAAAGATAAGCTGAACATCTCCAAACATTTGCACAGGTGTAGGTATTAACCTCTCAAGTGTTTGACAGCATTCTGTGATGGGAAATATTATTATTATTATTATTACTGGTATTATAATATTTAATATTTTATTATAGGCTCATTCCATGTCAAATCCACCAAATTTCAGAAACTTCCGGAAAAAAATGTTTTTGACTGAAGAAACACAAACATAAACAGTGATGAAAGCCAAAATATTAAATAGTAATTGACTATTTTGCAGAGGGGGTAAAAATGAAAATTTTCACATGAGATTTGGAGCCAAGTTACAAGGGGGTAAAAATTACTTTAAAAAGATGGCAGCATCGTCATTTTATTTTTACACAGAGATTGGTAGGTCTGCTAGTTAAATCTGTTTACTTTAGCAATCTTTGTTTCATTATACCCCAACAGTGACAGTTCAAAAATGGGAAAAAGCACTACTTGTGTATTCTTGGATTGGAACATTGAGGGCCTTTAAAATTAGGATACCAAAAGAAATGTTTGTTAAAAACCAAATCTAAAAGGATATTAAGATAAATGTAACACTTCTTGAGTTACAGACATCCAAATTATGGAAAAAGTGCACAAGAAGTGCTTTTTCCAATTTTTGAACTGTCACCATTTCTATATAATGCAACAAATATGGCTAAAGTAAACAGATTTAACTAACAGACGAACCAATCTCTGTGTAAAAATAAACTGATGATGCTGCCATCTTTTTACCTTTATACACTTTATGTACTTTATAAAAAAATGTTAGTTGGGATACAAAGAATCCCACAACTACCTACATATCTTGTAAATATCTATATAAATCATTTTCACACAACAAAAATGGAATTTGCTCTTATTCTTTTTTTTTTAGAATATCAGTTTTAAAAAGCAATTATTCATAGGAATATAGTTTATTATAAGAATATTGTGTATAGTATATAGTTTAATACAAAATTATAGTTTTATAATATAATCTTATAATTTAAGAATATAGTTTTAATAGTTTATAGCACAGCAAATAGTTATTTTCTAGAAGCCTCATGTCTCTTACCTCTTTAGGTGTGAACCCTGGCACCAACTTGGCAACATTCTCCCAGTTGATTGGCTGAGGCGATGCCCATAACGAGCTCAGTACTATGTCCAGCACCAGGAGGTTGTTGTCATATGGAAAGTTATTATTAACAGAGCAAAGACGATTCATTTCTGCGGAGAAGGAAGAAAACTATCATCTACAGTCTAGATTTTAACATTAACATAGGCAATTAAGCCATCTACTAGCTCTCTATTGTCCCTTTGTATTGATCTCCACTCCAGAGAAACAAGGGACAATTTGATGGAATGACAGCTGTCGTATTTGATATTTGGTAATGTGAGATTATTAGCACATATACAACAAATACTAACGGTACAAAGGAAATATAACTTATGCAGATAAGTATGTTAAGTGTTTGGATCTGTAAATATGCTTAGACAGCATAATAAATACCAGATCGTGACACTCCCCACGTTTCGTGTCGCATCGCTCAGTGAAATGCTAAGCTAGCCTAACACACAATCACATTTACCCTGTTCCAGGTTTGTGCGCTGTTTCCTCAGGTAGCAATGCTCTTCTTTCATTCCAGCTGAGCGGTGCTGATAACGGGCTGGATTTGAATAACATCAACAGAGATGCTGTGGCTTACTTTGATTTTATCCGGGTAAAACAGTAAAGTCCACATCCACACAGCATATACAAATAATAATAAAAACAAGTGGTCAGCGTGAAATTCGCAGATTTATTGGGCATGACTACCCACGTTCGTATCTCTCTCTCTCTCTCTCTCCTCTTGTTAAAATGCCAGAGATGATGCGGCGTGCACGCGCAGCACTCTGAGCGCGTGTGCCATGATGATGCTCTCGTCTCGTCTCGCTGCAGTGTCCTCGATTTAGCGCCTCCTCTCTCTGCCCGTCTGTCTACTGCGATTTGACGGGATGCCAAAGCTCACTGACCCGTCCCTGATAAAGAGAACTGAGAAAAACGATTGAAGGTAGTCCGTGGCAGAGGATTAACTGCTCTTAACATCCCCTGCGCTGCTGCTGTGCTGTGCCCTGTGTTTCCGGTGCCGCAGTGCAGCAGGTGCGCGCCGGCGTCCCCGTTGCCAGGCGACAGCCCCAACATTCTATTCGACTGATGGGATTCTGTTTTTAATATGGGGCCCAGAGAAACACAAATTCATTTACTCTCTATAATCAAGTCAGTTAGATTGCTGAAGGAAATGTAGCACTGTAGATATTCTTACTGACTAATGGCTTATTTTTAGACAGAAAGAGATGAGGTTTAGTACAACTGTGGGTCACATCAATGTCTAAATTATTGTGCAATACAGATTTAATAACCAAGTGTACAGCCATGGATTTAACTTGTATACACTACCATTCGAAAGTTTGTTGTTAGTATGTTTTCTTTAATTAATACTTTTACTCAGCATGGACATATTGAATTGATCAAAAGTGACATTAAAGACATTTATTTCTTTTTAACATAAATTCTGTTCTTTTGAACTTTCATCAAAGAATTCTGAAAAAAATATTAAGCAGCACAACTGTTTTCATCATTGATAATAATAAGAAATGTTTCTTGAGCAGCAAATCATCATATTAGAATAATTTCTGAAGGATCCTGTGACTGAAGACTGACATTATGATGCTGAATATTCAGTTTTGCCATCACCTGAATAAAATACTTAAATATTAAATAAATAAATACTTTAAAATATTAAATTAGAAATCAGTTGTTTCAAATTGTATTATTTCACATGCATCAAGTAAATGCAGCCTTGGTGAGCATAAGAGACTCCTTTACAACACACCTAAAAATGACCAACCCCATTTGAATGGTAGAGAAACTGATTGTGTAACACATTTTTATTACTTCTTCTTTATATTTATTTCCACTGTCAATCAGTAATTCTGTAATCTTAAAAATGTACAACTGAAAATGACAGGATATAATTTTTTAAAAGAATTTACTGGCAAAATAAGTGCTTGTATTTACATTATTGCACACTGAGAAGCAGTATGAGAAAACAAACAAGCCTGAAAACACAGAGAAATGCACAAACTAATCCTTGATACAACCGCTTAAAAAGAAAATATTAAATATTCACAACATTGGAGAAAGATGAACAGCAATCTAAAACTCTTAGATTGGAGAGAGAGAATTCCCATAATGAAATTCAAAAGAAACTCCCTATTACAAATTCAGATTGATATAAGAACTCACAATTTAAACTAATCAGATGCATTAACTGTGTATACATGAATGACAACATATTTGTAACATTTCATGCTTAAAGCAAGCATATCATTACAAATTGTATCCATTATTCTTCTAAATAAATTAATGGGTCTTATTAACACAAACTTACAAACTATAATGTTGAAATATCCACTATTTTTGTTATAGGAAAAAAAAACATTGGTAATGGCTTTGAGCCTAACAGTCTACTGAAATTTGTGAAATTATGCAGTTCAAATGACACATTATAAAGGTATAAGACTATTCACCTCCCTTTCAATACCTTCATTTGTTCCTCTACTTTTTTTTTTTTTTTTTTAGCTGTTGGACCAATTTATATAGAGGATGATACATTCTAATGAAGGATACACTTTTTGACTTAGCTCCCACCAACAAACACACACACACACACACACACACACACACACACACACACACACACACACACACACACACACACACACACACACACACACACACACACACACACACACACACACACACGAGTTATTCATAAGTCCATCTTTTCTGAGGTGATCACTACAGTATCACTACTATTGTTTGTGGAAGGTTGCACCTCCAGGGCAGCATGAAGGCCTTGTGTCTCCCCGTAAACAGACTCCAACAGATCATCTGGATGTGACGTGGTAGGGACAGCCAGCCTGGAGTTGGGAAGAGAAGCTGTGGCCAGGGCAGTTTGAGGTGCTGGAAGGTTCTGTGCCGCCTGCTGGGCCTGTGCCATCCTCTCTAATTCTGCATGCTTTCTGCCTCTCCTACGGCCCAACAATTTAACGTAGTTGGCAGGGACGAGGCCAGTGATCTGCCCATCCACACTGGCTAGGAGCCAGCCACGCACCCTGGGCTGTTGTTCTGCAAATAAGAGTGAAATACATTGAGTACAAGCTGTAAGACAATGCCTAGAACAAAATGCACATGGTACAAAGTGTATATGCTTGACATCAGTCAAATTTAAAACACTACATAGTTTATGAGTTGCTGTGCAAAAAGGATTTGTGTTTTATTTAAATTTTCCCATTGGATTATCTAGACAGTGTGTTTGCGTGTGTTAAAGTGTTGAAGTACACTTCTGTTCAGATTATGTTAAGAATGTGTCTTGTTCTTACCTTTAGGGGCAAGATTAAGCATGTCTCCAGCCTGTAGAGAGATCTCTTCCTCAGACGAAGCTGTGAAGTCAAACTCAGCTCGTGCTACTACATGGTCATCCTCCCCACTTGCCCAGTTAGTGGCTGAAAACAGAACATAACTTATATTAAGCACAAACATATAGACACGACTACTTTTTCAGACACATACCAAAAAAAAAAAAAACTACAAACATGTTTGAGGGCTAATCAATAAAGGCTGCCTGACAGCCTGGGGCCAGCATGAAAGACACCTGGGATTCAGATGATTTTATTTAATACCATGTCAGCATTCAGAGCTATTTTCATGGCAAAAATTAAATTACAACAACACAATAAGAACAAAACAAATATAAACAACAAGTCAAGACACCTGGGACAGTTGTCAGTTTTGTACCTTTAATAACATTTTATCTATATTTCATTTATGCAGTTTTATTTGACATTTTTCATAATTTACTCATTTCTTATGTTTTTGTGGCAGGGCCAGTGATTATTTTGAATGGGCCAGTAAAAAAAAAATCCTTATTGTTGAGCCGTGCATTTACTGTAGAGCAGCAAATATTTTTATAGGGTGCTGATGACACAGTGATAAAATGACTCAGTCCCACAACAAATTCAGTGACAAGTCTCAGCCTAACTGAGAAGTGTAGAAGTTTCTTTATACCGTCACTTTTTTGACCAATTTATTGCATCCTTTCTGAATAAAAGTATTAATTTATCGGTAACACTTTACAATAAGGTTTCATTAGTTAAAATTAGTTAACCTCTTTATTTAACAAACTAAGAATGAACAATACTTCTACAACATTTATTAATCTTAGTTGATGTTAATTTAACATTTACTAATACATTATTAAAATTAAATGTTGTATTTGTTAACAATAGTTAACACACTGTTAACTAACATGAACAAACAATGAACAGCTGGGTTTTTATTAACTAACATTAACAATGATTAATATATACTATAACAAATGTATTGCTCATTGTAAGTTCATGTTAGTTACTACATTAACTAATGTTAACAAATGAGACCTTAAAGTGCCCCTATTATGGTTTTTCAAATATAGCTGTTTGTGAATATTATAAACGTTCAGCAAAGTTGTAGAGTCGAAAGTGCGCGATAAATTATTTAAGTTATTGTCTCCAAAAAGAAAGAATCAACTCAGAACCGCCCCAAACGAGTCGTTTATAATTTGAATCCCACTGCGTGGTGGTTCTACGTCACTAGAAAATACATTTACACAATTCCCACCTTATGTTGTACGTTGTCCGTCTGCAAACAACTTCATTAGCCCGAAAACATGTCATTTTACTGACGACTGCTTCACAAATCTCGGAGTTCAGCGCAGGATTCGCAAAACGCTTGCACTTGAAATATGGGTCAGTTGAGTACCCAGTTTATTCGGACCAGCTTGCTCCTCAGAATCACAACCTGTAAGTATGATTAATTGTTGATGTATATATTTTCCTCTGGGTGTTCAAAATACGTAGCTTTGTGTTTTATATTGTGAAAGTTCCTAACCGGCTAATTCGCATTATTACTCTTACTGAAATACTTTTGCTAAGTAGGCCTAGCTGTGGGCCACTATTACCTAAAACTGTGTATTAATGCAGGTATCTGTTGTTCTTACTACGTTAAGTAAAGATAAAGGATGGAGCAAGATTTGTTTTACAAACTTTAATGTTACATCAGTCATTCATGTTAGTGCTCGGCTAACGAATGCATCGTTATTGATACAGTTAATACAGTTTCTGCAAGTGCACCGCAAAATTAGAAATATACACATTGGTTTGTTGATGAACATACACTTGTTAATGCTGATGGTGAGGAATTACAGTTGAAACATCTCATAATGTACATCAAAATGAGTAGCATATCACTGAGAATAGTCCTGATCAAGCCGTTTTTGCGATGGAGGTTTGGGTTGAATAACTAGTTCTTCCAATGTTTCATCATCGGACTTGCACTCGGATTGATGTGGTAAAATAGACATCATTAGTTACTGTCTTTACAGGGTGCACAATCGCTGAACTTTGGGAAGGCTTCGGACGGAACTGAAGTTCAGCTATGGTAATGGGCGGTTAGCTTCCGAAATACGCTGTACGCGGTAGACCAATCACAACAGACTGGGGCATCTGGCCAATCAGAGCAGAGCAGGCTCTCGGAAAGGAGGGATTTTAGAGAGACTGATTTATCCGCCAAGTCGCTGTGGAGATGTGCAAAGTATATTACGAGGAAATTAAACTGCCTTTAAAATAGCATTATAGGGGCACTTTAAGTGTTAACAATTTATAAAAAAAAAAAAATCTTACTGACCCCTAATTTTTGAACAGAGGTATAAATCATTCTCATTAACAGTCCCATGGTCCTACGTTAAAGCCAAAATAGAAACAGAAGTGATAGAAATTGAATAATACCGGACCCATGTCAGACCAATAAATAGTGAGAAAAGTGGGTGAGGTTTAAGACTGCAATGAGAACAGACAGAACATGAAGAAAATGTCTCACCATTTTCCTCAGGACCCTCAGCAGACCTCAAAAGCCTCCAGATCAAATACGGTCCTCCAAGAACGACAGCAAAAAACAAGAAAATGGGCCATGATTTGACAGAATTCACTCTGGGGTCATCAATCCCTGCACCTCTGGTTCCTGAAGCAGTCAACACAGAGGAGGCCGCACTGTCAGCCCACAAATCGTCCACCTCTGAATCCTGACGCAATCCCAGCAGCCTCTGCAGCCTGCGATATAGGTATCTAAGGGTCCTAACCAGGGCGAAAGCAGAGAGCACTTTTGTGAAATGTATGCGTAAGCGGGAGAAGTGATTGGCCACATCCAGAACAGCACGAAAGCTGTTATAGACAGCAGAGAAAGTAGCGTCCATCATCATGCTGACTGACGAGAAGGCGTGGACAATGCTCTCAATGGACTGAAACGCTCCGCGGCTGCTCTCCTCCGCCTGCTGGACAAAACGGCTGGGTGGGACATCGTCCCCTAAGTTATAACGGTTATAACCCAGGCCCCCTCCAACTCCATAACCACTGTAGCCGTAGGGGCTGTAACCCCCCCCATACATGGAGGTCCCATAAGGGCTATATGACGAGGGCAATGAGCTGTATGTAGGGCGGTATGCCTGTTGGACGGATCTTGGAGGGATTGGTGGTGCCACACGTGTAAGAAGTGGAGGACCAGACATTGATGGCCCACTATGTGATGCTGATCCAAAGTCAGTAGAGCTAGATATAAGAAAATAAAAACATTCAAAATAAATACCATATCTATAGAAAAGCAATAATAATAAAAAAAACATAGTTGAAAGTTGTCAAATATTCTATATTTAAAAGTAAAAAACTGAATACACTCAGTATGTGTGAACTTTGACACTCACATGCAAACACTTATTGACATGCTCGAGTACGAGCCTAACATTAAGTTTACGTAACTTAACAACTAAAGTATAATTGTCAATGCAACCATAAAGAACTTTTCTCAGAATCGCTGTAACACCAAATTTACGCACATACTTATTATTTTTACAACAAAAATACCACTACGTCAAATATAGATTTTATATCTGCTTGAGAGCTAATAGGTTTGCTACTACTAGCGTTACAACACTCCGTCTTTTGGACATGCTGGCCAAAATAAGACGAGTTATTACGAACCGATAGTTTAATGGTCCTGTTATGGTTCCAGGGATTCGCCTTTCCCATGGTTTTGGTGGAGGCTGTGCCATTATTTAATATTTTACACCAAAAGTCGAGCTGCACAATAAACGTCAGGAACAGAAACTGTCCCATTCGCCAGACTAAAGCAATCGATCATTTTCACAGTTCTGACTGTCTTTCGACACGAGACTAAAGCAATCTATAATTGAATCGATGTGGTCGTTTCTGCGTATGGCGTCTTGTTAAGTTTTACCCTATGAGTTTTTCTTATTTAACATATAATGTGTGTGAGGAGTCGTTAATGAATTCAATATCTAATTCCGGTTATCTGCCGCTAAAATGCCTGAAACCAGACTGTTTATTCGTCTGATGGTGCATATCAAGCACGATCACTGACTAATCTGAAATATTTTAAATGGAAATTGTGACCGTGAGACGTGACAGCTAGAAATGTGTTGTAGATTTTATACATTGCTCTAGCTTACGACGCACGCACCGCGTGAATAAACCTCATTTTAATTTTGAGTCCTGTCACTCTAAAATACTCTTGTCAGAAGTGGGATTTGTCTACGTCGTTCGGCCATTCTGACAAGGAGAAGATAGCCTTGGAATTATAAAATATGATTGTAATTCCATATTTTATTCTACCAACTTTTTGTTGTAAACTTAGCCTAGCCTAATAGATTCGAAATTGTCTCAAAAACATATTTTATTTATATTTTAAAAATCTCTCGTTTAGCTTATGTCAAGTCAAATGATCATTTATATTTGTCTAATTTGTAATCTGAACACACACATATTTTTGAAGTCATTTAAACGTAAATGTAAGGTATTATTTATTTCAAATATCTAAAATGTTTTGTCAGAAGTGGGATTTGAACCCACGCCTCCATTCGGAGACCAGAAACCTCATCACCTGAGAAGGTTGAAACCCTTGAGTCTGGCGCCTTAGACCGCTCGGCCATCCTGACACTGGGAAAATTTTGCACTGGAATACACTCCAACATGCACTGATAGACCTAGTGGTAATTTGCAGTTGTATTACCTAGCTGATTTTTAAATTAAATAAAAATAAAATTCTAAATATTTAACATAAACATAAAAATTGTATCCTTCACAATTATAATCTGAGCATATTTGTATTGTCTTAGAAACATTTTCTTAGGCTTTCATTATTTTCTTTCTTAAAAATGCTAATTTTCAAATCAATTAATGTTTTATTGCTTTACCCTTCTCCCAAACCCAGTCTTTTTTAATGATTGATGATTAACTGTCATTAGTCAATTCAATCAAATACAAATGTAGTATTTGTATAGCTCTTTTCCCAATACACATAGTTTCAATTGGTTTCAATAGTCTCAAACAGCGTTTCAGCAGCTTTACAAAATGCTTGTTTCAGTGTTACACTTAAGGCAGTAGGCCTAATCTGTTATCAGTCAGAGAAGAGTGTATCAAATTGATGTCCATATGGTAGTACTATATACAGCTATAATATAATACGTTATGTGGTTAGTCCAGTTATGTAAAATGTCAAATTTACGCCGGTTGCAATAGAGGCAGAATGTAGTGCATTTTTGCCTGTTCTTATTTTGCAGAAATATCTTTGACAGCCCACAAGATGGAGCTGGAGCAATGTTCACCTCAGTTTGTATTTGGTTTACCACTCTTGTAATCTATTATAAATGTGTCTCTGGACTGAAATAGATCAGCTCTCCAGCACCAGTGAAACATGAGTTGATAAAGATCAAACAGGATGTGTGAGAGTATTGCTGTATGCCAACATTTGGATTAATTGTTTCAATCAAGTTAATGACTGCACACCCAGTGGTTAAACATATGCATTGCAATTGGCTGAGAACAAAACACAATCCTCAGAAGGAGCTCCATATATTTATGACATAATATGACATCATAATGACATTACATGTTGCTTTTGCATTTATACAAAACACAACATTAGAAGATTTACATTAATTTATAAAATAAAAAAATGGGTTGGAACCAGGTAATTTTATTTAATGTATATGGAGCTTCCACAGTAATATTAATAATTATGTTGTTGTTTTTTCTATCTCATGGTCATTGCATTATATAATCACTTCCATCTAGCTGTAAAACTACATTAAGGACTTCAGGAGCAACACCCCAGCACTCCCCCCTTCTCCATCATGAGCAACACTGTGGAAGCAGTGGAGTCATTCAGGTTCCTAGGCACCACCATCTCTCAGGACCTGAAGTGGAACAATTACATGACTCCATTGTGAAAAAGGCCCAGAGGTTGTAATTGCTTCGCCTGCTGAGGAAGTTCAACCTGCCACATGAGCTGCTGACACAGTTCTACTCAGCCATCATCGAGTCTGTCCTGTGTTCATCTACAACTGACTGGTTTGGTTCATCCACCAATTAGACATCAGGAGACTACAACGGACAGTCCAGACTGCTGAGAGGATTATTGTTGCCCCCATGCCCACCCTCCAGGACTCTTCCCTATAGTGAGGAAAAGGGCAGGTAAAATCATCAGAGACTCCACTCACCCTGGCCACCTGTTTGAATTCTTGCCTCACGGACTGCGCCTCAGATCAGGCATAGAACATCTAGGGACAGGAACAGTTTCTTCCCACAGGCTAGTTCCCTCTTGAACAGTTAAATACATTCTGAGTGCAATACCACACTTTTTTTGTGCAATATCCTTGCACATTTACTAGTCCTATTTATTCATATTATTATTCACAATACTGTAAATATTTTTTAGCTGTAAATGTTTATTCTGACTAAAACTATTTGTGTCTTTATACTTTTTTTTGTTTGTTTTTATTCTTAAATGCTATTATGTGCCTTGTTATATTTATATGTGTGGACTGGAAGCTTCAATGCCATGGTAAATTCACTGCGTGTACAAGCACATTTGGCAATAAAGCTCTTCTGACTCTGAAAGTTCCCTCTGTATGATATTTGTGAATTTGTCAGTCCAAAACATCTTTGCAAAAAGACAATAAAATGTAAAAATGAATGAAATTTTTTTTTCATTACAAAAACTCATGACTAGTCAATATTCAGCTTAAAACGTTTGAGTACAAGTTTCTTGTGACAATTTTATTTGTCGAGATCACATCCATTCGGTGGCTGCCCAGCATATCCCGTCATGACGCAGGACTTCCAGCGCGTTGACGTGATGATACGTTCCACCAATCAGCGGGAGTTCCCGAAGCCCAGCCAGGAAAGGAGCAGATGATATGGCAGCTTTGTGAGCGGCCAGGTGGAACTCGCTTTTGTTTAATCGGGCTGACAGCGGAGCATGAGTACAGTTTAACCCGCACGCCGCAGCGGGGGATCCGAAAATGATATACCTGATATTAATTTCTGCCTTCTCCGGGGCCATCGTCACGCTCCTTCTGCAGCTCTTACTGGTGTACCGGAGGAGCCCCGAGCCTGTCGCTAGGACAGTTCAATATGTCAAAGCAGTTCCTGATCCCGCACTGAGGGATTACTTTAGCAACCAACAATGCGAATCAACGCAGTTACAACCGGATATAACATCGTCTGCTTCCAAACAACCGGAGGCCGCTTCTCCAAAACAGCAAGAGACTAACGTCCCCGGCAGCAGCCCCAAACAGCACCCGTCTTCCCCACCGCCTTCACTGAGCGACTTTCAGCACGCATCCAAAGCAGAGACATGCGATTTCCTCAATGCCATATTTCTGTTTTTATTCCGCGAGCTCCGAGACACCCCCGTCATCAGGCACTGGATCACTAAAAAGATCAAGGTAGAGTTTGAGGAGCTCCTCCAGACCAAGACCGCCGGGCGTCTGCTGGAGGGACTCAGTCTGCGGGATATCTCCCTGGGCAACTCGGTGCCCGTTTTCAAAACAGCCAGACTCATGAAACCCGTGGCTCTCAATGAAGACAACATGCCAGAGGAGCTCAATTTCGAGGTTGACTTAGAATATAACGGCGGCTTTCATCTGGCCATTGATGTCGATTTAGTATTCGGTAAATCGGCTTATCTGTTTGTGAAGATGACCCGGGTGGCGGGCCGCCTGAAGCTGCAGTTCACCCGCATGCCGTTCACGCACTGGTCCTTCTCCTTCCTGGAGGACCCGCTCATAGACTTCGAGGTGAAGTCTCAATTTGAGGGCCGTCCTCTGCCCCAGCTCACTTCCATCATAGTCAACCAGCTCAAGAGAGTTATCAAGAAGAAGCACACTTTACCGAACTACAAAATAAGGTAATGTCTAAGTGTCTTCATGCTGTCACATCTGCACAACTGCAATCTGTCCCTTGCCTTTGACATGACAGTGACGTTCATCTGTGGTCTCAGGTCCATCAGCTACGGCTGGACAGTCACAGTTACGTGTCTTGAAGACGAATAGGTGTGCTGTAGCTGATCCCAAAATTATTTCCCTGAATTCAGGTTACATTTTTTTAAATGGAGAAAGACAGATATTGTTTATCTATGTATAAAGACAGATATTGCTCCTATCTATCTATCTATCTATCTATCTATCTATCTATCTATCTATCTATCTATCTATCTATCTATCTATTAAAAGCAGCAGCAGCAATAATAAAATCAGTAAAAGATAAAAGATATGTCATGCAATTCCTTAGCAGTCTATTTTTATTTGTTATTATTATTATTATTTTTTTAGCATTGCTTTGGAGAGAGGTTGTGAAACTGGTAGTGTGTGTTCATGCCTGAATGGGGTTGTGAAAAGTGAACAGACAAAAAGTACTGTGGCACTGCAATAAGAGACTTCTGAGGTGATTGGTAAGGTCATGTGATGACAACAGCAAGTGTGCTGGGGGGTGTGTATGTTCATTTTCCCTGAGTGAAACTGGAAATGGAGGCCTCCTTTGGTCTCAATTTCTCTTTACTGTGGTCACATTCCTGACTGTTAAAAGTGAAACAACTTCGAGATTGAGTTACTTCCTGTTTTTAGCTGATAAAAATACAAGGTCTGTGACTAAGGCGTTCAACCAAGCTGTGGATTGATTGCTTGCTGTATTCATCCACACCTCACTGCTCTCTATTACTCAACATTACTTGGCACACCTAAAACGTTTGGTTGCCAATAAACATTAAGACATCTCAGCAAGTGCGTGTGATTTGACTTTCTCAGCTGTTTTAGATTCTTTAGGTTTAACATTGTCTTTGTCTTTTGTTCACAAAATGGTCTGATGTTGTTTTTTTTGGCTCATCATTCAAACAGCTTATCTTTATGTTGACATACTGTGCCTGTGTACAGTCAATATGAACATAATTTTCAAATCACAAAGTCAAACATAACACTGCACCACACTGATTTTATCCATTAAGTTAATTGTAGTTTCCATGAAAGGCAAAGACAGCACATTTGGTGGATTTGAACTTTGACCTCACACAGCTGGGTGGGTTGTGTGAGTAGTGAATTAAATCACTGTGCTCTCTGTTAAATGTCATTCTTAACTATTGATTAGAGTGTCTCAATACAAGAGCATGATTCCCAGCTAACAGGGAACAGTCTCAGAACTTTCGCTATCGTTCTGGCAAGGTTCTCATGAAGTTATGAACAAAAATTCTTCCAGTATGTTAATAGAACAATTATGTTAATTCAGAGTTATTTGGTTTTTAATAATGTTCTCAAAATGTTAGCACAAAAATGTTATTTATACATCATTCATGTAAAGTTTTTTTTCTTTCTGAAATATTTTAGTTGCACGTTCATCTGTTTTCAAAAAATGTAAATACTTGTTTCATAACCGTCTCAAAAGTAATGTTTGCAAAAAGTTGATCAAATGATCAAAAAAAGTTTTTAAAAGGTTTTAAAAATTGACGTTTTGAATTTTCAGAGAATATTCATAAATGACGTTTTCATAACATAAGGGGAACATTAGCAAAACTTTCTCAGAACGTATGTTTGTTAGCTTGGTTAGTGCTGAGAGTTTCATCAGAGACTTTCCTTTGGATTCAGCATTAATGCTGTGCCCTCTGCTATACACCATAAGGACGCGTGCTGCTCCAGAACTTAGAGTTTTAGTCATCACAACGCACAACCAGCAACAAACTCTAACTCTTTACAGTACCCAAAGGGAAAGAGCTTCTCAGTGATGTGAGACATTAAATGACACACTCATTTTCTCAGTATTGCCGGCTTCACAAAAGTGGGAATCACTTCTTTTGGTGGTTGAGATGGCAGATATTTTTCCTCTTTAATTCATGCGCTAGTCATGTTTTACTGCCTCAGAGTTCAATGTTTGCTTTAGGGCTGAGACGAAAAGTACTTACTGTTTAATTTGTCACGTGGGAGGTGACGTTAAGAAGCTGACAATATTCTCTTTTAAACAAGTGTGTGAGTGGGAACTTTGTTCAAAAAGCAGACAGCATGGCCCAGGGACAAAACAAGGAGGCAGGCCACAATCCGTTTCAGTCATCTCTGTGTGGGATGGAAGTGTCACAGATGGAGGAGGTGTTCAGAGCAGGACAAGTGTGTGTGTGTGTGTGTGTGTGTGTGTGTGTGGACCAAACTGCTGAAAACTTGGATTTACGTATAGCGTGGTTAAAATGCTTTTAATATACTTTGGCAATAGATGTGGGATGAAAAATCAATATATTTCCTGTCTCTATTTTAGATAACTCTTTTATGCATCACCAGGATGAAGAAAGAGTTTGTGTAGATTATGGAAGTGCTTTTGGTAAAATTGTAATGATTAATAGTTAGGATGAGATAATAATATTATAGTTTTGGGGTGTTGTTTGCTTTTTGTGGTATACAGCACATATAATAGGCCTATCTGTTTTTGTTTTTAAATGTTTTTGAAGTCTATTATGCTCACAAAGGCTACATTTATTATTATTGTGAAATATTACAGTTTAAAATAATTTTCTATTTTAATATAATTTGCAGCATTATTTCTCCATAAATGATCCTTCAGAAATAATTCTAATATGCTGCTTTGGAGCTCAAGAAACATTTCTTGTTCAACATTTACTATCAATGTTGAAAACAGTTCATTCATATTTTGGGGGGATTAACTGATTAATAGTTTTTAGGGGGAAAGGTTTTTTCAGGATTTCTTGATAAATCAAAAGTAATAATCTTTTGTAACATAAATATATTTGTCACTTATTTAATGTACTCTTGTTAAATAAAAATAGTACTAATTTTTGACTAAATCTTACTGAATACTGGCCCCAAACGTGTGTGTGTATAAATATTCTTCATTTTTTAACTTTTGAACATCTTTTTAAAAATGGGATTCAAATTATTGATGACTCATCCTGCAGTCTTTATTTTTTATCTTAAATTTAAAACTTTCTATTAAATAACTAAAATGCAAAGCATGTTCAGTAGTGATCTCAGTCTTTTGGAACTCGTACATTTGACAAAAATGCTGCATTTGCACTGATTCTGTGCAATATAAAGGTATTTTCATGCGGGGAAGTGCTCTTTTTCCTCAGCAAACACCTTCTGTTATTGTGTAGAGGACGGCCTGATTACGCTGATCCAGCTCTTTGTCCGAATGTAGATCTTACAGTCCTCAAAGGCAGTTTTAAAGTGAAATTGCCATCTTAATCTGCAGAAGTGTCATGAAAGGTCTGTATATTGGGAGATATGTCAAATACAAATGTGTATAAAGAATTTAATTGGCTTACTGTTGCTGAGTAATACTTGAAGTAAAAGTCTAAATAAATTGTTATAATTAGCTATTTAATGCACATGATTCCTGTACTTTGTACCCGTGGGGGCATTTATAAAACCCAAAACAGTATGATGTCATCTCTGGTGCATCCTGGATGGGCTCCATGTCACAGATGGCCAAAACTTGAGACTTCAGAAATGTGCGTTTGTTGTTTATGTGCGTACTGGTTGTTCAAGTGTGTGTGAAGGAATTACTGTTTATCAAAATGTTGAGATGTAATTGTGGTTTTCCCTCCCTATAATCACTAATTTTGTTATTACAAATTAATTATGAACTATGTTCTCCGAAGTTGTAGATGTTTGATATATGGTGGACATTGTGTGTGTGTGTGTGTGCATAAGAATGTATTTTGGCGAACTCCAAGTATTGACCCATACTGGTCTCCGGTTACCTTAGTTGATGTCATGTCTAGTGTGTTTGCGTGTCCAGCTGTTATTGATAGGTGTTTAATGACACCTTCTGTTCTCAAAGATGGAGTGACTGACTCTATCTTGGTATGTTTGGGCCAATTGGGCGGTAATCTGTACAAAAGAGTTACTGATAGGCCCCCTATCAGCTGGGTGCCCTTGAGCGAGGCTTGGGACAAATTTTCCTGACTGTGCTTATTTAATGGTCCAGTTCCTCAGAGGCACTAGAGAAACACATTCTCATTAGAGATAGACATGGCGTTCAATGCATTCATCCATCTGTGTGACACTGATGGAGTTTGGCTTTTTAAATGCCCTTTGCCAGAGAAACTGTCAACTGCTGCACTCGTTTGAAACTGTCAACTAGCTTCTTCCTGTGGAGCACATTCAGCGCAAACAGGAATTGATATCTCTGTCTCATGATTAACTAGTAACCTATATTCAAAGTGAGATGCCATTTCCAGATTCCAGATCTGATTGGCTGGCTTTACTTCCAGGACAAATAGTTTTTGTGACTTATGGTTCAAGTCACCTTTATTTATATAGCGCTTTTTACAAAACAGATTGTATCAAAGCAGCTTCACAGAGATGACATGAAAATGATACAACTAAGTATGTTTCTAGAAGAAAATTGTGTCATGTGTCAATTTCCATTTAGATTGACTTTGCCTTTCCTGGTAGCTGAAAGGGTTAGGGATGCACAATATATTAGTAAAATTTTGGCTATTGGCCAGTATTCGAGATTTAAATGAACTAGTTCAGTGAACTATCTCTTTAAGGACAAGGCATGTTTACTATTAGGCTACTGTCGCTTTAAGCCCCGATTCACATATCGCGTCTTTTGAGCGCTCAAGTTCATTATTTCAAATGTATGCGCGCGGTATGCGTGCTCATAATGGAAGCGACGCGCTCATTTTTTCCAAGCGCGTCCGCGCTGCATCTTGTTAAAAACATCTCAACTTTTTAGAATGCCGCAAGCGCTTCGTAGGTCACGTGACACGAACTAACCAATCAGCTTCCTCGCCTTTTTTGTTTTAGGAGAGATAGTTTCACGGCCGAAGCTCTGTTTACTGATGCTTGGACCAAGTTTTCTTAAAATATAATCAAACAGGTCCTTGTCCACTCTGAAATAGGCTTTGAACCTCCCATTGTCCAAGCGGAGTTCTTGAATCAGCTGGTGAAATTCCCCATGGTTTTTGCGTTTTTGTAGTTTCGGGTGCACTCAAACACTGCGGCGTTTTTTACTTTTCTGAGTAAATAAATCTTGTAACAGAGTTACAGCAAGGGTTTTTCGGTGGTGGAAATCCATTGCTGTAATGGAGAGCGCAGCTGATGGTTGCTTAGCAACGACAGACGCCTCCGTAGCGCAACCGCCCTAGCGCTTCTTTGGAAAAAGGAGAACGCGCGCGCCTAGCGTTTTTAGGCGCGATATGTGAATCGGGAGACTTGCATAAGACTTGCACGCGTCGCGTCTAATATACACGCATTTGACAAGCAGATTTTCTCTCAATTTTCTCTTTGCTTTCACTTTAGACATGACCAACTTTATGTAAACCTTGTGTGTATTTGACAGTATTCGCGCAATAAGACTCGATAGATAACTTAGACATCTAGAGAATGTCTAGCCACCAGAATGTCACGGTTAGACAGGCTTTTAGTGCATGTGCGCTCAGAAAAGCGCACGTTAGAACAGCGCATCCGCACGTGAATTGCATGTTTAACCAGCAAGGCTTTTAAGCACATGCAAATAATGAACTTTTGTGAACTGCTGTGTCTCGTTCCTCTGCGTTAACATTTGATGTGAATATACCGGTAGGCTACGTCACGTTGTACAGTATGTTTAGACGGAGGCACTACAACTGATAGTTCTGATAGGAACTGATAGGAAAACATGTTTTTGTCCTATACTGCTTGTAATTATGTTCTTTGTTCCTATTTTATCACTGAGTGTTTACTTGTCTTCAGTTCTTTTTTTTCTTTTTTTTTTTACTTATGTTAGCTATGCTAATTCTTTGTTTTTTATGTGATTTTGACATTGTTATTAGATGCTTTAAAAATGTATTATAACTTTATTTAAAGCAGAAATAACTATATCGTGATCTATACCTATCATTATCATGAAATAAAATTATTCATATCGTGATATAAGATTTCGGTCATATCACCCACCCCTACAACTGATGTATGCTCAACAGCTACAGAATACCCATAATGCACTGAGAATCGTGCGCCAAATCTGACCCGCTGGTCAATGTGGCTACTGTGTAATATCACACAGGTATAAATTCCTTTTTAATTGATTATTAAATTGTTTAATTAAGGTTTATACATAGTTTCAATGACAAAGTTTAAGATCCATCTTTTCATCTTACTACTGAGCTGCCAATTTGCTTAGTTTCAAATAATTATTAAACAGCAACGAGCAACCACAAACTATATAAAAGCAGTATGCCTACTGGCACAGTCAGTGTCCGAATTCGCTCACTTGTTTTCATTCACTCCCTCAAGTATTTTAGTAGTATTTTAGTTCTATTACTATTTTGCTGCGAGTATATCCTATCTCATCTTTTTTTTGCAAACCAAGTGTGACAATCTCTCAGTGACTCAGTTCTACATTCGTCATCTGCCTTTGAAATGCGCATTGCGGCCGTCTCAGATCATCAGCTGTGATTGACTTGACCATGATGAATACTTGTACCTCATTCTCTCTCTTCTTTCCTGCTCACCATGTCTCTAAAGTCCACTTATATAAGTGCTCTTCTGAAAACATCTGTTGTGCTTCCGTGCGTAGTACACATACGTTATTTTACATCCCCCTCTCACGATATTCATCTCTCTCATTTTTCTCCCTGTTGACTTAGAGTAAGTCTCAGCAGTGAATTTAAAATAACAGTAACCTTTCCCAAGCCAGATGGCACCATGACGTCATAATGCACCTCATCATTCTATCCATGTTTCATCTGACCACTGAGTGATTAGACCTCATATCTCAAAGTGTAAACTTGGAGGCAAAGAGCTTCAGTGTACATTGGCAAATACAGTCAGGCCAAGGTTCAGCTGAAATTAAATTCTCATTTTTGTAATCGCTTATTTGATTACATCGCAAACACCTGGGAAAGCACAAACATTACCAAGCACATTTTCTAGTTATGGTAATGCAAGTAGCTGCTGTTTTGACCTCTTTATTAAGGGAGGAAAATGATCTGTTCTACATAAATCAGGGTTGCACAATATTAAAATTCTGGCTTATGCAGATGACCTGATAAGTATTTTCAAACTAATGACTGATAATCAACAAATGGCCTATATTTAAGCTCTATTCTATTTTGTCTAACTACATCAAAAATAAACAAAAAAGTAAAATCAGTCATTTTAAACGCTGGAAGTGAATTTAGGCATCACAGCATTAAAGTATGAGAATATTATTTTTGAGATTTACGAAAGATTATTATTTGATAGTGTTATTACATTATTAATGTTTATAAAAAAAAAGTAACTATCTAAAGGTAAAAATAGCAAGTAGAAATAAATGAAAAACATTAATACTGGTCAAAAAAACAATATGGTACAGATATTGTGCATTGATAATGTACATGATATTTTATGACAAAGTTTTTGATGGTTCTCAATTGCCCACTCTTTATAACAATATCAAATGAAATACTCATCATACTTTTCCTCTGCAGTGCTTACATGTTTACATGTGCAGTGTGAAACAGGCACAATTATTATTTTTATTTTTTTATAGTCAGTTTGCAGAACACACGATAAGCTCCTGGCACTCTCTCTCACACGATTGGCAAAGTCCTACATTTCTTCCTGCTGCATATAATCGCAAAGCTGATTTGGTTTGTCCTCTGTGACCTGGCTGTGGTGTATATGAGGTATTTAGAGAGGTGCTGGTGATATGAGCGGGTTTTAATCCGGTCAACAACACATTCTCAGTAAAAGACACAGGTGTGTTTGTGTGGTTTACAGAAACTTTGATTACACACATATCTCACCATATTACTATCATACATGTTTTTATTCCACTGATAACTGTTATATGCTGATTAATATGCATGTGGACTAAAATTATTTATGTGAATTTTCCAATTATTGAAGACAGTCATATACTTCTATAAATACTATACTAACGGAAGAGTTTGAGGTGTGCGTGTTGGTATCTGCGTGCGCCTATTTTATATGTGCGTGAGTTTGTCTCATTGCAAACCAACGAATTTCCTGTGGTTTCTGAAAGATTTTGCCGATATAGCAGAAATCTGTTGATTGTCTTAAAATGGGAATGTTTTTTTAAGCTGCTTACACTTAACGCCTCAGGAGTGCAGAGGAAGATAGATGGTAATAAGCAGGACAAGGTCTTCACAGTCAATAGTCGTTTGCTGGCTTTTTTCCCTCAGAGGTGATTACAGCAAGTATTCTTGCAGTGCAGCTGGAAGCCCTTTAAAGTACTTTAAACAGCAAAGTATTTCACCATACAGGTTAAGTGTTCTTCGTTTTAGTTCATTGCCTAGAAGTATGTCTTCTGTATGCTGTAGTGAAAAGTACATATAGGATACTATTGTAAAGATGTCAGATTGATCGTGTTGTTCCAGACCTGTATGTTTTTCTTTGCTTGATGAACCCAAAAGTATATATACTCAGCAAAAAAAAAGAAACATTCTCCCACTTTCAACTAGGGCTGGGTATCGAATTTGATACTTTTTAGGCACCGACCAAATTGCCTTGAATACCATCGAGTATCAAAAAATGTCTTGTCGTTCGGTACCAAATTTTGGTGCTTGAGGGGTTAATCTTGTCAACGTCAGTGAAACCATATGCATGCAGCCTGTGTGATGTTCCCAAATCAAGTGCTGGTGACTGGCTGTGTCAAAGCATCAAGGAAAAACACTAGTTTACACTGGCTTGATGGTAATAATGTCATGCAGGAACATGCGTCTTTCATTCATCAACATAATTTGAAACAGTAGTTTAAGGTTAACCACTTTACATGGCTGCTCGTTCTTATATTAATGCTTACCTAGATAAATATGCGCTATTATTAGGCACATATCCTAGTGTTCGTGCGGAGTGTGGAAGCTACATTAGTACAGTGACATGTTTAACTTGATGTGGATTTCTCTATATAGGCGCATCCACTGACTATACTACAAAGATGAGAGTCAGTCAATGTTGTCAACTTCATCTTTGCTGCCAACATTAACTCAGAAAGCATTAGTAAATTATTAAAATGTTTAGACTATTTCCGTTTTTATTTCCGACACATTAATCATTACATTTGCCAGTGCGATGCAGCAAGATTTATGCGTATATTTTCAAAGGCTCATTATTATTGTAGCAATGTTCAGGGAAGAAGGAGGCGGGAACCGGCGAACAATCAAAATAGAATTTATTTAAAATAAAACAAACAACGAAAATACCGCCAGCAGCCCCTCGCGGACGACTGCTGGCTACCGAAAATAAATATAACTAAAATAAAATACAAAAACAAAACACAACTAAAATACAGGCCTGTTCCTCTCTCGATCATCAACGTCGTCGCTCCTCCTTTATGCTTCCGCTCCTCCGTGAGAGATGCGAGACCGGTGTGCTTCACAGGTGCTGCTCATTAGCAATCGCACCACCGGCCTCGCGCCGTTCTCTCACGCCCCTCGGCCGTCCTGTTCGCCACAATTATTGTTTAGGATTTCTCTGTAATGTAGAACTATATTAGCAATGTTATATATTAAATTCTTTCTCAGCCCTGAAACTCGTACCTTTTTTTTTCTACTAGTCGACAAGAAAATCTTACGTTGGGAGCAGCCTATAGATTTGACAAAATTATCTTTAAAATAAAGTATCCTGAAAAAGGGACGTTTCTTTCTTTGCAAAGTATATTTTAAAGAATGTTTAAGCTGCTCTTTTCCATACAGTTTAAAGTACAAAAATTACAAAAATAGAAATAAAAAATTACAAAAGCACATAACAAACAGAAGGCTATGAAAACTGAAAATATAATAGTAAACACAAATTCAAAATATGAATAAATACATAATAGTATAAAAAGAAAATACTACAGTAACATTTGATAGGCTGTATCAAGATGCATCACCCCAAGATTGACATGAATTTTGCCAAAACATAATTGGTGGTTAAATGTCTCATAACTGATTGTGGTGGAACAAATCATGCAACAGTGTGAATGAGAATTCATAATAAATGATGACAGAATTTTCATTTTGGGTTGCATTACTACAATTGGCTTCTTTTTTGACCAAAAAAATTATAGTTTGAGTCATTTGCCCATTCTGCACTTCCTTTAGCTAACAACACCAGGAACCGTACAGAGACTGCTTTACCCATTGACTAGAACAGTAGATTGACAAAGTAAATAGAAAGACAGCTAGTCTAGCAGTATGATAGTGTAAGTCAAGTAAACCTGTCATTCTTTACCTAACTCATGCAGAAATTGTATATTGTTTATCAGGTAATTGCTGTTGTTAATATACAGCAGTGAATGTGTGTGCATGTAATTGCTTACAGTTGGTTTAGACGTCCAGGTCCAGACTTTAGTGCGTGTGTGTGTGAGTGAGTGTTGTATTTTTAATGCCGCAGGCTGGCTATGTTCCTGAAACAGTGTTGGTGGTAAGTGATAGGGCTGCGCTTCGTGCCCTGTGTGTGCTCTGAAACAAACTGAAGTCATGTCCTGCAATTAAGCAGCTGGGAAATGGAGAGGGAGCATGGGGCGCTATGAGAGTGTTACCATACCAGGATGTTGTTCTAAGAATTTTGCATCATGAGGTATTTGAACAGGAAGTAGAATCACTGAACTGCCCGTTTGTGTCATACAACATTTTGGACCACGTTTACACCAGTTTTATATAAAACATTTTTTTTAAAGTATGTCTGTTTAGCATCATTTTTATTTTACTTATAGTAATTTTTTATTACTTTATTTTATTTGACTAAAATAAAGTTTAAATTACTTTTAGTTACATATGTAAATCTTTAAAGCAGCAGGATTAGTTGTCACAGAATTGCCATTTTAGGCAGTGTTGGGGCTGAGCTTGTTTTTTTTTTCAATAACAAAAAAGTTCTATTTTTGGGCAAATGTAAAGACCTATTCACACCTACAGTGAAATAATAACCCTTGGGCTGATGGAAATGCAGACTTACTCCTGTACAGTAGAGGGTGCCGCTCAAGTAAACTTTTCAGCTGTGCTGATATTTTGGATAACAGAAGAATAGGATGCAGGAAAAAAAAGTTGAACACTTTACCAATAAAAGCAACAAAAAAAATTGCTTATGGTTTAACTGAGTCATCGAAGGTCAGAAACAAGTACATTGGTCAATAAAGTGATATTAAATGCATACAAATGTAGGCCTATGTTTTTTATTTAACATATTTAGTTATTGGAGGTTTGCTTAGTATTCTCATTCTGCATTTCATTGATTTTTATTCATTTTTAGGAATATTGAATCTTTTTTTGTGCAAGTGAGCTAAATAAATGCCTGCTCACATTTAGTCTAGAACTACAATAATCATCATGGTAACACACGCCTGTGCCCTTTCTATTTGTCTCAACACGAGGACAAGCGACCTGTCAATCAATAAATGGGAAGACAAAGTAACTTATTTGAAAAAAGTAAATCAGATATTTTGTTGTGAATTTGAAAAGTAATGCGTTACTTTACTAGTTACTTGAAAAAGTAATCTGATTATGTTACTCAAGTTATTGCAATGAGTCACCCCGAACACTGGTTTTAGGTGGTTCAACAGGGAAATCCAATGGGTACTTATACATCTCAGGCTTTGAGTTAGATGAAGACTTAGAATTTAAAAGACTACATTTTGAGAATGTTTGCTCTCTTATTGGCCGTTTCTTAAAAATAGTTCTTAAGTAATATTGCGTCCTTTTGTCATCAACCGTCGAAGTTTAATTCCAATAATCAAGAACGCAAGTACCGAGGATGGATGAAAGTAGCATGATGTGTTCTTGATATCGAGGACGCATCGAATGCGGACTTGAGACGATCGAACCGTTACAAATCACAGAAGACGCTGCGGGGGGTCGACGTACGGAAGCCTGTAAGCTGTCATTCAACCTCTCATTCTCACTTAAGCTCCATTCAGCTGCAAGCTCACAAATCCGAGATCTCTATTTAATGTTTTCTTTATTCCCTGTTGTACAGATTGCTAGGAGAGAGAAGACTGATGAGAAGTATGGCGTGAAGAGACAGAATTTAAAGCAACTGAGCAACGCAAACACAAAAACGTTGCCTCTGTCCATGCTGCTATTTTTAGCATGAAAGATATCACTTGATCGGATCAATTAAATGCTGAGACATGCATGTATACAGGCTTTGTGGATAAAAGTCACAATCTAAAACACCATCCGCCCTGAAAACATGGTCTTGGTCATGCTTTAATCTCAGGATTTTGCTTGTGAAAGCCTCATCAGCATTTACATTAGAGAAGTTAATGAAATTGCATTTTTGTCTATTCGTGCGGTTTAGAGGAGCGGTTCATTTCACTTTCACCTCCTTTTTCAGGGACATACACTACCGTTCAAAAGTTTGGGGTCAATTTGTTTTTTTGTTTTTTTTTAAAGAAATGAATACTTTTCTTCAGAAAGGACGCATGAAATTGATATAAAGTGACAGTAAAGACATTTATAATAATGCAAAATATTTATTTTTTAATGAAATGCTTTTCTCTTGAACTTTCAAAGAATCCTGAAAAAAATGAATCACTGTTTGCACAAAAATATGAAGCAGCAAAACTGTTGTCAACTGTGATAATAATCATAAATGTTTCTTGAGCATCAAATAATCATTTTAGAGTGATTTCTGAAGGATCATGTGACACTGAAGACTGGAGTAATGATGCTGAAAATTCAGCTTTGATCACAGGAATAAATTACTTTTTAAAATATATTCACATAGAAAACAGCTGTTTTACATTGAAATAATATTTAACAATATTACTAGGTTTGTTTTGTATTTTTAATCAAATAAATGTAGCCTTGGTGAGCAGAAGAGACTTCTTTTAAAAACATAAAAAATCGTACCGACCCCAAACTTTTGAACGGTAGTGTAACTTCTTCATAACAAATTCAAATGTTTAAATATCAGCGGTTTGTGTTTGTTTATAATATAAACGTTAAAGTCGACATGAAATGGAAGATGCACTAGTCTTTTCATCCATATTGTAATGTATATCGAAGTAAAACTTCCTCTCAAACAAGACAAAATGTAGGACGGGACTTGATTTTGTCCATTGGGACTTGATCGAATAATTTGGATTATTGTGGTTTGCTATTGTTGTGATCTCTTGTGAGTGATGAGTTGTCCCGCCCTCACGCCAGTAAAAACATCATCAGAAGAGAGGAGATGTGGGACGGGAAGTTATTTTGATTAAAGGCTATGAGGGTATTTTAATAATAATAAAAAAATGGAATTGTCCATTTTGATTTCATGGTGACTTTAATACAATATCATTACATCCTTTACAATAATTGATTTATCTGTAATATTTTGTACCTGACAAGGGCAAAGCGGAGTGTTTGTCTATGGAGAGAGAAAGCCCCTTCCTGTTTTAGGAATGCTAATCTCTCTCTGGTTATTATTAGCACTAAAGAGTCTTGAATTAGCAGAGCCGCTCTCCTCAGAGGAATGCTATAAAAATGCATGAGGGATCACTCTGTTTTTAAAGTTACCTATATTCAATCTGGTTTCAAAGCCAGTTTCGAACACATGATGGACCTTTTTTGTGAAACAAATACTAACTCGTTTATTTGTGTGTAAAATCGCAAAAGTGTTTAAAACCTCCAGCAATGAGTGGTCATTAAGAGAAGTCTTTAAGAAAGAAGACTCCCATTACTAAAAAAAAAAATCAGTTCAATACTTGTTGATCTAAATTAACATGTGGGAAACTATTAAAAACATCTTAATCCCTGCTTGAGTGAGTAGATAATTTAAGAGGAGGAAGCTGTTTTTTTCTATTCTCCTCCCCCTGTTGATTTTCTGATCCCTTTCTCTTCATTTCACCTTTTTGGGGGTGGGATTAAAGTCCTCAGAAAGTCCTTTATTCAGAATATTTTGTCAATTGTGGTGTGAAGGGATTTCATGAGGTGGTTAACCTTCAGAAAATGTCAACCTCTGTTTTTGTTCATTTAATGTGATATTCAGATTATCATGCTAGGTTAATGTTATGTTGAATAACGTTGTACTAGTTTTCACAACAAAATCATAGGATTTGTGCCTCTATTGGTTTATAAAAACATTGGACACTAATGAATTAATTCCCAGGTAATGACTCATTTGAGTAGTAGCTGTGACGAGACCTCGAGCAAAGGCATAAGGGTTCATTTCACCTTGATGTAGTCTGACAATTAACATAGTTTTCACTTTTAGTTTTGCTCGAATGCCTTACCTGTCTGATGATTTGCATAATTTGAAAGGGACTAAAAATCCTTGCAGCTGTATTTAACTGAACCTGTTCTTCTGCTCTTTACACACGGTTTTGTTCTGAGCCCCTGAAGTGTTCTGTGTGGAAGGACAAAACAAACTGAGCTGAAATGCTTGTTTTCCCTGTAAGGGCATGGTGAATGGGTTACACACGCCCAAAATGACCGTTTGACTTTGCAAACGTTTCCTCTTGACCTCACTATTCAAGTCATGACTTGCTATTGTGCAATAATGTACATACAGTAATATGTGAAAAGCAAGGAAGGTCAGTATTATTTCTGCAAAGGCTGATTGTTGATTGTCTAATGATTTTGTCTGTTTTTGATTGACAGGTACAAACCCTTTTTTCCTTTCCAAGTGCAGCCACCGTTGCCGTCATCATGTGACCTGGACATTTCCATCCGAGACACACTATTGGTGGAGGGGCGTCTACGTGTCACACTTGTTGAATGTAGCAGGTAGGTCAGAGACCTGTTGCTGTGTTTGACACAATCAACATTTACCTTTTAATATTTTGTTTCTTTTTTTTTCCTTTGAAAAAATAAAACATGAGGTGTTAGGATGCACACTTTACTGGGTAAAAATAGGGATGCGTTATTAAAATTCTGGCCAGTGCAAGAAGATAATTATGTTGTGGCCGATATTCAAATTCATATTGAATTTGAATTTGATATCACACATTATAGTGTTTAGATAATATTACAAATAATCAATCATTTTAAATGCTACACGTGAATTTAGGCGTCACAACATTGTAATGTACAGTATGAAAAGTACATTGACATCACAGGCATATTAATTTAAGTTTGTTCTGTTACTCCTATTACACCTGTTACTTTGTTCTTCCTATCAGAAGTAGTGTGAGCACTTGAAGTACGTCAGAAATAGAATGGGGGATCAATTTACAGTCGGGAATTTGTTGTTGCATTGCACCGCATCGAGTGTAGACTCGAATACATAACTGATTATAATGGCTTCTATTTGTTTTTGTGGGGTCGCTCGCTCTTGGTGTAGACCGTTTTAGCTTGTATTCTTTAGCTGTGTGCTTATACATTTGCCTTTTGTTGTCTTTAGTTCTTTTTACTCACACACATTTGTTCAAATTGGTGGTACATATAAAACTTCATATAGTACAATGACATTTATACAAAGAATATGAAAATATAGGTCTGCTGTTTCTGTTTTCTTATTCTTTTGGGACACAAAACTCAGACAGCCATAACATTCTAAGCCAATGAACTTAGAAATAGGCAGTTTGCAAGCTGCTGTGTTTGAGAAACACACACACACACACACACACACACACACACACACACACACACACACACACACACACACACACACACACACACACACACACACACACACACAGAGCATTCTTCTAACCATTGTGTGTCTTTTTTTTTTGTCAGATTAGAAACAGACTACAATAGTGTTTGTAATAGGCTTCCATTAATAATGCAGAGCCTCTGACAATTACAAACCCAGCTCAGCCCTGATGAATGGACACACACACACACACACATACACACACACACACACACACAGAGCATTCTTCTAACCATTGTGTGTCTTTTTTGTCAGATTAGAAACAGACTACAATAGTGTTTGTAATAGGCTTCCATTAATAATGCAGAGCCTCTGACAATTACAAACCCAGCTCAGCCCTGATGAATGGGCGCACACACACACACACACACACACACACACACACACACACACACACACACACACAGAGAGAGAGAGTTTATAGTCTGCACACTGGATCTTTGCATGTTGCATTAAGTTTAAGAGTTTGGTAAACTTGCTGTTAAATAGCCATCCAGTGTGTGTTTGCACTGGTCAGTTTATGTTTCAACTGTGCTGAAGCCTTTCCACCATCAGAGGGCAACAGTGGACTATAATTTGATCAGCATTTTGAACAAGAGTGACATTCAGCTCTTGTTCCTGGAGAGCCAACATCCATCTAAGAGCAGGATTGGCACCTCTGCTTTAGAGTTACAAATGTGATGAAATCAATTGATTTGCATTTATTTGATCAAAAATAATACAGTAATAACAGTAAATATTTTTTACAATTTAAAATAACTGTTATATTTTAATGTCATAAATGTAATTTTATTACTGTGATGGCAAAGCTGAATTTTCAGCATCATTACTCCAGTCTTCAGTGTCACATGATCCTTCAGAAATCATTATAATATGTTGATTTACTGCTCAAGATTAGTTTCTTCTTATTTATTTTTTTTATCAGTTGAATTGCAAAACTGATGTGTGTGTTTTTTAGGATTCTTTGAACATGATGTTAAAAAGCATTTAAAAAAATCTTTTGTAACACATCTTTACTGTCATTTTTTATTAAATTACTTGGCTGATTACTATTAATAAAATTAAGAATTAAAACATAAATCTTACTGGCTCCAAACATTTGAATGGTAGTGAATAAATAATAATGTAATTTTATAGCCATTAATGCTGCTTAGTGCTTGTAATGAAAATGTTAGTTAGCTATGTTAGCCAGCAGATAGCAGTAGTAGCTTTATAAATTATTTTTATGAACTGAATGACTTTGGATCAGGTTTCAGAACTACATTTAGCCTATTCATTTATTTTGATCACATTATTAAAACACAGTTTTAATACACCTTTTTAATTTCTCTGTCCTGACACCTATTCAGTTATTGTGTATATATTATTGTTGTGAAACATAGTGGTATTGTTAAATAATTTAAAGCTACTTTTCTCTGATTTGTCTCTATAGGTTGTTCATGCTGGGCTCATATGAAAGGGAGACATATGTTCACTGCACCTTAGAGCTCAGCTCTGACGAGTGGCGGGAAAAGACTCGCAGCTCCATCAAAGAGGTACACGTACACGTGCATGTGCTTCTCTCTGCCTGAGGGCGCTGCAGGACGTTTGCTGCACATATGCACAAATATGCACGTTTGATATGCATTATTAAATACACAAGCAGACTCACTGTTGTCTACAGCACAGGTCAAGGATAGATAGATAGATGAACTAGTAAATATCCAGCTACAATTAAACTATAATTATTCACTATTCATTTTAGTGTTGGCAAAAGTAAGAAACAGAAGATAATAATGTGCAGCACAGCTCTACAGGTTGGAATTACTTGGGAAAATATGTCTTCACTCCTGGTGGTGTTTGTGAATGCTAGTGGTCATGGGAAAATATCCAGGAAGTGTGTATTTGTCATCATTAGAAATAACGCAGTAATATGCAAGGTCAACCGTTGTTTTGGTGGGAGTTAGTGTTGCTCATTAGTTCTTTTATGAAGAGTTGTATACATTCAGTACAGATGTTGGCTGTTCTTTATTGCATAGAAAATCTATGCATTTATTTTTTTAATTCAACTTGTTTCTTTTTTTGCTAGTCTACCAAAATGGGCAGCTTTGTGAAGTGCCTTCTCCATAATAGATTTGTAATCTATTTCTCTCTATTATAAATGTCTATTTGTCTTCCTTTTCGAGGAAGGACAAACGCGTTATTGACTATTGTTTAAGCGAATGCATATTTTGCATAAACCCTTTCATTTTCTGCCTGACAACTGTGGCTTCTTAAAGCAGTCAATGACAGCAGACAGAAAATGTCAACTTAAATGGCTCCATTCTAGTCATTTTATTTAGTGTCTGACCAAGCTCACTTCCGATGTAGAAAGTCTAGGTTGTTTACATGTCACTCACAACTTGAAGTAATATAGCTTTCTTAACTGAACTACGTACACAGGTGTTCGTAGAGCGGCTCATCCAATGCAATTTGTTATCTATTACTGTGAGTCTTTTGTTTTTAATGTGGCTGTTACGTTATGTTGAAGCTGTTTGTGCACTGATGCCAGATTCATCATTAAATTTTTATGAATAATCTTATCTTTTGGATTGTGTCCAAAAGTTGCTATTAAAGAGGAGAATAATCAAAGGAGATGAAGCACCTTTCATGTGATAAGTATTTAATCCAATGGAATATTCATAGCCATTAATATATGGCAATATAAAAAGTTGAATTTCTAGCAAAAATAACTATATTGTGATTCATGATTTTATACCACTAATCTTACTGACCATTTTATTTACTTGTTTGTGTTTTTACTTCATCTCATTTTTAGAAGTACAATAATACATCTGAAATGAACTGCTGAACTGAAACTAGAACAGATTTCTTTGTGTGTGGCTGTAGACTCTTTATTAAGATTAATTAAGAAGCACAATGACCTAGTGTGTGTGTGTGTGTGTGTGGCTGTGTGTGGCTGTGTGTGGCTGTGTGTGGCTGTGTGTGGCTGTGTGTGGCTGTTTGTGAGTGTGTAAGTGATCTATAAACACTAAAACAGGCTTGCACCAGCACTGACACCGCATGTGTTCATATGCTTGATGGCTCTTCATTGATTTAAGGGTTCACATATTTAGCATTAACCAGTCCCATCACTAATGACTTGCAATGCTGTGTTTGGATGACTTTTTTATGTAGTGTGTGTGCATGCATGCATAAGTGTGTGTTTGAGTATGAATGAAATGTTTGAGGATGAGCATGTTTGTTTGAAATACAAAATTGTGCACGGAGATGCAGATGTACATTGGTCGCTGTGCGTTTCACCACCGTTTTTATCAGCTTCCCCCAGATTCAGAGACCTCAGCAGGGATTCAAACACAGGATTAGTGCAGATATCATCTGGAAAAGGTCGTTGTTTTCTTTCCCTCTCTCTCTCATGTTCGTCTCCCACTCCCACCCTTCTCTTTCTCTCTCAAACCACTTGATATCTCTTTCCTCTCCCCCCCCCCCCCCCCACCTCTCTCAATTTGCTCCTCATATCCTTAACTAATTTTACATTTTCCACATGTAAAACAGCACTGTGATTTCATAAGTGCAAGTGCAACTGTTAAAATACATGGTATTTACCTGGTACTTCTGGTTATAATCATTGTATGTGCCCAAAAAAACTTGTGCATGATATCATAGCGCTTTCGTCTTCGTGTGCATGCTGGGGGATTGTTTTTTAACACAATCTAAACGATAAAGTGTTAAAGCATGTTTTCTTAGCCTACGGCTCTGGTGCAGAGAGGCTAACACCGCTATCAGTAATAAGTAAGTGATACTGAGCCTCTGGGGTCTTTTCATTTGTTCTTATCTTCCAGCCGCTCTCACCATCGACCTGCACCGCCTCGCCCACCCGCCGATGCCCATTTCCAGCACACCTCAGTGTACGTGGCCATCTAGAGATTTTAGAGACTGCAAGGAATGTCCATGCAAAGAAGAGCTCTAAATTAATTAAATGTTTTTAACATTAATAATTACATTAAAACTAACATTTTTATATATATATATATATATATCAGTGGCGTGGGGTCCATATAACCAGCGAATGCTCTGTATACACAAGCCATTCTTGGACTCGCTGATTAGTATTAATCCTATAAATTACTATAAATTCCCTTGTTTAAGGTGTACCATAAAGCTTACATGATAAAATGTTAGCAATACGTACGTAACTCAGTTATTTATTTATTTGCCAAACAACGGTAACTTTCTTAAATTCTGCCATGATTCTGCCACTAATAGTTCCGGGTAAGCGGATCCACAGCAGTTTTGCCATCTACGCTTTCTTATGTATCGTCATCATTAGGCGCGTTTCCATTACAGATTTTATTTTTTCTTCTTTTTTCCCCCCTTCTAAATATCGATAAAAAACAATTGCGAAATGACGCATGTTATGCGACTAAAACGTATTTTTTTTCCTCTTGCGATAATTAAGTAATTCCACAAATCATATCAACGAGCGTTGGTAGTTTTATATATATCACAGCCACCGCACTAGACATTATTATTATTATTAATGGAAAGAGACGTAGGCGTGTTATCCAAGCATTAATGGCAAGGAAAGACCCTTACTGTGAGCAGCACTTATGAGGTGTTCCTCATATCTGCTTCAAGGTCTTGATTGTGGCATTTCTTTGAGGTTTAGAATCCAGTATTTTTGTAATTATTTTGTGTTTTATGGATTTATAAAGTAGCTCTTTCTAAGTCAGGTGACTGTAAATGTGCGAAAACTGTTTCCATCGCAGTTTTGCGAAATATTTATTTTCGAATTGCCTGAAAAACCACCTCATACGAGCGTCAAACACCTTTTTGCGATAAATGGGAGTTTTTGCTAAATTTACGTGTTTCGCAATGTGAATTTGCGCAATTTGGAGGGTAATGGAAACGCTGCTGCCAGATCTCGATCAACGAATGATACAAGACTAACTAGACTAAATTAAGTGGGAAAAAACTAACTATTTTCGTAGTACTTTATTTTCTCCATAGGGACATTTATTTTTAACGAAAACGTATAAACTGTTAAAGACAGACCTACTGTAAGCAGACCTGTAACTATCTGAGGCTGTTAATCGTAGTCTATGCATTTGTAAAGTCATCTATTTGCATTATTTCAACTTATTTTTAAAAGAATAATTATATTTTTATTTTACTTTATCATTTATTCTAATGATATTTTACTTATATTTTATTTATAATAGGCTACTAATATTTATTATCATACTTATTTTTAATTCTTAATAAAAAGCACTTCTGGCATACATTTGAATTGACGCCTGCCATGGTATTTCTTATGTGTCGTCTCTGATTTAGATGCGTGCTGATGCGCCGTACCGTTTAAAGGTGAAGCATGTAGTTTCTGTGACTTTAGTACCACCTAGTGTAATTACAAAAATACAATATATTTTGCAAATCCCCGCCCTTTCTAAATAAAATATGACTCAACAGCTTTTATGGGTGCCCGTGAAGGCATCAACAGATAAATGGGGGGCTACTTTCATTAAATGGTAAAATAAAGGAAACTTTTAGCTGTGGTGTTGCCATGTGTCATGAGAGTAAGCAACTGAGCAGCTAAAACTGTCTAGAGTGAACACGCTTATAAACCCATCCAACGTTGCATTAGTGACTTTGCATCGCCCAGCATACCCGGTTAAAAAAAGGCACCGCTCTCCACTGATGATATATACATTTGTAATAAAAATTATTCAACCCCCATTGCAAATCAGGTTTATTGGCAAAATGTACATACTTTCAGCTGTTTGCGATGAACAAATCAAACAAAATTGAAATAGCAAACAAATATTTCAAGTGGTCTCCCCAAATTCAACTGAAAATGAAACTTTTAATGAAGACTTCAGTCTCAAAATGATTTAACCCCTTCATGGCAAACATCTTTAGTACCTAGTTGAACACCCTTTGGTTGTTATGACCTGCTGCAAATGAGATGTATAACCAGACACCAGCTTCTGGCAGCGTTTCTGAGGAATCTTAGCCCATTCCTCATGAGCAATGGCCTCCAAGCTCCAGCTTCTTCCCTGACGTTTTCTCCTAGGATTTCCTAATTCTTCAATGAATTCATCTTGCCTTCCACACGCTGCAGGTTTCCAGTGACAGAGAATGCAAAGCAGCCCCAGAGCATCACTGAGCCCCACCATGCTGAACTGTAGGCAGAGAGTTCTTTTCAGCATATGCTTTATTCTTCTGCCTCCAGACAGACCGCTGATCCATAGGGATAAAAAGTTCCAGTTCTGTTTCATCGCTTCACAGAACAGAATCCCCAAACTTCTGTGGCTTATTCATGATTTCTTGTGCTTTTGGGTCAGTAGTGGTCTACATCTTGGAGTTATGTCATGCGTTTAGTACGCTCCGTATGCCGGGGAAACACTTAACGACTAGCTGAAACATTATAAGACTGAACTGAACACAGTTACAGACTGTTTTCAATGACTGGAGCAGATTTTAAACACCGACTGTGAACACCGACTCTCTGACTCGGCGTGTTTGGGTATGATCAGTCGTAAGTATCAAAATTACATTCATAATCGGCCTTACAGTTGTTAAGTGTGTCCCCGGCTTTACTGTGCAAGAAACCTCAGTGCCTGTTGCCACCAAGTCTTGCTGCAGGTCTTTTGCAGTCAAGGGTTTTTCTGAACCTGCCTTCTCAGAAATCTGGTTGCAGACGTTGATCGCTTCCTTTTTCTAGTCTATCCAGAAAGTGTAACCACTGTTCCTTTAACTTTGAACTCGCAAAATATGCTTCCAACGGTGTCTCTAGGAACATTTAGTGCCTTCGCTGTCTTTTTGTATCCTGTTCCTTGTTTGTGAAGGTGATGATATCTTCTCTTAACTTTTTGGACCATTCTTTTGGCATGTTATTCTTTTCTAACATGCAGTCTAACGTGACATTCAAGAAACCTAGCAAGTTCAGATATTTCACTGTTCTAGCTCAAGCACACCTGCTGCAACTAATAAAGCCCTTGATTATAGTTGCATCAGGTGTGCTTGGGACAAAACCTGTTTTGCAGATTTGCGCTGTTGGGAGGGATTCTATTCAGGGGGTTGAATAATTCTGAGACTGCAGAAGTCATTAACATTAAGTCATTAAGTTGCATTTTCATTTGAAGTTGGGGAAGCCACTTGAAACATTTGTTGTGTTGAGCTATTTTAATTACTTTTATTTGTTCATTGCAAACAGCTGAAAGTCTGTAAATCCTGCCAATAATTCTGATTAAAACTGTGTATATATAAGATATTTAAGTAATTATTAATACATTATTAAGAATAACTTTATTATGAATCATTTTATAGTTTTCACTATCAAAGAGCAATATTTACAAAATACTTTAAAACCTTTTAAACCCTTAAAGTAAATATTAAAAATAATTATATATTTTTGTATCTTGTATTTTTATATATATTGAGTGCGCAAGCTATATTAAATGATTATAATGAATTCAAAAATGATTATTTTTTCTTATTCGATATTTGATAAAGGCTGGAAAAGGAAAAGTTAATTGGTCAAAAAACGTAACTCTTTTTCAGTACATCTGCGAGTTTGTGTTTCAGTGTTTGAAATAATGTATATTTTCTCATCTGCTCTGATGCCTGACTGATCATCACCAACCAGACTTTATCCGGTCAGCCAGGCCATTTGACCCATGCCCAGTGGGAAATTTTTTTTTTATTTCTGTGTGGACATTTCTGTGCAGTCATCAGGCCTTTTGCTCCACTTAAATATTTCCTATTGTTATTCCAAATGCAAGATTCATTAGAAACATATTAAACATTGCTGTGTGAATATCACTGTCCTCACTCTTCAAAAAGTAGTCTATGTGAGTTCCTTACAAACAAAATAACACCACTTAGCACTGCAGGGGGTGTGTTTGCTATGTTTGTGTATTTGTGCATGTATATGTTACTGTGTGTTATGGGAATCTAGCGCCGTCACCGGGATTTTTCCCATCACCGTTGTTTAAACTTTAAGAGGGTCGTGATGTTTAAAACATGATGCCTCCTGTCATTTCAGATCAGTGACTTTTATTTCCTTTTTTTTCCCTTTTGTTGATTGACATGCATTATGCTTGTTTGTGTTTTATAAAATTATTTCTGTAATGTCCGTATAGCTTTTGTGATGTGCTTGTGTATAATTTCAGATGTTTTGCTGTTGAATGTTCCTTTGACGCACGCACGTGCGCACACACATGTACTTGTACTCAATTTTGCCTTCAGTTTGTGGTGTGTGAGTTACCCAGCTGCCATGTTGGCGTGTTTCCATTTGCCCACCTAGATTTAAATCTCATTTAAAGCAGAACAAATAACCCTCTGTATACCTGCTTTGTCAGGATATCAGTACAGAGTCCTATTCATCTTAGCTTATTCAGATAAAGACATCTCTTATAATGGCTCTGAGATGGCTGTTTCATCCGCAGCATCCGGTCAGGTTCTTTTCTTCTCTGTGGGTAGTGAGGTAGCCCTGAGGACTGGCTTTTGGGACAGTATTAGTAGTATTGGTCTCAAAAGACAAGTTTGTGTATTTTTTTTTAGTTCATAGGCATGTGTTTTCTATATTTTAGCATTTATTTCAGGGTCATAGTTTGGTGTTTTGTCTGATTTAAATGATGAACAGCCATTTTCTAATCTGTAATTTAGTTTTTTGTTTCCCAGAAAAAAATCTCTAAACATCCTCAAAACAGTACACATTTACTTTAAATAAAAATGTTTAATTACAGCGCCCAAGAAGGCCTTACAGATTATCAACAATTCTGTTATTAACAGGATTGTTCACCCAAAAAACATGTATTAGTCACCCTCATGTCTTCCCAAACCTGTAAGACCTTCTTTAATCTTTAGAACACAAATGAAGAACACAAATTTTTTTGATGAAATCTGGAAGCTTTCTTTCCCTCCATTGACAGCTATGCAACTATCACTTGACGCTTCAAAAAGTTCATTTTGAAAAGTGTTCAAAAAGTTCATTTTGAAAAGTGTTCAAAAAGTTAAGAGATTGTAAAACTAATCCAAGTGGTTTAGTCCAAATTCTCTGAAGAGACACGATCGCTTTATGAACAGATTGAATTCAGGCTTTTATTCACATATATACATTGATCAACTCACACATCAGTTGTGGTAAACAGAAGCTCAAGCATGTTCGCTGGACGTGCAAGAACCAATGAGGTTAATTCTCGTGTTACGCAGCACGTTTGAGCTTCAGCAAAAAGAACCAATGAGGTTAATTCTCGTGTTACGCAGCACGTTTGAGCTTCAGCAAGAAGAACCAATGAGGTTTGTTCTCGCAGGTCAAGCAGGTTCGGTTGAGCTTCTGTTTATGTTCGCTATTCGCTATTATATGTGAATAAAAGCCTAAATTCGATCTGTTCCACATAAAGCGATCAAGTCTCTTCAGAAAATTTGGAATAACCGCTCGATTCATATAGATTAGTTTTACAATCTCTTTATGATCTTTTTGAAGCGTCAAAGTGGTAGTTGTGTAGACTGTCAATGGAGGGAGAGAAAGTTCTTAATTTCATCAAAAAGATCTTTATTAGTGTTACGAAAGTCTTACGAGTTTGGAACGACATGAGGGTAATTAATGACAGAATTTTCATTTTTGGGTGACCTATGCCTTTAAGGGTTTCCCAGGCTATTTTGCTCGTTTGTATTTCCAATTGATTTTGCTCTGTGTGCCAATGACAATAATCGAACTAATTTGACAGCCGTCCCTGTGCATGACAGAGCGTCTAATGGGTGTATTACCAACACCACAGACACCAACACTCATTGCTGGCTATTCCAGCCCCATGGCTAAATTAATCCTAGCCATGCCCTCCACAACAGAAAAAGCAGCGCACTGATTGGTTGTCAGAGTCTTGGCGCATCCAACACACAAATAACAGTTTTATTATCTTTAAAGGATGACACAAGTTGCAACGTATAACAGAAATGTTATAACCCACCAGATCATTTCTAATAAATCAATCTTTTGGAGATCAATTTAATGGATTTCTATCTTAAGACACAGACAGGCACATTTTTTGCAGCCACAAAGATTTGTGTCTAATGACTGCATTATTATACTTTAGTCCAGGGGTAGGCAAGTTCGGTCCTAGAGAGCCGCTATCCTGCAGAGTTTGGCTCTAACATTGAAAAAAAACTCTCCTGCCTATAGCCTTAGTAATCCTGAAGACATTGATTAGCTTGTTCCGGTGTGTTTGATTAGTGTTGGAACTAAATTCTGCAGGACAGTAGCTCTCTAGGACCGAACTTGCCTACCCCTGCTTTAGTCAGTTGTGTAGCAGCGCAGTTTTCCCCAGCCGAGTGTACAGGGTCAGGGTCGAGTGACTTTAACTTTGTTCTGAAGTATGTATTGCCCGCAGTCAGCTGCTGGTGTATTTTTAGTTAATTGTTGTTTGTACTAGGGTGTCTGACAGGCCAGCTGCTCTTTGTCTGTGCTGCTACGATTTGATGCAGTCTGAAGGATATTGCAGCTAAATCTCATTTTTATGCAGTTTATTGCTGCTCTTTGCTTGTGAGAGAGAGAGAGAGAAAGAGAGAGAGAGAGAGAGAGATTTTTAAAATACCCTTTTTTATTACAAATATTCACTCACAAACTAAACAAGATAAATAAATACAAAACTGAACAATTCCAAAAAACAACAAATAAAACCACCAAAGACAAAACGTTACTTAAAAAGGAAAATATAACTTTCCTTCAACAATTTCACAAATGACCCCATTTAAACACCAATTTGCTTCAAAAGTTAAAAGATTGTGCATTAATGTGTAGTAATGATAGTCAATTAAAACTCTTTATTTGACTAATTTAATAAAAACAGCTTCTATACTACTAAAAACATTCTGTTCCACCTTCTCCTTGTAGTATATATTGCCATTTTAGCGTGACCCAACAGAAAATTTAACAAATGACACTTCTGACTGTTTTTTTTAACATATTTAACACTACAAATAAACACTTTCATTGAGAAAATTACATTAAAAGAAATAAAAAACATATGCAGGATGTTAAAAAGAGGTTGTAACCTGTCACAGTGCAAAAACGCATGAAAAATCGTCTCTTTTTGTGAACAAAAAGGACAAGCTTCAGTAACATCATCGTTAATCAAAGAAATAAAAGCATTAACAGCAATGGCACCATGTAACAATTTCCACGGTAAATCTCCACTTTTCTTGACCAATGGTGATTTATATAATACTCCCCATTCAGGTTTTTCATTAACATCAAGATTAAGAACCTTACGCCATGGAGTGTGACATTTGTTATTTAAAAAAGTTTTGTTTAAAGCCTTCACACAACATTTGTACATATCCTTACCCAGTGCAGAGTTTGGACTCACAACTATGAACTCTTCACACTCTAACAGTACACCACTGCACTCCCCTAACCTGGGGGACAGACTCAAATTGGGAAAAGGATCTTTACATTCAGGTTGAATAGATCCCTTAGAGTATAAATCCAAAAGTTCTGTTTCCTCTCCAGTGAAGGCTGATCTCCATTTCTCAACTGCTCTAGTAACTGTTCGGTGTGATTTGATACCGAGACACTCAGCGATGGCAGTCACATTTTTAAAAGCCGGGCCCGTTATTTGATGCAAGTGTTCAATTTGTACCACCTTTGCATCACACAAAGTCCTTTCAGGAATGGCAAAAGGCATCTCCCGCGTTAAGTCCAGTTGTGAGCCAATGACCAAAGGCTCCTGTAGTAGCCAAAACAAGGAGGATGAGTTGTTTTCTCTGCTTATTTGAAATAGAGACCATACTTTGAAAAGGTTACGGTAGAAAATTGGAGAATCACGCAGTTTAAGCCTCTGAGGATCCGACCAGAATAAGACTTTATCCAGTCCTAGTCCATCGATACTCCGAAGGATTGCAGAGGCAGCACCAGTCCAACTTGAATCATCGGAGTACTTTAAGAGTCTTTGTACAAACTGCAGGCGAAAGGCAGCTGTTCTGCTCTGCAGGTGTATTAGTCCAAGTCCCCCTTCGTCTTTAGACAAGTACAGCACACTTTTTGGTATCCAATGCATTCTGTCCCAGAAAAAGTCAATTAAAATGGACTGGATTTTTATTAAAACTTCAACTGGGGGGTCTATACAGGCCAAACGGTGCCAAAGTGCAGAGGCGACCAGATTATTAATTATCAAGACACGTCCTTTATAGGACATTTTAGGGAGCAGAAACTTCCACTTATCTAGTCGCCCTTTGACTTTTTCAATGACACCTTCAAAATTCTTTTTCACATAATTATCATCACCCAGAAAAACTCCTAAATATTTGAAACCATTTCTGGTCCAATTCAGTCCATCAGGAAGCCTTGGCTCAAACTCTGACCATTTTCCAACTAAAATGGCTTCACTTTTTCCCCAATTCACCTTTGCAGAAGACAGAGACTTAAAATCATTTAAAATCTTCAACATCACACTGATATCATTACAATCACTGATTAAAACAATGACATCATCAGCATAAGCTGAAATTTTAAAAGTATTAGCACAGTTGGGAATACACAGTCCATGTACATTAGCTCTTAGCTTGTTCAACAAAGGTTCTATGGCAAGGGTATACAGCATGCCTGAGAGTGCACAACCCTGTCTTACACCCCTATTCACCCTAAATGGAGAGCATAAATCACCATTGATCTTCAATACACTCTCAACGCTACAATACATAACTTTTAACATAGAAATAAAATCCGAATTAAAACCAAAAGCTTCTAAAACACTCCATAAATAGATATGTTCAACTCTGTCGAAAGCTTTTTCTTGATCAATTGATATCATTCCAAAATCCAAACCAAAGAGTTTTCCACACTCTAAAATGTCTCTAATAAATGAAACATTATCAAAAATTGTCCTACCTGGCAAACAATACGACTGATCGGGGTGAACTATGGACTCAAGCACTCCCCCTAGTCAAATTGCCATGGCTTTGGAGAGAATTTTATAGTCATTACACAAAAGACTTACAGGCCTCCAGTTTTTTATATCATTTAGATCCCATTTTTTTGGTAGCAGAGTAATGATTGCTCTCCGGCAGCTTTGTGGCAGTTGTCCTTTTTCCAAACTCTCATTAAAAACGGCTACCAATTCTGGACCCAACTCGAACCAAAAAGATTTGTAAAAATCTATTGAGATCCCGTCAATGCCCGGAACTTTCCCACTCTCCATTCTTTTAAGTGCATCCTCAAGTTCTCCTAAACTCAAAGCTCTACCAATCTCTTTATTGGCATTTTCAGTAACTTGCGGCAATTTAAAAAAAAAAAAACTAAACTTTCATCATTTAACTCTAAAATTTCATTTCTATACAAGTCTTTATAAAATTGTACTGCTCTTTCCTGATCTCTATAGGATTTGACAATAAGACACCAGTTTCAGACTTCAGACTGTGAATGAACTTTTTCTGCCCATTCTTCTTTTCCAGACTAAAAAAGAATTTTGAGGGAGCATCCATTAAATTAGCACCCTGAAACCGGGATCTAGTTAATGCACCTTGCGTTGTCAAACCCAAAATATCATTTAAAAAATTCTTCTTCTTTTTGATGCACTCCAAAAAAGTGAGCCCTTGCAACCTCATTAAATCTTCTTCTAAAAACCTCATTGACTTATTTATGTCTCTTGTAGCGTTGCCAGTGTATTGTTGACACAACTGTTTTATTTGAACCTTTGTGAAATCCCACCACTGCTGTAATGACAAGAAAGACGATTTTGAAGCTTTGGCGTTTTTCCAAAACTATCTCTAAAACAAGAATCACCCAATAAGTTATTGTTAAAATGCCAATATGCACTTTTAGATTTAATGTGTTTTTTTGCCACAATAAATTTGACCAAACTATGGTCAGAGAAACTTACTGGAACTATTGAGCATTCCCTAAACATACTTAGTTGATGCTTAAAACCATAAAATCTATCAAGCCTTGCCATTGATAGCTGGTTATTAAAAGCATGAACCCAAGTGTATTGCCTCTGTGTGCCATGGAAATTCCTCCATATATCTATAATACTGTGGGATTTCATTAAATGAATTAAAGTTTTTCTTGATTGCATTTGAGGTTCAACATGATTTCTGTCAATGCCATTTTCAGTACAGTTAAAATCCCCTCCCACAAATAAAAACTCATCAGCATTACAATCATTTAAAACATTACCCAAAGATTATTCTCTCTAAAGCCGCAGTTGGAGCATATACACAGATAAAAATAAAAGTGCTATTTTCAAAATAAGCTTTTACTTTCAAGAGCCTTCCTTTTATTACTTCTTCAATAGTGTAAGAATAAGGAGCGAAATTCCTAGAAAATAAAACTCCAACTCCGCCACTTAAAGAAGTGGAATGACTTAAAATCACTAAGCCATCGAACTCCTTAGCCCAATCTGCAGCATTGAAGACATCACTGTGTGTTTCTTGTACAAATAACACATCAATAGTTTTACACCTCAAAATCTCGTTTATGTGTGCTCTCTTCCTATAATCTCTTGCTCCGTTAACATTTAAAGAGGCGAGATTTATTTCCTCCATTAAAAGGAGAAGAAAAGAGCAACCAAAGCAAAAAAGCCAAAAAGGATGTCTTATGTTATCCATTTAACTTTGTGAGGATTTTCTTTTACCGGAAAACATCCTGCTCAGTGAACTCGGTTTTGCTTCTGAAAACGTTTACTTTCTCAATTAACTGTTTTATGTCAGGGAAATATTCCACTACTTTTACTCCCCTCATATTTTTTGTCACATCTAGAAAGTTTTGTATTTCCTCAACAGTATATTCTCTGCTAGAGAAACCACTTAGGGGTGAACTAGCGCTAATACTGCATTCAGACATCTCAGTTTCACTTTCATTCTCACTATTTTTGTCAGTCTGGATGTCACAATTACCATCCAGTCGTTTAGCTTGTTTGACATTGTGGCATCTCAACAATTTCCTTTTTGGGGGAGTCCTGAGAAAACACTCTTTGTCTTCCATCTCAGGACCCTCCATTTCTTGTATCACCTTCACAATATTCATAGCTTCAACCTCACTGTTGCTGTCATCAGACTCACAAAGCTCTTTTTCAGCTCCCAACACATTTCTGATTTTTTCCTCCTCAGCCACAACTTTTCCTTCTATTTCAGCAGTTTTATCTGTAGGAATCTCAGAACCATTTTCCAAACTTTTTGAGACCTCAGGAGCCCTGCTTGGGCCTGGCATCTTCTCATCAACTGCAACAGTCTCCTGTACTTCAGCTACTTTCTCAGTTGTGACATTAACAACAGTTCCAGTTTGCTTATTTGCACTTTTTGGACATGCACGAACAAGATGTCCATTTTCACCACAACCAAAACATTTCATATTGTTAGTTGTAGCGTAGATTACATAATTGAACCCTTCGTGACTAAAATTAAGGGTCAGATCAAGTTCATTAACGTTTTCTTTCAGAACCATATAAACAAATCGTCTAAAAGACACCACGTGTTTTAAAAAAGATGATTTACTTCCTATTGGAATCATCTTTATTTGAGAGACCATTTTACCATATCTGGCGAGCATTCCAACAAGAACATCATTTTTAATAAATGGCGGAACATTAGACAGAGTCACTCTTTTGGACGGAGTGGAGAGAGGGAGTACAGATGTAAAAATACCCCCTATCTCAACACCATTCTCGACCAACAAATTCGCTAAATCAATGGTCTTAACAAACAGAACATTAGCGCTGTTCAGCGTGACGCCGACACAACATTCTCATGCCCAACAACAGCACTCACCGCCAACACACACTCCTCTACACTTGCGGTAGTATCAATTTTCACCCCATGACGTCTTGTCAAAAACTCTAAACTCTCCGCACCTGGAGCAGCCATCCTCCCAGTACACAGACTGGGAGTTAACAACAACCCTCCCTAAAACGACCACTCTTAACTTACTGAAAAACAAATCAAACAACAAACAATCAAAAACCAAAACAACAAAACCACAAAAAAAAAAAAAAAACGCAGAAAAGAAGAGAAAGAAAGAAAAACTTCACTCACATAAGTCTGCACCACGCTCACGCCGCTCCGCACACACTCACTCAACAATCACACAGAGAGAGAGAGAGAGAGAGAGAGATGTACTTTTGTTTTTGTCCCTTTCCATTCTCTCGTTCTTTTCCTTTCCACCTTTTCTACACTTTCCTATTTCCTCATTTGTTCCCTTCCTTATTTTATTCCTCTTTTTCTTCATTTCCTTTAATTTTACTCCTTCCTTCTGTCTTTCATTCCTTCATTATTTTTCTTCCTCCTTTTCCTCTATACCTCAATTTTTATCTTTACTAATTTCATTTCTTTCTTTCTTTACGTTGATGTATTGTATTATTACGTGACTGTTTCTGTTACTGGAGCAGTTATTGTCTGGTTTATAAGTGGTGTTTATTTGATGGTAATCTAAGGAAAACGACTACAATGATGTCTTTGTCCACATTTCTGACATCCATGTTGAGGGCCTTTAGCTGAAACTGATATAAAAGAATTGACAGTATTTGACACATATTTGGAGGTTTCTCACTGGCCACATCCGCTGCCCAGTTCTCAATGGATACCAGCTGACCATTCATTTCTTGCAGTCAGATTGGGGCCAGTCAATCCTCTGTTCAAAGTCCATAACTCTTTGAAGCAAAATGTCACCTGTTGAATATAGAGCTGCAGTGGAGAGTGTTATAAAGCCATGAATCTCCTGACAGTATCAGACAGCTGCCGATTTCATGGGAAAGGGACATTTGAAACTCCACTTTTAAGTAACTGACTCAGTTTAAGCTGAGAGAATGGAAATGACAAACAAAATGCCAGAATGATAAGGATGCACTTGGATGGCCTTTGAGTGCTGATACGAGAGACTCTTAATTTGGTCATTCTCATTCTACCTTTCTACCGGGATGTTCGCGTGTGGGTTAAACTGGGGGAGGGTCTATGTAGATAGGAGACAGATCCTGAGCGGGTGAATAACAATGAAGGTGCTAAAAACGGAACCGACTCGGACGGATGTTAAAGAACGCTGTGGCCACTGTGAACAATTGCAAATGAGAGGGATGAGAAGGGTCTTGTTTTTTGAATGTCCTCTGTCTCCATAACAACCCTCCCTTTTGTGCAGCGCTCTCTCAAAAGCCTCCTCCAATCACAAAAACATGAAACATGAAAATTCAGCCCGTCCGTGATGAGACGCAACTGCATTCATCCCAGCTTTGAATTTTTTTAGCTGCAAATCAGTGTTTCCTGGAATAGGTTTGTCCACAAACAGAAAATGAGAAGCAGTTAGTGCAACTTGCTGAACCCATGTTTCAGGGTTTCTTTCAAGAAATAAAGGCTTATTCTATGTTTTCAAAATGTACAATATTTTGTGGTACTAAAGTTTGAGCTTTGGAATCAGAACATTTGTGGTAGTTTGTTTTGTTAAGGTTTTTATTGATGTATTATATTTAGTGCAGATTGTTTCCCTCTAACTCATAACTTTGAGACTGAACTGCAGATTTTCTTTAAAGGTAACCTCATGTCATTGTCATGTAACTACGTGTGACAGTGAGTTTTGTTAATTAGCATGGATTGAAGGATGAGTGAAAAGAAAAAGAGCGAGTGATTGAATTAGCAGAATGTCAGAAAAGGGCAGTGTTGACGATATTCCACCACGCCATCAGTTATTACATGTGACTCAAATCAGGGAATTCAATATAATACACATTAATCCACAGCAATGCTTCTTGCTTAATTATCCTCACTTCCTGCCAGTTTCGCCTGTCGCAAGGTTTGAAATTGAGTTTTCATCAAGCTCAGAAAATTCTCAATATCACATTTGAACGGTTTAATTTTTAACTGTTACTAGGGATGTGCACGAATATTCGATTTTTTGAATATTCGATCTGTAATTATTATTCGAAAAATAAAATACTATTCAAATTTTGCAACGTTGCTTTGCTGGCCGTTAATGCAGTGAATCCATGATAAATCCCAAGCACTAACTCGCAGTCGCAGTTATAATTAAATGCACTGGGTGGCGCTGTGGAGCGTGTTTAACAAGTGGATGGTAGGCTATTTGATCACTTAAAGGTGCTCTAAGCGATGTCGGGTGACATCACTTCTTGTTGATGTTGAAAGTATTGTCAAACAAAACGGAGGCTAGCTAGACCCTTTGTCACCTAGGCCTATAGGCTAAAATTTGGGAACATTACTCAACTCTGTTACTTATACACATTTATCAATGGGTGTCCAGCCACATCGCATGTTCTATAATGGATATGGTAAGAAAATAATTAAACGCATAGCGTTCATATTCTGGGCTCATCTTATTTTTTTATACATAGTATGGTTTATTAATATGGTTTATTAATATGATGTGTACGGAGTTTGGTCTTTCAATATCACTGTATTAGTACAGTAAGCAATGTTAAGCGTTTTCTTATAACGGTTTTCTATGGGAAGAAAATGCTTAACGTGCAATTAAACGCGTTGCATTCATATTTTGGACTCATCTTATTTTTTTATACATAGTATGGTTTATTAATATGATGTGTACTGAGTTTGGTCTTTTAATATCACTGTCTTAGTGCAGTAAGCCACGTTAAGCGTTTTTCACGTTAAGCGTTGTAGAATGTCCCAATGATATTACAAAATGGAAGTACTTTAATCAAATTAATTAATCAAACGGAGTTATCATAATATCACCTCCACACTGAGAAATCACATGAAATCCAAACAGCAGTCGACTGAGGAAAGACAGCTGTCCATCACTGCATTACTGACTGCAGGTCAGCGCAGCTGTAGCGCGAGTGATCAGATATGATATCTTCTGATTGCAAAATGATTTTGAGACATACTTCCTTTAAGTTTTTTTGAGGGAGACCGGTTTAAGAACAGAAAACAGTCGTGGGTGGCCCCGCAATCGGTGCGCACCCTCACTTCCACCCAAGCCATGTTTGCCCCCGTGGACGAGGCGGGGGACCACGGCTACCTCCGCATCCCCCCCGTCGAGGAGACCGTCGCCGCGCACCTCTGCCCGTCGGCTCCCGCCCTGGGCTCGGACCGCAGCCTGCCGTCCCGAGCCTGTAGATTTACGGCCCACCAAGCTAACAAGGCCTACGGTGCCGCGGGGGAGGCGGTTTCTGCGTTGCATGCCATGGCCGTTCTCCAAGTGCTGCAGGCTAAGCAACTCAAGTCTGAGTCTCATCTCAGCGGCGATGACCGCGGGTTTAGATCAGCCCACGCTCAGTCGTTTTCAGGCAGCGTGGGAAGCTATTCCGGGCATTTCGCCGCGGGTGTTGAATATAATTCGGCGCGGATACACACTTCAGTTCAAACGCAGACCACCCCGCTTCCGCGGCGTAATTCAGTCATTAACTTTGCCCCAAAACGCTCACGTGCTGAGGCAAGAAGTGTGCAGCTTGCTCGAAAAGAAGGCTATAGAACCGGTTCCCCCGAAAGAGTGGGAGGACGGATTCTACAGCCGCTACTTCGTTGTACCGAAGAAAGGAGGGGGTCTCCGCCCCATTCTGGATCTGAGACCGGTCAACAGAGCGCTTCACAAGCGCGCCTTCAGGATGACTACTCTGAAGCAAATCCTGGCGCAAATTCGCCCCGGGGATTGGTTCGCTTCAGTGGATTTAAAGGACGCTTACTTTCATATCCAGATAGTAAAGCGTCACAGGCGATTCCTGAGGTTTGCGTTCGAAAATTCGGTGTACCAATATACGGTGCTCCCGTTTGGACTAGCCCTAGCCCCCCGAACGTTTTCGAAATGCGTGGACGCGGCACTTTCACCCCTCAGATCGAGCGGGATGCGCGTCTTGAACTATCTGGACGACTGGCTGGTTCTCGCGCAGTCGAGAGAAACGCTGGTCAGCCATGTGGAAGCCCTCCTTCGACACCTGGGGAGGCTCGGTTTGAGGGTGAACGTCCAGAAAAGTGTGCTCACACCGAGCCAGACTACAACATTCCTGGGAGTGTGCTTGGATTCAGTGAGAATGAGAGCGCGCCTTTCCCCCGAGCGAGCGGAGACTCTGAGCTCCTCTCTCGGTCTCTTCAAACCTGGCAGACTCGTCCCACTGAAAGAGTTTCAAAGGCTACTGGGACGGATGGCAGCGGCTTCTTCGGTGTGTCACCTGGGGCTGCTGCATATGAGACCGCTGCAACACTGGCTGAAAGCGCGCGTCCGCCCGAGCGAGTGGTTTTCTGGCCACAAGCACATTATGATCACCCGCGGATGCGCCCGCGCCCTGGACCCGTAGAGGAATCCAGATCTCTTCAGCTCAGGCGTCCCTATGGGCATAGTGACGCGGCGCGTGGAGGTCCTGACGGACGCTTTGTCCACCGGATGGGGAGCCGTCTGCTTGGGAAAGCCCGCCTCGGGTCGGTGGTTAGGGAAGCAGATGGAGTGGCACATAAATCGTTTGGAACTAGAAGCGGTCTCTCTAGCTCTAAAAGCCTTCCGGTCTCGGCTGAAGCATCAGCATGTGTTGATTCGGACCGACAACACTTCTGTGGTCTCGTACATAAATCGCCAAGGCGGGGTACATTCCAGAGCCCTTTTCAGGCAGGCGGAATCCCTTCTGCTGTGGGCGGACCGATTTTTCCTCTCGCTGAGAGCGGCGCACATCCCCGGCGTTCTGAATCGCGGGGCGGATATGCTCTCGAGAAGCGGGATTCCATAGGCGGAGTGGAGGCTTCACCCCGGGACGGTTCAGCTGATATGGAATCGTTTCGGCAGAGCGGAGGTCGACCTCTTTGCGACGAGCGAGAATGCGCATTGTCAGATGTTCTTCTCGCTGTCTCGTTCCCCCCGGGAGGTAAACGCGCTGACCGCGCGATGGCCGAAAGTCCGCCTCTATGCTTTTCCCCCGGTGAAAATTTTGCCCATGGTGTTGTGCAAAATCAGGGAGGAGAAGGCGGCGGTCACTCTGGTAGCCCCGAACTGGCCGAATCAGCCCTGGTTCGCGGATCTGGTAGAGTTACTGGCAGGACAGCCATGGGAGATTCCGCTCAGGAAGGACCTTCTGTCTCAGGCGAGCGGAACGATCTGGCATCCCAACCCCGGGCTGTGGAACCTCCATGTGTGGCCGCTGCAGGGTCGCTGAGCGGGCGGGACACGCTGCACGCGCGTGTTTTGAATACCATCGCGGAGGCGCGAGCTCCGTCCACCAGGCGCCTGTATGCTTTGAAGTGGGGTGTGTTCTCGAAATGGTGTCAGAATGTCGGTATAGACCCAGCGAACTGCTCTGTGTCGGTTATTCTACGCTTCCTTCAGTACAGGATGGACGAAGGGAGCCTACCATCCACTCTGAAGGTATATGTAGCCGCTATTGGCGCGTTTCACCCCCCTGTTGACGGGCAGTCTATCGGTAGACATGCGTCGGTGACACGGTTCCTCAAGGGAGCTAGGAGATTATGCCCTGCACGGCCGCCGTCGGTGCCGCCGTGGGATTTAACGTTGGTCTTGGACGCTTTGTCGCGACCGCCTTTCGAGCCCTTAGCTTCGATTTCCATTAAGGAGCTATCGGTTAAGACGGCACTCCTTCTCGCTCTCGCCTCGGCGAAGCGAGTTGGGGATTTACAGGCTTTCTCGGTAAGTGAAGATTGTATTCGCTTTGGACCGGGAAACTGCAATGTAATTCTCAGACCGAGGCCGGGTTACGTTCCTAAGTCGCTCAATACCCCGTTCAGAGCGCAGATTGTTTCTCTGCCTGCCCTGTCCACGGAGCCATCAACCTCTCAGGATTCGGTTGCTCAGAGTACTATTTGCCCAGTCAGAGCGCTCAGGGAATACATTTCTCGCTCGGCAGCTTTTCGACAATCGGACCAGCTGTTTGTGTGCTTTGGTGGGTGCAACAAGGGACGGGGTGTCTCTAAACAGAGGCTTGCTCACTGGATTGTGGACGCTGTTGTTTTGGCTTATGATTGCCTGGGGCAGGAATGCCCCCTTAACGTCAAGGCCCATTCGACTAGAGCGATTGCCTCCTCGTGGGCTTGGACTAAGGGTATGTCTATTCAGGATTTATGTCTTGCGGCTGGCTGGTCTTCTCAGAACACGTTTGCCAGGTTTTACAAGTTGGATTTGCCCTCTGTAGCGTCTCGAGTGCTTTCGGTGAGTTGATTGCACACACAGCACTGGATAGAGCTGCTCTGCGCTTTGCTTATGAGTTGTTCTGTGTGCTATTTGTGTATTTGTACTGTTGTCACCGCTATGCGTTGACCTTCTCTTACTGTGGTTATTGCCCTGTTTCTCGACAGTGCAAACTTCCCCCTATTTATACTGCTCGGGATATGCAAATTCTGGCAGTGTTTTTGAGCTTGTGATTGGTCCCCTCGGGCCAATCAGAGGTTAGAGGTTCGCTATTGGTCAATCTCGGCCTATCAGACGCTTGCATACTGGAGAGGGGCGGTTTTGGTATTGGGTCTGTTGTCAGTGGTTGTTTGCTGCCACGGCGGGATTCTATACAGTTCCCATATACGACATCCGTAATGTCGAGTTCCGTAGCCTTGATAGGGAACGTCTCCGGTTACTTTCGTAACCTCGGTTCCCTGAAAGGCAAGGAACCAGACATTACGCTCGCCGCCGTGTTCGCTATTGATTTAGCGTTTTTTGTTCGATTCTGAAGGGAATTGACGCTGCACTTGCTTTATACTGCTACGAAGTTCAGTATTTGCATATTTGCGTCAATTGGCCAGCTCTGCTGGCGTTAGCCTATAAGATTTCAGCGAAAGTGAAGGATGAGAGGAGTTCCCATATACGACATCCGTAATGTCTCGTTCCTTGCCTTTCAGGGAACCGAGGTTACGAAAGTAACCGGAGACGTTCTTTATATATATATATTATATATGTTTTTTTGTTTTTTTTACACATTGTTTGATGTTTTTAACTAAAAGAAAACCTTAAAATATATAGTAAACTTGATGTGCATGTTGCCTAATTGTAAGCTTGTTCAAAAATGGTGACAAAAACTTTGAAAACTTAAAAAATAACGGCTTTCTCTTTAAACGTCATTTAAATAAACGAATATTCGATCTTTATGAGCCCAAATATTAGAATACAATAATGCTGATTTTACATTTGAAAAATGCCGATCCCTACTTGTTACTAGTGGGATAGTTTAAAATAAATGTTTTTACTTTGAGGATACATAAATCCTTGCAGTTTTGGCTTTAATCAGAATACAAATTATTAGTTTTGCACTTTATAGGCGTTTGCTTTCCATTCTTTAATTTTGCATTGATCGTTTGGGAATGTGTTGCCAGGTCACTGTAAAAAATAATTTTCCTAATTAGTAATTTGTAACATATATATATATATGCATATATATATATATATATATATATGCTTTAAAGGAAAAATACTTGCATTAAATTATATCTATATAACTATCTATCTATATATGTCAAATGAATTCTAACTTCATTGGCTATTGTTTTTTCTTGTTTAAAGCTGCAGTCCGTAGCTTTTCCTATTTTTCGCCATCTCGGTTCGAAATCTGCAATTGCAGTTATTCGCGGAATTATCAACTTTACGTGGGTTGTGCCTCGGCACGGCACAGCGCGAATGAATCCAATGTTTTGAGGAGAATGTGCAGTCAGTCACCGCTCTGGTGTGGATACTGTCATTCGTAATAACAGATTCTACTTTTTGAAATTATGACCAACATAAGAATTTTCAATATAGCCTTAATATTAGCCGAGACTCCTTCCTTATGTGTACAGATGTGACGTAATGCCGCAAAGACGTGCTCGAATGTCCCGTGGAAATCCACCAGTACCACTGGAATTAAAAACATTATTACTGGTACAAGCTTATTGTTTTGAATCGAGCTAAGGCAAACAGATCGTTTTTAACACTAGTTAGTTATGTACTTGCTCAAAATTATTTTGGATAATTTTTGACCCAAAAAAGTTACGGAAAGCAGCTTTAAGTATAAATCTAATGAAATTTGGTCAAATTAATGTTTGACACAAGACCCAAATAATGTAGGAAAAATAAAGATATCAATTTTAATATACTTGAAATAAGTCTTAATATATTTTGCAGTTTGGCAAATCAAAGAAAATGATTCCAAGGATGTTTAAATGCTGTATTTTTACTGGTAAATTAGAAAAATACTATGAAAATAATTTTTGCAGTCCGATTTGTGATTTGAGAAAACGTAATCTTTTAAAATCTATGACGTTCACTTCTGTTTTCACCAGATCCTTCTAAAATCCTCCATCTCTCTACTTGGATGGATCAGTCTAAGTCTCCTTTCTTTCACATATCTTTTTTTCTTCCCCTTTTGAAATAAAGTATTAATCGCTAGCTCTGTATGCTGTGTGTGTGTGTGTACATGCCTTGCGGGGACTGCTACCCTATACCCTAACACTAATCTCTCTGACATGTGCCAGATGATTCGATTACTGACCATTGCTCTGACGGCTCTCACTACAGCATCAGGCCACCGAACTCAGCCAGTGTGTGTGAGAGGAAGACAGAGTTTGTGCAGTAGAACTGGCCATTATGCTGTAGCTAAAATATATTTAATATCTTGATATTTTTCATCTTTTTATGTGTTTGCTCAATGCTCTGAAATGACTTTAAAGATTGTTTTTCAGTGGAATCAGAGGAATCAACAGCTTTTATGGCCAATTACATTCAAAATGTTTAATGTAAGAAGTGAAATACAAAACAATATAGTTAAAATGTTCTGTTTTCATCCTCTTTTTCACTAAATGTTTAGAAGTTCACTAAATGTTTAGAAGTTCACTAAATGTTTAGAAGTTTTCAGTAAGTGCTAGAAGTTTGCATACTCATTCGTCTAAAATCATCTCGGTCATATCTACAAAGATGTATTTTAAATATTTACAGAAATATATTTCTTTGTTGTGGCATTACTCTTTGGTTGGTGTTTTCTCTTTTTGCCAGGTGGTGGGAGTGAGTCTGTATGTGCTTGTCGATTTTAATTTTGTTAGCTCAGGTTGCAGATAAAACTAACAGATTGAAGAAGAAAAAAAACTTTAATTTTAAAGAGAAACAGGCTCTTACAAAAGGTGTGTGCTACACTTCCTCAGAGATTGTTCATCCATCTGTGTTGGTTTAAAGTTGCTGAAGGCTGCTGCCTCGATCCTTACTGTTTGCTCTAGTCATTGTAACACGTCAAACCACATTACATTTCCGGTGAGTTGTTCCATCGTTGTGTGACGATGGATCTTTTGACTGAACTCCTCATTCAGTCAACAAAGCACAAAATAAACCTGCTGCTTTGTTGATTCTGTTGATTTATCACACGAGTGTTTGACTTGGCACGGTCTGTCAACCAGGTCTGATCTAGATAACAGTCCGATTCAACCAAGGTTTAATTTTGCCAACCTTTAGCAAGGATACATTAAATTGATTAAAAGTCACAGTAATGACATTTATAATGTTACAAAAAAATTTGGTTTCAAATTAGCATATTAGAATGATTTCTGAAGGATCATGTGACACTGAAGACTGGAGTAATGATGCTGAAAATTCAGCTTTGCCATCACAGAAATTCATTACAGTTTGAAACATATTTCACAATATTACTGTATTTTCGATTGAATAAATGCCATCTTGGGGAGCATAAGAGACTTCTTTCAAAAACATTCAAAAGTTTTACTGAACCCAAATGCTTTCTGAGCCCAATGTTAAGCAAAGTGTGTATCAATTGTGTGTTTTCTGTTGGGCATCATCATTATCATCTGTGTTGCTTAAGTAAAGGATAAGGGCCTGCTCTGAAAAGGCTAGATTTATATAAGCCGGTCAGGGAGAAAGGTGGGGGATGAAGGGAGTGGGAGGATGAATGAAATGGATAGCAGGAAAAATGGAGGTAGAGAAAAAAATGAAGAGTGGGAGGTTTGGCTGAACACACACACTCACTCCTCCAGCAACAGGTGTACACACAAGGCAACTGTCCGTTCGGCACAATAGCTTCAATGGGCATCTGTCAATGATCACACTGCTGCACGTAACACGTCTATCACCTACAAACACGTACACACTCACTGACACCTGATGACTAGAGGGAACCGTCCATTTTGTGGTACAGGGTGTGCTGGATCTGGGATGTGAGTGTGTAGGGCTGATGTTGTGTGACATGTTTTCTTTCTCTGAGCAGTTATTCATCTGTCTGTCTCTGAGTGCACAGTACGATTTGATGTCAGTGCTTATAAGAGGCAATGTTAGGGTGGCCAAGCATTTCACTGCATGCATTTTTGGTGCTGTGCATACGAGAGAGTGAGAGACATGCATTCTTTCTTTGGGAAGCATCAGAAAGGCTAGAAAAGTAAATGAAATCAATAGTTGATGCTGTTTTGTTACTTCAAAACAATAATTCCGAAATGAAAATCATTATTTAAGCAGTCATGTTCCTAACCCATTTGACTTGATATCTTCCATGGGACACAAAATGTTGTCACTAAATGCTGTTTTAATTTTATCTTGAACAAGTGTATATGTGCCTTGCAAACTGAAATGTTTAATTGTGTATTATTTATAGAATATTGTTGATGTATCGTTGAAAGGTTTGAGGTTGGTTCGATTGTTAATTTTGTTTTAAAATAAGTCTCATAACCACCAAGGTTGCAGTAAACAGTAATATTGTGAAATATGATTGCAATTTTTTTTCCTATTTTAGTGCATTTTAAAATGTAATTTATTCCGGTGTTGGCAAAGCTGAATTTTCAGCATCTTTACTCCAGTCTTCAGTTTCTTATTATTATCGATGTTAAAGTCCGTTGTGCTTTTTAATATTTTTGTGGAAACCGTTATAATATACATATAAATATATACCTTTGAAATGGAAAGTTTAAAAGAACAAAATTCAGTTTTTTGGGGGGGTAACAATGTAAGTCTTTACTGTCACAAATAAAGTTGTTGATTTCTTTCCCAAAATAAAAAACTTACTGACCCAAACTTTTGAATGGTAGTTATATTCTGCCAAATTTCCAAGCTATTGTTGCTTTAAAATGCAATAAATTGCTGTAACTTTTGTTTTGTAATACGTTGCTGATATGTTGAAAATACTGGAAGGGAAACTACAAAGCATTATTCACATTTCCTCCTTTTATATTTCACAGAAGAAATTAAGTTATACGAGTTTGGCATGACATGTGGGTGAGAAATTATGACAGAGGTTTCATTTTATCAGCTGTTGGCTTGTTTTTATCGTGGTGGTGGTATTGAATATGTGTAATGGTATTTAAGTGGGTGTTTTAATTCTGACATTTATGCTGTAATCAATGGAATTGACCTGAAAATGTCCCACAGGCCCCGTGTTTGTTTGTTGAAAAGCTGTTTTATATTTCCATGATACTCGATGTGAGGGTGAATATGTGAACCTTGTGGTGATGAGGTGAGACGGACATCAAATTGACACATGAACAGCGCTCTCACGAACCAGTTGGAGCTGCAGCAGTCCGTTTACCTGCACTCAACACATGCAGACACACAGTAACGCACACAATGAGTGTGTGAGCGTTCCTCCTGCCTTTCCACTGTTGTGTAATTACGCCTTAGCCACCACTCAGCTACAGAAATCGCCTGTAATTGCCGCTCAATGTCGCTGTTTGTTTCCTGTGTCAGACAAATCTTTCTTTCTCTCTCTCTTTCATTTCTTCTCTCACTCTTTGAACCTTGTCATTTTGTCGTTCTAAAAATGGGAAAACAAAGGTGCACGTTAAGCGCAGATGTCTTTTTCACCCTCTGCTAGTTATCTTTTATTTATTTTTGGTTTTAATGCAGATTCTTTTGTTTTCTACTGTAATTCCAAGTGTCTTGGTTCCCATTCGGTTGTGGACTTAATTCAAATTAAGTCTTTTGGTAGTGCTTTAGTTGTTATATTCTTTTAAGCAGATAACTTGACCTTGATGCTCATTCAGTCTTAGTTAATGCATCATAATGTAGGTCCAAGACGTTCTGATGTTGAGGTACAATATGTACCTGCACTAGAACACTTAGATCCGGATGCTTAGATGTAATTTTTTGTGCTTTTTAAGGTTAATATCAGATGAAAGTCTTCTCTAGATCACAGCCCTTGTCCACCATGCAACAAACAATGGTGTCTTGTTTTTTGTGTTTGATATGTTTGTTTCTGCAATTGAAAAAATAACATCCAGAACATCGGTTTAATTCTGGATCTCACAGGTGGTGAGTAAGGAGATTCCTCAAATAGACTTTGCTTTCATTCTTTTTCCTGAACAGGTTGCAATGAATTATCCCAAACAATGCCGGTTAAGAAGACCATCAGTGGCCTCAAAAAAGCCTGAAGCTTTTGTTTTTCTCCCACAAACCCTCTCTGACATGTGTAAAGGGTAGGATCAGGTTGTGTCCTGAGGGAAGAAATGTTCAGAATTAATAATCTCTTTGGAGAGTTTAACAGCATCCCTTCAGTCATTAATTTTTATGTACCTGTGTGTTTATTTTTTCTGTTATAAGCAAATTTATCCTCAGCATCTCAGCTAAGACTAAGATGACATGTATGGAAATAGTATTGGCAGAAGTGTCCTTCCCTGTTTTTTTTTTTTTTTCTGATTCACTCCCACGGCTACATGGACCCTCCTTCAATGGCAATTGATTATGTAAAACAAAAATACATTTGATTATGTAAAAAAAAAACGTTTCTTTGAAGTAATCCATTCTTGTGATGTTCGCTTGACTATTTAAAACAGGAATAATCAAATCAAACATTTTATAAAAAGAAGGGTTATTAAAACAACTAGAGTATGTACATTACAGTGATAAAAAACATAGATAGATAGATAGATAGATAGATAGATAGACATAAAATAATTGAAAGAGTTGGAACTATCTGTTTTATATTGTTGAATTTGGGTGTTTTTTGTAAGTTAACTTCTAAGATACACTACCGTTCAAAAGTTTGGGGTCAATTTGTTTTTTTTGTTTTTTTTTTAAGAAATTAATACTTTTCTCTTGAACTTTCAAAGAATCCTGAAAAAAATGAATCACTGTTTGCACAAAAATATGAAGCAGCACAACTGTTGTCAACTGTGATAATAATCATAAATGTTTCTTGAGCATCAAATAATCATTTTAGAGTGATTTCTGAAGGATCATGTGACACTGAAGACTGGAGTAATGATGCTGAAAATTCAGCTTTGATCACAGGAATAAATTACATTTTAAAATATATTCAGATAGAAAACAGCTGTTTTACATTGAAATAATATTTAATAATATTACTGGGTTTGTTTTGTATTTTTAATCAAATAAATGCAGCCTTGGTGAGCAGAAGAGACTTCTTTTAAAAACATAAAAAAATCTTACCGACCCCAAACTTTTGAACGGTAGTGTATTTCTGATGGTTCTTGAATGTTTCAACAGTCATTGGTCAAAACTGGGCAAGTCAGTCTTCAGCTTGCCAGCTTGAGTAGATTGTCTGTCTGTTTTTTTCATCCCATGTTTAACTCAATCAGTGCCCTTCTCAAGGGTTATAACAAATGACAGCGGCAAAATTACAGTCATCCATCTCGGCAGCGTGGATCTGCATCCTGTCTTTCTTGCCCACCCCCAGCACAAACGAAGGAGAAAGAGAACAAGGGAGACACAGAGGACATATCATGGAAAGATCAATGAAAATAAATCTTACTAGTGTTTGTGCAACTATTATACAACCCAGATCACCATTTTTGTTTCTTGGTGGATCTAGTGGAATTTTTCTTTACATTGGCACACTTAACTTTCTCCTTGTTTACCTGGTTGGTGTTGTATGGTGTTAAACCGAAGTGCAGGTGGAGCTACAGTTGGCTATTGTGATACAGCTAGCTCTAAAACAGCAGCTGCTACTTCGTGGCACGTTTGGAGTGAAATTAGCAGTAATTGCAGACCTCCCCTGCCTTCGTTTCAGAGAGCATTGTTTTATCACCATGAAAACTGTTGGATGTGATTGGTAGAGAGAGCTTTGTATAGAAAGTGAAGGCTGTTTTTTTCACATCATAATGTAGGTTGTCCGCCCTAATTATTAACTGCTGTTGCTTTCACAAGATAAGGTTAAAAAAAAGTTTTTTGGCTTAACGCCTACCATTTCTCTCAACTAGTTACAAAAAGGCTTTCCCTAACGTCTCCTATCCTGTCAAGTCCCACTTGGTGATCTTATGACTTAAAGTAATGTATGCCATAACAACTCCTGCAATAAAGAAAAGATGTCACCATTTACAAAGATACTTGGAAAGGAATTATAATTGTGAAGCCCTAGTTTCTTCAGTTACACAACCTTTTCATTAAGATTATTAACAAATCTGATATTGTTCCGCTTTTTTGTGTTGCAGACAGAGGTGATCAAAGGACCATCTGGGAGTGTGGGGATGACTTTCAGGCATGTTCCAGCCAGTGATGGTGACACAGTGCACGTGAGCATAGAGACCGTCACCCCAAACTCTCCAGCTGCACTGGCGGACTTACAGAGAGGAGATCGCCTCATTGCTATTGGAGGTTAGAGACTACACAAATGTACTCCTTACCATTCAAATGGAATGTTTGACATGGTGGGTAGGTCATTTGATGCCTAATTTTGTATAGTTTTATAATACATTCGCAAAGCTTCAAGTGTTGTTCATGTCTGTTTGCACAGGTGTCAAAGTGACGTCCTCTGTCCAAGTGCCGAAACTGCTGAAACAAGCTGGAGAGAGAGTGATAGTCTTATATGAGAGGCCGGTCCGTCACCAGGTGCCTGCTGTGGGGTTGGGGACACTCCAAGAAACCCTTGGCCCAATGGAGGAGCATAGCTATCTTCCTCATCCTGGGGGCTACGAGGAAGACCCAGCCCCAATAACCACCATGGACATATCTGATAACAGAGACAATGACTCTGAGTTTGAGGAGCTGATCGTTGAGTCCAAATTAACTGCAGCTCCAGTCACTGTTGACTCTAAGGAGGATTTCCTGCTCTCTGTAAACCAAAGTCCCAAAAAAACTGTGGCCAACCTGGCCAAGCCCCTTGGTTCCATTTCACCAATTCTCAACCGCAGACTGAACCTGCAGTCACCACTCAAATCCCAGTCCAAAGAATCACCAAAGCCGGCAACTCTCAAGACTGCTGAACCTTCCGAACAGCCACAGAGACCAACAGTGCCCCCTCCTCCACCACCTGCACGCCCTCCTGTTCCTCCAAGACCTCATATAAAAGTCACATCTGCTTCAGAAATCCAAAGCCTGGTAGAAGGTAATGAACCTGCAGTGGAAAAAAGTCCAGAGAAAACGCAACCCATTACTGGCAATGGCGAAAAACCATTAGAAAAAATCCCTGTTAAGTCACCAGAGTTGAAGCCTGTGAGCAAGCAACCAGATCCCACAGAGGATATCCTAAATATTCCAGCCACAAACAAACAAGATTCAGCCAAAGACAAAATATCTGAGAGCTCCTCCAACACTAGGGACAGTGTAGATGAGCAGGGTCTCTGGGAATCGTCTGAGACCCTGTACCGCAGCAGAACTGCTCGCTGGAACAAAGCCTCTGTGATCTTTGAAGTGGAAAACAACCACAAATTCCTTAATATAGCACTTTGGTGCAAGAATCCCTTCAAGCTCGGTAGTCTCTTGTGCTTAGGGCATGTCAGCTTGCGCTTGGAACACATAGCACTGGAATGCTTATCTACATCATCTGCTGAATATCAGAGCACCTTCCGTCTATGTGCTCCTGAACCAAGGGCCAGCGTCAGCCGTACTGCTTTGCGCAACTTAAGCACTCACAAAGGTTTCAACGAGAAACTCTGCTATGGAGATGTCACAGTCAACTTCACTTACCTGACAGACGGGGAGTCAGACCTCTCCAGTGGACTGACAGAACGTGAGCGGAAAGGGAGTCTTCAGGAAGAGGACTTAAAAGACCGGGAAAAGGAAAGGGACCAGGTGCTCATGGTAACCCGGGATGAACAGAGTTACAGCGGCATGCAGATTGGAGAGATGCGGCACAATTTTCAAGACACTCAGTTCCAGAATCCCACTTGGTGTGAGTATTGCAAGAAGAAGGTGTGGACCAAGGCTGCCTCGCAGTGCATGACCTGTTCTTATGTCTGTCACAAGAAGTGTCAAGAGAAATGTCTAACAGAGCATCCTTTCTGCGTAGCCGCCTCAGACCGACGTGGGGCAGATCCTGAGGCAAAGTCCACCATTAACCGGGCAACTACTGGACTTACACGTCACATTATCAACACTAGCTCTCGACTACTCAATCTGAGGCAGGTGCCCAAAACCAGATTGGCGGAACAGGTTGCAGAAATAGGATCAGGGGTGGTGGAACCTTCTCCGAAGCACACGCCTAACACATCTGACAATGAGAGCAGTGACACCGAGACCTATGCTGGGGCCAGTCCTTCCAAGCAGCCACCTGGTAGTAGTGGATCCAAACTGGTGCGCAAGGAAGGTGGACTAGATGACAGCGTGTTCATCGCCGTCAAAGAGATTGGTCGAGATCTTTACCGTGGCCTACCGACAGATGAGCGTTCGCAGAAACTGGAGTTTATGTTAGACAAGTTGCAGCAGGAGATTGATCAAGAGTTGGAGCATAACAACTCTCTAAATATAGAAGAACGAGAGACGATTGACTCTCGACGAAAGACCCTCATCTCTGCAGCTCTGGCCAAGTCCGGTGAACGTCTCCAAGCTTTGACTCTGCTCATGATTCACTACCGTGCTGGCATCGAAGATCTAGAGTCTGTAGAAAGCACATCACCATCTGAACAGCATGGCTTTCCGAAGGCAAAGGCTGAGGGTCTGGAGGAGGCCCTGATGGGCACAGATGTGTACGACAGTGACATTTGCAGTCCCGTTGATGTTCAGATGCTGGATGACATTACGGAGGAGCAGATCTGTGTAGAGGCGTTTCCGTAAAGATGACAAAAGGCACTGGGGGCTTGGGACTCGAGAACAAAGACTTTTTATCATGTATGATTTGGATTAAGGTTGACCTGTGAGCGTTCCACATGTGATTGTGAGGTTTGCAAAAGTATTCCTGAATATCACTGCAATGTACTGTTGAGGAATTTTGTGAGAGTGTTAGTAGTTTACCATTTTTTTTTTTTTTACTTTTTTAAAATAATTTCCCCCTTTAGTCTTTTAGTTGCAGTTGTCAGGACAAACCATCACTCTGAAGACTTTCAGCAGTATTACATAAAATACACAAAATATGAGTTCCCATGACATTGTGATCAAGCCGAGTTTTACCTGCCTTAACTGAAAGGTGTGGTAAATTTTTTAAACATAAGCTTCAAAAGGGAGAGTCAGTGTGAGCTTGAAGCGAGATGAGCTTGAATACGTATTTTTATTCAAACTTTGTGTATTAGTACAGACTGAATTATATACATGTGTGCCGTTAATGATGTTCATGGTTGGAAATACACCCTGCCTAGTGTGTTTTGAGCTTCAAGCCCCTCTGCCTTATCAATCAACTACAAAATCTAGGATTATACCTGAACAGTCCATAGAACATGATGCCATTCCTAACCAACATTGTCCTCTCTGACAAGCACCTTTCTCATGTTACTTCACAATTGTTACTAATTTTAAGGTGTAATTTCTTTAGTATTCTTTTTTTTGTTGATTTTAAAATGTTTAATGCTGAACTGTGAGGGAATCCTCAGAGGACAGATAATCTTGATGTTATTATACTATTGGGGACCATTCTTTGTCTAATTTATGTCACAAAGCCAATGTGACTTTTTTTGTTGTTGAGGGAGGGATATTTATATTGCATTTCATAATATATGTTTCCAATAATTGTCAATAATCTCATATTTTAATCTCACAATTAATTTGCTTTGAACCTTTATGAGTTTTTAAGTGGTGGCAGTTTTTCTCTAACCAATTTGGATACATTTTATCCACCATCAGTTGGTCCGGATGAATGGTTGTTTGTGTGAATGTGTCAGCCAGTTCATTTTTGGTTTCCTTTATGTATTGTAATGTTTAGTTTTGTTTTGATGTAAGGAACTTTTCATTGTGTCTCACATCTGTGTGCTTGGGCATGTTTTAGCACCTTCGAATGTTATTTTTTACATGTGTACTACTGAATGTATCTCCCATATGACTCACTTTACATTCATTATTCCATTCCCCTCTCTAAACATAATTTCTCAAAATGTAAAACTACATCATTAAAAACTTTCTTTTGTCAATGCATACAGTATTCTTTAATTCCCAAAGCTAATGTTTAAAATAATTATTTCTTTTTTTGCTGTTGTCACTCACATTTTATTATTATTTAAATGTGGTCTACACATGGGCGTCCATCATTGGGTAGATGCATTGCTGGATCTGTTTTCCTGAATTTCCAGTTGTGCTGCCCTAGTTAATGTTTCTGCTGCTATAACATCTATACTATTCACTGGGCCTCGAACATAATACATTTTTAGAGTGGGTCCCCCACACCCTGGCCCAATAATTACGTTTCACCATAGTGGACCTTATTGGGCCCCCCTTGTCACTGGGCCTTGGGCAACATAAGAAGTTTGTTACCACTCAAACCAGAAAGGAACTTTTTCCTTTTGAACAACTGAAAGGAAAAACATTTAAATGCCAAGTTCACTAAAATAGTCTAAGAAATATCTAAGATTTGTTTTTCCTGTTTTAATTCTACTTGTCTAGTTGCTGCTGCTGCTGCTGTTATCCTGTGCTTCTCAAATTCAATGCCACCAACATATGCTCTCAAAATATTGCTCCAATTATCTCTATCACAATGGGTGAAAAACAGTAAAATAACAAGTATAAAACATTATATCCACCATGGCAAACTGTGGTTAAGCTTTTCTTGGAAAGCGGTTGTTCTTATTGGAAGCTGTGTCATGTTTTTAAAGCGCTATTGTAAATAGCCTAGAAAAGTGGATGACTTTAAACCATGACCTTTCTCCCTGAACTTATATAGTGCTCGACATGTGGGTCCACCTTTTCTTTTTTGTTGTTGTTTTTGCTTTATGTAAATATGATTTTATTCTTTTGTGAGTTTTAATTACGGTGGAGGGTATCCATCGACAAAGTGCACAGCTTTTGAATTTGCTGCAAGACCTTTACGCACTGACATATCATATTTGCTTATGCACTTGAGATAAATAAATTGTTAGAAATAAAAAAATGTCCTCTGTAATTTTTGCACCTTCCCATTCATAGAGGTCTAGTGTATCACTTATCACAATCGACCTAGAAACCAGACAATCCCTGCAACAGTGGTTATTTTCGTTGCGGCAGTTAACTGAGATGCCAGTTGCAATTGAATGAAATCAAGCGAGTCAGCATCATGATATGAAAGTAGTGTCGGTTTTACCTGATGAGCCCAGATATGCAGCCTTGCCATGTATAACGGAGAACGCTGCGATTGACCAGTTACATTGAAGTATTCCAGAGAATGTTGAAAATGACATTGTGTCTATGACCATTGAGTTTAAAATGAAACAATGTGCACTGTTCAGCACTTTTACATGGAAAAACAATGTAAAAGTAGTTGTGAACTACCCCTTACCTCTTACATTTACAAGGTAAAACTGTAAAAATTACAAAAAACAATCCCCTGTGAGCTGATTGCAGGACTATCATAAACTAAATGTTCATAGCATTAGCCATTGTTAAGACAGTTGGGAGCAGGTGGCATTCTGTTAGTCGGTGGAACCGTTAACAAGATTGCACGCTGCAGAATCGATAACAGGAAATAACGCTTTTAAACCTTGGGCCTATTGAGTAAAGAAACATCTTTTTAAATCAATAGACCATATTAAAGTTGGATTTGATTGGATAACAGTCTTAAATAGCTATTCTAGCAGGTTCTCTTTTAATGCAGTATGAAATAAACTAAAATGATTTGTCAATCATGTAAATTCTGTTTTGTTTGCAAAATGGTGAAGATCATTTGGGGAAAACAAACATGAAATCTTTTTAAACATTTATTTTCTGTTGCAGTCACACACACATTACCTTCAGAGCTCTAAAGCTGATTTAAAACCTAACCACCAGACCACACACTGCATATAAAACCATCAACTCAACCTCCTAGTTGATATAAACACAAACAGCACATACCAGTCTGAAGGCACACACTGACATTGGCACATACACTAATTTCTGATAAAAACAATTAAAATAAATGACATAATAACCCTTACTGGGTAAACAGGTTAAAAAAAAAAGATGACATAGAGGTTAAAGGACACCGCAGCAACTCAGTAACCTGACAAACATTGGCAGCACACTTACCAATCTGATTAAACCTGTGTAGACACCTCTCAATTGTGTTTGCTTTTAAAAATCTGAGCTTGTTTTAGATCATAGTGGAGTCAACCTGTGGAGTGTCTCTGGTGAATTTTTACTGCAATGATAGCAGACTGGAAGCAGGGCAGCGTTCCTCACATCAACACAAACAACCTACAGTTGTGCAGATACTTAAAGTTGAGCTAACATGATTTTTCTCGAAGGCTACTTCTGGTCGCAACTGTTGCGTTAAACTGATTGTGGCTCCAGAGGAAAACATGATTTCATTTTCCTGTAGGCAATAAAAGAACACGTTTCCCTCAGTACATAGATGCCAAAGAAAATAAAGGAGGGTCAAGCAGTATTGAAGACTTATTTCCTCGCGATTTTACCGGTACGATTCAGATCATTTTCCACAAAAGCCAACCTGTATAGCCCACATGAAAATGCCTGTTATAATCTACTTAAGTATAACATCAAGAAAAGATGGTTATTACACATATTTTCAATATCAGACTATGCTGTATTTATCTTGTTAGCATATGAAGAATAGAGTCCATGGATTTGGTTTCTGATTTGGGTTAAAATCACATTTATAGCTAAACTTACCATTAAAAGGTGTTTTGCAGCAGGTTGTCTAATTTTAAGGCATAGAATGCATTTTTATTTAAAAAAACAAAACAAAAACAAACAATCATTGACCTGCACAAAACTATGGAAGCTTGTTTCCGCCACAGATTAAAACAAATTTAAAAGATAATTGCGACTTTTTCTCTCACAATTGTGAGTATCTTGCAATTCTGGCTTTATTTCTCAGAATTGAGATATGAAATCAGAATTGCGTGATATAAAGTTGCAATTGCGTGTTATAAAGTCAAAATTGCGAGATGTAAACTCTAAATTGCGTGTTATAAAGTTAGAATTGCGAGTTATAAACTCACAATCGCGAGAAATAAACTCGCAATTCTGACTTTTTATTTATTTTATAGTTTATATAGTTTATATCTCGCAATTTTTTACATCTTCTCTCAGAATTGAGATATAAACTCGTAATTGTTATAAGGTCCAATTCTTAGAAAAACACTCCGAATTGCAAGTTTATCTCACAATTCAGACTTTATAACACGCAATTGCAACTTTATATCAAGCAATTCAAAGTCAGAATAAAAAGTCAGAATTGTGAGACGTAAACTTGCAATTGTGAGAAAAAAAGTCAGAATTGTGAGATAAAAAGGCGCAATTACCTTTTTTATTTTTTTATTTTGTGGTGGAAACAAACTTCCATATAAACCTCTGATTGGACAATTAACAAATATTTATACTCTTGATAAAACCCCATGAATTTTGTATATGCTTCATGCATTTAAGATTAAGGAGCTCAATTTAAGGCCATGTTTCATTTCACAGCCAGTTCAGTTCTTTAAAAGAAGATCGATAACAAATTTGACAGAAGCAAAATAAATAAATAAATTGAAAAAACTGGAACTAAAAAAAAAAAGAAAAAAAATGGCTGTGGGAAAGAGCAATAGAGCAATATCGAGGCATTCTTTAAAAATGAACATATTAGCATTCCAGCACATTCAAAGGACTTACTAAAATATATAAATATACATATATACTATATACACTTTAAAAGCAAAATATAATCGAAAGTACCTAAAGTACCTGGATGCTTTACAGCAATAATCTACTTTTCTTTTTTCAAACTAAAACGAAACAGCTTGTCACCATGTGTAATCAAAATGTGGCAAATCTTTGATAATACAGTATATCATTTTCAGCGGACATCACGCAAGTCACACAAACAGAATGTGACAGTAGGACTGGTTGACATTCTGCTTGATTATCTGATACTGTCAGACATTTAGCTTTTTCACAAAAATAAAGGACTGCGTATATTTTTGAATGTGTTAAGCTTACGTTAACTCAAATGCAAGATAACAGTAAAATCTCAGTTTGCCCTCTCAAACGTCTAAATGAAAACAACAGCAATGCAATCAAATAATGTACCAGATTTGCAAAAATCGATACCAAACGTAAAAATTCACGTTTTAATTGGCCTAAAATGTCCTGTAGCTGTTCTCTATAATATATGTAGTTTGAACTGATTATGATATGAATGGCAACATTTTAAGGCCCATTTCAAGGTTTATCTGACTCAAATGCACCTTCACTAACGTTTACGCCTATGAAAAGACTTCAACAGGACCGATAGATACATATGAAGACCACACTTTCCTACCACCACAGGCAAACAATAAATATCCAATACATATCTGTCCATTAATTTATACTGACTGAATCTTTCATTGTTTATCTTCTCAACTGCCCTTTCTGACTTTTAATTCTAAAATATGAGCATTGATGTGTCGAATAAAAGTGTAGTTAATATTTCCCTTTTCGATATTTCGACATTTCGATAAGGCTGTTGGTTAGATATTTCACCTCCCACATTAAGAACAAACAGTGACAAGAACAACTTTGGTTTGCTTCAGAATAACATGACCATCACAACCACAGGACAGCATGGGACAGATATGGGACATTCTTACAAATCAGCATTGTGGTTTTCTTTAAAGTCTGTTGTTTTCCTCTTCCATTCAACAAAATAGATACTCTGGGTGACATACATGGCTGAGGGCTTTGAACTGATGAGGTCTATTCAGGGCTCTCAGGATCAAAATCGTCGCCCATTTGGTAGCTGGAGCCCTGGGTGGAGTAGGAACGGGTCTTCATTGAGCAGTTAGAGTCCATTAGAATGGCCTGAAAAAGACAGATACAAGAAACATCACCTCATAGCCTATCTAGAGTGATATTACTCTACAAACAAACAAAGCAAATAAATATACTGTGGGTTGACATAGACTTACTCGGCATATACAGAATGAATTTACACAAGAATTATATATGCGGGAGACAATGTATCACACTCTTGAATGTTGATTGTAGATTTGTGTGCACAAAAGACCTGAAACAGTTTTTAGAAATCTCTGAAATCTCTTCCATCTTATTTGTATAATGTATAATTTCAATGAAATGAATGTACTATATTTTAGCTCAATAATGTTTTTTATTTCTTATTTTGTATTTTTAAGGGATTTTATGGTACTAAATTCTATTTATACAGTAGTTAAAATTCATTTATTTACTTTTCGAGCATAGACCTAAAAATGAGCTTTCCAATGTAAACTGTCATAAATCTTGAATGTTTTAGAGCACAGTTTTAGACTTAAGTTGGTCTCTTTTTAAAGAAGACACTTGGCAGATTATTGCTGAAGGGGAACAAATTTGTAAAAAAAAAAAATGTACATAAAAAAATGTTTAAAAAAAATACTATTTTCAATTTGTATATGAAATATTTATTTTCCATAACATGTTCTACTCTAAAACGGAGGAAATCAAAGCCATTAATCTAAACTAATTAATCTGCTCAAAATTTAAGGTTATTATCTCAACAAATTAGCTTTCATTAAGATTTTGTTTGAGTGCAGTACCAAACGTTTCCACTAGATTAAATGCTTTTACCATTCATTTCCAATGCAGTAATTTTTTACAGTGAGAAGTACAAGTGTGACTTTTTTTTCAGGACCATTTAACCTTTTCGAATCATGTCCATGATATTTTGTGTTCACATAGCAAGTGCCAAAAGCTGAATTAGGAAGCTGAAGGTGTATGTCAGCGGCTGCGGGAGGCTGTGACTGACCTTGGCCTCACAACGCAAGATTAGGTTAGTGCCACTCGCCACATTATTTATTTAATGCCCGATACAACCACTTGTGCATGACATCATCAATTGTGGGCAGGGCTCGTCTCATTCGCAATATGCCCCTGATAGTGAGCGATGGTGGCTTTATTGCACTGTGATTGAATGAAGCTTTGATAAAGAGTGCGTAAGCACAGAGACGTACAGATCTGGCGTGTGTGTGTGTGTGCATGTTAGTGCTCTTCAGGAGCAGTGTAGTGCTCCTCTTGAGAGAGAAAGACCATGATGCTTGGCTTTGATCACACAGCATTTGAGGGCAAACGCACAAGTCTGTTCGGATCAACATCATTCTTTGATCTTAGCTTAAGGGCAGTTTTTATTTGTATCTATTATGTAGCATCATTTCCTGTTGCAGTCATATTCCATCAGGTCAATGACTTGAAGTCAGGGATGAAATCAAAAGGAAAGCATATGTGAATGCCAGAAAGTGAAAT